>CM029358.1:30940910-31070264 GCA_017140985.1 Hormaphis cornu
GAACCGGAACCGAAATAAAATATTACTGTGGATCCTTAAACGGGGGTCAAATCCTTTTAACGATCCTTTAACCCTTCGATTAAAACGCCGGTGTTTTTTTTTTTAATACAATTTGCAAAAATTTTTCTGAAACATTTTTCGTCGAAAACGAATAAAAAAAGTGAACACGTTCAATGATTTCAAACCGGAAGCTTCAAGCGTAATCATTTCAAAACGCGGTCCGTAACGTTTAAATGAAATTATTCGAAAATCGGAAATAAAAAACAAGACGTACCGAAAAAACCAGTCAGAATATAACGTATAACGGGTTTTTCGGGAAATTATACCATTACTATCCACACTACATTTTTGTGCCGAAGTCAAAAGTAATTCCTCTGAACGGTTAACGGAAATATCGTAACATCCGATTAGCATTATCCACGTGGACCGTTTATACCGTTGTGTAGTGCGATCGTATTATTATTTATAATTTTATCGTCGTCGGCGAATATAATACAGCTGTTATGATATCGCCGGCAGAGAACCGTAATGAATTTATATTAATATTATTATTATTATAACAATAGCGTGTAAAATAACAGTGTTTTCTGCGGAATTTTCGACCGCGCGGGAGATTATAAATCAATTTTCGGCGGGACCGCAAACGCTCACCACCGCCGCCGCCGCCGTCGATAGCGTACACGGGCAGAGTACCGCGCGGCATCATAAATCGCGCGCGCGGTCGTTTCTGGTGTCAACTTCATGTTCGATCGCACGCCCCTTATTTTATACTACTGCTACGAGTACACGGTCGCGCTTTAAACGGTCGAGGGGCGTTCTTTTTTTTTTTTTCGTTTTTTGTCATCGTCAACGATAATTATTATTTTTGTCGTTCCATCGATAGTTTGCCTATATTAGTAGGCAGTTACTACGGTCGCAGTGCGTTATTACAAACAGTCATCGTAACATTTAGATTAGCCTAATACGAAAAAGAAAAAAACGTGGTTATCTGTTTCTCCTTCGAACAGTTAAATCCGTAGACGCCGCATATGATGGACCTGCGTTTGGATGTCCTAAATTGAGCGGGCAAAACAATAACGCAGGTGGATGAAAAACGATTAATGTTGTCCCGTAATTGTTTGTAGGTAACGGCGAGTCTGATTCTTGACGCGATCGTTATTTCTCACGTTTCGCGGGAAAGTTAATTTTTAAAAATTACAAATCTTAAAAAGTGATTTCAATGACCTCAAAATCGAATATTCTAGTAGACGCGCTGCAACATCCAAAACGCGCCACAAAACCAATGCCAAAATGTCAAAACCTAAATTTATATCTAAAAAAAATTTAACTGCGCTGTTTAAAAAATATTAAAGTATACATCGGTATAATAATCGGTATATATTTTTCTGTTTCAAAACTATAACTGGTACTTCGAACTTCGATTAGTGTAGATAGATGGACAATGGATACACGATTTCACGATCTAATCGGATAATCTACATAGTACGCCGTTGGTACATGATTTCAATAACGTAGCCGATACGTGTTACGTTATGACAATTAAATGGTAAAATCACTTTTCATTCGGTTACAAAAAAAAATTACACTGATTCAACACAAACAATATGATAAATACCTAATATGTACACAATTTCCTAATATAACGATTATTGTGTCGAGAGTTTATCGTGTGGACAAAACAATATTAATTATGTAACGCGACGCATTATTTTTTATTCGATATAATTATGGGTACGCCGTAAAAATTTCACCAAAAAGACCGTTTTTACCGTTTTAAAAACTCTGGTTGGTTCGATTTTTAATGTTTTTGAATTTATGTTTGTTTTTTTTTTTTTTTTATCATACTATAGAAGAGCACATTTCGCAAGGCGCGACGATCTTTAAATTTCTGTACAATTAATTGATTTGTGTACACTTTAATGTTTAGAAAAACGTTTGGTTCTGGTTGCGAATGATTAAAAAAAAAAACCAATAAAAATCACGAAAAGAGCAAAAAACGGTATTGTGGTGAAAAACAAAAACAATTTTAATATCCGGTGGTACAATACAAATATACGTAGTTATGCTCGTAAACAGGAGCATAACTACAAACGAAAAACCGGAAATGATCGCAACTTTGTTCCATCTATTTACATGTAATGAGAAATATGTTTTTTTAATTTTAATTAAATACTTTTAATTTATGCATATTTTTCAAAATTCTTTAGCGATTTTAAACGTACTCTAAAATAAACATGTCTAGTATTCAGCACTTACAACGGTTGTTTTAGGTTTGTCACTATATGTTAGTGACGAGAAAATTTGGAGGAAGAAGGATTTTCAAAGAATCCCATCATTGTTACACTAAATTAAAATCCACAAAACACGAATATTCAAAATCTTAAAAAACTGAGAAAACTAAATTCATCAAATATGATACCTAGTTAGTGATATCTTTGTGACACTGTGTTTATTGAAGTACGCCAAAAATTTAACTGCGTGTAATGTAAATTAAAGAAAGTTTCTAAAAACTGTGTATGAGTAAATGGTAACAATTGATGTATAAATTATGGTCGGAGTTTACTAAGGGCTATACACTGGCACTTTCATATACAAACGATTATTACCTTAATAATTGTCATGTTGGAGTTAAAATAAATATAACAATATTAATAATATTATAACGAATAAGTATGCTTACTCAAAGGACAACAATAATATTGTATATAGTCGAATCAGTCATAATTTTAACTGACACACGCGTTGTTTGTAAAACAATAATTTTATCAAACAATGTATGTTTAAACGCAATATAATACAACAACTACAAATGTTTTAAAAAGAATCTAACACAACAATAGAACAAAAAGCAAGGGACTGGAAAATAATTATGCGAGGAAGTTAAACGAGTAAATGGGATGGCGATCACGACTGCTAATATTAATAATGCAAGCAACATTCCTAATACCTGTCATTAAATTCAATCACGTGAAAAGGAAAACGAAAAAATGGTTATTTCGATTAATTTTAATAAAACTCTTGAACAAATGACTTTCTCATGCATAAATATTGCAAAATTCAATAACACGGAGATTTGAGTAAATAAAAATATTACAATACGATGATTAAATAAAAGCCCACTACTTGCAGAGCATGAACTCATTTGTACATTTTCCAATATTCATATAATGCTTGGAAATCACAATAATGAATCGTCTAGCAAAATGTGAATTAAAACGAACAAACTAAAAGTATTATTTTTAGTTAAAGTTTAAAAATTAGTCCAAAAAAGTTTAAATATTATTACGTTATTATTATATTCATTTTATTTACTGAAATCCCCTTATTGCTAAATACAAAAAAACTTTGAATCGAATAGGTAGTTAAATATTTTGCTATTTGAACATTTTATCTAGTAAAACTTGACTCGTGGTTTAGTTTAGTAAACTAACTGATACTGCATATTACTAAACTTAAATTGGGGGTTTTTTTCTTTGCTATATAGGTACTAACAGGTATAATTTGGGTGTTTTTTTTTTTTCATAAAAGTACCATTAAATTTAGAGAATTTCATTCTATATTAATATGAAAAGTGTTTTGAAGTCTTATTAATGAAAATGTACGAGGTACCTCATAAGAAACCTTATAAAGTTTATTTTTTTTTCAAAAATTCAAAAGTCCACCGGAAAGTCGTCGTCTGGTAAACTTCATCGCATTAAAAAAAAAAAAAAATTCTATATTTTTAGATAGGTAGGTGATACTATGACGTATTTTATTGCAATTTTGTCGTAAATTGTGCCTGCGTACAGCTTCTGGTCACGCTATAATAATAATGATGTTATAAAATGTATCGCAATACAGTATTCTCGGAAGCAGGTAAACCGACCTACATCGGATGTTATACAGGCCACAGGGTATTTTACGTTGTAATAATAATAATAATAATATGATATTATTTAGGTCGTAGGTATAGTAGTAGATTGCACAGTAAAATTCTGTTGGCGTACTTGATCAATCAAACAAGCCAGTAGGAATTCTGAAGGAATCCCTTTTGGCCGCCCGTTTCACCGATTTCGAACCTAGTTCTTCCGTGTGTTTTCCACGCACGCCAAAAAAAAAAAAACCGATATATTTAAGTTCCGAGAGAGTCGGCTATTTAAATAAGGAACAAAATATTGGCAATTTATAACGCGCGTTATACTTGCGTTTAGACGGACAAAATTGACTGCTCGGAAAAAGTTCTGTAAAGTCAACGAAATATAATATTTTTTTTTTTCTGATAGAATACGATAAAATTGTGCGAGTCGGAGTCACACATCGGTTTAATTTAAAACTATAAAATAATAGTGTGTGAAATCGACCTTAAAATGTGTACGTTTTATCAAACCAGAGCGTTGTTTAAAACGTTGAGTTCAAGAAACAATATGGTATTACTAGAGAATTCAGCGATTAAAACAATTTAAACAATACAAAACCTTATTTCAGATAATATGTACTTTACTTTATATTTAAACGTAAAAAAGATCTCGCAAACATTTTTGACTTATCCTGCGGTTTACTACGTATGCTAAAATATATTTTGTTATTTAATGAAATCGTTGTTTTCGATGTAATAATAAAAGTGACTCAATTCAAATCTTTTGTTTAGGTAATTACATTGTCCGATACTAGAACGATATTTTCAATGAATATACATTATCTTACAAATTATTTGAATGGCGTCACAGTGGCAATTATTAGACAATACTATGATTAATTATCAAACCAGCGGTTTGCGGAGTGGTGGTGTTTAGCGGAACAGCGGCGTTAATTAATGAAATCGTACTAAAATCGAGGTGTTCGAAATTATCACTACTATTATAAAATTAAGTAATACAGGAGCGCATAAAGACTGGTTGGCTTAATAATAATATGGTGAATTGCTAAGACATCTGGAATTATTATGCGATTGTCAAAAGCAGAACGCAGAAGGTGTATAACACACGCGCGCATAATGTGAAAACGGTTTCGAAAGGAAAAGCATAACTATAAAACAAGATTATATCCCGCTGGAGCTTGCGCTGTTATGACGCCGCCGACATCCGTGCTGGCGAATATGGGGCACTTTACATAACAACTTTTTATTTTATCATTGAAAAAAATTATTACAGTATGATGCGGTCCAAATAAACTATACTTTATGTTTACCTATACCACTTCGGATAAAGTGTTTGAACGTAATCGCGCCAATCAAAATATAAGTGGGAAAACAAGAGCTGTTTATTAGAAAATCTGTAAGTCACTTTTGAAGTTTTCCGTCATTCTCGTCTTACCACGATGTTATTTTATCGCTACCGAGGAACAAAAATCTCCATAACTAAATAATTAGTATACAGTTTCAAAACGTCCTAATACAACGTAAACCCTTATTATTGACAATAACTAATAGTAGACTTTACGCGTATCAACACAAATCTTTCTATCACCGTTCAGGCTTATGCGATTTCTGTGATGGTCGCAAATGCTTGTTTTCATGTTTTTGGGGGCGATTTTGCAATTTCGCAAAGTATTATTGTTTAAAGTGAATGGCCAAACCATGTCGGTAGTAAACGAAATTTCATCTGAATTGGCACAGTAAATTTCACCGTATCTCTTTAAAAGAACAACGTGACATTATAGAACACTTTCAAATCAACTATTCTTCACCCTTAAAACTGTGATAAAGACAAACGCAGAACGATTGTTTTTATTTTGTTTTACTGCTATTGTAGTATATGAACATTAAAGAGATGTATAAATATATAAAAATAACCGTACTTTTACTTTCCATCCTGCAGCCAGTCACTACAAAAGCCATTTAACCCCGTTTAGGGGCACAGAGTATAGTAATCATCGCAAAGTACGGTCAACCAGCAATATGTTATTTATGTTTTAAAATTATTATGTTACGCAGGGTTCTCTCGTCTTTTTTTACAGCTTGGTTGACCGGATCACTAGTAAAAATAATTATGCACCATTAAAGTTTAGTTTTAACCAAGCCTTCGTAAATCGATGTAAGGTTTGATGAATTCGTTAATATAATATTTATATGATGATATTCACAGAAAAAAAAATTACCTTTTACAAATATCTAATCTAGCAAATAATGTATAATTATTGTAATAATACGTACATTGTAATTCTTATGACAAAATGTTTGTCTGAAAACCATACGAATTACATTGCAATTATTTTGTTTCATAAAAAACGATCTGAACAAACTGATAAAATAAATTGAGAATTCGATTCCAATTATGCCTACCACACTTGTAGAACGAAAATATAATTATTTTTATTCGATTATAAAAAGTTTGTTTGTTTGTTATTTTGTACTTTTACAAATTCTAACATTCGCAGTCGTTTTGTATTGCCTATATTTACTACTAAAAGTCGAGATGTATTATTTTAAATTCCAAAAACTATCCAAGATACCAAAATGTAAAATAGATAAAGTAATATTTTATAAGTTGACAGCTGGGTATGTAAAAGTACTAAGTATTTTCTATTTAGTTTTGTAAAATGTCTATATGAAGGAAACATTTTTAATTTTAAAATTGCCTATTTACTATCAAATTTTATAAATGTACGATAGACAATTGGCTAATGCACAATTTATACTTTTACAATAATAAATCGGCCAGTGAAAACGTTTACACAACCAAGAAACCTTGCAGAAAAAAAAAAAAAAAGTGCTAAATTGGTTTTTTTTCTGCGAGAAAATATATTGTTGTTACTTTCCATTATAATCCTCGACACACAAGATTTTTGTATTTCCGTGAGACGATGACAAATTTTAAGAACAAAGGAAATTAGATTATACTACACTTCATTATGTAGTTGACGCTATGTTCTAAAAAGTATTTTGTTTAACATTCAGCAGACCAAACTTTCCTATTGTAATTAATATTATGGATTTGATCGTAAACAAATAAAATACACAAAAGCACATAATTCTTTTGAATTTTATGAGTCACGACAATATAAGGTAAACGTACTATATTATATGTATAACCTAAATATATATATATAAATATTACCGTAAACTGTTAGCCGAAGTACCGCAAAATAATAAATTATATGATAATTTAATCTAAAATAACACGTATAATCTAAATTATTCCACAAAATATTTTGCGCGAGCTTTCAATAGTGTCCGAGAATTTTAATAAAATTTTTCTTATCTGAAACTGAGTGGAGAACAAAATATTACCGATATCATCAGATACTTTTTTCAAAAAAGAAATTTCAACAAAACAGATATTATGTTTGCTGATTACAGATCTATAAAAAAAAATTAAAAATTCTTTGTTGAGCATTAATTTAAATATGTTCAACATCTACCTACCATCAATCTTCTGAAAATTATTTTACTACTGAAAAATAGGCAATTAATGTGATTCACTGTATTGTTGCTATTATTTGTACTGTTTTGTGGCCTCCTTTTAAACCTAATTTTTGTAACCGTCTCTTTTGATGTTGTGCAATGAACTAAACTTTATAACGATAATAACTAACGTAGATACGGAGGTTAATTAACAATAATTATAATTTGTAACGATATAATCAGCTTTTGATGGTAAAATTTAATCGACAAGACAATGTAGTATAATTTGTTATATAAAAAAAAAAGAAGAAAAAGGTGTAAAAAAAAAAAACTTGTGGCCATAATGAATTACCACAATAATTAAGATGCAACTTTTGCCTCATTTAACCATTTCAATCAATTAAAACGCAAAAGATGTTATCTGTTTATGGTCCCACTTCACCAGACAAAAACAATTTGACAAACGGCCTTCGCGCCCTGGCGAGACGAAAAAAAAAAAAAAAAAAAACTCAAGGATAAAATCTAACAAAAATTGCCCGCTATAAAAGCTTTATTTTCCAATTAAATGGGATCCCGGAACAGACGACGTAACTTTCGAGGTTTTTGCGTCTCGCTTTCTAAATATTTATTTCGCTTAAACCACACGCACGTATTTTTTCGATTTTTTTCCGGTCGATTCAACAAAATATTTCAATAAAATATTACATCGGTTGTGCAAAACCACTTTTTGTTGTTGTTATTTCCAGACAACTTTCAGGTACGTCATTAAATAATTTTTAAAAGTTCTTCGTGTTAGAATTTTGACGTTTTTCAATTTTTACGTATTTTATTTATTTGGGTTGTCCATTCAAACTTTTAATTGCTTACAAATTGAATATGCAACTTCTAACTGAATCTTACAGAACAGTGGCAATGGCATCTAGCTAAGACCCGTGCGAACTAGAAGTTGGTATAAAATGTAGAATTTTTCAAAAAATTTCATTTTCATTTAATTTTCGTTCTTGTGGTCATTAAAATCTTTGACTTTTTGAAAATAGTTTTGAATATTTAATACATAGTGGAATATATATTGCATATATATATATTTTTCTTATTGTTTATAATAGTATTTATGTATAATTAACACTTATATAATTAAAACTAATACCATTGATCACTCTTTTAAAATATAAATATTTTAATCAATTTAAGTTCACGTTATAATTTTTTCTTATAAAAGTTCTAGAAAATTATTTCAGGCGGACAGACAGACGGGTTGTTGAAGTTCATAAAATCATTGAAAAACGTTTATTTAGTTTAATTATTTAAATAACCGAAAACCAAAGTGATCCAGTTTTAAAATTGGGATTTACTCATTATTTTGAATTAAAATTAAAACAATTCAATAATAAATAAAACCTGTTATGTCCAAATAATGTACATATATCATATGCATACATGGTATGGATGTAATATTTATTAAAGGCTTGACCTTCGACCAATTCGAAAAAATGTACAGCTAATTAATTGTTTTGAAAATGTGATATTCGTGATAAATGTCATATGGCTATAATGGAAAAAATCCCGTTTTTATGGATAAATTACTCTCATTAGAGTATTAAAAATGCCATAATTTTTATTCTGAAATCAATCATTGAGTGGATAAAGATTTAACGATGATCGTTAACTGAGGAATAAATCACACGAAGGTTTTTAGCGTATTACACAAAATATAATACGCAGACATTATTAACCGTAAGAAGAATGATGATATAATGTTTGAATCAAGTTATAGTACATTACTCGAGTAAACTCTGATGAATATTTTTTGTCTTGTTTTTAATAATTTCGCGTAAGTTGCAAAATTCTGCCCAGTATTTCTCGTTATTATAGACGAGGCAGCTTGAGTCGAAGCAGCTAAAACGTTTTATTTATATTATAGACACCTCAAAATTATGTTTAACCCACATTGAATTCATCTTGGCCGATGGTAACTGATCTATTTGCTTAGACGAATAATGTAATCGTTATAATAACCTATGCATTGTTAATAATTTATGTTAAGTAACGATCATCTTTGGTCAAGATGAATGAGTTACCGATAGCAGTTGTATTTGGCTGCCAATATTTTGTTTGAATATCACAAATAAAAATGTACAGCTGTCCTTTATTATTAATATTTGTTTAAGAATATACAGCATACATACTACAGAAATACGTTTTAAGGTAAAAAAAAAAAAATAATAATAATAAAAAAAATAAAAAAAAAAAATAAACAATTATGTCCAAAAATCAATTATTCAAATAATATTTGACCTTGAGAAAAAAAAATCAAATAATAATCATTATGATATAAATCGTATTAAATATATTTCTACGCCAGTTGGAGCTGTTTTTTACGGTTCCAATTATAATACATTCATAATTCATATTTTTTTAGCACATATTTGAGTGATTAAACGTCCTCCCCATGACCTCCCCCAAAAGCAATTATAATGCTATTATTCATACTGACATAACTATACTAGCCGATAAAATGAATGATCGTATTTAGATTGAGAGGACTTTTAAATGACATATATCATAATAATGTGCTTATGAATTTGTCACCTTTAATATGTGTGTAAATGTTAGTTTGTTAGAACGGAAAACAATTTGTTGTATTTTTAAAAAATAATAAGAACACTTACACACGGAGTTTCGTATTGTCAAATTGTCCGTGTAGAGCGTGTAAAACGAAACATACGAGTATTTTTGTGTTTGTATTTTTAAAATATATTACAAACACCAAAAGTTTATTGAGCTAATTTTTTACCAAGAAAGTTTTTGTACTATTTTAAAATTAATTTTTTTTTTTTTCAAACAACTAATGAACAATAATAAATGTACGTAAATCGAATTAATACTCGTATGTCAAAAAAACTAAAAACATGTATACTATTTAAATCCTTTATTCTATATCTCGTTGCAGAGTCGTCGTCAACTATAACAAGTAAAATAACGTAGGTAACTTCTCTCATACATCAAAATTCATATTCAGTTAAACAGCGAGTCACTTTCAATTGACGTCAACGTAATAATGTACTATATATTAAATGAACAATGATTGTGTTATTGAAGACTGAAAAAAATTGTTGTATAATATTATTATTGAAAAATTAACTATGTACAAATTTCAAAGTTATTTTTACTGTTGATTATGATAAAACATTTTATAAATGGATGGGCAAATACGACAAACTTATAATTGGGGTAAAAGGATTCCATAACAGTATTATACAATCATTCATTCAGTTTAATAATGAATAAAAATACATAAGTGTAAATAAAAGTTGATTTATCATCATAAGTATTATTAGTTACTTACACGTATTCGCTTCTATATATCAAGAAACTTTGGATAAAAAGACAAGTTGTTAAAAATAATAAACTGTCTAGAAATTATGTATAAATTTAAAGCAAATATTTTATTGTATTTATGAGAATTAAAATACATTTACTTTTTACTAAAAATTATGTAAAAAAAAAAACTTATGGTAATATTATTACTCATTACTATTGTGTTTAATTTTGTAAAAATATTGTGTTTTAAATAGAATGACTGTTAACTAGGTATAACTGGTTTGTACGAAAATTTTCTATTACAGGTATAACTTTAAAAAAACTAGATTACATTTAACATTAACGGCGTTTGGTGTTTTTCTTTTTATACCTACATTTTTGTAATATTTTACTTTGTACTTTTGAATTTTATTCAGGGTAAATAACCATTACACGTCTACTTTTCGAATGGAAATTGCATGATTTTCGATTAACATAAAAGAATGCAATAATAAAATAAAATAGTGGAATATTAGGTACCGATGTTTGAAAATAAGTAACAAAAAACACAACCATATTCCGATTCGTAACACAAGGTCGCGCGTATTATATTTTAGTCACGCGATGTTTTTGAAAACGTGATACTTTTAAATATTATCTTGTTAGTTTTGTAATTTTTTTTAGTTTATAAATTAAAATTTTAAGTATAAGTTCAGAGGTAAAAACTAAATAAAGTTCATTTTGCTTTATCTAAACAGTTTGTTTTCCTAAAAACGCTACACTTATTGCTGGTTTTTATATTTCAAAACCATAAATTCAATGTGACTATAGTGGGTTACCTTTGTAATTTCGTCTTTAATAAAACTAAATAACAAAAACTGCATTTTTATCAGTGTTTCAGCATTTCCATACGACGTGTTCGTAAAATATTATGTTATTATATCATTTGAAACATGATTATTCATAAGTAAGGTCTTTTTTTGATTTATTATAAGCGCATATTATATTTTTGAAAATCCCTTGGTGATTTATAATCCACCATGCCGATTTATGTTAAAATCTTTTACGCCGTTTTATACACATTATCTTATAATAACCAATATTATGTTCGTTATTAGGCATATATTGATATTTTGTTGAGTATTTAAATTAATGAACTCAATAAATCACAACTTTAATTCGTATCGTCACATCTATTCTACAAAATATGAATGATAATGTATTAATTGTTGTATAAGTAAGTAAAATATATAGTTAATAAGCTTAACAATTTTCTTACACGCGAGTGTACACTTAAACTATACTTGGTATGTTATACCGGCAAGTAAAACCGTTGAAGACGATTATTCAAATTCAAGAAAATGTCACAGATACGATGAAATCCTTACAGTGTTACCGTTCATATACGACATTATCATATTTAAATTAAACGTTATTTCCTCCATGTGCTTTGAATTTATTTTGAAATGAATTTCTTCGCAGTTTTTTAATATTTTCAAATTTTATAAATACGCTCATAGTATGCGAATGATCAAAAATGTTCAGTATAAAATATTCGAACCGTAATCGTCTTTTGATATTAAATTAAAATTTCAATTTGCGAATAAAACGTAATGTATGGCCCATACTTACATACACTTACACGTAATTAAAACATAACCAATTTTTTTTTTAATACCTACATATCGTACTCGCAAACGTATACACCTATAACAGTTTCTTTTTCACAAATTCACAATCGATCGAAACAATACCGCATAATATGTGCCAATTTTCACTCAAAGTTTGATTACAAGCACTTTGTTGGTACATGTCGTACGTGCACAGCTGTTGGTATACACTCGTATGTTCTGAAGCGTTTATATTTTTTTTTTTTAAACTATCGTTTTAGCTCAGTATAAGGAGTCGCAAAAAACAAAACTGAGCAACGTTTTTTACGTATACACCTCGTATAATCGCATGAATCAAATCCCACGTTATGCAGCTCAAGTCACCCCGGGCCTTTATTTATTTAACACTTTGTGTTGGGCCTCAATCCAATAGGTTTTTAGTCGGTAAACGGGCCCTAACGAATTTGCATGCCCCAACTCTAAGTTCAGTCAGTTTGCCCCAGTATGCCTAATGTATTGGATTGTCATTCATTATTGAGTCCGAATAAAAATCGTTTACCCGCAGAATAAACGTGCGAACAAGTGCGAACTAATCGTCGTAGACACGAAACAAAGACGACCGTGTTCGTAAAACATTTCCGGCCGGGCGTCGCATGGCCGACTTGAGCGACGTACCTATTTATAACGCCGGTCAAGTGTGCTCGCTTCACGGGCACGACATCGTTTCGGTGTGCGGAAGGAAGACGTCCGAGAGCGTTAAAAGCATCCGGCACCGAACACAGTTTTGTCGGACGGCGGTTTCGCGGAGGTCTACTATTCTGTACTCGCCTAAGATCGCCTACACCTGCCACCTACGCCCGCGCGACGACCACTTTAGTGCGGAACTCGAAAAATTTGAATTTCAACGAACGCCAAAATTGCCGAAGACCTGTGAAATTCGCGTTTTGTATATTGTTATACTTACTGTCCGTTTCGGTTCTAAAATACCTAATATTAACGTTGAACAAACTCCTCCTCTCTCGCGTAGGTTCCTACCTAACGAATGGAGATCAATTTCTCACCTACTTCTGCAAGCGTACCTCAAGATGCTGCTGTCACACCGTTACTGTTCACCTTATTCGTAAACTCGGCCGCGTTTGGCTTAAAACCGTTATTCTTTGCTCGACGACGTGATCGTGACCTTCTTTCGTATTCCATCCGTTCCTGGCTGTCAACTACTCCGAAACGGCCTTCGACGTCCATAGTAGCTTGGGGAGAATCACCGGGCCTTTGTCTAAATATATTTATCTAAGTGTTCAGTTACGACTTTCTGTCGTTAGAGTACTCCTATCAAATATACGCAAACAAAGATCGTCTGATCGTTGTCACTCAGTAAAGGGTAAGTTATTCTTCCACGTACCCTAGTGCTCTTGAACGTGTTCAAAATAATCGCTTTCAAGCATTAAAACTCTCTGATTCTTTAATTGTATCTCAACTGAATTCTGTCTAGTCACTCCACTTAAGGTCCTTTTTCGTTTCTTGGTACACCCAGTTCTTGCAGTGTATGGCTCTATTCTTTGGGACCATTACACTGCTTCAACGTGGTTAAACGGGTTCAAAGAAAATTCCTGTGCGACGATGCACATAAATTTAATATACCTATCGTGACTACTCTCCTATCCAATACATTTTTTTCTTAGAAAGTCATATATATATATATATATCGTTTCTTTCAAACCTTTCCTATTTAAGATCGACTTTCCCAAACCACTATCTTGTGTATCTTTAAATGTCGTCGTACTCGTTTTCAGTTCTTTTTTATTTGCCATCCTCTTCATCTGATTATTTTCTCTCAACTGTCCGATAATCGTTCGTACGATGCGCACCACTAACACTGACCCTTCTTTTTCTTTCAATTACTAAGCCAGTCTGGTTTCTGATTTCTTTCAAATTATTTTCATGATTGTGTTTAATCATTCGTGTGACTAATTTATTTTTGTTTAAGTTTATATGGCTGTTGTATCAATTAAATATTGTTTTGGGTTGGTTCTGTAATGTTCATAAAATAAAATACAACATGGAAGGTGAAATAAAATTGGTCCAACCTAAGACATAATAATTACATATATTCCAAACGCAAGCTTGTTAAAAAGGTTTTTTTTTTTTTGAAAATGAAATGTTTTCAGTTTCAGATTATACTACTAGCGCCTTCACGGCTCAATACCGGTCAGCTACCCAATAGATAAAACATTTTTGTAGATAATTCGTACGCGGTCACACTAAAGTAGTTCAAAACTTGCCACCGCTGCTTCTATATGCGCTATAAGTCTAATTTTCACGTGAGAAGGTTCTGGTTTATGTGAAAAGGCTTCGTTCGGCATCCTTTATATCTTAATTCGTGGTCAGGGCCATTCATATACTCGGTAAAATTACCTATACGCTAAAAACACTAAGTACCTATTTTATAAATTATTTAAATTATTTTATTTATTATATTATGAGAGTACCTATTACTTTTGTGATGTCTCATAAACTGGTCTTATAAATATTATAGTCTATATTATTATTTAAATTGAGTATAGGTACATGATATATTATATAAACACAAATATAGTGTGAAAAAATATTTTATAAGGGTCAAATGACGTTCAATCAGTTTCGAGTTATTTAACTCTCAAATTCTTTTCGTTTGTTCGTTTAGTGACATCAACCGCAATACAACACCCACAAACTGTATGGTTATAATTAGTTTACTATTTTAACAACAGCAATAATAATAGTGAATGCAATAACAACGTACTAAAACTTTCTTCGCGGTTTCCGTTTGCGGGTAGCACACAAACTTCTAGCCAATTCCAACTAGGTGGATTCTTTTTTTCTCTCCACTCAAACTACGTCTGGCTATATAATAATGGAGACGATTTAGCTGTGCAATTACATTAATCGGGATCAGTAAACCGAAAGTACCTCAACCTCGAATTGTAAGATCTTATTGTTATTTGCGAGCAAAACAATATGATTCTCATGACTTTTCTGCGATACTTGTTTGACCTCAAGTTCAAATATTACAGTGCTTTGGTAGGAGCAAAGTTTCATTCATATACCTACGGTAGGCAAATTATTCGATTATTCATTTTGGACGGGTATTATTTCAAACGTAATGATTAATTAACTGCGTGATGTGAATCCTGAAAACTGATTAGAGTTCGTCATGGCATTTATTTTTGGTTTATTTTTCCACAATTTGGATTTTTTGTTCATCTTAAATTTTCCACGAATTGCAAATTTGAATTTTTTTTTTTTTTTTTATTAATATTAAATTTGTAAAAATGTTCGAGATAGTATGGGAAAATCGAATCAGACGTCGAATCCAAATCAGTTTTCAGAACCTTTGTTGCACTTGTACCTACTAGAGCAATCCGGTGTGTTGGAAATAAAAAGCGTCTAAATTCCAATAATTTATGTGCGATGGACAAAGACAAAAATCAACGCCATCAATCCTTATAAATTTATGATTAGAGTTTTAATTATTTCTAATATTTAACACTTCCATTGGTAAGTATAAGTCCATAGGTAGCACACTTTTTAAAAATTTAATATTTTTATGTTTTTATCGTTAAAAACGGATTCGTTTCAATAAACAAACTATACGGTTCTACGGTATTATAAATTTTAAAATTAACTGTACATTTTTCGTAAGTTGGTACCCATTGATAGTCTATAGTGTAATGACTATCAACTGAAAAGCAAATTAATTATACTCAACTTAACTGACGTTCTAATATGTACTGTTTAAATACGCACAACAAATTAATGCGTATTATACCGTTCGCATTTATCATACAATACTGAATTGCATAAAACGCTTTTTTTAGTTAAATGCTTTTCCTGCGTTTAATTTTAATTATGAGAAAAAAAACCTAAGAAGTACCTAGAATACATTTGATTTGAACCCATCGATTAATCAATCAAATGGTCAATTAGTACTTTGTAGAATATATATTTTACTAAATAAGTATTGTCGGCTAAAATATAATGGTAACTCGTTACTTAAAGTTCTAGGCATCTACGAAAAATCTACCAAATTAAATGAAATCGAATTTTATGTTAGATATCCTTATATTATAACCATAACTCTTAACGAAACCAATAATAAACTCATTAAAACTCTAAATATGATTATGATACACTGTGAAAATTATTCACAATACAATAGATTCTAAGTTAACCAAAAATTCTTTGATTATTATTATCTACATTGTTAACTTGTTTTTAATTCGTCTACTAGTTCACACACATAGTAATTTATGAACGATGAGTATGTAATATTGGTTGGTAGGTACTAAGTTTTATAGAATTTGAGTACAATATAGTACAATATTTGTTTAGTATTTCAGTTTTACTTATTACTGGTGTTAAAAAAAATTACATATTTAAAAAAAACAGTTACAACGCTTCTATAATAGATAGTTAAACTTTATTTTATTCACTAAGTAAAGAAAATACAACCGAGAGTTTTTTATTGGGCTATACTTGACCAATTTTTATCAAAATGTGAATGTTATTATTTTCTCTTTTGTTCTCAAACTCTTCCCTTTACAAGTGTTTTGAATATTTTAAAATTAAATAGCATTTTTTAAAAATACTTTCTGAGAAAAAGTGCACATTTTTTGTGATCAAATAAACTATAATACCGCATTTGAAACGTTTTCTTTTAAAACTGTTAGACAATAGTTGAGTAAAACAAAATAAGTTACATAGTAACAGACTTGTTGTTTTAAAATTAAATATAAAATTTATTCTAAAACTATATTGTGTTTTTTCATGTACGTTTATTGAAATAAATAATGTGTGTATAAGAATGCATTTATAGCTCATATACTTTATTGCGTAACGGTCGAGTTCACTGTAAAACTTTTGTACAAGAAACGTTTAACTTATAGTATAAGAACTTAAAACTGTTTGTGAAATTATATTATTAAACATTATTGAATCAGAAAATCAAAGGCCAAAATGCCAACACAACCACAGTTCGTATGCCAAATCATGTTTACATCGTACCGCGTTGACGCAAATCTTTTGCGAGTACCCTAATCCTTGGAAATCTTAAAAACTTATTTCTACCTATATGGTTAACCATCAAAGACCTTACACAGTTTAAAACTCAATAGAAGATGTTTTCAAAAACTACCTATAACTAAGCTTTGAAGAACTAAAAAATGTTTTTAAGACGTACGATCCGTGAAACTTTCGTTAGTATAATGAAAAACTGCATAAAATATTAATTGTTATTCTAACTTATCAAGTTTTTATTCATAGTTGTCAACAAAGTGAAGAAGAAAACATAAGTGTCAACAACTCACTCAATTGTAAGTCTTTAATTTAATAACAGTTTTTTTCTCTACTTTTGTTTTTTTCCAAAAGAATATATAGCTGATGTCGTATTCGTTACCTACTTTATTTTTGCTTGTTTCTAAATAGGTAACTAATAAAATAGAAAACAGTAAAAATATTTTTTTTGTTAACACTTGATATTGAAAATCATAAAATTACTTAAACTATGTTGATACATTTTTCAGACTATCTTTTGTGAAATAATATTATAAACAAAAAATTATGTAATTTGCATTAATTTATATTTGAATCTACTTTAGACAATTAAAATTGATAGATATGAAAACTATAAATTTGTTGAATATAACATGATTTTTGAGAAATTTTCTTATACATACGAAAAACATTAAAAACAACGTTGTGAAAATAATAAAAAAATAACTTTGAATTATGTGTAACATAATGTTACTGTTGTAGCTATAATAATTGAGAATGTTACCTTCACCAATAATTGTGTTTGTAACTATTTACCTTTATTTTTAATTTTTTTAAAACTATGAATTACTATAATTATTTTTTATCAGCTTATGCCACTCTTTTACCTATGTAAATGTTTAAAACTGTTTGCGCAAATACGCGATTATCTTAAACTTCAAATAAATTTATTTGAGTGCGTATGAATATTATTGAGATTTACACAAAAACTATGTACATATGTATATTGTTTTTTTTTAATTTTCCTATTTCGAATTATCAGAATTTTAATATGATTCGCATGTGGAGATTCACGTTTATTTTCGTAAAACTTTTGGTATCTTATCTTACTAAATTGTTAAACTATTTAATAATAAATACTTATCATAAAACTAATATACATATCTTTGAAAAAAAATCAGTTTTTATTTCTAAATCCTCTTTAAATTCTTTGTACTATAAATAGTGTTTGTATAATTATTTTCTTTATAAAAACTTTATTTTTATCTATTTCGGCACTATTGAGTTTTAACCTCAATGAATCTAAAAATATTAAATTTGCTGCTTTATCCACAAATTGTTAAATTTTAAAATGTGCGAAAATTAACTAATAAAAAGCACAAATGACTTAGAAAAAAAAAATACATATAGCACCTGCGTACAGTTGAAAGACTATAATCAACTAGAAACTTGATCGTGATGTCGAAACAAATTTGAAAAAGGTTTGACATGTGTATGTAGTTGAACAGAAATCGATTGTGCGAATGATTTTAAAACAAATTGGCCTAGTAAGAACCCTTACTTTTAAATAAATGAAGCAGTAAAATATCCAAAAAAAATATTTAAAAAAGAAACTATTTTACTGATTCAGGTATGAAAATAAAATTGAAACGGTTTTATAGAAACATGAATTAGTATGAAAATCAATCGTTTTAAGACACGAATTAAACTATTTAAGTATATTATGTAAATACACATGTAAAAAAAAAACCACGTTTAAAGTCAAATATTATTTATTAGTAAACTTCAGATGATCGGCTCATATTTTGAAATGTAAATTGTCATCATATTTGAAAAAACTGATTTCTGTAATGGTTGTTTCATGTATGAATAAATTGTATGATGAAATATTTTTCATTTTACTTCTTCAAAGCAGACATCAATACAGTGGGGTCAAAAAAGTGAATCCAAGTTATTTTATTTATTTTTAAAGGTACTTTATTTTCCATAAAAGAAATCTTTCTGTTTTCAAATATATTCCATACAGATTTGATTCTGTCTATTGCTTTACTGAGTACAACCAAAAGAACCCATGAACACCTCTATCAACCATCGAAATTGAAGGATTTGGTTTGTTTGTATGTGATATTTTTACACGGAATCTATTAGATTTACTCTTCAAAATTCAACAACTTAATATACTAAAAATAATATTAGTTATTATGCCTAATAAGTACGTCAACAACTTTAGCAAATTATTAGTTATAGATGTAAGAAAAAAATCCATACATCGACGTATAGATTAAAAAAATATGTTATGAATAACAGTGTAAACTTTTGTACAATGATACTATGATACATTATATACTATTTCACGTGTAAAATTTTAAATTCGATATCATAATCATACCATTAAAAATTAAACAATATTTTAAATACGTATAAGTTTGTTTGACTCATTTATATTTGAAAATATACACATAAAATGTTAAATTTTCTTAATTTTAAAAAAAAAAAAAAAATGATATATTAAATCAAAAACAATTTCGGTGTTGATTTATTATCAAAAAATATACATTTAATAATTTTTTTGGATTTTAATGAAAGTTTATGATACATGTCAGAAATAGGTAAATCATAATTATTAGGATGTATAATGAATTAAGCGATTTTAAGTAAATAGTCTCATGATTAATTTTTATTAGAAAAAACCCTCCTCACATTTAGATGGTAAAATTGTTCAGATTTTGTAATGTGTAACACTATAATGGACAATATTTTTTTAATTTTATAAAAAATACTAAATCGTATTCGTCGGTTCGTACTAACGACTCCATTTCAAGTTCCCGAATTCTCTGATACGGTATAACAATAATCATTAAGAAAAAACAAGGGAAACTATTTCAAAAAAAGAACGTTCAACTCGAGGCGGAAATTAAAAGCAATCGCGCATTTCTTAATAATGTCTTGTCCTGAAATTAAACAGTCAAATTTTATGCTTCGCAGCAGCTGCGATTCGAACTGCAACAATATTATTATTGTTGCGTACTTGAAGCCTGAAAACGGTTAAGTGTGGTTTCGTGAAATTACATTTCGGACGAAAAGCATATGACGGCGAACCCGACAAAAACACACACTTGGGGTACATTAACTGTATGCGGATTTTAATGTTTCCAGGCCTATGCGCGTGTAACAAGCACACACACTGGTGAGACCGCAATCGATCGTACCATAATCACTATACACTGAATGTTTTGTAATTTTCCCAACCATCAAACAATATTGCAAGCAAAACCCTTGGACACCTACGTTTCTTATGCGGCTATGAATAGAAAATTTCAAGAACTATAGTAATATTATTATTATTATTTATTAAATAAACTCCCAAAAGTCATAGGACTTATGGGTTGTCGTAGAACTATGAGAAACAATGCGGTGGTGGTGATAGTATCGAGCACGTCAAGTGTTGTACGGTTATACAAAACGACAGTATCTGCATGTTTCGTAACCGCTTTGACTTATATTCAAAACGTTTTTCTAGGAACAGATTTTCTCAAATGATATTCACCCTGAAGCCCTTCCACCAGAACTATTTTTTATCATTAAGTTATACTTTTTGCCCATGATAAAAGTTCCTTTTCACCCAGCTCGCTACAAATCCCATAAAAAAAAAAAAAGTTGGTATAAATATTAACAAAATATAGATAAGAAAATAAAAATACGATACGTAGTTAAAGACAATTTTCAATTTTCTTCTACAGACATTAATTTAAGTAAAGACCGCATGACGTTATTTCTTCATTTATTATGATACAGTAATTAATTACTTGTATATTAAATTTCCATGGAAATTTATTTTCTATACTTAGTTTATCACGTTCTCCAGTAGAAATATGAGTGAAATAGTTTTCATATAAAAATTTCCGCGTTATCTAACTGTGTTTAACCGACTTTTTGTACTAAAAAAATTGCTTTTGGTTAACTAACACTTGTAAAAATCTTGCCACAAAAACGATTTCGGTTAGGCCCTTCAAAGTTTTTGTTGCAGGAGATTTCGACTATAGAATGATATGTTGAGAGAAAAAATTAATAAATTTCACTCGTTGTTTCATGGCATAAAATATTTTATTTGAATTATACGACGTCTACCTCGTCGATTCCCACGAAATCATTCCGTGCCCACCGCCATTTCTTTTGTTCCCGTCACTGCGACGTCGGCGACTCATAATAATATGAACTAACATTTTCAATCCGGCAAGTTTTTCGAGAAATTTTAACAAAAACCGGAATAGAGATATCAAAGAAATGGCCATCGCGTATTTCGTGTTTCTCGATTTTCTTTCCTCGCACAGCAGCACCGTAGTAGTCTCGAACGTCTCGAAAGCGGAAATTATATCGTTTGCGCGCGGTATTGTATATATAATAAATATATATTTTTAGAGTCCAGTACCGTTTTGCTGGTGGTGGTGTTGGCAAAGGCAAAGGCAATTACCGCAACGTAAATGCTTTACATTTAATTTCAAAACAACCGTCCCCGAGGGGGAAATGAAAAAAAAGCGCGAGATTGTGGACCGATGTGGATACACACTTTTTCTCTTTTAAAAAATTCTTAGATTAATTACAACACAGTTTTTACGAATGCCAAACTGCATACACTCAGTGCGCGCCCTCGGTTAAATTATTCATTTCGACTTTGAGAATCGTTAATATTCATTAAATAAACATTTGTACTTGCGCGCAATATCAAAAACTTGTTAATAGATATAGCGTGTCGAAATGAACGTTTTCGTTTTTTTCACAATGAAACTAATTATCTAGAAGATATTCTTTAAACGGCTATATGAAAACAACTCGAATGAACAGTTTAAAAAGAGCATAACTATAATATAGTACGGTATCAAAAAAGTCAAATAGTTTTGACGGACATTGAGTCGGTTAAATCTCTGCAGTATTTGATAGTAGAGAATCGCGAACGAATTTTAAATAAATGAAATGTTTGATTTTTAAATATACGAAAATTCTATTTTATACTTCTTCAAAATCTGTTTATTTAGACCCGTCGCAGTAAACAAAACATATCAAGTCATTTTGTATAGGATATTATTTAGTAGGTTTAAGGAGTATTTAATACTGTTATTAATTAATTACTTATTATTTAGATGTTTACTTTTTGGAATTTCGGAAAATGACGATTTATATACCTACGTGTTTTGGTTATTTTTCACCTTAATTTTACATTTTCGTAATTAATATTTACGTTCATGTTATTTTTTTAAAGCTACGAATGGCGGCGCTGGACGGTTGGCAGGTAAAACAGCACCCAGAGAACACAAAAAGTTTAACCACAATGGACAAATATTCACTCAAAATTCAAACAAGTACCGACGATGGCGGTGAAATGGGTTTCTCTGTTATGCAATCGAATTAAAAATAATAATAATAAAAACGAGGCTTTTTTTTTTGCCGTTGTAAATTTATAAAACAACAAAGTGAATGCGATGAGAAAAATGAAAATTATTAAATTTGCATATGGTCTATATTATTCATTTTTTTCGATTGAAAAATTAATCCTAATTTTGTAGTCTCTCGGGTGTGTATTTAAAGTAGTTATTTTAAAAAGCAAAAGTACCTACCAAGCACAAACGTTTGAAATTATTTTCTACCGAAGTTAAAATTTAAATAAATAATTTCGTTTCGAATTATACATCTTCACGTTTTTTGATTATTTAAGAGTGTCAATAGAAAATAATTATATATTTTACTTTTATTAATAATTTAATGTTGGTGGTAGGTAAAATTAATTTTCTTTGTTATATGAGTACACATTATGTATATTGTTAACGGGTTCAATGTATTTTTTGAATTTGTAGTTATATAACATTATTTAGGTAGGAATATTTTATACTGTCAGAAATATAACTTTGAAATTTATACGTTTGTGAATTCAACAAATATATCGTATATCACATTTATTGTGAGCAATTTGATGGCTGATTACTAAAATTTTCGTTATCATCATGATTATTTTATTTTACTTATTTATTATACCTAATATTTATTATTAATATATTATATTTAATTTTTTCGCTTAAGTCTTTACAAATTCTGTTGAAATAAATTGTTAGTTATTTGTAAAAAAAAAAAAACTTTTTATTATAAACTTGAACAAACACATGAACACATTTATCTACAACTTAATTCTGGCAATAATTTTGTAAGAAAATTCAGTGTAAATTATAATACACGGTAAAACTTTAAAAATATTTTGTGATATCATTCAATTTAATAATTTTTATTTAAACTTCAAAATATATTGGAATTTAATTCTATTGAGTTTTATATGGAGGTTTGAAGCATATTTGATAAAAATATATGAAACCAATGTCGTAGTGTAAATTAAACACAGAAATCTAAAACATGGTATCAATATGACCTTAAAAACTTTAATACAGCAGCAAAACGTACAATCGATATTTTCGTAGAAAAATATATTTTACGTCAAAATTTAAGCATATTTGAATCGTTTTAGTATTGGAAAAGTATAAATAAATTTTTTTCTACCATTATTGTTTTATCAATTTTTTTCTATTGTACATAAGCGTAGATTAAGGCCAATAACTATAAATAGCCACCCCAAAAATTTATAAAATATTCACGTTCAAGTCTAATATGGTGTCTCATCAAAATAGAACATTTATTTTAGCCTTCTCTCAGAGATGTTTAGAGTGGTGCTGGAACGGAAACATACGGGGCCAAGATACATTGTGAAAAGGTCTAGAAAGATATTGGTGAATGAAATGGAATAAAATGTCGAGAACATTTCAAGAGTTGAAGACAAAAGAGTAGGACAGAGAAAAGTGAAGTGGGATGGCGGCCAAACTCTTAGATAATATTAAATGTCTGCAGAAGCGAGAAGACGATCAATAATTATAAAACAATAATTATAGCTATGAATCGTAGGAAATTAGTGTGTAAGTTAAAGAGATAAATACCATAATAAATTACTATTTTTGCCTGCAACCCACGTACATGACACGCGACGCCACTGGTACAACCGAGTAAGCAAAATGACATTTTCATCATCAGTTCCTAGACTTCCTAGTAGTTAATGTATTTATTATATTATATACAGTAATATAATACAACTACAATAGTATTATGTTTTTCAGTGTCGTAAATAAAAATTACTTAAAGTTTCTATCTACATAGCATGCAATCAATGTTTTTCTCCAAATAATTTCTCTCAAAACTATACATGTAAATCATTTAATTTATATTTTAATGTCTCATGACAATAATATTGATTTTACTTATATGTTTAAATTATTTTTTATCCCAGTAATTAGTAAATATCGTGACATTTAATAAATGTATAGTAATAACTAATAAATAATGAAACTACATACATAACTAATTTTTAAGGTGATACGTTTCAAGGTAATCATAACAAAAATGTAATATAGGTTCCTTAAAAATCAACGCTTTACAATTGAATTTTCTCATCCAAAAATTAAATTTAATAACGCATGTTTCGAAATTCTGTTTGAAAAAAATACTACCGGCAAGATTAAAGGTATGTAAAACTAAAAATAAACAGTGTAAACGTAAAAAAAAATTGAAGTGGCGTGAAATAATTGCCCAAATAACCCAACCCTTTATAGACGTCCATGCAAGGGCACAAATATTCCTATTTTTTTGCAGAGTATTATGTGTCTATAATACGTATCACAAGTTGTACCAAATTCTGCGTATACGATAATTCACTAGAAATAATTTAATATTGACCAATATTAAACCATTGCACGTGTAATCAATAAAAGTACGCAGTATAAAACGTTCAAAGTATACCTATTAACAACTCAGAAACTTGTCAAGGTACGAAAATTCGCAATATCATGACATCATTTAAATTGGATTTGTATGACGAAACATAAAATGTTCTCAGTATCATTATACTAAGATTGTAATTTCCACGAAACACAAAAAATAATCTATAACCTTTTTATAAAAAACTTTGTTTTGTTCTTAAGAGAAAAATTAATCTTTTATGCGTTTCTTAGAATATAACTTGGAGCAGTCTTAATTATAATTTTAATTGGTAACTAAAAATGCCTCCGTGAAAATTATTAAACACAATTTTAAATATTATTAGATATCAAATAAACCATGGGCATTATAAGAAAAAGCGCAAAGGGTGTATTACAAAAATAGGTATAAGGAAAAATTATGGTCTTAATAAAAATACAATTATAGGTACTTTTATAGTAAATGTTAATGGAAAAATAAAATCACTATTTGTAAATATATATTTTTTTTTTCTTTCTGAAATATCCATAACAAATAAAATAAAATAATTTAAACAATTAAATCTAAAAATATGATACTTTCAGAGCTAATGAATTTTTAACTTTCGTAACAATGGAAAAATGTTTGTTAAAGTACTATAAGAGCTTGACGTAAAGAAATATTAAAAAAAAATAGCAAAATTTAATTATAATTTGCACGATAAAAAAAAGTTTGATGGACAAATAATTTGTTTACCAGATTGATACAAAAATGTAATTAAAAATGTAACAACGAGAAATTTTTATTGCGATCAAATGTTTACAAAACTGTTTTAATATTAATTGTATACAGAATGTTTAAAATTCTACAGTATATTATAAGTAGTCATTAGCCATTTTTTCATAATATGGTAATGAAGATTTTAATTTTACACAGTTTTATAGACTTCCTAGGTATTTTATATTAAAATTGAATACAAGAGTTTTGAAACCTTGCATATTGAGGTGTTATTAAAAATTTGGACATGAACAAACGTTGAGCTGCTGAATAATGACGCAAAAAAAAAACGAATTACAAAACTTAACCAACTGTGTAATAAACTAGTAAGTAATAAACTTTTCTAGAAAGCCAATTTAATTATTTTTGTATCAAAATTGTTCGTATTATTTTTCCGGGACGTCTGGTGCAGATATCACGCATGCTTTTTTTCTTTTTTTTAGACGACCGAGATCGAAAAATAAAATGTCTCCAGGATTTTTTTTTTGTTTTTTTTTTTTTTACTTGATAATACTCTTTCTTGGATCTCGCCCAGTGATGCATTTTATATCTTCGATTTATCCCCCACACCTCCTTGCCAGTTTTGGACCGGCATTTTAAATTCTTCTGGTTCACCTACTCTATCTCCTTCTCTCTCGGCCGACCGACCGCCACAGCAATATCCCGGAAACGGATTCAACGACAGCATCATTGATTTATTTAGTACACCTATAAAGTTATGTTATAATTGATTTTGGCTCCTTTCCACTCTTTCGGTTTGTTTTGTTTTTTTTTCTTTTTTATGTACATAATTTAAGCAGTAGTGTTAATTTTTAAGCACTGTTTAGCAAAGTCGTAAACATCGGCCACTAAAAGTCGACGATTATTTTCAAAAGTCGAGTCTGATTTTATTTTGAAGCTGTTACTATAAGGAAAATTGAAAAATTTATACTGACTAGTTGCGGTAGAACGATACAGCAGACAATTTTCCACGTCCTATGTCATAGATACGTGGTGGTATAATTAGTGTTTAGAAATTACTACTTCTTTGTCAACAAAATAAAATAGATTGACAAAATCATTTAAAATTGTTTATTTTGGTCAATGATATAACAATAAAAACAATAATACAATTCAGTAATAAAATATTTACGAATAAACCACAAATAATGCAAAAAGATTTTGTATTACAAATTATCATAAACTATTGCAAAATAGACTACGGAATATTTTATCCGAGTATAAAAGTAGATAGAAAATATCAATGCATTCAAACAACATAACTGGAAATTTAATTTTTATTTTTATTTGAAATAATCATTTTGACAACACAAAATACTGATTATTTAATATTCTTTCCAAGTTGAAAATGAAATCATAATATTGTACCGAAATCAGAATGTGAGTTAAGTTAAAATAATTTTAAAAAAATATAGTTGTTTTGCTATTAAAAACGATACATGATACGTAGTAAAACATATTCAACAGCACATGTGGGTAATAAGTATATAACTAGTTTCTAAAAAATGTAAAATTAAAACTCGTAATTTGTATAACTACCACAATTATTACCAGCTTTATGAACGAAGTTGTTCAAAAATTAAAATACATTATTCATTTTCGTTAACACACGAATAGGTCATATACCAGATTTGTATTTAAGTTAGTATTAGATATAAAATACTTTATAAACATAATGATATAATGCGGTGCCTGTATTTTTAGCAGTTTTTTTTTTTGTGTCACACTATAGATAATCAAAATCGATTTTGTTAAAACGGGTGAACCGTAAATTTCAGCGTTTTATTATGTTTTTTTTTTTTTTTTTGATCTCCGATTACACTACGCGGTATTCGTTATTTATTCGAAAACTACTGGGAAATTGTGAAAATTACCTTTTGAAAATATCACACGAGTTTGGTTTCCAATCTTCATAAAGATTTCTTGAAAGTTTAAACGTACAGTTTATCGTATTTTAGTACTAATACTTTTTAGGTTTTTCTAAGAGTCGCCGTGAAAAAATATGAATTTTTGTTTTTGAAAGTCAAGTAAATTAACGACGTTTTTCTAATTTCTAAGTGTCGTAAAAAAAAAAAAAAGAAAAATATTACAATCTCAGCATAACAATCTCGTTGAAACTATCAAGTAACAATTATTTACTATTTGACTTTTATACCGTTCCGTTCCGTTAACCGTTTAAATAATATTCGTATCATATTCATGTAGGAAACATAAAATTAAAGCGAATTCAATTAGGAAATAATTTTGCCGGTGACCAAATTAAACTTTTGTTTGCACAAGCTAAAAAGATAAATGTTGTTGTTCATACATCAATATTTACATATAGGTAAAACTATACATTTATTTTTTGCAATATCATGATAAAAAAATATAATTTTTATTATGACAACCTGTGTACGAGTTAGGTTAGGTATGTATTATAAGACAGTATATTGTTTTAAAAAATAACAGTTACCATATGCAAGCCATAACCGTAGAAACCGTCAAGACTTTTACAGATTTTAAGAACAAATTCGCAACAAAATATCACTTTGGCGATACTTCAATGTTACAAAAAAAATTTGTTTGCATTGTTGGTACACACTCTATAAACTAATTTGCTTATAAATGTTTCTGACATTGGCTGCGACAACTTAATGACATAAACTTATACTTGTAAAACATACTTAGATACATTAAAAGAACAATCGATATAATAAATATACTGTGTTTGTAGTCGAGTCAGTAACATAGTGAACCCACAATCATCGCGCCATTTTATAGCATCGTATTTGCGTGTTTAAGTTTGAGTACTGTCAACAGGCTATAGTAGGAAATAGAAGATTTAATTTGAAAATTAAAACTTTCTCAATCACAATTATTTCTAAATCAACAATAGTAACGGTTTGTTGTTAATTGTCTTGCGACAAATACACACAGCAACGAACTGCACATACACACGATCGCACACAAATTTGAACGTGCTTCGTGCGCAATAAAATCGGAACAAAACCAACATTTTAAAAATAAAAATCTTTTTGTTCTAGTGAACCGTTATGCGGGCCGTGACTCGTCTATGTTATTTACCGAATTAAGACTTAGGTGTTCTTTTTTTTCTTTGTCTACGTCGTTTCAACTGCTTGTTTTCTTCAACAGACATTGTTGTTCTTTATTAGAACTCATTCAATTAGTTCGGGTTCCACGCACCTGTCACTGCAAGTTAGCATTTGTTGGCAAGTCCTGTTTTATCAGTGTTCAAAAACAGCCGAAGTAAGTCAATGCGCACATATAGGGATACCTAATATTAAATCTCAACTGTTCAGCACGTAAAAAGATGAAATCTTTTAGATTCAAATGAAACTGATCTATTTGTTTGCTGTGAAACATAATCATACGACGAAATTATTTAAGGATTCGTTTTACACGATAGAATGAAATTGTTTTGAAAAAAATTTAATAATCAAAAACAAGAAACACTATTATAATTTTTAAATGATTTAAAATTTCTCTCATATTGCCTGGTTTCAAAGCGTATTCAACTCATAATCGATAATTTTATTCAATAAAAATATTAAAAATGTCAATCAACGTTAGGTATTAGTTTGTTTTTAATACTAAACAAATCATCCCACAAGAATCCAGAGTTCATAAACTTCACGGTTTGTGGATCTATGTCCATATATGCTAATTTATTTGAAGCATTTTTCAATATTTCGCTTATTTTTTCAATTCCAACACAAAAACGAAAACATCCAAACCTCTGAAAGTACTTCAACCTACTTGAATTTTGCACCGGACATTAGAATAAGTAGGATTATAATATGATTTTCAATAGGGTGTTAAGAATCGATGAATTAAGTTTTTGAATTTATTAGTTATTGCTGATATTGTTTCATGAAACCTTTATCATTCAGTTTAATTTCAAGTCAAAAACTTAACAAAGTTTTTTTGATATATACCTAGTTAATCGTTTTCAAAAGTCAGTTTTCAAAATTCGTGTTTTTATACAGAATCGTTTATACACCGGTATTATTTTATCATCATAATTCTTTTTTTTTTTTTTTTTGGCAATGAATCCTACAATAATCGGTATAATAAGTTGAAACGTTTACGCGTTAATATGTAAGGTGGCATGAAAACACGATGAAAATTTGAAACAATTTAGACAATTTTTTTAAACCTTGCATTTTTTCATCAATCGAGAATTTGTCTTTTGATTAACTATAAAGATTACTTCGAATTTATATTTTTGTAAGCAATGATTTAACGTTTCAAATAGATTATAACTTAAGTATGTTTATCATTATTTAGTGATGAAATTAATTATTATGACTTACTAAAATATAAGTAAAAAGTATTTTATACGACCATTTTAAAATGAAAAACGAAAGTTTTCCGTAAGAAACATCAGATTTCATTCGAGTTGTGAGTGAAAATTAATACTATGATTTGAAACTTCTAATTAATTTTTTTAGAAATAATGACAACAAACCGTATCGTGGCAACGTATCGTTTCATCAAAAATTCTGGATAGTGTTTGACTTTAATTTAACTATGTTTTCAAATAAATTAGGGATTTGGATTTTGTAAATTATATAACTACATATATAGTATACTAAAGTACCCAGCTGATCTGTTCAATTTTATATTTTATGTATAATTTTATAATTGGTAGGTACAATGTAATCGGTGCAAACAAAATACTTTACGATAATGTGCGGCTACAAAAAAAATTACTAAGAACGACTGCAATATAATCATTCTAAGACTCCAATGAAAATGTTATTTAGAAGTTTTACAGTGAAATTGTTTGTAAATAATTTGTTTCAATACTAAATTAAACAAAAGCAAACAGAAGAAACATAGTATACGTAACGTGGCCAACAGAATAAGACAAACATAATTATTAAATTGTTTATGATATAATATTTGTTAGAAAAAAACAAGTAACGATGCTATACAGCGAACGAAACGGCCGAAAATATAATTTACAACAAAACTTTCATCGATTTTTATGTAAGTTTTCAGTGGGTACCTGAAAAATTACACTTAGTAATAAATGTAAGTTGAAATCAAAGATACCACCCTTGAATTTTTTTAATAACATTTGTATGCCACAATCATAAATTGTACATAAAGTCTTGCCATTTTTAGGAGAAAAAAATCGTTACTAATGAAATAAATTCAAAAAGAATTATTCTCACTGAGCAGAATTTTTTACAACTTTAAATTAATAACTTAAAACTTAATCAAAAGAATATTATTTTAGTTTTAGTTCAAATGTGTTGAAACGTAAGATTATACGAAATCTTACTGCGTATGAGTGTTATCATATCAAAACTGTACGGTCGAGGATTGGATAATAGACTGATTATGAATAAAATTTATTTATGGATATGACAATTGAATATACTCAAACATGCTATTTTAAAAAAAAAATTATAATCCCGTCATCCCGTGATTATTCAAAAGTGAGTAAACTGTATAAGTTGGATGTTTTAAACGTTGTACATACGATTTTACCTAGGTACAATAACTAGAAACTCTGCATTTGAAGTCTAAAGCGATTTCGGACTGTGATGATTACGAAAACTTAAAATTATTTCCTAAAAGAACAAAATAATATCAAATATTTAAGTCATATTCGAAGATTTCACTACAAAATAAAAATGCTTTAGTTATTAGTTGTTATGTACATGAAAAATAGTAATCCCTACTCGAAAGTTTTTAGAACTACATTTAGAACAACAACAAACAAAATATATAGTTCTTAGTTGATCGCAAAAATTCTATTTTGATAGTCTTACCGACATTTCATACGACGAGAAACTTTTTAACTATTCTTTACTGACATTTCTATTTTATTCAAAACCAAGTATATACAATTGTATGCGATGGACGTACATTTTTCGCACGAAAAAGATTATAGTTTATTACAATATTGTGTAATGATTCTTTAAATAATGTGTTATGTATAAAAACGAAAACTGCGTTACAGGTCGTACAAACTCTGTATAAGGTTATTTTTTTGGAAATGTTTATGGGCCAAACATTCTCTATGCAGTGCATATAATATCATCACGGTTATTTAGTAACAAATCCCTTTGAAATAAACGATTATTTTAATCAAACACCTGGTCTATCCATGTAATACATACAATATACGTGTTAGGTATATAAACTTAGAGTAAAATTTATCATTTTAACGAGCAAACCGGAGAAAAAAAAACTATAGTAATGTTTGTACTAATATCGTAACGACGTTGTAATAAACGCGGTGACGTTATGGTACGTCATTTGTTGGATTTTTTAAATCGTCATTAAAAAAAATAATAATAACACTAATAATGGCACCGGATCAATCTCGTTTGACGCTTCTCTATATGAACGTACGATGCCGTCCGTCCCTTTTAAAATATACTGTCCAAATGGTAGTATAATAATTATTTACCCTGAGCGTAGGTAGATATCGACCGCCATCCGGAGTCGCGAAAATTTTCTCCAAAGCCATTGCTCATCTCGTTTCGGGCTTATCCGTTTTAGTTTTTAGTTTAGCAACGTGCCAAATAAAAACTTTCCCGATTACTTTACCCGTTACCGCTATCGGTGGTTCGACCGTCGTAATCGCGAGACATTGGCCGCGAAAATAAGATAGAGAAAAAGAGGTAAGAAAATAGTCTCGGAAATTTGTATGATGGTTTGAAAAACATTTAAATTTTCCTGTTGATAACGTTTACAAAACCAAAAACATCGTCCGTATGGTTCGAACACTAAACTTCCAGTTCAATATTTTGATAATGCAGTATATAGGCGCCGCTGTACTATTCAAAACGTTTTATTTTCGTTAGAAATCCCGAATAAAGTCTTTAAGAATACGTTTTTGGCCACAAAAAAATAATTTGTAAAGGTACACATCATATTATATTTGTGTTTTTTAACTTATTTCCTCCGCTTAAATGTGTTTTAAAAGTAAATAAAATTTCAATCGATTTTTGCCAATTTGGATGGAAAATGGATTATAAAACGTTTAACTAGGTATTCAATTTGTTAAATATTGAGCGTGTATTTTTAAATTACTCAAAAAATCAATACACCCAAAATATCGACCTACTTCCTATTTGTTTATCAACATTGTGATTTGGCTTGTAAAAATTTTTTTTTTTTTCATAGCTCAAGTATATGTTTACTCTTGATTCAATGTTTTTTGTTTTTTTCTTTTACTGTAAAACACATTCCTCTTTTATAAGATTTATCCAAAAAAATTATCTATATGTACATACTAACATACTACGTATTAGGCATGTTTTTATTTTATTTTATTTTTTGTTTTATGTTTTATTTAACTGAGTTGGAAAATGTAATATTAATTGTTGTGTAGTTTTTACGGAAATATGTTATTGTCAATGTAATTTAATTTTAAAACATAAATTTTTTCAAACAATGTTCATGGAATAACACTATTTTTCTAAAAGTTTATGAGCTCAAAACAAATCTATAAAAATTGTATTTTTTTTTTTTTTTCTGTTTTAACATTTTATCCCGTTATCGATTGGTATGTATATATGACCAAAAACGTAGATATCGAATAAATTAAATAAAACCAAACACTACAATTCATAAATAAGTTTAGTCGTAAAAAGTTTTCCGAAAAAAAAAAAAAATTTTAATTTTACCATCGTTATTTACCGAGCTTCAATTTATGGAAAATATCATATAATATAGCAACATAATTTTATATAGTGTTTCTAGTTAATATTTTCATGTTAAAGGAGAATAAATTTTCAATTATAAAGATAAATCTTTCCTTTTTTTTTATATTTCAATAATAATTTAACTTTAATCTATTGAAAAGAAAAATCAAGAGTAACATTATACTAAAAGTAAATGTATTTATATTACTCTTGAAGTTTTTTTGGTACTTTAGTTGGTAGGTAATAGGTATAGTTAAAAAACTTTTATTAAATTTGATTATATCCATGTGTTATCTGAAAATATTTTCATTAACACGATAAATACCTAAGTCTTAAATACAATAAGATATCAATTTTGTAATATGTTTAGTTATTGTTAAAGAAACAAGTAATTGAGTATGTTAATCAGAATTATTAGAGTTATTTTTTTATTTGCTCTATCATGACGTATTCAAATTCAAATCTCTTGAAATATAGTTATTTTCTTTTGTTTGTAGTTTTTCTCATAAAAATTAATAGTATTTTTTATTAATAATATAATAAAATATTAAATAACTAAAAACATATTAGTGTATTTTTTTCATGTATCCTTTATTTTTGAAATTTTTAAGAAAAGAGTTTATAACATTATATTATTGAAAAAAAATAGGTTGTGTAATATAAATAAGTGGTATTTGTAACATATGGATAAAAGTCAGTGGGATAAACACAAAAGTATTAAAAAAAGAAACTCTTTGTTTTCCACGGATATTTACTGAGAGTAAAACAATAATATAATAACTACTGATATATGTATAATATGTATACATATTATATTTGAAATAAATTGGTTATTCATTACGTCTGTATCATATTTCTGCTTAATAATAAAAAATAAATAAAAATTGTTTTATGTTAAATTAGTGTTGATTTTATAAAACTAATTCTCTTTCAATCTCAGTTACCAAAACTTGCTGTGTAACTTCATAATAATATCATGTAAAATTTATTCCAACTCACATATTCTAAAAAAATGAATTCAAAATAACCTACTCATCGTTTGCGTACACTTATTGTTGGTTTTACATACATTGAACAAAGATTGTAAATCAAAAAGTGAAATAAAGTATCTAAAATCGTATTCTACTTTAAAAACTATAATAATGAGCAAAAAGTTCTAAATCAACGAGAAAACTATGATAAAGAATAACCGTGATTACATAAACATACATTTAAATTTTAGATTATAAAGTAGAAGAAGTTTATATTATTGTAACACAAAAAGATCATTTTCATTTCCATTTGGTACTTATGTGATATGGCATGATAAACAACAATAAACATAATAGGTAATACAGTTCTAATAGTTAAAAACAGTTTGTTTTAAATAAATAGTAAACATTTTATTTCATTTTATTTTTGTTATAATTGTTTTATAATTAAACATGTTTTAATTTAAATTCAGTTAAAATAGATTTAATATTAGTTTCTATTTTTCTATTTTATTATTTTTTTTAATTTTGTGAGCTAATTATAATGAATTTTAAAACTAAAATTACTTGTTTCATAAAAATAGGGTATTTATCGTTTCGACTTAAAAATTCAATAAAAAATAAACAGTAAAAACAAAGGAATGTATATTTTGCAGTTAAGTAGTATCATAAATTACTTATCTTAGGTTCTCAATGGTATTTTTTCATTTAAAATGTAGAGTTTTTTAGGTTTAAACTTGATTATTTTTAGTAAAAACTCAACATAAAAATTTTTTTTCAATCTTAAAACTTCAAAATGTAATATTTTTCATAAAGTTACTTATTAGTATTACGTAACAACTTTATTATTCGTTCATTATGTTAATTATTTTTTTAATAATGTGTTAACATTTCAAGTAATTTAAATCACATTTTACTTTTTATTTTTCGGACGATATCAAACTGAAAAGAATTATAACAATTTATATTATAACAATTTTGTTTAGATAAAATGTTTAGCACAAACAATATCTTTTGATTTTTTTTTTTCTTTGTAAGTCAAGTTTAAATCAAAAGTTTAGATCATGGTTACTATGGTTTGTAAAAAGAAACACCAAGAATCTGAGCTGCTTTTCTTGTGTAAAAATATAAAATTCATATTATAACATTAAAAAAATCACTTTTTATTGAAAATTAAAAAATACAATCTCTTTAAATCTGGCTTCAACAATAAAAACTACGACGTGTTTCCGATAATGGTAAAAATTTCAGATTAAGATTGTGTGGTTTTAATTATTTAGGTAGTTACAAATTAATAAATCAGACATGAAGATACATTGCGTATAATACAGTTTAATAATTTTTATGTTGAAATTTAAAAATCGTATGCCTATGTTTACATTGAAAATTTGTATTTACTTACCGTTTTGAAGATATGGCGTTTGAGCTAGTATTAAGCAGCTGGAAAACAGCATTCCTACTGCAATGTGTAGTCTGATGTGTGATCCAAATGTTGTTCCCATATTCTAAAACAGTCATTTACATAAGAATAATTTCGTTAGAAATACACGATTGTTTAAAATGATTACTATAACTGAACGTTTTAAATCAAAACAAAATTATACTTGCTATCATAGATGGTTAGGGAGTAGAATGATAGTGGTCATTACTTTAGAAAACGGACACAACATTAGCCATTTCGGAAATACAGTGTGTTATTCTGCGTGTAAAATAAAAACAATAATAATTCTGGGAATTTCAAAGTAGTTCAAGTATTCCGTTGAATTTATTTTGCAATACATTTTCAAAAAAGCAAAATTTTTGGACTTATCCTAGGGAATTTCTTTATTGAAATTTGTCCGCTTTATGAAAAGGTTTTCTACGTTTTACGATATCAGCAGGTACTCGAATTTTAATTGATACAATAAAAAATAAATCAAATATTTTAAAACTGGCTATCAAAATATAAGGCGTTTCAATCTATTCTAACACGAATGTTATTTCGTATCATACCTAAACAAAAGGTGTGATGAACGATTAATTTATTTCGGTTATAAAATGTACATTTGTTTTTACTAAAAAGCAATTTATTTCCTAGTAAATTATAGAAGACGGTTGCGTGTGTCTCGCAGTATCCGAATATTGTTTTATCAAAAAAAAAGCAATGAATCTAGGAGACATTCCAACGTTTAAAAATTTTTTATAAAAACAATTATTTTATTAATGCATTGTTTAAAAATAAACAGAAAAACGCTATATAGGCAGTTTGGAATAAAATAGACGTTGAGTTTCAAAATAAAACGTTCATCAGCAAAATGCCAGTTGTTCCCAGTAGCTTCTAGACACGAGTTTAAGAACATTTATTTTTTGTTGTTACAACAGGTAGTGTTTGTTTTTTAATGCAACCCTCGAATATTTTACTGTCGTACACAATACGTTATTTACAGAATTATTAAAAAACCGAACTACCGAAAAACTCACGTATACATTAGGGAACAAACGTGAGTTTTATTTAGTTTTCATTTGACGTCATGTACCAATAATGGCGATCAATTTTTTTTTACTTTTCCTATTTCAACGTTCAACAAAGAAAAAACCGTACTGTTCTCTTTTCTTGATTTTCCATAATATAGTAAACACATGTATAGATGTGCGTTTGGGAATAAACGCGCGTGTCGTCCAATGTTCGATTTCGTTGCGACCTAAATGGATTTTTATTAACACAGAAACCCGAGTAAGATATTCTACAAAGCAGCAGTTATGTTTTCTTTTCCACTCTTTTCCTAGTCTATTCATTGAAGGAAAAAAAAAAATTGAAAACACAACTCGTCGTCCTCTGTCAATAAGTGAGGTTTACATAATATGTTTGTATACTATAGACACAACGCGTGTGCACGCGTAAACTTAAAAAAAAAAAAAAAGTACACTGGTATAATTTTCCACAAAAACAAAACCAATTAACTATTTATCCAGTTTAGTATTTATGACTTTATTTTCAACCTCCGGTCCGTTACAATGTTGTTTTTTTTGTCGCGTACGGATGTTAAATTTGTTTTTACTGTAGCCCGAATAATCATCATTCTCCGACTTCACGCCAGAGCGAATGTTTCATTTTTTTTACCCGTACAGTTTATTTTACCATAGTAGGTAGAGGTAGTATTGAATTACTTTTTTTTTTTTGCAACTACTTTTGTACCGTGCATTTTCGATCGAAAAATGTTTCAATGATAAAACAGCGTGATCTTGTTAATATATAGACTTCAACAACTGCTTTCTCTTTCGATTTTGTTCAAAACGTAAGATATGTGTACACAAATACAAAATATTATCAGATAATGTACACCGGTAATATAGACAGGTTATAATTAATGTATTTACGAGACGATCAAAATAATAATCACCCACATCGTTACCTAGGTACGTAAGAAAAAAAAATAATTCATTCAAATAAGTCCAAAAGTAAATAAACCATACGAAAATCAATACTACCTACCATGCACTTAAAAAAAAAAAAAAAATGCTTTAAAAGAAAACCCATACAAACTGAAAAAAAATAAAAATCTTCTTATTTAACTTTTCGAAATCTTTAACGATATGAATTACAAGTTCATTTTGATTAAATTTTCAGTTTTTTATACTATGTACGTTTGAGTTTATAACCAAACTTACCATTATCTGAGATTTATTCATCACAAAATAAATATCAGAATTAAAATTAAATTGTTTTATCACTTTAGTCATCTAGTTCACAAAATATAGAACTTTTTATTTAAATATATTTACATTGTAAAATCGGGGCAATATTTTTAGTTTACTTAGCAAGAAAATCCTAGTATAATTATTATTTACCATCGCCATGTTATTTACTCAATTGATTGAATTTAACTTCAAAATAAATAATTTGAAAATGTATAGGCAGTTTCGTCGTAGATAAGTACTGTCTTTTAGTATAAAAATTATAGCAAGTATGATTTATTTTACACAGCAAAAACTTGCCGTACAAAATACAAAATGTATTTAGAAGTTAAAGAATAACAAAAAAGTTATTATTCAACGAAATAACAATATATGACATCAAAATAAAACTATTTGAATATTTTAGATAAGCCCTCTAGAAATATGTAAACTCTAGCTTAGATTTCGCTATGGATGTGAACACAATAGAACATGAGATAAATAAGTTCGTATGTCAGCATATTATTATTTTGATTAACGACCTTTTAAAATTACCAAAATGGTCTTTACCAAACAAAGCATGATGAACCTAACAAATTCCACATGTCAAACATCACACTTTTAGCAGTTTCCTGTTTTGATCGCGAAGAACCAAAAAAAAAAACCACACACTTTTTTCTTAAGTTAACCATACAATTAAAATAGATATTATTTAAAATTCACAGTACTTTGGCTTCCGATTACACTAATGCTCTGTAGAAACTTCGATACTTTTTAGTTTTAACAAATAGTGGGCTACAATTGCGCTCAGCTCGTTTTAAAGTATATTACTATGCTGTTAAAAAAATTTAAATGAACAAAAAATATTCACTTGAACCAAATAAAATTCATTCAAAAAACAAATTTTGATGTTCTCGTAAACAATCAGGTTTTTTGAGAAATCAACAAAATAAGTATGGTAAAAAGAAAACAAATATCGGTACTCTGAATACAATGAATGCCCATTGATAGCGAGAAGGATATAAAGAATGGACCATTAATATTCAATTAATATTCAGCATATTATAGAATTCCAATAAAGTTCACTGCAATTTATTTAAATGAATGCGAATCTTAACGACAATATTCTGATGACGTCAATCAACCGATCTTAAATTATTTTCTTTCACAGGGATAGCTGTTGAAATGCTTTTTGTAATTGTGATTTTGAGTATATCAATTTTTTATACTGCTTAATTAAACAAGTCAATAGTTTGTGTCACAATGCAGCTATTTCCACGTTATTTTCTAAAAAGTAATTTATATTCAAAACCATACGATGTATATAATCCAAATACAGAACACTCGGTAAAAAAATACTCAAAGTCTTGATTTATTTTATTGAAAATGACCGTTAACTCTTACGTGCTATTTTATACGCATAAGTTGTGTATTAAACATAATATTAAGTTGTTTAGTTATCGTACCATACCGATTTAGATATCTCAATTATGTCTTAGTGCATACGACCTTAACGATTATTGGCGTTTATGATATTCTTTTTATACGAATATTGGAAATATTTGTATACAAGTAGTTATCATAAATAAAGTTATGAATCTCAGTATGAAATTAAAGAGGTACAAACGATTGTACTAATATTTATTGTTTTATTTACTCTCATATCAGAGTTTTTGTGACGTATAAATTACATGTATACGGTATCGAAGTATCATAAAAACACATTCGTATTATTGTTATATTGTTAAGAAATGATTGTAATAATATATCGTATCATAAATTGCAAACTTAACACCCATTTACTATAAATATTACGTTCGAGAATCTATATCAGTAGAACTTTTTGGTTTTTGAATGCGTTTTTTAGGGTTTCTCTAGTCACTAATAAGTAATTTTGAACAATTATACTTTGCAACATCGATAAAGTGTATAGGTAAATTATGTACACAAATTGAATTGATAAAAAACAACAGCGCATAATATATTTTACACAATTTCTATCCGTCGTAATGGATAATAGCTTAAATCGTCATTAAACTTTTGAGAAAATTCGAGCTAATACGTGAAAACTTTAAAATGTAGAACTTTTGACTTGGGTATTTCACTTACTGAGCCCGCTCAGAATAGTAGTTTTTGTGAGCGATCCGTCGTTTACAGATCCAATTAAGAAACTTCAAAATGGTGACCCACGTAGTTGTAACCAAACTAAAAGCAAAGTCGCCACTCTCCGACAAGCTCCTGGGTTGGTTCGGTAGTCGCCAAACTGTACTTTTTCAAAATTACAAAGACCATAAAATGATTAAAAAAAAAAAAAAAAGTAGTAATTTAAAATAAATACAGTATACATTTTAAGAGGTTTAATTAATAACAGTTCAACGATAGATAATTTTGAACAAATTTTTAGTTTAATATTATTTCTGCCGGTTCTACTTTTGTGGCTTCGGCTACGTTTTTTTTTTTTTAAATTGCCATCTCACAGCTAGATTTTAGAGAATTACCGGTATAGGCTTCAGTGAAAACAGCCAATAATCAATTTTATAACAATAATATTCTGCACCGTCGTCATCATTATTATCACCATAATATTTTACAAAATAATATAATAACTGTCCGTAAAAGCTGCTCTTCTTTTATGGGGAAAAATACCGCGGGACCGCTCATTGTGCGGCCGCCGCGACAAAAGAAATAAATCACACGGCCGGGCACCGTTCGCGCCCGTGTTATCTTTTGTGTGTTTTCAGTGTAAACACGCGGGTTAAAAGCCAACAGAATTTCACGCGCTGCTCGTACTCTCGTGTGGGTCCGCACTTGGTTCGTTTGTATTGCCACTTTTCGTGTTGTTTACGAAATAAAATGTGTCTCCGTTCATAAGTGTATAACCTATACCTACTTTAAAAAAAAAAGATTACGATCAAAAAAATATAATGCTCTTATAGACTGTCGAAATACTCTGACGTCCCGTGGAAACGCAATATTAGGTTAGAGTACCTACTTCACGACAAGGTCAGTCTTGACCGGACACTTTGTCTCTAAATGTAATTTTAAATCGGTTTCGACTGTACGGTGCGGAAAAAAAATTTCTAGTAGCGACCAATGAGTAAGTAATAGAACAATTCAAAATATCAATTTTTTGTCGTCCGAAATACTGCAAATACGACAAAAGGTATTTAAAAATATATAATGATCCGTGTCAAATAATGTTGTAAGTGTGTGTGAACATGGAACGTTTATCGCGAAAATGTTTAAACTTTTAGGATCCGGTAAAATTCTTTATAAAATTGTTTTGAAAAAGTTCCTTATCGAACTGTTCGAATGATAAAACGTCGTGTTGTGACAGTAAAAGGAAACTATGCCCTAGTTGAAAGACTACGAGCCAATCACTACGACAGTGTAGGTACAATATATATATTATGTTGTATATTTTTAAGAACGAACCGAATATTAAACGTTTTGTAAAATGTCACTTAAAAAATACCGAATGAACAGTGATAAACAATATTATATTTTAGCGTCTGTCATATCCATCAGTGTACCGCAACGTTCACAAATAATTCTCAAGTGCGAACACTGTGTCACTAAGAATTTTATAAATATGTAATAATCATAGATCAATAATTTCCTGATTTGTTTGAAACGGTTGCGGTAACTTTTTTCTTTGAGAACCTACCAATATTTTTGTGATGACAATATGAGATAACAGTCTTTATTATCTACAGGTACAAATTTTTCATAAGTTTAATAAACAATTAAACGATTTAAGTTTATTTAGTGAAATATTTTTCTAACCAATATTTAGTTTCTGGATGCGTTTTAACCGATTGAAAATATTTTATTTGAACAATGTACAAAATAATTGAACGTCGTCGTTGTCGTATAATTATTATCCTTTCTACGAACTTATAACGATTGCATTTTCTAAACATAACGACCTGTTTAAAAATGTGCTTTCTTTTACTATTTTGCGTTTGAAGTTGTCATTCATAATGACACTCTTAACGATTAATTATTTTTCGTAAAATGGTCTGGGATGCGTCGACACGATGGTCCCGGTAAAAATTACTGAAATCGAGTGGTTGTTTTTCTTTTTCACTCCAACAAATGGTGAAATGTTTTTCAACGACCACGTTGCAACCATACAACTTTAATTAATAACTTGGATCGTTTAAGCGACGAAAAATAAACATAGCGAGAAGAATTCCATTATGTAATTTTTTTTTTTTTTTGCTAAGTAAAAACACGTTATAGCCCTAAAAATTAAAAAATATAATCCAAACATTAATTCGGGGAGTTAATGATTTGGTTCACAAAATTTAATAATTGCCGTAAGACACCCATTTACTTATAATTTGTATACTTAATACAAAAAACTATCATTTCTGTTTGGTCTTATGGGCAAGTATCTATTATTATTATTTAAGTCCAATGAACAGCAACCTGTCCAGCGAGAGAACGTGCCGATTTTTTTTTTTTTAATTTACATCACATTTATGGAATACAAACTAATTGAAACGCACAAAGGTAATTGAAATTTTGAACCTGTTAAAATTATGTAAATTTCATCGTATTAATTGTTTGCCGTAGCGATTACGCTATGGAGTGGTTCACTTCTATGGGTATACCAATGTTTTGGAAGTTGTGGTTTGAACTTATTATTAAATACCTGAAAGCAATGATAAATCTTTGCTTTCAAATAAACGATTCTGAGCGAGCTCAGTTGAATATACGTTCTGGTAAAAACCAAGTTCAAAAAATAAAAAACTGCTTTATTAAAAAATAAATACGAAATTTTTACGGTAATCGTTACGTCAAACGAATAATTCTTACCGGACTTCAAATTCAAACCCTTCTTTTCTTTGCTTCCTTCTTTTTTTTTTTTTTTTTTATGTTATACTACGTTTATTATGTTATAATATTGTTATGTTATATAATATTTTTTGGAAAAATTTATCGCATACCTACCTATACGAGTGATATGACCAATTATTGCCAATTTTCCGGTTTTAAACAACTATAGGAACTCAAATAAATAGCATGGTATTGCTTTTGATCCCACCGGACCAATATATTTGCATATCCATGATTATATTATGATTATATTTTGGTCTAGAATTCACTAAATATGTAAAATTTTAAAAACTGTTTCAAATAAGATCTAGTTTTAATCAAAGTCCCTAGCTTTTTTGTCATTTACTGTATTCTTCGCTATACACCTAATCACCTACCCTGTTCCATTTATACTTAACTGTTTAATCTTTGCAAACACATCAATTTGTTTTCTTAACTATAGACTCAAAGGTTTTTAGTTCCACGTGACAGATTGTATTTTTCATGAACCAAAAGTAGTGTCTGCTGACTTTGACGTGTTTATTTTTTAGCGTTTTTTTTTTTTCATTTTTTCTGAAAACAGCACTTCACGACGAAACGTTTTGTTTACACAGCTCACAGACACGTAAGTTCAGTAATAGAATCACACTCCATTAGTGCATTTTTAAAGTCCACCGCGCTGTCACGTAGAAAATTCAGACGAAACCGTTTGTCCGTGAAAATTCTCCCTCGGAAAACGTGCATCGTGTATGACCTCGCATTAGTTTTCGCGAAATTAACTCCAGATAAACAGTGAGCTACCGAGAGTACCGAAAAAATGCTATATCTATAGACACGGAATTGTCCCTGATTTAAAAAAATAAAAAGACACGATCGCATTTTTATTTTTTCGTAAATTTCAGTGTTGTGCACGCGTTTGATCACATAAACTCGCACACTATATTACACGCGTGTGAGCGTTTTAAAGGGTAATTAGAAATGCGAGATTACTGTTTGAATTTGTACAGGTTTAACAGTTTTATATAGGTTAGACTTGTACTGAATAAATATTATTAGAAACGGTACTAGTATATTTTTGTTTAAAAACTAAACATTTCGACTTAAGAATTTGTAACATAGTATAATAAATATATATATATATATTGCCGTTTTAGCGAGGCAGTCTTTGGGTCGCGGCTGTTTAAGCGTGGAGACATTTTGACGCAACCGTTTGGACGGGAAAACATTTAGGCGCAAAAAAAAAGAATAACGAATAAACAGCGACAAACATACTATGGATTATTTTAAGCACAAAGTTAAATTTAATTTAAATTCTGTGTTTATAAAAATAATTTTAATAGAAGATCGACGAATACAAAGTAAAATTAAAATGTTATAATGTTATAAGGTGCATAATTGTTTATCAAAAATAATTAAAATCTCTTTGTCGAATATTTTATACCTCTTAAAAATCATAGTATGTATGTAAGTAGCGATAAATTTATTATTGATTTTACAACAAAGTTTTGTTTGAAATGTTGTTTGTTTTTTTTTTTTAAGTTATAATATTCAAAAACGGAACAGTCGAAACATCCAAAAGTACCTTAAATTATTTCAAATTTCCAACCCATGTTGAGATGGATAAAAAGCCAATAGGTACGAAAATATTTGACATTTTTTGAGTTAATCGGACCAATTATTGAATGTTGTGTTTTTGTCATTTTGTGTTTATGGCAAAAACTCCTCCGAAAATTCATCAAATATATTGAAATTTTACGTTTTACTAGAAAAAATGAAGTACTAAAGAAGTAGTTCTAAGAACAAGTACTAAAGCACTTTAGAATTTACGATTTATTAAACATTTTACTCACCATGAGCTCGCCTATTGTCGTTATTTTTGTACGCAATGATTTATGTATATTTTGTATTAAACGTCAAACTATACATTTTCAATCAGTAACTTACCCAAAACAGTGATTTATTTTACCATATAGACCGCTATATCTTTATAATCATAAGCCCTCTAGATTTTTATCCTTAAGTAACATAGTTAACAGTTTATTATTTGAACGTGTAATAAATAGATTGCAAAATTTCATCACAATTCTATTTATTATTTTTATCAGAACTAATAAAATTATGATTCATTTTTAAAAATTTTAAACACAATCTTGGAAACAGTCAGTAATTCTTTATCTAAAAATTTTAATTTATTATAAAAGCTAATCGAATTGATTGTATTTCTTTAAATGTTTTAAGAAAAATATTGTAAGTAATTATGATCCTCAATACATGACATAATTATTGATAACCACAACTGTTGGGGAAAAAAAATTATATCTAGACAACTATTTCAATAGAAACATTGAAATCATTTATTTTATTTTTTTCGGTCTATAATAATGATGTAATGTTTAATGTTGTGTGGAAGGCAATTTTGATAATTATTGACGTTTCAAAACAGTAGTTTCAAAACATGGACCTATGGATATTTTAAAAATAATGACAACGTAACCAATGGCAAAGTACGAGTATTAAGCAATGAAAATAAACTACCTATTTCTTGGCTGACCTCTTTGTATGAGTGTGACGTTTATAACATAAAAAACATCCGTTTTTATGTTTAATTGTGCAATTACACAACGTTTTCGTAGTAATTTCAACAAGCCTTAATGGGAAAACTCCTCCGGCAAGGTTTAAATTGCAGTGTATTTTGGACCGTTTTAATAGGATATTTTTATCTTAAATATATTCACAGTAGTAAAGTTTAAAATAACCTAAAGGGATAGGAGTACATTTATAACTTTTTTGAACATTTTTGAAATTTGTGACAAAACAAAAATTAATTTGTCATCAATTTTTACTTTATCAATCATTAACATTCAATCAATCATTGTAAAATTGATCTACGTGCTTACTACTTTACTTATAGCTCCAATATGTAGCTCTGCGTGCATAGTTTTTCAAACTTGAAATTTTCAAACAGAATTTTATAAATATTCAAAAAATATATCCTTAAATTAACTAGTTTAAAATACAGTACACACTTATAGATACTTAGACATTTTGTTGGAATGGTATCAATGAATCTGTTGTTTGTGCATACACTCGAAGGGGTAGAAAAGGTTCAATTCTCTTCCATTTAAATTTAATTTAGAATGCAAAAAAAAAACAACTACTTATAAATTGTTTCTAGATTCATTTTTGCTTTTCTCATCTTATGCGTGTTATAAAAACTTCATCAATCAAAAATTCCTATATACGCCGCTGATTTGCTGGCTTAAAAACATGGTTAATACCTAATAACAATACAGCATAATCAAGAAATCGTCGAAGTTTTGTTAGGACGGGCATTTATTTTAAAAAAACATAGAAAATAAAATGTATGGCATAAATTTAAACGTTATATTTCAGAGAAATTAATCTTTACGTTTATTATTTAAGTGTTTCATGTACTTACTAAAACTACGTTTAGACAGGGGCTTTTTATTTTACGGTTAATAGAATATTCCACCGACTATTTCAGTAAAGAATAATATGTACCATCAAATAAATATTACCGTTTTGACGAGGCACTTTTGCGAATCAGTGCGTTACAATCCAACTCATGAGAATTAAAATAAATGTACCTATTATACTTATATGTGCGCTTGCGGTACTTTTAATAGCATACAATTTGTCGACTTTTTTCTGACAAGCTTTCACGTACACTCAGTCATATGAACATTTTTAAAAGGTATAATTTCTATCCAAGTGAGCCCAAAAGAACTGTTTTTACCAACTTGATGTTAAAAATCACCCAACATTGTCAACTTATTGTGTTGTAAATACATAAAAATAAGAGTTCGAATTTAAACTTATAAAGATAATATAACTTTTACAACGGATTTTAATTTTGGACTGAGAAAAAATTAATCTTGTCATCATAAATTAAAACTTCTAAATAAGAAATGTTTATTTTTAACGTTTCTTAAAAAATATATATTTTATTGTCAGACAGTTATTAATTGTTTAAAGTTCTAATTATAAGAAAAAACTTGATTTTTTTTATGAAAAATATTAAAAAATTTGATTTTATGTATTAAATTTACTATATTATTGCTTTGCACGCTAGTATACCATTATGTTTGTTATAAATTATAAGTATATATTTAGGTTTATAAAATAAATATGAAGCAAGTAGTTTTACTAAAATACAAAAAAAAAATATTCGTAATATAATAAACATTAAATAACTCTAGTTAAGAAAAAAAAATTTATTGAATTTTAACAGAATATGTCGTAACGCTAGCATGAATCAAACCCGGTCTGGGTCAAAACCTAATTCGAATGGAAATTCATTATTTTTTTGATACGGTTGTGTGCTAAAACGTCTGACTAAAAAAAACGTACGTTTTTCAATTCAGATCACAGTCGTAAATTGTAAAATAATGTAATATACTAAAAAAAATTATGCAGTATGTCACTATAGTAGTGGTAGTACAAAATATTATGTACTTTATTCAATTTTAAAGCAATGATAAATCATATCGGACACAAAAATTACAATTCTCGTCAAGTTCTGAATGTCGATTACACAAAAATTGAAAAATCGAAATTGTTTAATTTGGCTAAACAACATACCACATTTTATACTTTACCAATTCCCATAATGTTTACACGTTTCAATCAATTTAAATGTTTTTTGGAAGAGTGATTGCCAAAAAAAAAAAAAATCTATAATGATCTGGGTATTATAAACCTTAAACAACCAAATGTGAACTTGATCAAACTAATTTTTAAGTTTCAATCACATGATAAGATGTATTTTTAGACTTGTGTTGAATGATTAAAATTGAAGAGTCCCACAAAAAACACTGCTTTAAAATTAGACGAGCAAAATAGTTTACTGACAATAGAAATGGCACTGCGAATTCAAAAATGTCAAATCTCTACGTCGCCCTCAAAATGTTTATTCAAAACCGAATAAAACTGAAGTCCCGAATTATTTTTTTTATTTTTCAACAAAGCGTGTGACAATCTCAAGTGATTTGTAGCATTTCGATGAGCATTTTCATGAGCTTTGGCTCACATATTCCCGAAAACGACCAACATTTCAAAAAATATTTCCAACAAAATATTACCATCCATTCAAACCTGTGTTTTATTCTAAATGATCGGAGCTCTATATGTACCCGAATAGAAAAAACAAAATCGGCAAACGCGTCGACCGAAACGCAAAGAAAAATTGTGACAAGACTGCAGTCTCGTTACGATACTGGCTTATAAATACTAAATCGAAAGACATGGTTGGCTGACCCGTGCTCGTACCGAAAATGTTTGGGTACATGACGCATTACCGTGCTAAAAAAGAAAACGGTTCGTTATGATGAAACGCGTTACCAGATGTCCACGTAACCCAAACGGAGCCGATGATTTATAGGACTAGCAGACACACAATAATAGGACCATCGATCTTTGTTCTTCGTTTCGTTTTCTTCATCTTTTGTTTTTGTTATTGATTTGTTGCTTCGTTATTTTGTCTCGTTTGAGATTCGCGTCGATGATTAAAAAAATTACGGTTGTTTTTACGCTACGACGACTGTTTTACGCACAACCGTGATGTAATCAGCTTAAACAGTCCCCGTTTGGACAGTGTATGGTTGTTATTCTGATCATCTTGCGACTAATGAATGTGCAGTACAACACAATAATACTGTGCAATTCTACAGAGCCGTTTGTGCAGTAAAGTTTTATTGAATCGCTTATTTGCCTACTTAGTCTTAAATCCGAATCATTCTGTCTCCCAAAAACAAACTTGTAGTTTTAATGCGCACATGGGCTGTACAAAAAAAAAATTGAGATAATTATTGTTAAAGCTCTAAATATTTCATTTAGTCTCCCTTATTTACAAGATAAGCGCAGTTAAATTTTTCAAAATTAGAGGACATTTGAAAAACAAGGAGACTAAGTCTTCTTTTTCGCTCAAATGTTGTCGCTCTTTCCTAGTCGGGTTCTTTCTTTTGCAGTTCAATAATCATCTTTTTTAGGTTTTTAGTAAACCTACCTAAGCCTCCATTTTGCATTATTATTGAGTCAAAATTTTAAAACAACGTTACTAAATACTTGTTAAATGTAATACTACCCTGCATAGTTATTATTGAAAATACATGGAGATTGCTTCGTGAGATAATGTGAATACAAACAAACTGTTTATTTCACACTAATAATTATAAGTACGTTGTTGTGGTTATTCGGTCGTTATGAAATAATATAAAATAATTTGTAATATTGTAGCGTTAGCGTACGATTTTGTACAATCCGACACGATACAGAAACGGGAATTTACGACACATTATTGTTCTGCAGCAATATTCTGGTCGTCGATAATGGAAACATTTCATTGTATTTTACTAGAAATTTGGCCAATATTATGCCGAAACGCGACGTATTATTCACAAGCAGTCGTCTGCAGTGGTGGTGTGGGGGGCGACCTCAATAACCATTTGAGACACCTGTTTCTGTTCTATTGAAATTGCCGATTTATATAAATTTAAATTATTGAAATACGCACTTTCTCGCCAGTTTTATTTGTGCATCCCAAGTTTTGTAAAACCTTCGATTTCGATAATCGGATATTATAGAGTGTAGAGAGCGTTTACAAAATATAGTTTGATTGTATCTCTATACGCCTTGTATAAAATGCACCATTTTATTATTTGACAATCAATTATTATAATGCAAAAACCGAATATACACGTAAATTAATATGATTTTGATTTGATTTTTATTTCTGAATAACATACGTGGCACAATTTCTTATACATCAAATTCACAAGTACAGTTTACTTGTTTAAAACTAGTAACTGAAATATTTTATAGTTTAAACCACAATTTTAAATTCAGAGCGAACCAAAAAATGAGACTAATTTATGAATAAACAGTATTTTTTTTTTCAATCTTTAATCGTTTTTCTTGTATGAATTATTCCGATTCCTACACTTTCGAGAATAGATAATTGTACGGGGTTGGTGGTATTTTTAACGGGAGGTAATCTTAAGATCTAGAATAACAATCGGCGAAAATTCAAAATATCGTCCCGACATTGAATCGAATATAATAGATAAATTGTTTTTCAACTTCAACAATTTAAAATTTAAATAAATTTTGATTAGTTAAGAGCCAATTAAATAACTTTAAAAATTTCGAATTCATCAATTCTTGCAGTTAATTTTACTGTTTCGTAAAATCTTTTTCAGTTTAGAAACCATAATACAGTTTTAACTCTAAACAACATATTTTTCTAGCCAAATGTAATGAAATATTTAAAAGAAAAACCGTTTTTCTCGTACAAGTGATTTTACATATTTATTATTTCCATTATAAATTTTAATTCGGTCGGAACTTTATAACATTATTAACTACATAATATTATAGATGACAAGCTAACGCTGTAAAATATCGAAACATTTTTTAACGAAATATAAGGCAATACAACCCGTAACAACATCTTAAAATTTGTCAACTGACTAAAAATCTTCCATAATTTTTAATTCTTATTTTACATAAACTGCATTCTCGAATTAGCTTTAATTTAATGCTAGTTATTTTAAATATTTAAGTAAATACGTATTTACTCAAATAAAAGTTAATTTTTTGTGACAGAGTAATATACACTTGGTTCACTATAAACCAAAAGTGATCCAATTCTTTAGTGTCTAGTTATTTTAAATGACTATAATTCTTTGAAAACAAAGATTTTAATTTGCAATTAGTAATAGTCTCGGATGTTGTATTTGAACTATATATATATACAATCGTATTAAATACGAAAATCACAATAATTGTAAGGCCTTTGTCTCGTTTTCTACATCTCTAATTCTCTATGCATCAGTATGATTTGCTGATTTTATCAAACGAAACGTAACACGAATCCGTCTCGTTTAAAAACAAAGTCCAGGAAAACTTTTTTCAGGTAACGACTTCGAATTATCATTTAATTAATCTTAGCTACTCTCGATTCGATAAATGTACGAAACGTAAAAACGTTTAAAATATTAACAAACAACATGTACAACAGTAAAAGTACTTACATACTAACATTGGTTCAAATAAAATTACAGTCGAATACGAAAAGTACGATCATCGCTTTTATTTGTTACAAAGCGTACTTTGGGCCAGCAATTTCTCTTTCGATTACATTAATATACTTTTTCGCATTTCCATCATTCGCCTTGAAGGAACTCGTTATTCGCTAAAAAGACACTTGGGTTTCCGTCACGCGTTTTTGTTTTAGCGACACACGCTTTAGCCTACCGTCTTGTTCTTACTGTACGTGTACCAATGTGCAACGTTTTCGAACTTTTCATACTTTGGTTTCTTATACAAAGAGGGTGCATAATAAATTATAAAGAACACGCAAAACACAACAAACTAGGACACGACACAAAGTATAATTAATGTTTTCCCACTATAATTCCAAGCTTCCCCGCGAATAGTACCTGTTTGGCCAGCTGTAGAATACGTAGGTGATTTGAGCTATACAGCTTTGAAACTCATAATATACGAATTCAACTACACTGGGAGTGTTAATTAAGTGCTAATAATAGTGTAAATCATACAATTTGTTGAAACAAAAACGCTGTGTTTGTTCGTCGGTTTTTGGTAGCTCTATAGCGTTACGCTCAAGTAGGTACTCGTATTTAAAAAATTTAGTGTAAGTTAATTTTTTTTTCCTACAATACTTTAATCATAACACATGGTGAGGTGACTCGATTTATAACTGTAGAGTTGATTCGACAAAATGACTATAGGGAATTCGCATACCTATTTTATACCATTAAATCAATGCAAATATATATTTTAATTATAAATATATATTTCAACTATTAAATGTTTTCATATTCCAGTTCAGTATAACAACGGAATTAAAAATGAGAAACACTAAAATGTATCACTGTTGGTTTTACACGACTCATAAGTATAAATGATTACGATTTTAAATTTATTTAATAGTTTTTTTAATGGCCAAAACTATAATATAGTACAAATCGAGTTAGATAAATTATGGTCATTTTATCCAAACAATATCAAAGGATTTACAATCCGCTATTTTAAAACTGTTTTAATAGATTTTTGTTATATATTTATTAGAATAACGTCATATTTGATTACTCAATACGGTTGTTTACTTATTTTTGTACAAATACTTGAAATGTTTTTTCAAGCTATAAGATATTTGCAGAGCTAAATCAATTTTATAAAATTGGTTTTGGCTATTCTCATGTATAGACGTTGAAAATTGAAAACAAATCGTTCAAAAGACAGAGCTCATATTGGGCAAAATCATTTTTTTTTTTTTTTTTTTTACTATTATAAATCATTGCTCACAACTATTATGTAATTACGTCTTTACAAAACTATTTTACATAGTGACGCCATCACAGTAACTTATTTCGCACAACTGCAAATCAATTTTTAATTTTATTGATATAATCAATTTAAAAGTGTTCATATAATAAAAAAAAAATGTAAAAAAACGTAAACAAATAACCTAATATCTTAAACAATACTGTAAAACTGAATGTTTTCGATTTACTTGAAATAAACTAAACAGTGATGTTATATTATGATACTTATGTATATTAAGAAGATTATTATACGTCGACGGTACTTTTTTTCATCAAAAATAAATTACAACACATAAAAATTTGTTTAAAAATTAATTTTTCATCGGACTTAAATGGTACGCAAACTAAATCAATATTTTTTTTAAATAATATTGTTGATTCTAAAACCAATTTAAACATTGTGTGTCTTATACAAACACGTTTTACCATTAAAAAAAATAAGATTTTCAGCAGTATCTTAGCATATTATGAGTACAATATGATATTTTTATCATACAAAATACAGAATGTTTTTTTTATAATCTAAATACGTTTTTCAAAATCCACTGGCCACTACAGAGTCGTAGTCAATACCCCAACTAGCTACTCACCTGACCCGAAATTTCTGCCATTTTTTTTTTTTTTTTTAATAATTGATTTCGATTAATTGTGTTTGAAAAGAGTTTTTTCAATCCTTACGCCAACATAATTATTAGGAAATTTGCGCAACATCAAAATTAATTTTGAGTTTTTAATATATTTACCTATAATATTTTACAACCGAAGTACAATTTTATCACAAATATTAAACAATATTTTCCTGATGTTTTTAATATGACTGCTAATTCACAATAATGATCGTTTACGTTTCATTATTAAATATCTGAACAAACTTATACAAAAAAAATTAATTCCTTATAAATGATTTATTTTTATTATTTGATACTCACAAAAAACAAGACATATATTGGTCAAACTGTTTTTATTAAAATATTTTTATACCAAATAAATAAAAGAAACAGACTCGTGTGCAATACCTATATGCATGTTTAATGTATATTATACATACAAAGTATAAAAAATCATATTTTATTACCTTCCAGTATGGCTCGTCGATGTTATATTAAAACGGCATTGGTAAAAAGTGAATTATATCTGCAGGATAAGTAGAATAAGTGAAACAGGTCACGTTCTTAAGACTCAAAAATTAATTTTTTTACCCTCTTCAAAAATATTCAGCTATAAATTTGTATGATGCATTATCAGACAGACGCCATGGGTTGTGAATTATGTGACAGTCAAACAAACATGGCGAATTAATTTTAAAAAAAAATATATGATGCATGTGCATATTTAGCTGAAGGCCATAAAAAATAATAATTTAAACAAACAAAGAAAGTGTTATAACGTAAAGATTAATTAAAAGTGTAGCTCAATCGTTTGTACAACTCATTCATTTATTTGTTGAGCTTATTTACTTGAGTGAATGTTTCAGATTTTTTTATCGAATCAACCTTAGTAATTTGAACACTACAATTTTCACATCATATAGTAGTTTAGGAACCAAGTGTAAGCTTATTTTGTTACAGGATTTTGTCAGTTGTTTCAAATCATTAATATACTAAATGCATTAAGTAACCAATATTTATAGTTCTATTTACGTATATAGTGATTTATTAGTTTACCAAGAGCATGTTTTAGAGAAACAATGGGGAAATCACCCCCAACGACTATATAATTTACCAAAATTTCATACTTCGAAGGAACTTTTTTTTTCAATACTACACACAAGCTTATAGACTTAAACACCCCACCTCATAAATTGGGTTTAGATACGCCCCTGAAGTATACACAATCATTCCTCGTGTTTAGTAAGTCCTATTTTTAGCATAGTCAGGAATGTATTGGTACAACGAAGATTTAATATTTTTATTTTACAAATATAACATTCAACTTCTAACTTAACCTTCCACCACCGAGACCTACTATAAAACGAACCCCATCAATTTTCCCACCGGACCTCGGAATTTCATACATTTTAAGCGCAAACAAATTTTGTAACTGCAATAAAATTATCACTAATAGTGTTGTATTAAGTAAGGGTCAAATAGTAAAAAATATACTTATTTCGTAGTATAAACCAAGCGCAAAAGAATTGTCCAATGTTTTGGTAGTTTTTAGATTCTCTTATAATGTCAAAGTACTAGGATAAAAAATGTCCATGCTCAACTTTATTGCTTTACGCTGTCATATCTGATTACGTTCTATATTTTTCTTTGAAAAATTGTAAATATTTTTGTACTGTTTTATAACTGTATGTTACATAGTCAGTAATTCCCGTCAAACTATGTTCGTCTAAACTATTGTATACCGACCGATTTAAGTAGTAAAAAAAAACAACGCTGTTATAAATTTCGATAAAATATTATTATTATTTTTATTACAACAACAGTCAATGGAATTTCATACCAACTTACTAAAATAAGACGAAAATTGCAAACAAAAAAAATATCCCTTTAAAGAAATCTTTTAATAAGCTCTGCTTAAATAATTCGTAGATTGAATATACAACTGTAAAAGTTAAGGAGGTAAAAAGCACGATAAAAAATATACCTAATAGATATAGTCAATATATTTTCTTATAGTCTTCTTGAAATTTTTGAGAGAAAAAAGTATGGATTTATGAGTTTCTTTAATTATCATACATCGCCTTAAACAAGTTAATACAAGCATCGGAAGCCAAATAGTTTACGTATTGAATCACGGTTTAAGCGAAGGACCACCAGTAATTGTTTTGAGACTGTTTTTTTTTTATTTTTGTAACGAATTGCGTATTTCAAGAAAACTAAGAATTTATTTTTCGCGCACATTGTGCAATATATCAGTCGTTGAATTTGTATCACAGTGATCCAACCGAATTAACAAGTTAGAATGAAAGGTTTCGTTTTATTTGTATCCAAACTATGTAAGTAAAAATTTTCGGCAACCGCGCTCCAAAACGCCGAAACCCGACTCAATCTTAACAATAATGATTATCGTCTCGACCGCTACGCATAGGGGCACGCGAGGTGTGCGTTACTTTAGGTTAGGGCGCAGCGTTAGGCCAAATTTTTTCTATACAAAAGGATGAAATACAAATGTACAAAAAAAAACCTTTCAAAGTAAAAAAAAACTAAATTTTAACTGATACTGTACAGTATTTGACGTCCTCTTCACGCCCCAGCAACGCGGGTATTTTTTATCGTTACCAACAACGTACAAACTGTAGAGCTTCTGTCAATTGCGTTGCCTATTCGTTGTTCCTATAGTATATATAAATACCCGTAGCCAGCGATTTTTTTATTTTGTAGAGTTATTCGCGTTTTCACGAAAAATCGTAACGAAATCACGCGTAATCACACCTACATAGAGACGATCCGTCGGCGGTGATGTTGAAAAGCTCGTCCGGGCTTCAATCGCGCCGACCGTCGTGGCCGGCCGATCCCGCCGTGGCGCCCCGACAACGACGACGCGCACTCGACCCGGCGAATCCCCCGGCACTCTCTTGGCCCGATCGGGGAAATATTTTTTTTTGATATTATCTCGCTCGTAATATCGTTGCGGAAAGGTTCCGGGTAAAAAAACACGCGCGACTTCTCTCCGACGAGCCGGACGAGATTTTCGAAAACAGACCGCTCTGAAACGAACGCGTTGTTTTTATCGCGCTGCAGCGAGTGCTGTACGAACGAGTACGAAACGAGTGCGAAAATCGAAAAGACGAAAAAAAAAACAAAATTATAACGAACGCGACGAAAGCTCTGGCGACGACGGGCGACGGGCGACGCGAACACCGTGCGCGCGAAATCCACTCTGGTTTCGAAACGGCGCCCTAACCGCTCCGGCCGGCTCGACGGAGACGCACGCGACCTCCGACGGGAGACGGGGACGACGGCGCGACCCTTCCCCTCGGTCCACCGCGAACCCTCAGCTAACGGAGACGCGAAACCGCGTCGGATTTCGTGCGAAATAAATAATTTGCCCGCTCGGGGACAAAGTTTTTAAGGGCCCTTTCTCTACGGCGAAAAAGCCCCCCTAGGGGGTGTTTGTCCCTTTTTCGCTGTTACCGAGGTTCCGTCCTGGAAAACGATCGCGATGATTGTTTTAAGAAACTGCGCGCGGACAGACGCGCTAATCCGTTGTTTTTACAGCGCTTCTCATACCTACCGCGGACAGGTACGTTTTATTTTTGAAGAATGTCGTTTCGCGTGATCCGACAAGTTCACAGAACCAGCGGCACAGAGAGTTAAAGTAAACGCTGTTTTCACCAGGTACGATTTGTTCAAACGGATAAGTTTTTACTTTCACCGTCGTAACCGATTGCTATTGATCTCGTTAAATATTTTCAAAAATCGTCTCGCGAGAACGTAATAGACGTATCATCATACGAGCTCGGAAGCATTTTCACAATGAAAATCGGACGACCGTAATGTTATACGAACCCTATAATAAATTTACCGTGATTTTCGCGTCATAAAATCCGTAGAGATAGTTTTTTCTCGTTTTAACACGCGGTTTTCGCCACGCGGTGGTCAACTCGAAATCAACGCCTTCTCTCGGTTTAACGTGAAAACAAAAATATTTATTCATCATAGACCGTCATACATCGAATCCACGTGCAGAAACACTTCCTATCACGATATACGTTCCCGAAAAATGTTACAAAAAGACACGATTAAAATTTAACAAAAAAAAAATTGAACCGACGTGCGGACGAAAAACGTATCACCTTAATTCGGTGATGACAGAATTATGTACGCTCCCGTACAAAATATCTCGACGTCCCTCGCGGGGTATGAACAAAAGTAAATAATAATAATTGAAAAAAATGTGCGTTTTAACGCGGGAAATGTCGAACTATGAGAGAAAGAGAAAAAACGTTTTACTTTTAGTAACGACGTGTTTTATTAATCATTTCTCTATAAGTCGCGTGTTTGTATAATATAGGTACTTACGTATAAGTCGGAAACATTTTTTCGATAAAAATTAACTTTGTGGTCAAGCAGCAATTTATTTACAAATTAACAATAGATTTCACCGTTTATAGTGTTCACTATCTTATGGTACCTAATTTGTTTTTTTATTATTATAATAATAATTTATACCCACAAGAAATCAAAATTTTCGTTTTGTTAGAATTTAAATACACATTATTTACCAAACACATTATACTAAAAACACATTGTATCTATTCGTATCTAATGTTTTGTTAAAAGAAACAAAAATAACAAGAACAAATCACGAAAATACCGATACTTAAACATGACTAGTAAAATATTGAATGAATGAGAATAATAACAACTTAAATAAACACGATTCGTCGGAGAGAAATCGCGTGAGTACAAAACATGAATCATTTTGTGTTTCATTTAAAATACTGGTAAGTATACAAAAAAGAAAGAAATAACTATGGTTAAGCAAAATCGCAACTTGGGTCAGAGCGTGTACAAAGAAACTAACCATATTAATGATGATTAATGTATTTTTTGTACATTATTACGTGCTTTTTTACATTTTTTTTTTACCATGTACTTATGGCTTTTGTCAATAGCATAGTCTACTATAATATATAATAATATAATAGTACGAGGTATTGTTAAAATATATATTTATAGTTTTTTTTTTTCTAGAATATATTTCGTTATTTTGGTTAAACAGTGCTAATCTAAATATCGATGCAAAATTCATAGTAAACAGTTATTCCCAATTATTATTATTTAATTTATAATATTGTAGTTGTACTCGATTGCTGTAACTCAAAAGGAACGAAAAAATTGTATATTAAATTATTTATTTTTGATAAAATTCTTAAATACTCTTAACAAAGAGTTATAAATTTTTTAAAGACTGTTTTAAATAGTGTGAAAAGTTTTGATTCAAAATTTAATATCGTGGTATAAATTATGGAATAATGTTGTATTCAAAGATTAATTAACAGCATTATAAAGAAAAATTTTTTTAATACTATCTACATTCAATGTATTATTCAAGTTATTTACTGTATATTATTATTTAATGGTTAGAAATTTTTATTTAATGAAAATGTAATAAATTTAAAATACAATCAATATTTTGAAAATTTTTCCTCTCGTGTATTTTAAACTGTGGATGAAAACCCAATTTTCTAATAATCTGTATGAAGAAAGTCTTGTATTTTGTACCTGGTATGTCTTTATCTGTGTTCAGTATACTAAATATTGTCTATTTTACGAACAGATTATACTCCTGTTTTTAACACTTTGAATTTTTTCAAAAGTTAAAAAAATTTTTAAAATTGCGTTAACTAAAATGTTTAAATACGAAATCACTCCTTATCCACTTAAATTATTTAACGGGAAGCGTCATGTTTGTCAACGTTTTACCTACTTATTTTATAATATATAACTTTGACAAAAATCCGTATGACTGGCTGCATAAAAATTGAAACTTAAGGTTCGTGTAATAAACAAAAGGCTACACAAAAATTGGTAATTTTTAAAATAAGATTGCAAGTTCTATAAACACATTTTGCCAATCAACGATTGGTAAGATGATTGAAAAAAAAAAAATTATTTATAGATAAATGAAATTCAGCACAAACTGTTTAATTGAAGCACTTAAAATAAAATACGTTCATTTAGAATGAGTATAGTTTTGCTGATCCGGATAAAATAAAATACCTCCTTAAACGATAGTGATTGTCTGTGAGATTAAAGCCTAGTACTGTTTTTTTTTTTCACCAATGAAATTTTCCTTAACTATCTAAGTCATTACATAAAATTCTAGGGAAATTGATACAATTCTTGATGCAAAAAACTAATAAATAAACCATAGTTTTAATAATAATAAACGAGCTTTTATTTTATACGGTGTAAATAGTAGACGATTAATTTTTAATTTTTTTTATAAATACCTCTGAAACAAATGATCGAGTTTCAAGTTTCATGTTTGTAACTTAAGGTCAAATACAACTTTATTTTTATAACAGTTATCCCCAACACAAGTTTTAAAATATTTACATTTGATCACCTAAAAACAAGTATCTATGATAAAAAATATGTAAATATGTTTTATTTTGATATATTTTTGAAACGACATCGTAACTAAAATCCAATACGAAAAATATAAAATCCAAAAAGTGTGTAGGTACTCGGGCATAAACTTGAAGTATATTTTTTTATTATAGTAAGCAAGTACATGAAATTCAGATATGAATTTTTATAACATAATTCTATATGTTGTTTGACAATGAAAAACTTTTTTGATATAAGTCAAACAATCTGCGCTAAAATTCATAGGTATGATATAAAATTTACTGTATGCAAATGCATTCTAATAAAAACTGGATATCTGCTAACAAAATAAGTAGGATTCTGTCATTTTATTTAGATAAAAAGTTCAAAAACTTGTAAACAAAAATAAAATACTACTAAATACTGTTAGATGCTTAAAATATTCAAATAAATCAACGTTGTTATAGAACTAAAATTAAAATATTTAAATTTGAATATTTAAAAAATTAATGAATTTTTAAAAAATATAAATTATCTTACTAATATAAAGTAGGTACAAACCTAGTTTATATAATAAATATTAATTTTTTTATCTTTAAATATCAAAAAAAATTTCATAGAAAAATTAAATCATGAAGTATGTGTAATATCTTTGATTTGAAATACATTGAAAATATTTATGTTCGCGTAAAAATAGTAAATAGTAGAAAAATAGCAGCGTGATAAACATTTGTGCTTAACAGAAATTAAAAACGCATAATAATTTATTATAAAGTAAATTTATTTCGATCGGTAAAAAAAATATGCCTTGATTGAAAAACTCTTATGCTTTGGTTCCATTTTTGTAACAAATGTTTTAAAAATATAAAGACCTCTTATAAAGTGCATTTGACTTCGAATTTTCAATTACAATTATTTTTAATTTTACGTCGTATTAGTTTTACTAGGCATATTTTTATAAGTTTTAAAATAATTCTTAGAGAGTTCTTAGGAATAAAATTAAAAATCAAGATCCAATGTTCCCTGTAGAAAAAGTTTTCTTCTTTTCTGTAAAAAAAATTCAATTACGTTGATTCTACCAGACAGCAGAAGTTTTTCCGCAAAATGAATTTTGTTCATTTAAATGGGTTTGAAGCGCTAGAAATTTCTTACATTTTGCCCCTTAAAAAAAAGACATGATCAAGCTCCTAAAAAAACTTTAATATACTATGATTTTGTAGGGAGCAAAGATGTTTAATAAATAACAGTATAATTTAAATAATATTTTTTTATTATACGTTTTGAATGTTATTACTTATTAACTAATTTCAACCATATTTTTTACAGTGTTCGAAATACAGTATTTACCGATTATACTTTCACGCGATTTCTGTAAGTTACGATGAAGTTAATTCCGAATAAAATATTAAAAAACCATCATCAGTAAATTTTAACGAGAAGACCGAGAATGCAATTTTTCGCACTCGTGTTTGTATTTTGGAAATTTGTTTTGGTCAGAAATTATACCAAATCCATAATGTCAAAAATTAAATATATCTTATTTAATATCTATAGGTAATTTTGAACGGTTCACTTACAGCATACTTAAATCAAAATTGTATTGATTTAAAGTTGTCGACAAAATGCAACCCTTGAATTTTTTTTGGGTAAAAAAAAGCGCGATCAAATTTTAACAGTAATAAAACTGTAAATTAGTACCTACAAGTGTCTATTGAAATATTTGATTCAATATTATGAAACACATTGTTAGATATCTAACTAACTTTTGAATTGAATTGACTTTTTGTTTTCTACTAGTGTAGTGAAGTGTGTACCTTCTCTTTTGGAGTTTTTACATTTCGTTCTGCGCTTATCACAGGATATTTTCTTTATTCACGGCGTGTCGCATCCATTATTTAGTCGTCCGCCGTTATATTCCATTTCAGTTCTCCTTTTTCCTCACTCAATCTTATATCTACTCGGTCTTCGCTGCGGAGAAATTCTGGCGGTTTTCGTTTCAACACTTCCCGTAGGGTATACAAACATTACGCATTGTGTCCCACAATAAAAATTTGTGACTCGTATCAAACACATTACACACTTTTACAGCTATCATGTACGTTTTTTGCTATTTTTTTGTTACCACTACTTAGAGCGTTGCGTGTACACTTTTGGAAATATATTTGTTGAAGAAAAATTGTATTTATGTTAGTAGTTTTGCAGGTGGAAGCACACAATTTTGACCATATCAATTTATTTTATGCATCTTTAGTTTCAAATAAGTGGTACATAAAAGTGTGAAACACAAAAATTTACTTGGGAACATTGAACCAAATGTTTTTTTTTTTTTTTAAACAATAATATTTAGTGTGTACATGGTACGATAAGACAAAACGATATTCAAATTTAGAATCATTGGTTAAAACTACAAGTTAGAAATTAATTTTTCAAATTATTGCGTAATAATAACGGGTGGTGTATGTACCGGACAGAAAGTAATAATACGTACAATCATTAGTTAGATATGCAAAAATCTGTTGAAGTTAATCTCATTACTTTTTTTATTAATACTATTTTTGAGCTACAGTTTCATACGATTCTAAATATATGTATAAAATATGTATAGATAATTTTTTGAAAAAGTGAAGAAGATTGACTACTGCTGAATCACTGTAAAAATTCAACATTTAGAAGAACAATTACATTTACGTAAATTATATTTAAATTTTATTGTTATTGCTTGCACTAAAAAATGTTCTTCAGGCTTAACACACATTTTTGGCACTAGTTTTAGATTATTTATGACTTTTTTCATAAAATATGCAATGCCTAATATTCTCGCGCCTATTATTTTGTATTTATAAATTATGCATCAGTAATTATGTTTGTCAACATACTGCATACTGTATAGCTAGTATATTTTTTTCAAAATGAATTTAAATTAAACACATCAACAAATTATTTTAACAATCAAATGGGAAAAATCTCAAAAATTTAAATAATAGCAAAAACAATAATAAAAAAAAAAAACATAAAAGTAAAGAAAATTCAACATTGAAAACACAATACACTGTTATTTGTAAAACATTATTAATACGATTGATTTTGTTGAGCATAATTACAATTCATATTTTTAAGCCCCTTAAACCAAATTCTTGTAATTTTTTAAACAATTATTGTACAAAACGTAATCGGTTAGCACTTAGAAATTTGTCAAAGAAAGATGCACTGATCCAAAAAACAATAATCAGTAAATTAAAAGTAAACAGACTTTTGTCGCCTCTTAGATAGAATTTTTTTTTTTTTTTTAGTAGGGAGTCCAAATGCAAGTAGACTTATTCTTAAAAAACACCGCTAAAATAACCAAACATCAGTCAACTATTTCATCAGAAAAAATGATACGTTATTTTATAGTAAAAGGGATGAAATTTTTCTAAACTGTAAATATACTTGATTCGCGGTTTTACTTAAATAAATATTTATGTAATCAAATGTTGTTGGCATTACAGAAAATTGTGTCAAGGAAAGTTTCGTAGTTTATAGTGTAATTTTTTTTTGTTTTAACATTTATTATGTTGAGTAGCACTTGTAATAAAAAAAATTTCGCCCATAAAAATATAACACGACGTTCTATGATGTTTAAAGATTTGTACACCTACTCTAAACCAATAGTGACTATGCAAGGTCGTATTTGTCTCGTTCAAAAGTATAATAATATTGAGCACGCGTGTTCGGATATTCGTGAAATCCGTTTTAATCTATTGATTTTTCGAGTAATATTCAAAGATAATTTTTAGATTTACTTTTTGATGTCTAAAAAGTTTTTAACTTGAAGGAAAGTAATTTACACGACCAACTAAAAATTTTAACATATAAACCAAATATGTGACATATATAATATAGTATTTACAAAAGTTGTTGTTGTGATCCATTGTAATTGAACATCTTATTGACTATTATATAAAAAATTTTTAAATGCGGTGTTGAACATATTTACTTATATATTTATTGTGCGAATGCCTTGGTTTAATATGAACGTAGAAATTAAAGGTTGTAGTATAAGATAATCAGGTAAATTATTTTATTATTCAATGCCCGCTAGTACAAAAGTTTCAAAATAATCAAGAAATTTTCATGAAATGTAAACAATTTGAATTAATTTTTGTATTTTTGTTTTACATAACTTTGACACAAAACCCAGAAATAACGTAGCATGTAAGTAGGACTTGGTTGCTAAAAGTAAAGAATACTATCTGTTTTTATGACTAGAAAAAATTACGAAAAATTTCTTTTAGAAGTAAGTTATTTCATACCTATGTTATTTAAAGTTTAGTACGCATTAATCGAATTTGCCATAATCGAACAAAATAATATGTATGCCAAAAATTAAAAATAATTATCAATGTTATTTTCAATATGACTCAGACTTTAATAATCCAATTATCAGTTTAATGACTTTATACTTTATAATATAAAAAATATTATCTTAAATTCTGAAATAATAACATTCACAAACAAATTTACAATATGAAAAAGTTGTTTTATCCACACTATTTTGCACCTTTTAATACACCAAACGTTTTTCAAATTTTCAACAATTTTTTATTTTCCGACGGATACGGAAAACTGAATAAAAACACCATGTAACGGGGTTGATGAAAATGAATTAGTCCAACAGTATAAAATTATATTTTACTACCATTTTGATTGTCCCAAACAATATTCTAAGTTTATATTTTGAAAATTTGTTTATTTTAATTTAATACTTCTACAATTCCATTACAGATACAAAGACATTTCACATTCTTAAGTTACTTAATGTAACTAATAATATTTCAGAGATAGATTAATATTGACTATGATGTGTTATCCTGTGGTTCTATTCGTTCTACTTTCAATGTAAGGCCATTCATACCACAGTGAATAAGTAATTAGTAGTTTTCACCGACATATTTACATAATACTTGCATGTTTCAGTAAAATGTATGCGTCTATAAAGAGACTGACCACCACCCAATTAGGCCCTAATAATAATTTGTCGGTATATTGAAAATCCCAGAACCAGGTCATTGAAGTCGACATAATTATACGTCTATAAAATTAACGTTAACCATGCATACATTAATTTTAAACAATAAACATTAATTTGAAATTCAGTGAAATACAAAATGAAAAAACTTCACTTAAGTTTAAAACTATTTTAATATGGGTACTAGTACAACACAACAGATGCATTTATATTACTTTAACTTAATGTTAAAAATGAGTAAGTGTACTTAGAAACGTTTTTTTTAACTTTGCGAAAATATAGTTCAAAACAAAAAAATTGAAAGTTTCAGCCAAAAACTTTACGTCACTACGAGCATTTTTTTATCAGCCTATGATTCAATCTTAACCGCAAGCAATTTATAATTGTGTACTTATATCATTCAGGTTACATTCTCAAGTCCAGATTACTGATGATCACTTTTGTATTCTTTTTTCGGGTTTACGCAAATATTATTTAATAACTTGCACCACAAAACTTTTTCGTGTTACTCGCTGGTTTTTAAACAGCACCCAATTTTCCAATTATACACCCAACGGATAAATGTATGTATTGACGAAAATTTCTAAAACCAAATTTAGTTAGGAACGATGTTTTTGACCCATTGATGTCCATCTTAAAACTCCTTGTCTTCTGATTCTCGATCATTGCCACTCATACATTTTTATCATAATAATAGTGCCGTGTAGGTGAAAATTTTAATCTTAGAATTTGTACCTGCTAACGAAGTACTCTCATACAACAGATATTTAAAACTGAATAAATGTGTATACTTAAAATGATTAAAAATCAAATTACAAACAAACGGTCACAAATTCAAATCGACAATCGAACATAATCATAAAATATCAAAATATCTTCTTCCTTCCGACAATATTCAGTACATCAGTCATAATTATATCGTGACTCATAAACAATAATAAATATAAAAAAAATTTCACAAAACCGTTTTGGTCTAGAATTTTATTTTTATTATTATTAACTATAATTTATTTTTATTTATTAACTAATATGACAAGGTGTTTAAATTCGTTATTAGGATGTTGAATAATGTATCGCCAGAAAATCTCGAAAAACTAAAAACATACTAAATTTTCGGTGCACGAACTAATTCGTTGATCGTATATAATAATCGTTACTCTCGAATAATTACGCAACAATTTTACGTCCGACGAATTCTCGCGTTGCAGCAAGTATACAATACATTTTAACCGTTATATTTCGTACGAAATCAAAGAGAGCTCTTGGAAACGTTTGCTATTCCGCAGCTCTAAATTTATATTCATATTATGAGTATGTACTTTACTATTATGACGTGGTATTTTATCTAACCGACCCGTTCCCGTAAGTTTATACTTTACGTTTACACGGTTAACGGTAAAATTTGAAGAACATAAATCCACACTTTTGGACCGGCCACCGAAAGTAAACAAAGTGCACTTTGACGGCAGAATAAGATTATGAATATAACGTTGTAGGTGTCATCAGAGTGTGGCGTAAAAAAATACGTACTCGAAAAATATTTTCGGTTTTCACTGTGGCACAACTCGAATATTTGGTCGAGAATGTTTGCCCGCGGGCCGTGCAAAGAATTACCTCGAGATTTACATGATACGCGGCATAATACAAAAGTATTATTAGCGTGCACGAAACGTTATTTTCAGAGTTTGACACGTTTTTTTTGTATTTTTCCGTTTTTTTTTTTCACCAAATTTCTCCTCAAAAGAAGTGTATGGGTGACAGATTTAATTTTTAATCCCAGCAAATCGTTATTTTCAGCGTGGACCTGCAGCACTTCCGAACTAACAGCGCCTCCGACAATATAACGCACTACTTGCGCACGCGAACACGACCGCGAGGAAAGATTTCCCCGGATCTTTAGAATTCCGTCGGCGTTTCCTGTACGACAAACGGATCGATAATACGCGTAGGTGTTTTAAAGGTTCGCCATGATCGTGAGAAACGTGTTTAGTTAATTCCGCGATTCGGAAGCACTCGTATTATTATTGACGTATGGTATTTTTTTAGATTCTGAGCGTAGTCAGTTGTTACATTGATTTTACAAAGATTTTTTTTTTGTGATCAAATCTTGTTGAGTACCTAAATCACTCTGATCTTTATGATAGTTTATTTATTTTTAGCGATACGAAATATGGGTTGATATGAACTAAAAGTTCAATTAGTTTAAGTTTAATATCCTCTATAGGTGGATACGACTTTCGGGATTTTTCGACCATTTATAGGAAAATACTAGGTATAGAACATTCGGATACTCCGCGGTATTCGATACTTTTCGATGGGTATTTTCAATATTGAATTTAAATAGTTTTCTCATCGTGATAAAATTAAGATTCTAAACAATCATAACGACTTTAATCTTGAAAATACACTCTTTCTATTAACATAAACACTCTAATTCTACGGTCACGGCTCAATTTTTACACGTAAAAAACAAAACCCGCTCAAAATCGTTATTTTCGTAAGCGGTTTACGATTGCTTACAATTGTAAAACAGGTATACGACTTCTAAGAAAACCTTCCGAAACAGTGAACCACGTCATCTAACAACATACGCGACTTAGAGTGATTCCGGCTTTCTTTTTATTACACTCTTCTGAAGTTTAATGAACATAGGTGCACTGAAGTGAAGCGTGGTATTTCCATTTAATTAAAACGTGATGTGAAGTCGCTGCGCTGGAAATTACTTATAAGTTTACCGTGTGCATCTAGGACGTGTCAACCTAAATGAAAACGTTGCTTTATAATAATTCGAAACGATTACTTATACATAGTAACAACGAAAATAATAAATTTACCGTGGAAAACGTGCATGAATTTTTATGAATAAAAACAGGTAGTGTTGGTGAAACGATTGAAAAATCCATAAAATGATTAATAGCCTCTTACGTGAATTCAAATAATAGCATATTGTCACCGTAAATTTAAGTGGTGAATAACTTTATTATTATTATTTTATTACAACAGTGTTGACTAGATGTAAAATATATTTATGACGCTCTAAGTCCTATAATTTCACTACACGCTCAGAATCGAAAACTTACCTGGTTGCCTGGTGCAGTAAAAACCATAAATTTACATCTCATATCAATTAATCGTAAACTATACAGCTCATAAAAACAATTGTAGTTATTTGAGATTAATAATTCATAACCATTATGTGGAAAAAAGCTTTTGGTTTTGTGAGCAATGTAATAAAATTACAAGCTAAAAAAAGAAATAAATTGAAAAATCTCTTTTAGTTCAATATTAAATTTTGATTCAAAATTATTTTGAATTTAATTTCTCGAACGATGCAAAGTTTTTTTTTTTTTGCAAAACAGTTTTTTTCGTAAACACGTGACATACATTTTGTACTTAGAAACCAAACAGAGCTTAATAATACCGTTAAAAATCTAGTCATTGAAATCTTTTATCGTTCCGTTTGTGTAATTCTTTTAATATAACTGCAGTTTGTGACTTTTACAAACTAATTTTAGAAAAATTTATATATGATATCTATACATAATCGTTTAGAATCTTAATTTTATCACGATGAGAATGGAGAAAATAATTTTAAAACTAATGCCAACGGAACCCATAAAAAAATACCACGGAATTCCATTTTCAAAAAATTTTTCTAAAAATGATTTTACAAGAAGTTTATTATGTTGTAAATGTAAGTGACAGGAAATCGCTCACAAAAATAACAATTCTGATTGAATCCACGGTTACACTGTAGACAATCATTGGTATATCTATACATATAAAAGTCAAATACCACTGACTCACTCACTCACTCACTCACTCACTCACTGACTAAACAACGCACAGCCAAAACTAGCGAACGGATTTATTTGAAATTTTCAGGAAATGTACTTATTACTATGTGTAGGCGCACTAAGAAAGGATTTTTCGAAATTCGCATTTTAAAGGGTAAAAAGAGCTTAAAATAGTTAAGCGTACGGCAGCGTACGGGTCCGCAAATACGGACATTTTAGCCCACCGCGGTACCAGGGACCCATGATCCGCATGACGCGGCACGCAACCGACGCGACGTTCGCGTACACGTGTTTGTGGCCACGTGGGCACTTGAAACGCAAACGTCGGCTTCATGGGACCCTGGTACCAAAAATTGATAATTTTGCGGAGCGATGGGCTATATTTATTGATTAAATTATAATATTCTATAATATTATAATATTCTATGGTTATAAATATACTGTATATATATATGGTAGGGTTTAGGATGCGGCCGGATTTACTGACGAACGAACATGCTGTCGACATAAAATTTCACCCATCGGCGGCATTCGGTGTTAAATTTCATTTCAATCCTATTGGCCACTTTCGACGGGACGGCGGGGTGACAGTGCACATGTAATTTGAAAGATTTTTTCCCCCGAGTCACTGTTGTGGTCGCCCTAAATCCGGCCCTGCGCACGTACCCATGTTTCACTAATTATATATATATACAATATTTGTGTGTATAAAGGAGAGTGTACTTTACCCGGGGACCTTTTTTCGATGTAATAGTGTATAATAGATACGCAGTACTGGTTACAGGTTACTGGTTATAGGAGAAACAATTATATAGTAGAAATTAGTACTTAATTATTATTGGTTGCCACCGGTTGTTCGGGCAGACCAGGTACAAAAACTTGCGTCAAATCGAATTTTTGAACACGGCCTACCGAGGTGGTACTTTGTCCGCGAACCAGGGTGGCCGAGTCGCGCTTCCTGCAGCGATTACACCCAAAAGTACTTGAATAAACACGATTTTTTTTTTTTACGAATTATCATTTTTTACGGGAAACGAAGTGCGCGGGATCAGCTAGTACTAAATAAAAATTCCGTCAAAATAGTGATGATTTTAATTGAAAATAAAAAAACTAACAGTCGTTACAAGGCATTTAAATAATGAAAAAATGTATTACTGCACAAAGAACGGGCTAAAAAATTCTAACACAGGCCTTTATATTTTACTAGCTTAAACGTTGTCCAGAAAAAGTTTTTCAATCATTAAATTTTGGATGTTACGACGAGTCGATAACGAATTAATTTACGAAAACATTTTTTCGTGAAAAACCCGTTCGCATTTTTACAAGGAAAATTAAAAAAAAAAAACATCGTGTTTAAACCAAAATTACACAATTAACTATTTAACTAATTTTGTGTTGTACAAATCGACTTGGGTAACTGATTGACCCGAGATTCGAGTCGACTTCTATTTCCCGCTGAACTTAACCGAAACGATTCGGTAAAACTCAAATTGAAAATCATCACAAACCTCGTCGTTAACGAGAACTAATAATAACAATTAAAATTATGAAAACATTCGGTTTTTTTTTTCACCGACAATAAATTATTATTGTAGATATCATACAGGATCTATTTTTGACCGTTTAAAATTGAAAAATAAAACGTAACCACGTGCAGTATTGTGACACGTTTCGTCGCTGCAGCAGACATTGTGCACCGCGGCCACGACGACGTTACGTTGACAGAACGCGGCAAGTAGGCTATTTAACTGGCCCACGGCGGGTTGGCGGAAACGATCAAGTCCGGGCGGGGAAACCGAGGACCGTGTGACTTTTCGTTCCGTCCTCGTGTTAAAAAAAGCACGTCGTTGTTCGGACGGCGCGTTTGTTTTATCAACCGTACGTAATTTTAACGATAATTGATTAATAAAATATGTATTATTCGCAATTGTACAAAATTAAAGTACCTATAATACGGTTCTTTAAAATTTTATTAGCCGTGTATTATGACGCGTAATTGTGTTTATATTTTTTACTATATAACTCGAAACGCTACAGTGATACACGAGTATATTATGACGTCGCGTTCACGCCGACTGCGTCTTGCAGCACGATGACGACGGAATATCACCTGCTGCAGCGCGAGTGTTAATAACGTCCCGTGTCGTACAATATTATATTATATCTACGGACGACGACGACGATTCGCGCGATGGTCGATCGTTGTAAAAACGAAGGCGATAAAGTATAGCGCTTTAAAACGTGGGTGTTATTTATTTTTACGTTGTTCTAAGACGAACACAGTATTGGATACATATTTTTTATTATTATACATTGTTATTATATTATGGAAAACAATAAACACAGACGCCCATGCAAGTTTTATTATCATTTCAAAACCTGCGCTTGTGGGCAGTCACATGGCAGCAATAAATACGATTTGCAGAGACACGAGAGCGTATTTAGTGGGGGCAGTGCCGGATTACCCATAAGGCGGAGTAGGCGCCCGCCTTGGGGCCCTACTCATTTAAGGGGCCCCGTGAAAACGAAAAACCACAATTTTTTTAAAGATTTATGTAAAAAATAATTTTGTTGGGGCCCAAAATTTTAATTGCCTAGGGGCCCACCAATGTTTAATCCGGCACTGAGTGGGGGCGGTGCGCGGGGGCGCATTCGGCCCTTCAAGTGCGTTTAACGGCCCCGAGACCCGCAGCCCCAACATTTGTGACTAGTTTAAATTTTTTCAAACACAACTTTCGGTTTGTCACTAGGTTATTTTAAAAATGCTTATATTATATAGTCTCCGTTATTGTTAAAGCCCTTATAAAAAAGGAAAAATCATAAATTTAAAAACAGCTCTAGAATCACTCTAAGTCGCGTGCCGCCGACCTGCCCACTGTACAATTTAACATTCAAACCGTTTGTTTAAAATATTCAGATTTTTTATCGCATTTTAATGAAACGTTTGAGAGGAGCAAGCTAAATGATTTTATGATCTGCTCAAGACGTTCGAGGGCGAACGATCCGTGATTTTCGGCATAAAAATATCATTATCTTGGACTGTACGAACAGAATATAGTACCTACAGTATAGTAATTACGTTATGAAAATAATTAATGGTTCTCAGCCGAGCTCAGTTTTCCGTTAAGATATATTTTGATCCTTAGAATTTAAAAAGTGTCCACAGACTATCACGATACTGCACGGTCCATGTATGCCAAATTAAATTTTTTTGGTGCCTAATCGATACGATTGACGACAGAAAAAATGAACTATAAGCAGTTTTACGACAGACCTCGCACATAGTCGTTAAAATCTTTATCGATAAAGATGGTCGAAATCTTATCTTGTCTTACTATACAATATTATAAATACGAGATATTCTGTGTGTTTGTTACCTACTCAATCACGCCGTAACTACTCGACTGATTCGTATGAAACTCGGAACGTGAGAATATTTTATGCCCCGAAACAATATATATTATACAGGAATTCCTATTATAGTACTCTTTTCGGGCTTTTAGTACTTCCGAATAGAGCTTTTACGTTTTGTACGATACATCGCTCAAACAACAAAACCTTCGAATTTGCAATATTTCTTCCTCTACAATGCTCTAGATGAGCATTATTTTCACTTGTAGATCCATTCTTTGGTGGCACAACTCATTGCCCATTGTGGCTGGTGCTATACTGCCAAATTTTTCTACACTTCGAATGTCAAACTCAAAAAACAAAAACTTATAGAAATAAGCGAACGGTGAAAAACGGGTACGGCGAACGTGATTTCGACAAAAACGATTCAAGCTACCCGACCTCGAAATGTCCAGCCATTTTTATGCATTCAAATGTGAATTTCAACATCTTATTTGACTAATGATTACAAAATTTGCTCCAAAATCAACAAACAACTAGCGTATATAATATATAATCATGTGTTTACATAATACGTATGTACCTACTACGTACTGGAAATTTACCGTAAATAATGTCAGCAACCATACAGGTTCTTATGTAAATATGAAGTAATTCATGCAAATTACAATGGACATATACTTGATTCATATGCTAGCAGGTAAATTTGCATTTGAAACGTCTAATCAAAACGGGCTGTTTCGATTTCCGATACGCAAGCAAATAGGCAAAAATAAGTCGTGAAAGCATATTATATTGTTGGCTTTTAATTTAAACAAAGAACCGTCTAAAAATAATACATTTTGGGCTTCTCCGTTTGCTTTTTTTATTTTAATGTTAATTATTTTGTCCCTTCCGAGATACTAATTGTCATAACGTTTAAAATTTAAATTAAAGGGAAGCAGTTGCTCATGAGCCATGACACAAACAAACATTCAGTGTCCTCGTTTGTCGAATTTAGTTTTTTTTAAACTAATGCGAATTTGTAAGTTTCCAAGTATGGAAAAAATAAATTTGTTTAATTACCACCTACCTACTCGTTTTTGGAGATAAATTAAGATGATAGTTCATTTTGAAAATAACACTTTAAAACTGCCTATGCCTATTTTACAGTTTCGGTAAAAAATGTAGGTAATTACTAATATTGCAAAAGAATAAATCATAGATTGGATAATTTACAAATTTCGAGTACACCATATTTTTCCCTATTACGGACGTGCAACAAACAATAATTTAATATTATTAGTTATTTAATCAAATTACGCACTGCACTTTTTAATGATTTTATATAATCTCATGATATGCAATAAGATCATTAAAAAGTGCAGTGCATAATTTTTACGTTAAAAACGAAAAATCGTTAATTTGCGTGGATTTAAGGTTAAACAACGTCACTTGTTATATCTTTAGTCGAAATATATTAACGTGTTTAGAAACATGATTTCATCTGACGATAGCTGATAGTGATTCGGCGGAATGTATAATAACAGAAAAAGAAGAACGTTCGCAATGAAGCGGTGCCTACTAGGTATATTTAAATATTTTTACGAATTTTTGTTGCTGATAAATACCGACAGAAACGTTTTTAACTTGATGGTCTTCTTGTTGTTGATTCCGGACAGGCGTGTACGGTAATTAAATTCCAAAATACGACAATCGTTTGGGATTTTATTGCGGGATATTGTTATTATTTCCGTTTTTGTATCGTTAGCGTAGCAAAAACGCTTGGATTTTATTATAATGCAGTCTGTGCCGACGCACAATTCGCTTCGGAGCTTGATGAAAATTGTATTTCGAGGCACGTGTTGAATTCGTTTACGAAGACTTTACTAATAAAAATAACCAGATACAGTTGCCCAAAGTCATTTAATTTAATACGCTTATAAGGGTCATTTAATCATATCGGTCACTATTTTTTATATAGTTTTGTTTTTTCCTTTATCCTTTTTATTCAATTTAAATAAATCATATTAAAATTGCTTTTTATGTTGTATGATAAAAATTAACTAAAACTATTTTAATAGTCTCTAGCTCTCTAGCTCTCTAGCTCTTACGAGTATAAACAATTTAAAAAAACAATATTTTATTTTAAGGCTGTTGGAGCATTTATACAGTTTTAGACCAATTACCAGTTATTGTAACAACTTCCCGATGTTCAATTTTCATTTCGAAAATATGTATGAATTTCTCATCTAATTTCTTAGGATTCAAGGAAAATAAATGTATGTATATTTTACAAGTCAGTAAAAACAATTTTAGTTTAAAAAAAAAAAACGTGTTTTCTTCTATTTCTTGTACAATAAGTAACAAAACACAAATTATTTTTTCCACATAACATAGTAATATTGTTAATGTAGGTAACACTTTTTTCAAAATGTAAAACAGACCGCTATATAAGTAGAAGAATTATAGAAGTGTGTTAATTAATCTTTCTATTTTGTTACGTTTTGCACGGAATCAAAAACCAAAAAAAAATTCAATTCCTAACTATGGTGATACTTGTGAACGCGCGTATGTGCGACTTATTGTTTCTTAGAAATATTGCAAATCTCTATATGTATTTGAAATCAGATCACTAAATCACTAAAACAAAAAAAGATGTATAATATGTTGCCTATATAATAACTTCTTAGAACATGACGTATGAGAAAACTTTTTTAGAAACGTTTTAATTTTATCGTACATCACAAACTTAATAAACATTTAAATAATCGAACATTTTAAAGAATACCACAATGTTAAAATATTGTGTACTAAATTACGTAAACTGGACGTGCAGAAACACATATTGTTACTGTAACAGAATTAATGGTGTGAAATTTTAAGGATAGAATTTCCTAGCTCAAGTGAAAACTATACGTTTATTAACTGTCCTGTGATTAAAAACGGTTTATACTTTTTTCCTTCTCTTGTTTGGTCACTTCAAAGTCAAAGACTACGTGGGGCGTATTTTTAATTTTCGTACATTTTTTTGTAGGCTGGCTCGGATTTCTATTCTCTGGTCACACCACGGTTAGCATTTACAAAAACTCACCTATACTTTTTACGACGAATCACTTTTGTTTCGGATACCATATGCAAACTTGCAAAAGAAATTCCCCCGGCGGTCGACCAGATCGTTACCTACCAAAGTGTGCAAACGGCGACCGAGGTATTCAAATGGTTAAAAGGGTTGCAAAAAAATAAAAAAGTCATAGGTAGTCCTACAATATATAATAGGGTCGATTTGAACAAAACAAAAAAACGTAATCGTCGTAGACGTTGTCATTGTTCTCTAGAGTAATAGTAAAAAATACGCTTTTCCCGCGCGGCACAAAGAGGATATTATTATACTTTTGTAAGAAATGGCTGTATAGGTTAGGATACTACGCATACGTTTATTTGTATCCGAAAAACTCGGAAAATTCGGTGGAAACATGTCATGACGGAAACAGTTGAAATTACATCGTACCATAACTGGCGAACCGCGACATGTTATAAATTTATAGTTGTATAATACACGAAAAGAAAATTAAACCAATAGGAAATCAAAATGTTAAAAAGTTTATGAAATTAACAAGTGTCTCAGAAGTCTTTTACTAATCGTGATACGACCATGAATGAGGGTAAAAATAATTGGCCATCAGTTTGATTCAACACGAGTATGAAGTTAAACTTACATATTATAATAAGCGTAACTTATAAAAACTATACTGTTATAATATTGAGAACGGAAAAAGTACTTTTGTATTACATCGTTAAAAGCGTTCGATCTAAAATATTCATACTTAGTTTCAAAAATTTGTTCTTGAAATGGCAAGCATACAACATTTTTAATAATTGAGCAATTATTATTTATAGTTTTCGGCTACATTTTTGTTGTAAAATATTGTATTAAAAAGAACACTCACGCCAGTTTTGTTGCACACGAAAATTAATTATTTAGGTCTATACCTATTTTCACTTAACTAAAACTTATAAGCCATCACAACCAATGTTGTGTTTTATTTTAAAACATAAACAAAAAACATATGCCTACACCTATGGTCTAAAATCTAAGACCTCGTGATTCACAAGAAGCTTAGTGGAGCAAGTTTAAAGTAGAAGATACAACTTTCCGTGGTATTTTGGTTTTTATAACAAAACTAATGCCAGGTTTTTTATGACGTGCGAGTATTTAAACGGTTTTAGCGAAGTTTAAGGCAGTTAAAATCCAAAACACAAAGATAAGATTTCATTTTCTTCGCTTAAAGTCAAAACCTCAAAATAATACACTCGCGTTTTTAATTTTGACAACTTTTAAAAGGTAAAATTAAAAAGTTATTTCAGTTCATCGCTATCCCAAAGTTAGTATCCATCTTTGAAAAACCGCTTGTTTTACTATATAAAACCACCAGAAAATCAATACCTCAACGTGGATTTTTATAATCTGAGCGTATTGAGGTAACACAAAGTTATTGGTTTCACAAAGTGTGACATATTTAATTCATTTTTTTTTTTTTTTTGTCTGTCACGTAAAACTTGAAAAATACACCGACTTTAACGTGTATTTTCTGTAAGTTGACCTTGGAATATTCTTAATGCAATAATGCCCGTAACTTTATAAAAATGTTCAATACTTAAAAATTACCACACAAAAAAACAAATCAAAATTCAGTAGTATCGTGTAAAAAATAAAAATTACGGCAAACGTTTCTGCAAATCGATCGTATTATCTGGTCGTAACTGTAAAAACAATGATGAAAAGTACCTGCGATTTTCACGCATTGTTTAAATAAGTAAAATAAAGATTTTTTTTTTTAAATTTAGAACTTTATTTGAATTTTCGTTATTTTCACGCAGTTTTTGTTCAATTTAGACTTCCCAGAAAACAGTTTGAAATTTTATCATGAGTTTGGTTAGGTTAGAATTTTTGAATCAGAATTTTGTGTTGTTTTAGCACGAAAACTTTTTGAACTTTTGAACTTTTTGGTTAAAAATACCGACGGTGAACCATACAACTAATAATGAATATTTCGGTGTAGCTAATTACTGCACTTTTCTCCGGTCTATATAATACATCAAATAGACCGACCGGGAACCAAAATAATTTGCATCGATGTAATTTTTGAACTTGAAAGGTTCAATTCAATAGTCCGACCAAGAACTTTATTCGCGTTTCGAGCGTTGTTCAAAATCTGGATTAGAACCGACCAGGAACCGACAAAATGTTACACGGGAAGTGCCCACGTCCGCTTTTTAACTATTGAATAGCCACTCGCCGCAAAAGACACACGGGAAATCTGACACGTCGTTATAATGATAATTTCACAATTTTACAAAGAAATGATTTATTATGTTCGACGGTGCATTATCGTGGAACGATTTATCCGCGTTTAGACTATTCTCCTTCAATCTCCATACACGTTTATATGATTTACTACCAGACATATATATTATACACAATATTTATGGTGTCCGCTTTTGCCCTACAGTCCACAAAGTTTCAACTTTGGTATTAAAGTTTGAAGTATGATGTATGAATACTCGTACAGTTTTAAGTTTATACAGATTATTATTGATACAAATAAACAGATAAAATAAGGATAACAAAATAAAATTAATCATCAGTGACAAAGGCTTTATATCTGGCGCAATATACCTATTAGGAGGTACCTATTATGTAAAATAATATGCCAACTCAAAATCACTATACACACAGATAAACCTGTAGCTTCGGTACCAAGTTAGAACGGCCAGTTCTGATCGCATCCTATATATTGTCATTTTTTTTTCTCATTAAAAACTGCATAGAATCGAGAGAGAAAACAAAGTAGGTATCCCGTAAATAATAATTTACCAACCTTTAATTATTGTTTTGTCAGTTACGTATAAATATGTAGGTATATAATATTCATTCGTTGTTATGTATTTCTTGTAATATTACGTAGGTATATGTAATTCTTGAACTCTGTGTTTTACTTTCAGACGTAAAGTCGGCGACAAAGATAGAATGTACTGTTGGAACAGTATGAAAAAAAACATGATTTCAAATCGTATTTAAAAACGAACGGAGATAAATGTTTTTTTTTTTTTTTTTTGCCAAAAATATAGGTAGTGGAAACAAAGAAAATTTATCGGTTCATTACAGTGATAAACTCTGACGTGTATGCAACATCGAAAGACTCCAGTAAATTCGAATACTGTTTCTTTTGATAAAAACATAATAGAATTAAAAGATAATTTTAAACCGCCCGACTAACGTATAGGTGTAATTTCGGAGTTATTTAAAATGAACACGCTTGTTGTCAAGAACGAAGAAACGGGAAAATTCAAAGTTTATCGCATAAAATTTAAAAAGTTATCAAAAACTCGTAATTATTATGGAAAGTTTTTGTATGAGGCACTAAGAAACAATTTCATCGGGGGGGGAACACTTCATAAAAAAAATGAAACTAAAAACTGTTATCGCAATCAGACTTGAACTTTATGTCTGCGCGTGAAACAGTAATTCTTAGTATGAAATTAAACACAGTAAAACTCAAAATGTTTGTTGCTGCAGATCCGGAAACAACTGTTAGGTATATAAGTTCCTATAGCAGTCTAAAGTTAAGTAGAAAAAAAAAATCCACCTTAAATAATTCTGACAACCTGCAGTAATGGAATTGAAATAGAATTAAAAATCGAATTTTTTAATGAAAAAAAAACTCTATATTCGACCTTTGCTCTCTTACCGTTTAATTTATAAAATGAATTTTGTGATCCGATCGATATTTTTCGAGAAAAAAAACCTCGAGGAAGTTTTTTATAAAAATAAAAATTGCTATAAATATTTTGTAGGATTCTGTTTGGCAAACAATACCTGGACTAGTTGGTTTTTGAATGAGTTTGATCCAAATTGTTGGTATAGAAAAGTTAAAAAGTATCAGTTTTTATGCGACATGCTTGCAACTATAAATTATTTAATTTGACGCATAATAAGTCTAAAACGACAAATTAAAGGTGATAACCAGAATTGAACAGAACACATTGTAAGTTTCCCAACGTACAGAATACATCCCAGTAAGTTTGTTATTTGTGATGTCTTACAGATAAGCTATAGGTATTTATATTTTACATTAACATTTTAGTTAATTTTACGTAAAGCTGTTCTAAATATTTGCTAAGTAGAAAACGTAACTTTTGTATTAATCTCTTCTTCTACTACAGGACTTGCCTAGTCGTTGCGCAAATCTAGTTCTTTATCATGTCTGCGTGTCTATTACATCCAACTTGTCTTGCTATTTCTTCTAAATATGCCTTTCTTGTTTGTCCTCTTATTTTATGTCTATTTATTCTTCCCTCAAATATGTTCACCACAAACGGGGTATGTGGCAAAAAGTGTTTAAGTTTCACAAACGATAGTATTAAGCACATAAGCAATTCAAGTATCACCATTATTGACATTATAACTGCGGGCAAGTTCCTCAATCTCATCAATTGCTCGAGGACTTTAAGATGGCACATGCCATGACTACTGTCATGAATACTGTCACATACACCAAAAGTGCTGGAGATTGTTTCTAGATTATTTTGGATTAAAAACTTGTACAGAATTTAGGATATAAGTAAAATGAGGCAGTCATAACGCAACCGTGTGACACCAAAAGTACCAATAATCACTTAGACATCCATTTGAGAAAACATTTTTACAAAACCCTGTTAAGAAAATGGGAGGGTAGCCAAACCATAACACGAACAAATTTAGAATTAAAGGCATTCTAAAAAAATACATAATCTTCTGGAATATTCTACAAAATTTACAAAACTTCAATTGGTAACCTTGTGGTTTCTGATAATTTTTTAAAATTTAATTCAGATAATTAAGGTTTCCTGAAATATACCATTGTTGTTGTGTTCTGGGACACGCATAAAGCTATCTTTGTGTTACACACTTGAATGTCCATTTAAGAGTTTTTTATAATAAAATTAAGAAATTAAAACTGTGCAATGTCTTCAGAAAATAAAAAGCTAAAAAATCAAAGATAAAATCAAGTCGACTGAATACAAAAGCATTAAAAATTAAAAATTTTATAACTACTCCATAGTGTTTACACGAGCAATACATTTTAGTTTTTACCAGACAATTTAATGTTAACCTTACATTTTTCATTGCCGCCAATGTTTTTTGGTTTTTAATTTGGCAAAAGTATGTAACTGTAAGTAAATATCTTCTATGTAAATTGTGAATAGTAAATATTGTAGGTAATGATTTAAAGTGTCACAAAAATATTTTTTATGTAAAATTAAAATTCTTCCCCGTCACTCGTTTTTGCATTTTTAAAAACTATTTGTTTAGTCAAAAGTTAAAAAAACTCTATTTGAATGTAATTGAATTATTTGTAATAATATATATATATAAATAATTTTAACTATAAACTAGAGTCTATAATGTCAAAACAATTTGTTTGTCTTAAATGGCAATATCTTAATTTTTATAACAATGGATCACAAAAAAGAACAACTTTTTTAAATCAGTTGAGGTATATTGTAAAAAAAAATATCAGAGTACATAATAATTCCATACAAACTAATGACTATATTAGTAATTTTTTTGTTAAGTAAAAAATATTAACAAATGAAAAATTTAAACATCCACAAAGAAAAAGTTTGTTCGTTGTAAGAGAAAGGGTGAAAAATTATTTTCAAGGGTCAACAAAAGATATCATAATATATCGTGTTCCATTTGTAACCTCAAGTCCTTCATGATAATGTGTCAGCCGTCCTGGGTGCATGAGCATCCAACCGACTTTCATGTTGGTGACTTTGCATTTATATCTCAAAAAATGACAGCCTCCTCCCTGTTATCAATTACACCAAATACAATTAGCACAATTGTTAGAAATACAGGTTAAGTATCAATATTATAAATTAACCTGGTAATCTTTTTCTGGGGTATTCAAAGCCAAGTTAATTGTGTAAGTAGATGAATCATGATGAGGCCTCAGCGAAGCCTGTCCAAATGGGTTGTATTTGACTACAAAGTTCATCAGAGAATGTGGAGGCTATAAAAGTACAAATCAAACAACATTGATTCTAGTTAGTAGATTAAATTTTTATTTTTAAAAAGTTAATAGCACCTACAGACATTTGATGTCAATAATTCGGTGAACATATTATTACAGTTAATCAAGCAGCAAGTTTTTAGTATAAATAGAGTTAGATACTAATAGCATTTGTATAAATAATATTATTTGGTTGTAATGCATATAGTTTAGGCCTAAGTAAACTATAAGTTTCTTAAAAAAAATTCAAAATAAAAATGTTTGTTTTTCAAACACTGGTTACAAATATTAAAAAACATACATACTTGCACTTTAAACTACAAACAATTATTAACAAGCTAAACGATTGTTAGTAAAAGCAATAAGTGAATACGATATAATTAACTAAGAAAATTATAAGTAAAAAGAAGCAGCTTACGCCATCTGAGTAATAGCCAAGATATACAAGCTCTTGTAATCGGGAAACAAACAGTCTTAAGAACTCTAGCCAAACATTATGTAAACCGACTTGTTTCATATGAATGTCTCTTGTTGGCACAGCTTCGTATCCAGTATCCAATCTGGGGTCCTAAGTTTTGAGGTTATCATGCACTATTGTTAATATATCACTCTTATTCATTAATTAGTATAGTGAAAAAGTAAAAATTAATAATCGAATCAAAGTATGTTTTTAATGGCAAGCAGAGAACACACACATGCTATTACGTTGATTTAATTTTGTTGAATCCCACATACGTCATGGTTATAACCAATAAACACGTTCTTTTGTATGGGCTGAACATAGGAGTGGAGAAATTCGAGCCAATGTTTTTCGAGTCCAACTTGATTCATGTGTATGTCTCTGGTAGGAACCGCTTCATAACCAGTTCGAAGGCGCGTGTCCTTCAATTTATGTGATTTACCTATCAAATTTTATTATTTTACAATAATTTTTATTAAGTGACTTACATTGTTGGAACCATCTGACCATTTCCCATAGTTCTCCATGATATCAATAAATTCTCGACAAAACCGTTCAGTTACAATAGGAAACCAAAATACATCTGGACAAGGCTGTTAAAATGAATAAAAACATTAAACTAAGGCCACTTAATTACAGTATTGTTTAGTTTAGAAAATACCTCTAGAGGCTTTTTGTCAGGATTAAAGTTCTCTGTATAGTCAGGATGAATGTAACGTTGTTCCCAATCGTATCTGTTTTCAAATAATTGATACACTTCAGGATTTTTAAGAGTGACATTAAATGTTTCTGAATCAATCAAATGGCCAAACGTATATCGATTATCAATATACATGAATACTCCCTGCAAAATAATATTTGTAAATCAATTAAAAATATTACATTATACACTCAATATAGACATAATATAAACCAAATAGTTTGGGTTAACTACATTACAAATAGGTACCTTTTCTCTTAATGATTTACTGAATGCCATGTCATAATCCAGATTATCTCCTTTGTACGATGGTCTAGTATTTTTATTTTCTAACATAGTGCCTTTCATTAAATAACAGCTGCTTATATAAGGTACATTCCAAATCCCTCTAAAACAATAGCAGGCAAAAATATGTCAACAATTGTTTTGAAAGTTTTTATAATAATAAAATGCAACAGGGGAATTTAATAGAATTAGCACCGAGAAAGGAAGTGCTTTTTAATTGATTATCATCTAGGGTTAGGGTCCAAATCACATCTAATATGACAAACACGCAGTTAGTTTTTCGTAGCATTTGACAACATAAAGTTGTGTCAAGTACATGAGACGTACAGTTTTACTTAATAGATTTTATCTAAATAAATAAGGAAAAAAACAAAACCACAAAATTAACAGTTGGACAGTCGGTATTTTAAACTTTTTCCTGAACATACAGATAACAAAGATAATACAAATATGGAAAATCTTATAATTTTAAAATATATTAAAACCGTGTTTGATAATTCAATCAGTGACACTGTATTAAGAGAAAAATTGTCTTATGATTTCAGATTGAATGTACAATGGAAATTAAGGTTACAATAGTACGAGTAATTGTCACTGTCGTACTATTTTCCATGATTGCAGATGTCTGTGGTAAACGTGGTCGAGGAAGAAGTAGATCAAAGAGCAGAGTGCAAATCGGATTGCCAATAACGGGCAAATACAGAGACCCAGAATCTGATCAGTACTACAACCACAATGATGTAATTATAAATTTTTACATATTATGTACTTTGTGCAATGATTGATTAATAAGTTTTGTTATTGAATTGAATTAGGGAGCTAAAATAGTAATGGCGTCACATTTTGACTATGAATACGTGCTTGGACATAAAATAGTGTTTGTTTGTGTAGCGAGAGGAAATCCAAGACCCCAAATTACTTGGTATAAGGACGGCACTGAATTATACTATCATTACAACCATCATGTAAGTAACAATTATTTATTAATTATTATACTTAAGAAATTTAAAAAAATTAAATTATACACAGAATCGTTACTAATGGCTAACGTTTCCATAAAAATGTATCTCCTTTATCATATGTATACTTGGTAAATGATTATCGCTTTGGCCTAACACTGTCCAATATATATATAAATGCACAAATATCAAATGTATAATCATTAAAAATAAAAACTTTGAAAACAAAAAAAATATAAAACCATTTTGTAATATCCTACAGTAAAATGTATTCATAGTTACATATTAATTATTACTAAGAATCAATATAAAAAAATTTAAATTGATTTGTTTCATTTAAGGTTCATGAATGGAACGTTGGTCAAGATAGCCTTAAATCCAAGTTAGAAATTGATCCAGGAACACAAATGGATGCTGGTGTTTATGAGTGTTCAGCCGACAATAAATACAGTATTGACAGAAGAAGTTTCAAGACAGATTTCAGTATAGCATTTGAGTCTTGAGTTAGTATTTATGGAGAAACAAATTTGTCAATATCAAAATATATTTCTACAAATTAATACTCACGTTTTGTTATAATTGACAATATCCATGTAATCAAATGACCGAGCGTAAAATCCGTCTTTAGACAGAGCGCCCCAAAAGTTTGACCACGCTTTGTATGGTCGTGTTAGCATAGGAGCAATAATTTTTCTAGATAAAACAAAGAAATGAAACATAAACAAACATACATTTTTTGTGTGTTTTAATTTTTAATGCATACTTGTTATGTTCAATCAATGATTTCAATGTTCGTGAATTATCTAAATGTGCTTCACTTTCTATGTAAAACAAATAGTTACATGATTTACTTGTGCATAACGAACTGAAAAAAAAACAAGACTCCATTAAATGAATTACTCGAGGGAGTTTAAAAACCAAAACAAATATTAAAAACATTTACAATGAAAAATGCCGAGCATGAATATGTTCTTCTTTATTCTTATGAAATACAAATGTAGCATTGTATTGATCACCGACTCTAGAGATAAATTTGTTCACATGATCTTTATGATATTCTGCCTAGTAAAAATAATCAACAGTTCATTACATATTTGTATAATCAAAAATTATTTAATAAAAAAAATGATTTGCTTTTATTGAAAATAATTTTCCAAATGTGTACTGAAAATAGTAAAAAAAAAAAAAAAAAAAGACTATTATAGCAAATTTTGTTTCGGCTCATTTACAAACTACAATTTTGTAAAGTTAACAAATTTAAAATACATGCAATTTAAATGTCAAAATTACTAATACTACTTAAATAATTTGTTGCAAATGTATTAAAATCAATTGGATTTCTGGTAAGTGCGTACGAGAATAAAAACCGCAAGGTTGTACTACATTTTTTAATTAGCTATCTGTCAACACTGCTGCGTGACAGACACAATTTCAATAAAAGCAATTTAAACTTAAACTGTTAAAACGAATACTTACAAGTGTAGTAATTGATAAAAATAATCTGCTTTTTGGATAATCAATATTTTCAATTTTTTCTAAAAACTCATCAAAAAATGGAGTCGGTTTATCTACAAATATTGACAAAAGCACAATTGGATAATTTTCTTCCTTAAAAAAAAAAAAAAAATTATTTGAAAAATTATTGATTATTAAAAATCATTAGTATTTGTAAAAATTAAAGAACCTTGAGTGTTGAAAAGTCTACATTGCTGTCAAAGCATGCTCTACATCCACTTTCATGAGTCCATTTATTTGGTATATAATTTGAATAGCTATTCAAAATTAATTTACTCAATCCATTTCCATGGACCATAGCTGGGTGTGTGTTAAAACGAATATTTTCCAATACATATGTTTTGTTAACAAGTCTCAGTCTTACATCATCTATGACAAATATATGTATATTACGTCTGTTTATTATTTGGTACTCATTGAAGAAACCATAAATTGTTCAAATAGTAGTAATTGAGTATAATTAACTTCAAATCAGTAGAAGTTATAAATTAGAAGTTTATAAATAAACACTTCAAAAACGTTAAAAAAATTGATATCTAACTTCAAGTTTGTTAACAGATTTGTGTTTAAAATAACAAAATATAAATTATAGTACGAAGAAAAAAATGTTCTAACCTTCAGCGACATGAATACTTTGAAACAAACTAGCATAATTGTCCAATTTGATGTTAAGTTTTTCACGCAAGTTAGAATCCAAGTACAGGTTTGTCAAATGTAATTGATCATCAGCAAGATCTTTTATTGGCTTTTCCGAGAGAAGTTTATACAATTGACTAGCGTATCCAATCACACCTGGTCAATTATTAGTAGTAACATTAATAACATACAGCAATCGTGCATTTTGATTTTAGTTTGTATAGTTTCACTTGTTTGATGAAATTTAAATGTAACACGTAACATAAACAAACCTCCTGAATTTATAAATCTATAGCCATCCAAGTCAACAGTGGGATAACGATCAGCTAATTTTTTGTCGGGCCAACAGCTTCTTTCAGTTGAAATCACTATTGAAGCGTCAAATTCCATAAATTTCTTTAAAATGATGCTGCTGTTAGCTAATAATACAACATCATATCTGAAAAATACAACCAAAAAAGGTTATACAAATTCAAAATATTACATAGAAATATTTAGATTATAAGTTTATTACGCATCAGTGAGTAATACTGCTAAATTGTCATCATTTTTGTATGGTTCTAATGCTTCAAGATATAGGTTCAGTTTGTAACCACCACCATAACTATGCATGTTGCCTCCTTGCCAAGGCTTCTCCAGGCCGAGCACCTAAGTACAATTACATAAGCTTGAATTTCATACATGTTCAGAATTGATTTTGATTTTGATTTTTGATTTTCCAATAATTTACTATCAATTATAAGAGAGTAATGAACTTAAACGACATACTGTCTGTATATCTCTCACGCCAACTCATGAAAACCAATTTTTTATCATCGGTAGTCTGACTTTTTAACGGTATATTACTTATTTTATTTTTTGAGCATTAAATACACTGCAGCCAAGACATGACAGTACGTAGCTCACTAAATGTTTTTTTGTTTGTTGTAAGATGACAAGAATCTTAAGAGCCTAGTGGCAAATAAATACTTAAAAATAACTACTTGGATTCCTCAGGTTTAAAATTTAAAATTTCAATTAATTTAATAAGATGCACATAAAAAAAATTGTTTTCGCCACGAGGCTACTACCCCTGTTTTCCCCAAGCTAGCTGTGCCTCTGTAAGGCGTTGAAGTTGAAATTAAGTTTTTAAAAAAAAATATATGTATTATTAACTTGGTTATTAATACAAAATAAAACCAACTTAAGTTTTACGTATTTTAATTTTGACTTATTTTTTACTCAAATTCAAAAAAAAATTATTTAGAAGTAAGTAGGTACCTACTTATTGTACAAAATTAGAATTTTATTTTTTTTATCTTTAAGTAATAAGTTTGTAAATTAAATTTATTGCAAAAAACTAAAATAGTTTGTAGTTGAATTTCATTATGGTGAATTTATTATAGTTAATACACATTAATCTTTTGGCTAATAATAAAAACTGCAAATAATTAGGAAATTTTGCATAAGTATAAAGAATAATTAAAATTAGAAAAAACCCGGTGTTATGTCTATACAGAAACACTCACTTTAGTTTTAAGGCCATTCAGATTAGCAGAATCAATAAACCTTTTAAAACCATCCGTTTTTTCTGAAGCAACTGTGAGCACAAGCAAATCTAATATCAAAAAGAAAACATATTAGATAAATTATTTTTAACAGTTAATAGGTAAATTTTTGTTTGTAATTAAGAACTCAAAATAATATACCTACTCAAAATATAGCGCTAAAATAATGACAATTTTAACAACAAATAAAATAACAACAGTTACCATTGTACTAAATACAGTAAATTATGTGCAATAGGAGCACTCATTTTTTGTTAGTTCAGAATACAATAAATAAAAAAATAAATTTGGTATAACAATTTAAATTTTAACTTATAATGGTCAATTTATAACTTTTGTAAATTTTAGTACGAAATAAAATTAAATGTTGGTATTCATAATAAGTATTTTATAATTTTTAATTTACTAGGTACGTATAGTATACGCTTAATGCATACTGTATCTAACTGAAAATTTCACATTATACCAGCAGTTGGTTTTACCGGAATTCAGTATGATAGGAGAAATGTTCTAAAGTCTAAAGAAATAGAAATTGTTGTATTCTGTTATTTATGATTTTAAATTTTGACCTTATCATAACAATTGATTTGATTTTTAGTTTTACATATTATTATATAAAAAAAATAATAATAATAATAAGTACCTTGAATACTTATGCTACTGCTGTTTTATGTTAACAGATTTTCAGTAAGCTATGTATAATATGGTATAGGTTAATAGTTAATAAGTAATAATAATAATGATAAAATAAACTAAAATGTTTGAATACACATTTTTCAAAAGATATTTTATTATTACTTTTGTTCAATGTATACTGTTTTCAGTACAGGTGTATCTGTCAAAAATACTTTGCTTTCACTCAAAGGTGTAATTCGGGGAAGTTAAACACCTACTAGAATCGTCTTACACTGCTCTTTTTTGATTAAAAGCATCAACTTTTTATAAATTATTGGGGAATCGCAGAAAATAAGAATTGTTTGACACCGTGATTGGTAATGAACTTTGCAGATTGGCCTACTTTACCAATTACCGAGATCTGTTTAGAATGTTACTAATGCTGTATATGGTAGGTACTTATTTATAATAGGATTTTATAATATTATAATTGTATAATAAAATCAATGCTATAGCTTATAAAAAAAATAATAATAATAACTAACTACCACATACCTACATGATTACTATAAATATGCAAACTCAGGTCTCAGCATTAAACATTATTATATAATAGTTTTAGTTTATGAAACATCAATGATAAAACCGCAACCGTTGTATTATTTTATGTTTATCGCTGAAAAAATTATTTTTACCAATGTATTTAGGTGTATAATATTATTTGTTAATATGCATGTTTTATGGCTAAAGAGTATAAAATAATACGATTTGATGAAATGTATACAAAGATTACAAATAGTAATGATAGTTTAAAGTTACAAAACATTCACGCAATGAAGAGTAATGACATTTCCGACTGACCCTAGTAGAAACGGTGATAAAACGCCAACAGGAAGCACGCAGAAATGATTAATACTTTTAACAGATAACGAAAAATAATGTAAAAGAAAAAACCAGATATACATTTGTATTATATAATAATTTATGAATTATTTATAAATTTATACATAATATTTTACAGTATAAAAAATGTACAATATTTGATAGAGAATGTACCTATGTTATGTACTTTATTTAAATTTTATAACTAAAACGGCTTACCTATAGTTAAAATTTGTGATTGAGATACATATGAATACAATAATCGATAGCCAGTTCCAAAGTTTAACTATTTATATTGATTGGTTTAACATCAATGTGCATATTCATGTAAACGTTCATAAACACACGAGTGATTCACTATATTTTTATAAATTATAATGTGCTTTATTTTTTATTAATACAAATAAACAGTTTAGTAATATAATACTACGCTTTTCACTAATTCATCTAATTGCACTAAATTATACAACAGAAGCATCTATATGCTTCATACTTGTATTAACAAATTAACTAGACAAACTGAAACACTAAAATAGAGGTATCTATGGAAAAAAAAGTGTACTTTACGACGGAATGGACTGCACTTAAAAATAGTCTACACTATATATACACCTAACTTTAATATAAAAAAGCTGTGATTTTTAGTTTTAACTCGCCGTTTAACTCATTAGATAATTTGATCAGAAAAGTATGTTCATCATAATAAAACGAGCCCGAATAAAATTAATATATTTACGACACACGAATTGAATGTGAAACCTATTGGTTTTTGCATAAAAAATATTCAAACTGTGGGTATTAGGTGGTAACTTTAGAGTAAAAACAGCGAAAATATAACCTATAATATATATGTTGTTTGCGGGCGGATAGTGTTACAAATAATCAGTAAAATTTTGAATGAAAAATACATTCAGGAATATTACGACGCAGATAGGAATGGTCGAGGAAAAAGTAGATGTCATCTAAATTATTTTTTTTCTAGAATTTATATATACATGTATAAAGTGTTTAAAAATAATGAACGACAAGGCAAAAACAAACCAGAAAACGAACATTGTTATTCTATTATAGAATGTATCGACTGACGTAGAATACCTATATTGATTTTATAATTTTTGGGTAGTAGAATGATTGTTACCGACAGTCAGCTGTGTTAGCCACTATATTATTATGTCCGCGCATAGTCGAAAAAAATTCTAAACGTAAACCGTTTGTTTTGCATAACTAGAGAGTTTATTTTTGGATCGGTTTGATGAGGAAAAAACACAATACGTATCGGTGGTGTGTATAACAAAAAACATAGCCGCAATTCGGAGGGACTGGAGGCTTTCCGGTTTACTTTTTAAAAAATTTACACAGAACACCACGTCCTGGCTGATTGCCAAAAAATTTAAAACTTCAGCCCTTCGCATTGCGCCTACGACACACGTACTATGATGTATAATATAGTGCTCACTTTGACCGCGTTCGGCTCCGACGTCGTTTTCGGCGAAAACCGCGGTCGCGACTAGCGCGGCGCAAAAGAACGGGATTTTCGCGGCCATTTCGTTTTTAAAATGTTTCACGAATTTTCGCGACTCCGGCTGATGGACGCATAATACGAGTATTATGATATTATATTATGATGTCACGACGTACAGTGGCCATACAAGCGATGCGGCGACCGTTCGAAACCGAGATTTGCGCCGAAACGAACGTCTCGAGAGGTTGCGCGTCGACGACGATCTACCGGAACGCGGCGGACGGACTGCGAGGCCGGAATCCCGGAACGGACCGGTGATCGGACGACGAGCCCGGGGGAGCTGATTAAAAAACTTCTCCCCGAGCACGACGAGCTTCGCCGCGGTAAAGCGTTCGACGGCTGCCTTATCATATTTTTTGATAAAACCGCCGCAACGTCGTGATATCGGAAGATTATAAAATTATTTTTGTTTCATTTTTATTTAAGATGTGCGAAGTGCGTTTTGTTTTTGTCTTTTTTTGACATTTAAGTACGGAGAGAAATCGCGTCCGCGTTGTGAAAAAAACGTTTACAGTTGAAAAGTATCGCGAAAGACTTGTCAAATTTGTCGACAAAATCCGAACGTTTTCCGCGCGATTTTTGTAAATCGAATGAAAATTAATGTTTATCACGTGAAACACTTTCATCAGCGTTCGAAAAGAAAAAAAATCAGACGAGAACAATACGTCCGTACGAAACTTGTAATGAAAATTTATTTGCATTTCTAAACCTTCGATTCTGGTCAAATGCGTTTGTACTCGACAAGAAAACAAAAAGTCCCCAAAAAACAGTGTTCATAAGCCGCGCATTTGAAACAATTGCTATTCGAAAAGAAATTTGTAAAGAAAACAGCAAATATCTAAATGTTCACCAGACTATTTCGATCACGAAAATTACTGAATTAAGTTAATTAATTTTTTTTTTTTTTCATACATTTTGACAAGGTCCATCCATTCAGTATTGACAAGTAATTAAAATTATATTCCTAGGTCTGTGTTCATGTGAATTGTTTTATTTAAACGACTATTTGGACTCGTGTTTTTTCCAAATGTTTTTTTGAACTTGTAATTTACTTGAACGTATGGACCGTTACGACCTACGACGAGTTTATTGCTTCTCTGTCGCCGGTAGTACTGTACTACTAACTGTGCGTTTTGACTATAATTCTTGTACGATGTCATTATGCTGTAGTTATTGCATTTAATGCGTTTGATGAATAAAATTAATTGTATTTAAAATATTGCAGAATGATCACACATCTTATGATATCATAATATGATAATATTATTATGGTTTTATCAAAAAATACGATAAGAACGTCTGATAGGAACGACCTAGTCAAGTACCGCTATCTAGCGGTCAGCCGGCCGCGAAGGGATCGGGGCCTTTCGCGGTCCATATATAATATATTGTTGGCGCAACTTGTTTATAACGGTGGCCATATATATTTTTGATATTACCATTGATTATATGTATATAATGGTCAATGATACGTTCACAAACACGCGAATTGCCGTAAGGGAGGGCCAGACAAAATATCAGGAAAAATATATTGCAATAGGAACAAAATATTCACGAGTGTTATTAACTGTACGGGAATGATAAAATTGAAATATATAGTATTGCCTGGGAAATTGTTTTACAAGATTGATATTTTCCGGAATCGTACAAAGTATTAGGATAATGTAAAAAGAAAGACCGGAACCATATACGTAGAAATAGTTAAATAAAACTGTGAGGATAATATTTCACAGAATTGTACGGAACTGTACGCATCGATACGGAATAAATCGGTATGATCCTATGCAGTAGCGCAACTAGGATTATTTTGAGGGGGGTGTCTGTCTCATTAAAATACCTTACCCCGTAACATATTTCAATAGTTATTAAATAAAAAATACGGTCCAAGGGGGGTGTCCAGACACCCAAAACACCCCCCCTGGTTGCGCCACTGATCCTATGTACAGCTATATATTATAGTTAGACCATTTGATTTTTCTCAATACCAGAATAGGATACGTGTGAGTATACTTTATAGGTAATCAGTGTATTTTTTTTAATTATTTTATTTTACAATTTCGAAATAGGTACGATATAGGTACGATAATCATATATTTACTATGCCGATACGACTGGCGTAAAGGTCGTACCATTGATAAATAATTACTATGGATTGGCCGGTTTTTATACTCGCATTGTACAGTAAGAATAGGTAAAACGTTGGCGCCTACTACTACATTTCTATAATATTTTTGTTGAAACGTACCTTTACAGAATTTACAGTTTATTACACAAACGTTTTTAGCTGAACATGATCTACTATTATAACCGACATAGGTCGCAGATTGGTACAGTCTTAAAACTATATATAGGTATCTATCGTACAACGTTAATAATACTGACCGAATAAAATCACACGAACGGACACCAAGAACGGACGATGAACGGTACTCGTAAACATGTTATTAGCGGGATATCTTATTACTAGGTGTATTGACAACAGGCCGCTGTGTAACCGCAATAAGGTCGTGTCGAACTAAACTGTCTGTCGCTACAAATTTGCTATTATAACGATATAAGACGAGATTTTTGGCGTGTTCTTTTTGTATTTTTCGCAACCCACTAGGAGTGGATAGATGGAAAGCGTGACTAACAATATATATAGGTATACAAACAATACGACGAAACAAGGCCGCCATCATTGAAGCGTGCTATTAGTTTTCCGAAACATCCTTTGATTGGGTCCTGTATACGTACATTATTCAAACGAACACAACACGATTTTTAAACGTAACAATACAGATTAAATATTTATGTATAGGTAAGTACTATATAGGCGCGTACTCGGATGATTATAATATATATATTTTTTTTGTTTTCACGACAGTTCACTCTGGTACGATTACATAATTAAACCCAAACGCGTACGTTCATGTCCCACGAACTTGTGACTACGGACATGCCACTCGGCGACACGCTCAAAGAGGTCACCCTGTTCTCGTGTCCGGTCAGATTCCCTGCAAAAGACATACCATTACTGTACAAGCATATTCCAGTAAAATACGCTGTCGACAATTGTCCGTGTTACCGTGATCACAAAATACCGCGTATTATTTTTGACAATTTCCAACGGTCTGGGTGATTATGTTTTAACACGCGCATTTTACCTCGTTCGGTTTTTAAATTTAAGATTCTGATACTGTAGGTACCTCTGTATAGCAGCAAAGATAACGCGTTGGCTGTTTTTTTTTTTTTACCTCCAAAAATTTCGTCCGTTTAAAAACCTCGCTGTTTCCGTCGAGACTGTTTCTTACTCCTGGCTATTAATACAATAATGTCTATAATACAGACAACAGCATCCATCCACGGAGTATATTTAGTATATTTTTTAACGTACCCCTTCTAATCTGGTACTTATAATGATGATGTACGGGCACATCATTGCGAAATTGATACTCTAGTTAACTGCGTCTCACTTGTATTTTTTTTCCCAAGCACTGCCTCCTATACGCGATGCTCGACTTATGTATTAGATAAAAAAAAAAAAAATAGCGGACGAATTAAAAATGAAATTCGTATCGATGTGCCCATAGGTATACACTACGGACACACCATTTACATAAGCGTTACAAATTAGAAGGGTAAAATATTTTTTTTTTTAAAACAAGGTCCCCCAAAATCAAGCGTATTGCTTACACGACAACACGTATCTTTGGTCGCATTTACTGTCAATACATAATATCATAGGAATTATTTATCAAATCGGGTATGTTCTGTGTTAAGTATGACGTACCGTTGTGTTGAACTTTCATGGTGTCCCACACGTGAATCGAATTATCGTCACTGCCCGCCAACAGAAATCTACCGGAAGACGACAGGCCACACGACGTGAAACCCGAGGTGGAATTCGGCGGCTTGTACATGGCGATTTGTTGGTCGGACCTGATGTCGTACAGACGCGCGGACTTGTCTTCCGAAGCCGTCGCGAACCCATAACCGCTGCTATGAAACTGAAACAAAACGCGTGCATATTATTACACACGTAAAAACCAGTGGTCTTACACACGGGTTTGATGGGTTTTACGATGAACAGAAAAAAATAAATTTTTCGTTCTCAAGTACTTATATATATATATATAATTTTTATCGAACAGGTACGTCTGATGTTGGCAGGATTATTATGTTTGACTTTGCGCAACAAGGTGTGGCCGCGTAGATATAGATTGTACAGAGCAACTACACAAACGATAGGTAGGTAGGTACCCATGTTTTAATAAGATAATAAAGAGAATCGTTGTCAAAAAGTGGAAAACATACGCAAACGGAATTCACGTCGGCTTCGTGTCCGAAAAACATTTGTCTGCATTTCAGTTCCCTGAGGTCCCACAGTTTGCAAGTCTTATCCACGCTGCCCGTCACGAATGTGCTTTGGTCCGGCGCCAGTGACAAAGACACGACGTCGCCGCAATGAGCACCGGCCACTTCGTCGGTCCTCTTACCAACTTCCAAGTCCCACATGCAACTGTGCGTAGGTAAGGACAAATAAGTACGTAGACTATTTATAGTGCCGTTATACAATTTATTATAAAGGAGATCGAATTTGTTTAAACGTGCAATGTTTTCAAAAATTGGTGGGCGCTGGAGCGCCGTATCGACAGCGGGATAGGCCGCCCCACTGGCAACTTAGCCGAAATAAGGCGAGTTATGCCGTCTAAAATACGTAATATTTGGTACGGCCACTATACTATAGCTACTACAGGAGTATAATTGTTGGCCTGGGTACTCACAGCTTCATGTCTCCGGATCCGGTAATCAAAGTTTTATCGTCGACGAATCGACACGAGGACAAAAAGCCTTCGTAGCCCAACAATTCGCGGACCATTTTCGCGCCTCCGTTGGAATCGCGATTGTTCAAATCGTAAACTGTACACATGTTGTCCATTCCTCCGCAAGCTACGACAAAATATCGTGTTGGAAAGTGATATTTTTTTATACAGTACATAATGTTATACGGTACTGCGGGTTGTGGGTACTTAAATTTTCCCGTAGGTTTACCTCCATGTTATATTTTTTTATTACTACGCAGTTTAACAAATAAGAAACGAAAAAAATAAGTACTATTTTTCATTCAAAAAAAAGGAATAATTTATGTATCTCGTGTACAACACATTTCAAGCGCTGGAATCCTTTCGGGACTCTTGTAACTATCGCGTCTTCTAAACACCGCTAATTATGTAAAAAAATAAATAGGTGGTATACCTACTGTAAAGCACCTACTATATGCTCTGTCCAGCGAGAGAACTCGCCGATTTCGGACTTACATACTGTTTACAGCGATCTCTAATCCCCGAATTGGCAATCCTTATCCTGACGAATTTTGATTCATCAATTTTAGAATTTTATTACTATTTAGTGTAGCATAGGCCTTATAGAGATTACTTGGCTGAAATCGGAGCGTTCTCCTCGCTGCAGAATGCAGTGACGACCGTCTTATATTGATTAGAAGGTTAGGACGGGGCGGGTTAGTGGGCCATGGGCGTGGGTGACGACGACACCACTAGGGGCAATGAAGCCCTGACGCTCACCACGAACAAACGGTTTTTGTTGTTTTAACGCGATCGTGTTTTTAAATGCGGATCGGTGATCATGCAGTTTATTCCAGTAAGTATACACATTTAATCCAGTGACGTCATTTCTGTGTATTAATAACGTGGTTTTATTGAAAATTTGTTATGTTCGACGGCGTATTAAAAACAATAAAAACAAACAAAAAAGGACTGTCGTACAGCGTTATCGTTTATACAGGAAATTTGACGAAACGGCCGACGCTGTCGCAACGGATTTTTCACGGACCTTAATCCGTGAAAAACAATTGGATTATACATCATGATAGGTATTATGAAGTCTATAGTGCGTACGCGTAGTATCACAGGTGTGACCGCATACAAATAAATTTGGTTCGTGCGAAAACAGTGCTATGTCACCTTAGTTTCATTTCGAGAAGATTTAAAAAAGACTTTTTGGAATCGGGCCGTTTTTTTTTTGCACAAATCGACCGATCAACAGTTTTCTATAGTACGGGGAATGTCATTTCTTGCATAAAACGCCCCCCCAAACATTGAGAATCCGCAGTCGACTCGTTTTTGCCAGAAATCGCGTTAAGGAGGACCCTTTTCGCACCACGAACCAAATCGAATAAATAAAAAATAAATAAATAAATACCATGTGTTGTATAATATAAATTATCTACTAACCAACATAATTGCCGGTCGGCGCAAAGGCCACGGACATTACCCAGGCCGAACGCAACGGTATGACTTGTATTTTGTTACCGGTCCACGTGTCCCATATGATCAGCTTGCCGTCCAACGAGCCGGAAACCGCGTGCCTGTGTAACACGTTACACGCTCGAGTGTTTGTTACACGCCATTATTAGACCGGATATAATGAAGACCAGCAACAGCAGCGTTTAAATTCACTATCCGGTCTTCATGTGGATAAAGCATAATAATGTCGTATTATTTACAGTTTGTACGGACAGCCGGGCGCAGATCTGAACACAGGGACGGCGGACTATAAGATATAGTCGCCGGGATTTGTAATCTATGACTGCCACGTTGTTTTTGTACGAAAAAAAGAAGTTAGAACATATGGGTACCAAAATAATATTTTTCTCCGAGCGGCTTAACAATTGTCTCGTCTGTGTCCTGCCGTGATCACTTTTTAGAGGTATCCCCGATATTTATACTTTTGATACGACAGAATAGTATGAAATTTCATACAATTCGGTTATACTTGATTAGAAATGTTTCATTGCTTTTCGCGTTGTGATCGGAAAACAACAAAAATTTCAGAACTATTCCAAAACCAAAAATTTGTACATGACGTGGCCAAATTAAGCACTGGCCCGACGGGAAATTTTCCGGCAATCCAGTGTAATTCTTTGTTTATTTTAGTTTTTGAAAAAACGACAAATGGACGACGCCTAAAAGAGACCGACAAACTGTTTTATTATTTAACTATGATAAGCCGCGAGTGAAGTATCAAAATAGTTAATTTTTTTGTTTTTACGCTTTCGTGCAAAATGTCACAAAACAGTTTAGAAAGAGGACGTAGGTAGGTACTTCAATTGAAGAGTTTTTTGAAATTATTTTTTGATTTCGTGACAATTTTAACTAAATTATAGAGTTACATATTATTATACAGTATCTACCGGTCATTTTATACAATGCATTTAGTTCAAGTGTAACACGAGTCATTTTTATCATAGTAGGTAGGTACTTAAATCATTTTTTGTTCTTATGTAATAGAAACGATGAAATTCGGTTAGTGGTTGTAAGAAACAAGCAAACTTTTTTTGTCATATTCTCATTTCAAAACGTTTCCCTTTTGTGATTTCTAAAGATCCGCGCCTGCTATAGTAGTAATATTAAGGCTGAAAGTTTGAAATAGTAATTGATCGTGTGAGTGGTAACTTATTTTTTCTAATAATTGGTACCTACAGCTTTGAAAAAAAAAAAACTGTGAGGTGCAATATTATTCCAGTTTTTTAAACCCTCCCCTTCCCACGCTTTTAAGAAAAATACTCCGGAAATCAAAAATTTTAAGAGTTAGATATAAGTTAAAAACAAAAAAAAATGTTTGGTGCAAATTTACCCCCTAATGTAAAAAGAATCCTACTGTTGCATATATTTTCATAAAAAATTTAACGTTATTTTTGATTTACCTACCTATATTGAATGGAACAAAATAATATGCTTTTTACCAACCTATAGGTATGTGTCCAATTTACAATATTTTATCAATTCTGTGGTGCTGAGTCCATTTGAAGTTTTTAAATTTACTTGTGTCTAATTAGGAACATGTCCCCAATCGGCTGGTATCTAAAATCCTAAATCTTTGTACCTACGTGGTGTACTAAGTATATATTATATATATGCTTTATTCACATGGTTTTTAAAATGTGTTTGCTTAGGTACATTTCACCTACCTACTATCGCCGCTGTAATGGACGGAATTTACTTTATTAATATGTCCTTTGAGCATTTTCCTAGTGACCAGTTTACATTTAGGTGCATCAGCCATTTCATTAGATATCTCTTCAATGGTTTTGTCTTGTTTGCTCTTTTGGTCTTGCTAGAACAGTATAATATGTCCACACTCAGATATAGTTAGTTATTAAGTCATCATGGGCGGATAGGCTGATTTTTGTTTCACGGAGAAATATAATATGAACGCGCCTCAAAAATACTTTTTACAAACATGGCTCTTTGCGATTGAGACAGTCCGTTTGAAAACGTTTCAATTATTTACCAAGTACCATCTGTCAACTTCCAGCCTATATAGAGCCACATAGTAACCAAAACAGTCGGGCCTTTAAACTAGACCAAAATAATGCCTAATTAATAAATATAATTACTTAGAATCTTAGTAAATACTGATTAACTATTAACTTTTATCAAACATATACTAGAAATTTGAATTTAACCTAGTATTATAATACAGAATAAAATAAATGTTTTTTAGTTGTACAATACAAACTTCAAAATAATGTTTAAAAACATATTTCTTATAAATAGTGAGTATTTAATGTTAGTAGACGTATGTTCAATAACTTTTAATTCTTTTGTCATTTTTTATTTCTGTCATGGTTAAACATCAGAAAATTTCTGAAAACTCTAACTGTTATTACTTTTTATTACTATTTATTACCTATTACATTTCAGTCATCAGGTGATTAAGCAAAATTGACAGACTGTTTGAGAAAATAATTGAAAAGTTCCCAAAACGAGCTGCCTGTCGCCCAAGTACAAAGGGCCAATAACACCAAACCAATTTTCCAACTTCTAACGAGAAAACTTGTCACATATTATCACATTTATTCTGTAAAACAATTTCCAGCGAGGTCTGGATAGGCCATCACCACAACAAGCACAGACCTATGGGGAAAATTCCTTTTAGGCCTATCCGTCCGTGGTAGTCATTGACATAATATTGTCAACAGTTTAAACAAATTACAAATAACCACAAACCACGTACCAATCTACTATATTAGGTAATATGGAATTTATTGAGAAAAATTGAACTGTCTTAATGACATTTTGTTAAACATAGATTTTCATTTTTTATGCAATATAAAGTAGGTATTTGCTTAAGTAAGTGGTACAAAACAGTAGGTAAGTATAAAATATAGTTATAGTCTAGTTATTATTTTAAGCACGTATTTTTGTTACATATATTTGGAAGGATTCAATGTTGTAAGTATTAGTATATTTTCATACTTTTTTGGCATCACAATATTTAAATATAATTTCGCAGTTCAAAAATAAAAGGTAGATAATTCAAACTTACCAATAGGAGAAAACCGGCCAAAAGAACTGAATTTGCAAAAATAAAAACAAAAACAAAAAAAAAAACCATGTCTTAAAAGAAGTTAGGTGTAATGTGTTAACAATTCGTCTAATTTAAAATTAGAAAATTTCAGAAATAAAATCTAAACATAATATGTTGATTAACAAAAATGTCATAATAATTACTTAAAATGAAGTTTTGGGACCAACGTTTTTCAAAATATTTGACCTTTATTTCTATTTTAGCAACAACGATTTGAAATTTAAAACGAATCGGAGAAACAGTTAAGTATGAACAATCTTTAAATGGGATGAACGGTATACTTATAATTATTATTTTTACAATAGGTAGGTACATAAAAAATATGATAAAATTAAAATAGTTAAATTGTAAACAGTAATTATATGCACGGTTGCTACTTCAACCCACTTCTCACCCAACCTAGAAATTTCCAGATTTTTTAACACCTACCAATGCTTATTTATTCTTTTGCTTTTATTAACTTGCAGTTTTTACTGTTGTTATTATTCCTGAACCCTAGGCGTTCACATTGATAAATTTATTTATATAATGGACACTCACCCAGCACACCTATAATGAAAAGAAAATAATACCTTACAAAAATTAAAGAATCTGGAGAATATCAATGTACATAAATGTATATCGTACATCATAGACATAATATAGAATAGACACATTATGTCTATGTTATAACTTATAAGGTACATGGCCTGTAGTATTTGACGTGGCAATATTAACTAAAAAAAAATTGAAGTCACAGATATTAAATATTACAAGGACATAAATAATACAGTATTCATTGTATACGTCATATGCTTAGGAAATTTTATATAAATTCTTAGAACATATTATATTTTTTAAACTTCAATTAATATACAATCTGTAAACTAAAATTTTATTATAAGTATGTTACGTGCAATAGGTATTTTATACGCATAAACATGAAAACACGATAAAAACATTAAACAGTTACTCAATGGCAACACTTGAAGAAAAATACTACTGTAAAAGTAGTGGAAAAAAAAAAAAAAGAAACCATGATAAATTTTTGCCAAACTTAGATATAAACGTTATATTACATAATGTATAAGTTATACGGCGTTTTTACCGAAGCATACGTACATGCTTGTAAGCACCTATAATTTTTATAACTTTTTATTATTTTTATTATTTTTTTTATAGTCAGATTAGTTGTTAATAAGATCTTGTTAACAACATATTATTAAGATGTGCCTACCTACTAAATGACCTAACTTTTAAAATTTGTCCGAGACACCAAACTTTCAAGACTACATTATGAAACTGGTCAGTTGGACACTTAAATGTTGTTAAGTAGTGAATTATGAGCACAAGTTGTTACAATTTTTTAATTCATAAAAACAGTTTGCACAACATTTTGAGCAGTAACAATTAATGTTGAAAAATCACTCATCATTCAGTAGTAATAAATACAATTATAATTATACATTTTTGACCTCGACATTGTCATAACAGATTAACAATACACATTTATACCCAATTAACAATAATATAACTGTTTATAGTAAGGGGTTCAATTGTATTGCAATGTTATGCCGTCATAAAGAAATGATATAGTAAAATGTTTAAAAAAATTAAATTTAGATATACTATTAAAACTATTGAAACAATGAAATAGATACTTTAATTATTAATTTTAAAAACTAATAAACGATAGTGATTTTTAGTTTTATTATTTAAGATTTAAGACGCATAATTTCACATTAAACATAATAATTGAGAACTCATACAAACAACCGCGTAATCCTCATAATTAGAAAATTTGCCCATGTTATTATTCTAAAAAAATCAATAATGACCTTCAAACGTAATGCCTAATATGATTTGTGAAACCATAGTAAATACTATACAGCTTTTAATACTCAAATAAAATTAAGGTTTTTCTATTAGAAATATTATTTAATAAATATCAAATGTACAAAACAAATATCATAGGTAAGTGTTTGTTTTCACTAAATCATAATTTGTTTTTTTAATACTCTACCTACTGTTTAGAGTGTAACTGATACCAAATTGGAATGGGAGTAGTATATAATATATAATATAAAATCAATGATTTTATATAAAAAACAAAATATTGACATTTTAGAGCTAAAATATGTTTAAAGTTATTTCTATGTAGGTCACTTAAATAAATCGGTGCGGTGTAACTTTTACTAAATTTCCTTTTAATTTTTGTACAAGCAAAACTTGAACAAACATTCCAAGAAGAATTCAACTTTGAAATTAATTACTTAACATTGTCGAATTTAAAAATGTTGTGATATTTATTTAGATTGCAGCTTGTTAAATAAAAATGTAATTTCTTATAGTATTTTTTAATAGATGAAACTCTTAGTAAAAATTGATGTTTGAAAATTTTCCATACAACTTTAATATTTAAACCTGATTAAATATCTTTAAAAATATTTTTTGTTTTTAAATAAATATGAAATGAGTTAATGCAATCATAATTTTGCCATAGAAAATCTGAGTTGTAGTTTTTTTCAGATATATTTAAAACTTAATTACAATCGTTAAACTGACATCAAGTACTAATGACATTTAATTTATAAAGTTTAAAAGAAATTGATTTTCATCCGAAACCAAGTTTATTGAAAAACAGAACATATTATGTTTAAACTAATATTCATTAAATTTCTATAATAACCTATACATTGTACCTACCTGTCTTATTAGACATACATTGTAAATCGGAGTATATTTTTGTAATAAAGATTAAACCTATATATTTGAACAATGTATGTAATCGTACCAATTTGACAACAAAATAATCATACGTCACGTTTTAAAACAAAGAGATAATGATAAAAATTAAAACAAATAATACAATTTGATTAAAATTTAAATAATATGTATATTTGTTTGAAAACTAACAAAAGCATTTACATTAAATAAAAGTCAATTAAAATCAAAATGTTATTAATTACCTGACATTTTGCAATTAAATCTTCCAATTCTTTTCTAAGAGAAGCTAATTCCGGATCTTTTGGAGGCATTATAACTAATTATTAACAATAACATAAAATAACAGAATGTTACGTTCACAAATGACAGGAGTAAAGTGAATAAAGAACAGTATGTTTAATACCGTTAGTACATCATTGGTGTGTACTATATTGGAATCCAATTAAGTTAAATCAGGGCTTCTAGAATGTACATAGTGAACACATACATATTATGTACATTGTATATAATATACATATATATATACTGATCACTAATTGTGGTTTAACGCAGCTTGTGCTGCCTTTACTCGATTAGTTAACAACTGTAATTTACTGTCACTAATGTTTTTTGATGCATTTTTAATGAGAAAATGACTTAAAAATAATGTTAGCCCTTCACGGAAAAACTGCAAGTTTGGATTTTTGGAAGCTTTTATGAATATAGCAGCTGCCTCTTCATCATTAATATCTTGCATCATTTTGATTAAAGTTTGTCGTATAAAACTCACCATCAGTTTATTTAAACTTCCCCAGTCAACATTCTAACAAATACATAATAATCTGTATTATATACAAGAAATATTCATACAAAATAATATAGTTGTTTTTACTTTTAAAATGGTGATTGGCAACGCATGATTACGCAACATTTGTGCTAAAAAAGATGCAAGAATAGGAACTTGATTTTTTTTCAAATCGGCAATCTCTTCTAGACGCACGTTTATTGATTTTTTGAAAAACGCCTAAAAACAAATTGTGATAATTATTATTTAATTTACTACTAAACATGTATAGTGTCTTTAAATATATACCTGATATTTTCTGTCAGACTCACATAACTGTTGAGCTATATAAGCAAAAAATGGATTGTAAACTTTGTAAATTAATAAACAATGAATTAACACACTGACTATTTCTTCTTGTTGAGGACCCTTCAAACCTAGACGAACAAGCTTGTTAAAACCGTCTAGATAATCCTAAAAATGAGATTGGATTTATTTTAAAAAAGATAAATTCATACAAAAATGATTCGGTAAAACATGTCTTTTTAAAAATATTTACAAGTAAATGGGAATTTAAACTATGTTTAGATACCTATCTAAACATCTATTGCAAATGAAAAAAAAGTATTAGTTAAGCATTCATCAACAAATATAGAAAGATTACACACATTGAAATACACACACACTCAATTATTTACTATGATGAATTATTTAGTTATTATTAAGTGTTTCAAATATTTTTTTAAAAGAAAGTTTAATACCAAATCAGTGTTGAAAGATAGCAAAATAAAATATAAAAAGTAATTTACTTTTTATACGATTACTACCTATGTGTTTATTATATAGTAAATACCAATTATACATACCTCAGCTGTGAATAAAATACAAAAAATATTTTTTCTTGTATCAGTGTTCATCCGATACTTTTTGGCCATTTCCAGTAGTTTCTTATCATATACATTATTTTTTTGGATCGAATTTTTAACCGATTGTTCCTTGCCTTTCCATGCTGAGCCAACAATCCACCAACGACCTTTGTTATCGGCTGCATATTAAAAACATATTAATCAGTTTAGTCCCACAATAATAACTTTAATTACTCAGTATTAATTTAAATATTTTAACGTTTAGTGATCACACAAACCATTGAGTAAATCTTCATAAGATATGGTTAATTCTGCAGGAGTTTTATTGTATTTATAAAACGTTTTTATGATTTTTTGAATATGTTCAATATGTGTCGAGTACAACTGTTCTGAACTAGAGGGTATTTTATTAATATTGTTGTTCTTTATTGCTGATAAAATTTCTAACATAAATTTTACTCTGGAACTGAAAAACAAAATGTTAGTTATTGCAACAAAATTCTAAATATCTATTCAAAATAATTTTTAACCGTACCTCACAGTTGATTCAGAAACATTTGAACTTTTTTTTTGCATGTCCAACAACAATTTTTTGATCAATGTAGGATTATCTTTTCTAAGATTAAATCCTATAGTCCTTAAAATAGTTAAAATTAGATCTATATGCTTTTCTTCAAACTTCAGAAGAAGCTTGTCTAAAATTTCAAAAATAAAACCACTATGAAACACCTAAAAAATAAAAAAAAAACTAACATCAATACTAAACAACTTAAACAAATTTTAGTACTGCATTACAACATAACTTCATTTTTGAAAGATAGAAACGGTTATTAAATATAAATATGACAATTAGAAGATTGATTGGCCAAGTACAAAAAGTTTATATAATTTATTTACGTACAAAAAATAGTACTCAACACATAATTTTCTCAGAAAAATGTGTAGACTGCAACTTTTTTCTCAGTCTATCGAGTATTACACACAAATCATAGAAATTTTGATGTTTTTTATGCCAAATGTACAGTTTGATCTAATAAGTAGAGATGCGATAAAAATTCTGAAAACTGATTAGAATTTCGTCATGAAATCTACTTGAAAACAATATGTCTATGTTTATGGTTTATTTTGTTTCAAGTTTTTTTTTTTTCAAATCTGGTTTGTATAAATTAAGGGAATAAAATAAAAAAGTGGAAAAGTTGTAATCAAGAAAACATTACATAACGGATTCAAATGAGTTTTCAGAATCTTCATTGCATTAGATAAATTGGTACATTTGACAAGGGAAACTTCCAGGTTCCTATGATTTGTGTGATAGATGGAACAAAAAAAAAAAAAAAACCAAGGTCCGCCAATCTCCTGGTTTCGTTTAATTACATTTAATAATAAATAATAGTAATATTAAATATCCGCAAAAATCATATTATGTTCTTTAAAATGACAATAATTTTACTTACTTTAAATGCATATAAACAGCATAAAAGTAGAACAATATTATCTAATTCTTTATTTTCTACTTTTAAATTATCATTTTCAATAAGTGTATTTAATTTGGTTGCTAAATTTTGTAAAAAAAAGGCACCTAAAAATCATACAAATTGTATTATTACATACAGGCCACAATTAAATATTACTATTTTATAATTTATTTATTTTTATTTGTAATACGTATATATTATGTTAACAAAAATTCACAGTACCAATAATTGAAGTAATTTATAAACATTGAAGAGGCGCTTAATATTTTGATGTATTTATTTGCAAAATAGTTTACGTTAAGTATGAGATATACAAAATTACAAACAGGTAACTATGTGTTTATTTAATTTAAACAAGTAGCTGTTCTACAAATGAATACAGAAAAATACAAATTAACTTAATACACACAAATAAAACTGCAATTAAAAATTCAGTCCGACTCAAAAGTACTGGGCTATTAGCGCTAGTAAAAAGTGGAATTTAATTTATATCTATATTTATAAATTGTTTTTTTTTTTTTTTATTAGAGATATTAACATTATTAGACAGTATGGAAGACAAGTGTAATGGTAGTTTGATATTATAGAATATAGATAATAGTATGAATAAAATAAAATAATTTTATAATAGTTAATTTAAGATGTTTGACAGTGAGCGTTTAAAATTAAGACAACTACAGAAATCTGAATAATACAGTGTTGTTTATGGGCGTTTAGTACATAAAATAAAAATCAAGAACTTATTTAAATATATATTACCAATTTCGTTCCCAACGTTAGTATGTAGAATTGTAATTAACGTGCTACTTTCCACAACAAATCTATATGGCGTTAAACATTCTGAACGAATAATTGAGTCAGCTATACATTTATATATTGTTTCATTCATATTGTTACGGCTATTAACTTGATACAGATCTTCTATCTAAAACAAATAAAAGGAAAATTTAGCTAAGTTGGTTCGTATGATCAAAATAAATCAAAATTATTTTACTTGTCTACTGATGCTATGCATGTTAGTTTCAGCTAATCGATTTAACAATCCATTAACTTGTTTCCGAAGACGCTTAAGTTCTTCCGAATCGTCATTTTCTTTTTTCTTTAAGTGAGGAGGTATGTAGATAGATGATTGCTCCTGTAATTAAAATATTATAATACAAACGTAATTTTATTATTAAAAAATAAAATAATATTCACCACAATTGTACCATCCGGTTTTCTTATTCTACCATAAATATCTTCTTTCAAACAATTATTTTTTTTATTTACACTGTTTTCATCTAATACATCTTTGTCTGACTCACTGTCAGAATAATCTTTATCTGATAGGTTTTGTTCATCATCATGACTATAATCAAATTCTTCTTCACGATCATTAATAAAACTTTCATTTGACAGATTTTCTTCATCAGTCAAATCTTCATCCTCATGATCATAATCAAAAGTTTCTTCAGACGAGTTTTTATTAGTACATTCAAACGTAACTTTTTTCTTCAATTTAACTTTAGGCTCTATTTTTTTCTTTTTTGTAGCATTAGTAGAACTACAATCATCGTCGCTATAGTCAAATTCTTCATGATCATTAATGAAACTTTCTTCATTAGACAAATTTTCTTCATCAGTCAAATCGTCATCTTCGTGATTATAATCAAAAGTTTCTTCACAGGATGAATTTTCGTTAATACCTTCAGCTAAAAATTTTTTCCTAGGTTTAACTTCTGGTTCGATTTTTTTCTTTTTAATTTTTGTTGCATTTATAGAATTATAGTCATCATCAAAATTTGAGTCAAGATCCATCAAGCCTTCTGTTAAAGTTGCATAATTTTCTCGTGTTTCAGAATCACAGACATCCAATAAATCTGGTAAAATAAATTAAGGTAGAAATATTCATTAACCAGTATATCCTACCTACTTTGTTAGAATAGAAACATAAAAAAAAAAAAAAAACATTCAGTACCTAGGAATTGGCTTATAAATCATAAATTATTAAAAAAGGATACAATCAAGTCCGTCATCGACAAAAGACTTTCCAACAGTTTTCTTTTTGTCTAATCTTAAACGTTTTGCCAGTCTTTTGATTTCTTTATCTTCATCTACATTAGCATTTTTCATCTGTTCGCGACGATTTTTTTCAAATTGTCTCTGTAGTTTCATTTCTTCAGATTTTTCTTTGTTCCTGTCCCGAACTCGCCAATCAGTCGTATTAGAATTTGTCGGTAACTTTTTTTTCAAATTGGGAACATCAACTCTGTTTGCGGCAATAGCCTGCTCCAAGACGTGTCCTTTTTTCTGTTTTTTCATTTGACGCATGGCTTTACGCTCTGCTTTCCTTGACTTGAAAACGAACCGCTGATCCGAAGTGGTTTTAACTGACGATTTAGTCTTCATTTTAAAAACTAAAAATCATGTACAAATAGAATCAGAAAAAATTGAATCGATATTATCGTTCCGAAAATTACATATTATAATTATTTAAGTTGAAATTTACTCTTTTTTTTTTTTCTAACATACCCGTAGTCAATATTTTGTCATCAATCTGTTGAAGTGAAAACTGCAATAATCAGCAGTACATTTGTGATGTTTTTGGAAAACACCGCAAAGACGCAGATAAATAGTAAACACAAGAAATGTATCTAGATGTCGAGCATTATAATAATTTGTATTTGACTGACAAGTATAACGAACATCAAGTAAAACAAAAATTAAAAACAATTTAAAATTTTTATTCGAATAATTCAACGTTATCAGCACACAACACCGTTATCAATTAATAAGAGCACACGAGGATTTTATCCAAGGTTTATAGATAATACTGTTATCTATAAACCTTGGATTTTATCAAGGCACTGACTTGGTGCTGATGCTACCCAACAAAACACCACAATCATTATTCGACAAAACGCCACACGACATAATGCCACTCTGCTGTCTGGCCAACATTTTTATTCAAAAGTTGTTTATTATTAAACGATTTGTAATAGTTTGAAACTGATTCGTACTCAAATAAAAACAGATGAGTTTTGCGGGGAAAATTGTTAATCGAAAGAAAGGGGCTCACAAACGATAAAAAGAAGCGGTTAAAATTTCTCACCACTTCAAAAAAATTCAAAAACAGCATATTATTATCCAACAACACCCATTTATAATTTGTATTTGGCACTGTACCTTTAATCTATTCTGTGACTGTACTTAGGTCCAGCGGTGGACTGCAGAGACTAAGATAGTCGCCAGGGTTTATATCTCGTATTATGGCCACATCGTCAGGTATATAATTTTAACATAAAAAAAAGTTGTAGTTACCTACCTGCCTACAATTTCATTTTAAAATATTCTTAAAATTGTCTGAGATCACTTTTTTGGGTTAGAAGGATCGCTCCGATCTTTATACTCGTGGACATAATAACAAATTACTTATGTATAATATTGTCTGTGATTACCTGTACTAATTGATTTGAAAAATTTTCATTGTTTTTGATTTTTCGTGTTATGATCAGAAAACATTTTAAAAATCTTCTCAAATAACCATTTCGAACAAATTTAGGAGTGAAAACACTAAAGTACCAACGACATCCAAACCAGTGATCCAATAAAATCGCAAAAACGCTACTCCGCCAACTCCATGTCAAGCCTCGGCTCATCCAATCTAGATTCACTCACATTTTTAATTGTACTATAGCTACTAAATATTAATCAATAATTATTAGTCGACAATTTATTATATTAAGTTCGGAATTCAGATAGGTGGTGATGCAATATACCTACATATTTTTCTCACGACATGAAATAGATTTAATAAATTTTTCACAAATTACAAGTATCACGGGCAACATTTTTGTCCAGTGGTGTGGTTATGGAAAGGGAGAGGAGGAGACGGGGGCAAAAACTTAAATTCAGATGGTCCAGTACCTACCGAAATTGATAGAAAAAATTGTTTACGACAGTATTGTGTTTAGTAAGTAAGTAGGTAAATTTCTTTGGAAATATTTACCATCAATTTAAGCGAACAGTTATTGTTTATCTACCTATTATATTTGATTTTAACAGTCGTAGGCGTTAGCAATATGTTTGCGTTATTTTATACTTTCAGATAAATGTTTAGTAGGTAGTGACAACAATCATATGGTTAATTAAGAAGAATATCTATGTAAAACAACAACGATATATAGTATGAATGTAGGCATTTTGGTTTACATATACGCATACAGAATTCTTAAAATTGATGCACTTACGACCTGCAGCAAAAGCTCGAAATAAAATGATAATTTGCGGACAATGGTATACTTGACATTTTAATGACCGACTCCTCCTTTCCTTTACATAATACAAAACACATTCACATGTATACTATAGTATAATTTATTTTTTCGAATTATAATAATATTATAAATACAAATTTACGAGTATTTTTTACAGTACCATAGTATTCGGTTAAGCATTAGAATGAGAGATTATTACGTACCTTTTAAAAGATAAGGTACCTAATTCAGTTAAATGCAATTTATTTCACGCTATACGTATTGTTATTTATACGTTCTCTTTGTTAATCTCAGGAGTCAGGACGCGTAAAATCATAAAGAGGACAAATTTTCTCACGCACAAAAAGCGAGTATTTTATTTTAAAGAAGATTTCTTTGTTTTAGAGCAATAATAGTACGCGTTTCTTCGTCGCACAATACGCACTGAATATTATACACCTACCTATATATCCAAATTAATCGTGGAAACAAACTCAACTAGGTCTTATTTAATTTCACAATATACGATTACAAATCACTACAAACTTGTGCAGTATTCTCTACGTTTAGGGAACCATCCAACGACGGTGTACATATTATGTACGTACCTATATGTATTTTATTAAAATAAGTATACCTATTGTCGTATGGTTAGGTATACCAAATTGATTACACGCATTTTAATCCCGTTCGATTTATTCGCCGATTAAGTCGTTGACCTAAAAAACCAACGTTTATTTATTTTTGGAAGAATAATTTTTTCAAACATTTAGGTGCTTGTATTCACGCGGCCAAACGACGAGGTCGTGTCAGATTCTTCGAGTTTTTTCCTGAGTACCCACATCCATAACACGAGGAAGTTTATACAACATTTTTACGTTTAGCAATAATTAAATCTTAAGATTTATGCATGTAAATATTGTATTCATGAGTTATGTGAACATTTTGAAAGTGATATGCGGGTCGAATGTCCTTCTGAAGATTATAATATGTTTAAAATGTCATTTGTATTTTAATTATCTTAAATAGTTACCTACTTACCTACTCGTTTCCTCGCTGTTGTTGTATCGTACACACATCTTTGTACAACTGACATCTTTTTGTTTTGGTTAGTGAAAGGCAAATTATTCTTTTGAACGGATGTCTCTCTTTATGTATAATCATTTTTATAAAAAATAAAATTATCTCGTTTTAAACAATATGTTTTAGGTAAGTACCTAACATAAAATAAAAATTGATGATTTATTTATGGATCAAAAAATCTGAAGTTTAAATGTATAATGTTATTAAAATATCAATATTGTACCTATACGGATTTGTAGAAGTACGATAATAATGCATAACGTGCACCTATATAAGAGCCAAGAGGCTCTGGTGAGTCTGTGTCATTAACGCAATATATGCGATAAATGTACAGGAATATTAAAATTTTTCAATTAAAATTGTGATAACTTTTTAAAAACATATATCATAATTTATAATAAAAGGGGTGTAAAATGTGGATCAAAATGTTTTGTTAAATGATTGAAGTCTGCAGTTGTCAAGTCGTCTTAATTATATATATATTGAAACACAATAGTTTTATGCAATACAAACATCAAAACGTGTTAAGAAACGCTAATAATAACTTTAAACGGACTCCCTTTACATTTACTTTGTCGCTAACTTTTTTTGACTTCAAAAAAGTATTTTGTATATTGTTGGTAATAATATAATATAATATGTTTTGTATTTTTGGAATAATTATCGTGGCATTATTAGAACTAGGCCATCGATCAAAATTCTGATTACGCAGAAATCTAACTATGCATCATTAGCTCCTATAAATAGAATGATGGCAATTCCTAAAGATGAACAAATTAATTTTTTTTTCAATTTTAACCTTCTGAGTCTTTTGATATGCATAAATTTTTATTTGTTTATGAAAACTCTAATAATCTGTGATATTTAATAGTCTCATAAATTTGTGATTTATTTATAAATTTTTTTTTTTTTTTGTATGTGGTTTACTTTACTGTGATGTTTGTGTTAATATTAATCTTTACCTATATTAATATTGTGTTTCATGTAAAAATTATTAATCAATTAATTAATAATTTTTATGTTATTGGGTTTAAACCCGTCAATTTATTTAGTAATTAAAATATAAGAATAATATAAAACGTTTGATATAATATAGAGGTATTGAATAACTGCAGGTTTTATGCGTACTTGAAGACCCGGATTATGGTGTGAACATTTTTTTTTATTATAGGTAAATTAGATAGCATTTATTGTTTTAACTTTTAAAAAAATGTGTATTATATTTATTTGAGACAAAAGATAGTGCCTACCACAAAATATGAATAATAAAACAACTAGTTTTTTTCACTCTTTGTGTGGGTAATGTATATACAACATTTTCAGTCAAAGTAATTTTAGAAATGCACCATTATCTGGACTTTTCAAGTTAAATAATGCATTATTGCACAATACGTATTAAAAAAAAACCTACGTTTCCTTTCGTCACGTCCAACGTCTGCGTAGTCCAGACCACAGCTGTGTTGAGATTTATCTAGATAAATGATTTCTAAAATTTTTTCATTTGAACTGTATAAAAATGCCATCCAAGATAAATTTTTTTATTTTTATCCTATCTATTTTTTTATAGTTTAAGTGTGCAAATAACTTTTTCTTTTAAAACCAACCCAAAACCGTTTATTTCCATTATTCGCTATGATAAGATTTACCAATAAATTTTTGAAAATTAGTTTTATTTTTAATTAAATCAGTGTGGTACAAATTTCCATCTGATGTTTTACTTACTTATAAATCTTGTTTTACTGTCAGAAATGATATTTAAACACAATGACGCGCTTCTTTCATCCGAATCTATATGGGTGAACACGAATTTCGGATTCAAAACAATAATGTGGCATAAAATAAAAATAAAAAAACGCACACACGACGCTTGCGCCGATTGATTTCGTAGGCATATCGAAAGGAATCGTTTTGCGATTTCGCAAAACGATTTTGTTAAAACAGTAAATATAGTAATTATTATATTATCGACTGGCGCGCAGACGATCATTATCCCGGCGGATTCGGTATCGCGAGGTTACAATAAGCATACGCAATATTATGTCGAGTCCCTAGGCTATAGCGAGCTCTTGTTTTTCTACATTTTTTTTTTCTTCTTTTAGTATTTAGATACGATTTTTTCGCGCACGCAACTATAAACGCCCAAAACTTCGTGAGATAATGTTATTAATAATCGATTGACTCCGCGGCGGGTGCAGGAATGCTGTGCAGACGGTGACGTACCAGTCAGTGCGAGTGGATATAGCAAATTTTATTTCCAAAAACGATTCTTGCAAATATTTGTGTTCTAATCGAATACTGTCGTCGTCGTATAATAACTGATTTAAATAGATTCTTTGCTGAGAATTCTTTAAAAAGAAAAAAACATTATTAATGTGAACTAAACGTATTCTTCAGTAAACGTATATATATATATATATAGATCACACACGCTTTTGGATTCCAAAATCATTCCTGTATAGTATATGTATGTAATGAAGAAAATGTGACTAATTTTTTTAACGTTAAACCGACTTTTTAGTAATAAGTCTTATGCGACAAGTTGTTATAGTTGTTTTTAAAATGTCTCGGAAAATTTCACTTACAAAAAAGGAAAACAATTTTTTTTTAGACAAATAAGTAAAACAAGTCACAAGTATTCATATACACTTTGAAATATGAAAATTAAAAAACCGTTAGCAATAGTGGTTTTAATTAATGACTCAACTAGGTCCTTCAAATTGTACGAACCATTTCAATTGTGTAATAATTAATAAGGAACGTTTTTGTTGTTATTGTTGTTCATTATTCCCCTTAGTAGCTATAGATTATTGTGATTTGTCTGTCATAATATTGGCAGGTGTTGTTTTATTTTTTACAACTCATAAATAATTTACGAGTATGTTATGCATCTACCATAGTACCTATATTTATTACTTGTAAGATAATAATAGGTGTTAACTTGGAGAAACAACGTATACTTCTATAGCAAGTCAATGTGCAAATACATACAAATATATCAAGATTTTATCGACACGTATCATGATATCTACTATTAAAAATTGTCACGACATCGTTGAAAAATAGTACGATGCTATTTGTATTAGTATTTTGTATTGATTACAAACGACGAATTAAAAAACTTGTAAATTTAATTTGAATAAAATTGTTACAATAATATACATCAATGAACATTGACTGTCGGACTGACATTGGACTGTTTCACGTGCACGTTACTGTAATTGGATTTGAACATTTTCGTTTCTTTTCTCGAATTTATATTATATAGAAGACATTCTTGTTTAACGCGCGTTTGTCAATTTCAGATTTGATCTACCTACCAAAGGTTAACTCACTATGGTCGTGAGAAAATCCACGTGATCATAATATGATATAGCCTTGTACCTTAGTTTATCGTAAATTATTCTAGATATGAAAAACGAAGAGTATTTCATTTTAGAATGTCCTTAGGGATGCACCCATATAATTAAATGTTCATATTTCAAGGAATTTACGTCACGTTTGTACTCGAAACATGATTTTAAAATTTAGTTTAATCATAAGTCAACGTAAAAGGTAAAATTTATTAATTTTGTGGTTGTAGCAAAATTGATATTATAGTTTTGAAGAATACTTAGATATAAACGAATGCATGAAATTTTTTCAATATACATTTATTAAGTGATCAAACAAGTTGGACGTTTAAATTTGAACTGAAATTTATCGCGTTAGTAAAAAAATTATAACTATTTGACATTTATACTTAAGTATCGTTTTATTTTAAAGCGGCTTGAAATTTTTTTTAAGTTTGTCAATTATCGCGAAATTGTCGTTTAAGTAAATATGAAAAAAGGGAGTGACGAGTCGCGATCGGGTAGTAAATTGAAGTATAAAATAGCTCGTAGTATCAATTAGGGTGGGGCCATTGATTTCGAAGGGGTAGTTGTTTGTTAAATTCGTAAGAAAAATTAAAAAAGAAAAAATTAATGTTTTACTAAATCTGAGATTTATACATATATATATTATTTGTTACTGTCAAAATAATGAGCTTGGAAATTGCAAAGCCTTCAGAAAAATTAATTTTTGTTTTTTTATTAATTAGGGTAAAAATCTAATAAAACTGTCAAATTGCAATCTTTAATTTTGACAGCGAGAAAAAATATTTTGAAGCCTATTCTCAAACTATTCAAACTACAATTAATAATAATAATAATAATCAACTAGAAATCGATTGTTCTGTTTTTAGTAATTGTATGAAAATGATGAGACTATTTTGATGTTAGAACACATTTGAAAATATTAATTTAAACGAGGTACTGATTGCACTATACCCTGACGACACTCTTTGCAAGCAATTTCTCTCGCCTTCTGTGCAACTTTAATAATTTGTTACATATTGTAAAACTCGAAAATGGTGTAACTTAAGACTAATACGTTTCAACCTAGAAACCAACCTATAAATGTTTCCCATTATTTCGTAAGATATTAAATTTTATATTTCAAACGAATACGTCAAAACTATAACCCTAATTAGGTTTTCTTTTGCATTTTACCCATGCACATTGAAATTTTTAAAAACGTAACTGATGACAGTAAGTACGCATTTAGTTGCGGTGCCATAGATGTGTATTATTAGCTGCTGTTACACAATCGTGGGATTAATGCGCGCAACACTAAAAACTCAATTAATGCGTTCACTTATTTCATTACGTAAATACAATTAGTATCCATTTCTCTTTGTAAACATGCATTAGTACCCATACTCTTCAATTCGAGTAACGCGTATAATACTGCAGCAGAATTCTCATTTTTTATTATTGCTGACTATAGGTAAATAATAATAATAATATTGTAGTATTTTTCAAATAATTTAACCGCATGAATCACGTTTCGCGGGTAAGAAAGTCGGAATAAGATAACGTATATCATAAACACTATAATCATAACCTATAGAAACTGCAAAAAGTAATAGTATTCATCTTTTTAAGTGTCATTTTAGTAGTCGTCGTGGTATAAAACATAAATATCGATTTTTGTTTTTTTGTTTTTCAGTGTACTCGCGTACCATTGATTTCTGTTGTGCTTTTTTTTATTCGGAAAGTAAGATGTTGACACTGTTGAATACGACTCACGTGGAATGGTTTCATCATTTTATTGCGTTGTGTATAATTTTGGAACCGGAATAATTGAATAACAAAAAGTGGGGTGCTCGTGTAACGTTACATTAGCACCGTCTTTATATAAATTTGATTTCCCCATTTTGAGAGTGTGTACAAATTCTGATTTTGTGATTACAAATCTGTACAAAAATAATAACAATCACTAGGACGGTTTGGAAATTGGAATACTTGAAATACAAAAAGTGGGGTGTAACAAGATTTATCGTTTTACGATTTTTACATTTGGGGATGCTAATATGTAACTGACCTTAAAAGAATCAAGTATTTATTTCCAACTCATAGGTATCGCGCCGTTTTGTATCCGTGTAAAGCTTATGGGGCCGTTTTTTTTTTTTTGTTTACGGTCTTTTACAGCACACATCCATATCTTTCACTTACACGTTGCAGTGAGTGAATTATGATCTAAAATTATTGACTCGATTATTATGGTCGTAAACAATTACGTCCTCCTAAATCGTTATGCATTTTATAGGCACCTAGGCGTAGGTAAGTTTATGTATGGGGATTATACACTCGTTTCGCAAGTTTCCGATCCGGGGTTATTGACAATGATTTCTTGTGCAATCCAGTAAATGTTTGTTTTGCTCGCGGAACGTGATCGTCGTGCTCGCACACCTATATAAGTATATATTAAATAAATAAAAAACACCGTTCGAGTCCACCACGACGATCATAGGAGCTGCTGGCCGCCGTACTCTCGTCGGGTTTTCGGCAGTCTGCAAACACAATAATACGATTCCGGGCTCACGAGACCGCGAGAGGACCCCCCAAGACGGGGCGTCGATCGTCGACCCGCGATCGCAGTGCGCCTCCAGCACGATAGCTGGTATAATGATATAACAAAAAAGCGAATTCGTCGTCAACCGTTATTATATCGACGTACAAAATAATTGATGATAATTTTATGTTTAAGGGTGATCAATATCCCATCGTTTTTTTTTTTTTTTGCTTAAACGGTTTGATTCAGCGAACCAGTCATAGTTAATACGATGACCCTATAAAGTATTTAAAAACATTCTCATTTATTTTTTAGTTACATAAAACCTTATTATTGTATTGATTCATTGTCCAATCCGACCTCCAACGTTTAGTCACGTGGGGCGAGTCCCTCGGACTTTTCCTAAATATCCAAAAAGTAATGCTCCTCAATGACTTTTTCACGCCAAAGAAATCCCTTCATATTTTCTCATTCCATCCACGATGTTCCCTTAAAGTCTGCTGCAGGTGAAATCAATCCGGGACTTGGGTTTCACTCCTTACCCGCACTTTATGTCCTGTAAAGGACAAATAATTAAAAATTCTTTTTCTTCGTATCATCCAAGAGTTTCTTATGATATCTCCTTTTAAAGCTCTTCTACTGTGCTCTAGTTCGTCCTGGCTTGGAGTATGGGTGTGTCCTTTGGGATCCACAACTTCTGGTGCTAGTGCAATGGTGGAGCACGTGCAGCGTAAATTCCTCCGTTTTGCTGCTTTTAAACTCGGTATCCAATGTTCTCCTCATAACACTATACTTCATATCCTTAACCTGTCTAGTTTCGCCGTCCGAAGGCATGCTTTAAATCTTTCCTTCTTATCGGGTCTCTTTTCAGACAAAATTGATTCTCCAGACTTGTTATCTCTCATCAATCTTAGAGTTCCTGCTCGTTCCACTCGTTTCACTTTTTCCATTCCAAATCCCATTTTACTCCACAAATTATCACCTTAACTCTCCTATTGTGCGATTAATGTGAATCGTCAATACCGACACCTCCTTCGCTTTGCCGTAGCTCAAGTTTCAGTTCCTTTTCTCGTAATATCTGTTAGTAGTTATGTAATTGTTGCTTTTCGTCGTAAATAACTAGTCCTATATTCAAGTTGTAACTATGTAATTTTTAAGTTTTTATCGTATTTTCTCCCTATTTATGCAATACTACTTTGATATGTACACATATAAATTATTGGGCTCGTTCCGTTACCATAACGAGTATAACAATATAATATAGTATGATACATTCAATTCATTCAATTATTTTACACCAAGAAAAAGGGAGAAATACTGACGCTCGTGTGAGGTGGGCTGTTTAAAATATCTTTGTCGACTGTGGAATTTGAAACTTCGTTACGGCATTATAGTATCTAAAAAACTGGGTGGCACGTAAAGTGACGATTGAGAAATCTTTGAGCAGTTCAGATTTACGTTTATCTCCATTTAGAAAACGGAAAAGAATCGGTGTTTTGCACGATTTGGCATCGAAAAGGTCAATTTTTTTTTTCCATTTGTATCCACCCCGTATCCGCGTTCCGTAGGCCTATTGTTTTTCTGATCCGCATAACTATTATAATGTATCCAGAGAAAATAACTAGGTACCTGTTTAATGTTTACAGCGTGTAGATACACTGCGTATTGTAAAGACGAACTTATGAATACAATCCACTTGATGGGAACATGTAAATAAATATACAACATAATCTGGTTGCAAAACAGAAGAGAGTTTATTATTATTGCTGCCGCAAAGTACGAAAACGAATATTTTAACGCGATTCAATGACATTGTTCTACAAACATATTTTATTAGCCGTAAAATAAGACTTAAATGGCGTACTTATGTCTGCACACTGCAAGGATCCCATAAAATAGTCGGGTACTGTTTCTTACATCATATGTAAATTATATATACACATTACATTAGGTATGGGTACACTATTTATTATAATATTATTATAAAAAATACGCATAAAAATGCACAACGTTTTCTACGCATTGAGTTTGAAAACGCGTTTGGGTGATAACGCCGAACGAGTAGTAGTAGGTATAAAAAAAGCCGGGATCATATTCTAGGTCGCGTGGGTAGTTTGACGGAATGGCGGCTACGCTTTGGGTGGGTCGCTGAAGTTGTGTTTCGAACGTGTTATTTAATATCTGAAGGCAATGACAAATCAATGACTTCGAAAAAACAATTTTGAGCGAGCTCAGTTGTCTAGTAGGTCTTGGTAAATTTTTCGAGAATTTCGAAGTTCTTTATTTAGCTCAAACATTTTAGAAACTCCTTGAAACTTTTATCAAACGTTACCTATTTTAATATTGCGTAAAAGTTTCAGCTTGTTCTGATCATTATTTTGGATGATATGTCAAGCTCACGTTTCTTCTTAGTTTCGTGACTGTAACCTTTTAGATTATGAACTTTCAAATCTGAGACCCCTCAAAGTACCTGTCATTAGATGTACTGACTTTTCAGGACGTACTACAGATAACCGAGCTCAAAATCGTTTTTTTCGAATGCAATAATATTTCATCATTGCTTTCAGATACTCTCTAATCCCTGCGTACGCCACCGATCCACCGTACCCACCTAATTTGTATTAACAAAGTAATTTGAATTTCAAAGTCAAAATCAAACGGTAGTTAAAAACATAATTAAAAAAAAGCCGGAATCACTTTAGGTCGCGTGGGTAATTTGACGCTGTGGGTCGTTGTTTTGATTAACGATTCTGAGTGAGCTCAGTGACCCAAATAGAGAAACAGAGAGAATAGAGAAATAAAGAAATTGGTCACAACAAAGTTTAGTTTTTTTAATTTGAACAACGTGTGAAAACTTCAAACCATTTGGACCGTTATTTTAAACTGTTTTAGTATCGATTTCACAACAGTGCGTGATGTCATAATCAAAATAACACCGTTTTTCAAATACTTTTTTTGCACGCGTTCGGAATCTATCGGGCGGATTTTTTTTTGATACTTCTTCGTTTAGACAGAATATTTTTGGTTTTACATAACCAGTTTTAATTTTCAAAACAACGAATCCGCGCGAGTTACGAATTTTCTCGCCGAAAACAGTCAAAGGTAGTTTTCGAAAGTTTTCCAACAAACGTGAAAATCGTACGTGCACACCGGTGCGGAGCGGCGGGTCGACCTTCGAAACGCGTCCGCAGCGGCAGCGACACCACAATACCCGTACGTAAGATGCGCCGGAGAGACCGCGGCGATAGTTTGCTTCTCGACGAAAACCGAGTGTAATATAACAATATTATGGCGCGTAGGAGATGATGATATTACGTGCAGACGATATATATATGTATCGTACGTACAATAATATTATAATCGTAACTTCCTCACGCTATACCTTTCACCGATGACACTGACACATATTATTATTATTATTATATTTTTTGTGGAAGATCAATTCACGCACACGCGCGCGCACGCACGTATAACACTCTTGTACACACACGCACGCACGAGAGCTTTTGTGCGTGTCATTTGTTCCACATACGTTTCACATATGAATAATGGAATATTTTTCGCGTCGCGCGTTAAAATCGCCCGAAAACGCGCGAGGCGGTCGCGCGAAACTTGCACGAGCGGCAGACCTCGAGACGAGTTGCGGCCGTTGTGTTTGTTTTTACGATAATTGTTTATAATAATATACAACTGTTGAGCGTGTGTTTTCGCACGACCTGGCCGGGTTTTCGTTTTAAACGCGGGGGGGAATTCTGAGGAACGTTCGGGAAAAAGAAGAAAAAAATAGCTGGGATCACTAGTTTAGTGACGGGGTAGTTTGACGGGGTAGCGACTTCCCTTCCGGTGGGTCACTGTTGTTTAGAAGTCGCGTCATTTAATATCTGAAAGCGATGATCGCCTCCCGAAATACGATTCTGAGCGAGCTCGGTATCGTCTAGTATGTGTATAATAACGTGTGAAAATTTCAAACCATTCGGACGGATCGCGCAATAGTGATTTCATTGTTACAACCAAATTTCGCTAGCGTTCGGAATCTTATTGGCCGGATTATTTTTAATTTTTTTTTTTTATCGGATAGAACATTTCGTTTTACATAACCTATTTTGATTTTAATTCTCAAATAGCAAATTTGTGCGAGTTACGAATTTTTTAAAAATAAGTCAAAGGAAATTGATCCATTTTAGACCATTTTCCAACTTTATACGACTAAAAGTAAATCGTGACTATGGATTTTCAAAAGTTTTTAGTAGCACATGTGTGTACTTGTTGTTAACCTAGTGTTATTGTTTCAAAACTTTTTGTTGAAAATTTAATCTTTTATCGAACAAAAACTAGAAAAAAAAAAATGGACATTTTAGTTCTATACTCAACTCAAAATTTTTTGAAATCACTCAAAACTCGGACCAAATCTGTATTTCAAGTATTTCGATATAGCGTAAAAGTTTCAACTAGTTTCATCAGTTATTTTCGAAGTTACGGCCAAAAAACTAAATCGATTATGTCAAAAAAACACGTTTGCTGTAATTTTTAACGTTTTTGATCAAATTCGACTTACTTTTTTGATCGTAACTATTTCAATTTTGAACTTTTGAGATTTTGAGACCCTTACAGTATAATTAGAATTATTTCCAAGACCTTTCATTAGAGGTATCGGACGTTAAAATCGGAGCATTCCTTACACCCTTAAAAGTTTTCACACCAAAACAAAAAAAAAAACAATAAAACATTATTGTTTATACAAACGATTGTAAAAAAAAGGAATTTTAAGCATTTTCGAGGGTTTCTCGAATCACGCAGGGATCCGTGGATTTTTCGGCTATCCGGTAGGAAATCCGTGAATTGTTTCAAGGAAATCTGAGGATTTTTTCGATAAATATTAGACAGATAAGGAGATACCTGGGAAATTTGAGTCGTAAATCAAAATTTTTGACAATGTACGTCTGGCAAGGCTGAACTCAAGTTATAGTATATGGCATGTGGTATGTGTCATTCGCGCTTTGCGAAACTGCAGATACCCAAATCCAGAACTCGGCTTAGGGGCAAAATCGCATTTCGATATTAGATCTAATAACCTCACATCAAATTTTAGGCTCCGATTTTTCTTTCCCTTCAATTAGCTTAACAGTTCAATTTTTTATACAAATACCAAATCAGGCCCACCTCAATTTCTATGTTTTGGTTAGCCGGAAATCAATCAGTTGGAACATCTGGCCACTTTACTGTCGGTCAAAAGACACCCTTCCTTAACGGGACGTTCTCTGCTAATAACGATCAAATTTTTGTAATAAGAAAAGGAGTAGTAATTTTGAGGTCGAGTGAGAAGTTTTTCGGCGTAGCGATTTTTTGGGTGGACCAATTTTTCCAAAGTTTAAACTTATAATTCAATATCTGAAAGCAGTTAGAAATCATTGCATTTGAAAAAAACGAGCGAGCTCAGTTATCTATACGTTTGTACGTCCTGGTAAATACAATCATCAAAACCACACGGGAAGTACCAACCTTTCAAAACTGCACTTTTTGATTTGCCGCACACAGTATTCAAATTTAGCAAAAAATATCAGCTTTATTAAACTACTTCTATAATATCTGAAATACGATTTTTTTAGGTACTACGCCAAATAACTTCTCAGACCTTCTAACCCGACCTGAAATGTGATCCCTTTATTTCCTTTTTTCCTTCGTTCCTTTCTATTTTTATGTAATATTACGTTTACTATGTTTTATTGTATAAGTTGGAGCACTCCTAACGTATTTGTTAGTTACGGAATTTTTTCGGGCAAATATCAGAGATTATGACCAATTACTGCCCGTTTTCTAGTTATTTATAAGTTATAACTAATATTTTAGTTTGGTACACGAGTTTTTCAATAAATACTAACACACTTTGCGAAAGAGGGCCTCCCTGACCTCCCTCTTCAAGAACCCTTAACTTGTAGGAATAACGGGGGTTTCGTCACGGTAGTATTGGTTATAGCTGGTACAATGTATATCGCAGTTTCACATGTCGATCGTGAGTGTTATTGAGTTACTCGACTATTATTCTTTTTCATTGGTACAATGTATAGGTACCAAGACTACCTATATAAAAAAAAAACCTTATTTGAGTTGCAAAAACTCGAGGAGCAGAGTTCGAATTCATGAATGTAAGAATATCGAGCCGCACAAACGAGGCCACGAGATGTATTAAAGTTGCAAATAGATTGATCGAAACAAAACGTAGCATACCTATACGTACGTAAGGTATAAAACAAGTAGATTATGAAATAACCAAGAATCTACATAAAAGTAATACATTTCAAGTGGCATTTTGTTTATTACACTTATAAACCTCCACACGAAGCTATATACGTTCAACGTTGATGCACTGATGTTAGTACATACTGTCATCGACCATCCCGACCGTAACAATTGCAGTTGATGATCGCAGAGTTTCAAAGTCACGACACAATCCAGACAATTATTTACGTGAGAGGGTTTATGATAAAACATTAAAAGTGAACTCAAAAAATATTAAACATGAAATTCTGAAAAATGAAAAAAAAAGTGAAGGATCATTAGGCACACAAGTACACCCGTTGCCTACGAAAATTATGATTCTAACACGTTCTATATTCGAAACTTTTGATGATGTATATGTTGGCACATTATCAATTACAACGTTTATAATAATGTGTGAATATTCCGTTTGGTAATTATTTTCGGAAGAGTTATTAAAAAAAATGTTTGAAAAGGAAATTAAACATTCGACGAATACAATAATTTTTTTTACTTAAGCAAAACAAATCTAGTACAGTATAAACTTGAATTGCTTGAACCGTGAATATCTTTCATATTTGGTGTACGTAAACTATAAAATGTTCGCAAGTCTGTAAATCTGTAAAAACATTAGTAGGTAACCAGTTACATAATTTTTGTTGGCTAAAATTAATTTCGTACTTACGCAATGTTGGGATGTTAGAAACATTTTCGCAAACTAAAAAAAAAAAAAACCGTAGATTTTATCATAATGAATTGTCGTTGTTAACTTAATTATGGTATGATAAAGATAATAATAAAATTCTCTAACACGTTTTTGAATATATTTGTTCAAAGATAAAAGAGTTTAAAAAGTAATTATGAAAAACAATAATTATGGTAGTGGCACAGCCATGAACCGTTTTATTACCATAACAGATATTATTTGTATACGCAAGTACAAAAAAATTTTTTATTAATCGTGTAACAAGTCAACACAAAACCGTTAAAACTAGTCAATTTATCGAGCGGATAAATCGTGCAACACATTTACCAATACTGCGTTCCATCATCGCTGTTTTTAATGAATACCTACCATAACGTTATTATGTCCCTTATTTAATTTTGTTGTACGAGAAAGTATCGTCAAAAACCATTGTACATAATAATTGAAATAAACCGAGTTTAGTCCTGACTTTGTGAATTTATAGTAGATTATTCCTAAATTCAAAACACGCATCAGTTTCGTTGGTACACCTATTATTCCACGTTTTATGCAAAATAATTGTTTTATTATTTAACCAACATGATAAAAAGTAAATACCCCCAAAAAATATGGATATTCTTATTTAATGACGATTTATGTAGTTATCATAATTATTGAAAATATTATGATAATATATACGTAATATTTTAGCTGATTCTAGACAAAAAGTTATATTTAACTATGGTTTTTATCATACTGCTTTTGGAATTATTTAATTTGATTGAGAAATCTTATACGACGTAATTAATGTGCGTGTTAATGGATACATTAACTTTTTAAGATTTTGTACAGTCGTATTTATACAGGTATTATGATTAAATTATAGTTTTATAAAACAACCCATTAGTGTACTGCAAGTGCGTCATGACTCGAAAATATTCGGTCATTTTGTTTTACGTATCAAACACGAAGCTCACACACGTAAGAGTTTCCAAGAATCGCAATTATAAAATTGTAGACGAATTAAATTTATTCATAGTTTAAAGTTGAGCCGTCAATTTCACGCTATTACATTCCATAGAATACCATTTTTTTTTTTATAAACACTTCTAACTCATCATCACTCGTGTGCTTTGATAGTTCAAAGAATAGTAGGTATTATACAACTTCACGTCTTAATATTGTTGTTTATTTAGAATACGCGTGTAGATTAAAGAAAAACTTGTGCAACACGGCCTGTTCATTGTAATCAATCATTGTTAAAACATTATTTGATACTTTTGTTAACGCTTGGAAGTATTAAACGCCCGTAGAAAGAGCTCTGTTGTACGCCGAAAGATTACTATTTGTTTCTCGCAACGTTTGGCGATTAAACTTGTAGTAACGATTTTCGTCGTTTCTTATTGATTAATCACACTAGGGTAACAAGCATTATTAATTTACTGAAACCAGACGTCAAATGAGTTAAGTATATACTGTTGTTATTTTACTTTTTTTTTTTATATTATGTTCAAATTATCGGTATCGTGATTTTCGATTTCGTGCTGCAGTGCGTAATAAAAAAATATTTTATATTTGTATAATATTATACCTAGTAGTTATAGCAGTAGTATATATTTTTTTCCCGTTCAAACGACTTCGGTTAAATGAATAATTTATTTTCCGTTGCCACGGTGCTGTCAGCATGAAAAACTATGATCCCAAAATTCAGTTCAGGACTCCTGCGGATGATCCAGGAAATCGTAGGGGGATAAAAGTACCGAAAAACATTCCAGCTTAGATCCAGACGTGTATCTATATGTTGAATTTCGAGTTGATAATTGATTTCTAAGAAGTTTATTAATATTTAAGGGTCTTCGTCATTCAGGCTTTTCGACGTAAATAATCTTTTCGATTTTCATATTTTCGAAAATCGTTCTAAGCTCGTAGCGATGTCACGTAACAGCATGTGTATACCTGTTTTTAGAATAAGAACGCACCGTTTTGGCACACCTAAATGATTTCCAGAGTGAAGTCCGTAACCCGCCGTCTGCACAATCGTTAAACGGTCAATCGCGAAGCTAAAAAAATAATAATTGTACTTTACGTCAGAGCCTCGAAATCATCAACAGCGTGAACTTAGCGTGCCACTATTTACCCGGCACCAGGTCTTATTATGAAAATTTTGTAGACGGCTGCCTACCGGTCGTTTTTTAGGTTTTTAGTTTTTCCGACAGTATTAATATTGATTCATCCGGTTACACGAAACTGTATTTTTGTGCGTACTGAATTGAACAATAACGTGAGGTTTTTAATTGCATCCCACTTCACTTTAGCGTTGTAAATTACTATAGAAAATCCGCGATGGACGTGACTTTTTTGCGCACACCTGTTTGGAATTCGAACAACGTGTATGCTGAAAAACTACTATGATTTGGACTCGAATCGGTCCGACTGTTGTATTCAAGCAATTCTGAATTTTATTCTGAAAATTGATTTGAATTCAGCGTGAATTTACTTGATATAATAATAATAATATATAGACATGAGTAATTAATAGTCTGAACGGCGTGACTGAAGAAGAAAGACAATTCCCAATAATCAAAATGTGTGAAAACAACAGAAATTTCAGTTGAATTGATTTGGAATAAAAATAATACAAAAAATTATTCAATTTTACATATTGTAAAAAAAAAAAAAAAAATAGTTTTTAGATTAAGAGCGCAGCGAGAAATGTATTGTATTTACAATGATGTTATTTTTCCGTCAACATCTTTCCGTATGGAATGAATGCTCCGATTTTTCAAAGTCAGTACCTAACTCTCTTAAAACTTGTATGGACTCCGGTGGTACTTTGTTTAAAGCTTTTTTTTTTTTTGAAATCCTCCTTACTTTTTGAGTTTTACCCAAAAAAAAAAAAAAACCAGAAAATTTTACGACAAAATATTTGAAGTTTTCACGTTTGTAATGACATTTTCGGGTGAAAGGAGTGCTCTAGTCGTTACGTCAAACATCATATAAAAGTTGGGATCTCAGCATAATATTTTATTTTTTCTGAAGCGTTTTTTTGATAATTTGATTTAATTTTCTGAGTTATGTGCCGAAAACGACGAGAATAGGATTAATTCGCGATCTTTTTTATTTTCATCTTATCATGTTAGATAGCTCGTCCGGAATCGTTATTTTCGAATGCAATGATTTATCCTTGCTTACATATATTAAATAATACGGATAAACCGCAACTTTGAAGCCATTTTGACCCGCCCAAAACGTATTCGCTACTGCACCTTTACGGTGGCACCGTACTTTTTTATCCCAGTCGTCTGCTCGATTGTTAACGCGCATGTTCGACTTATCGCCTTGGTTTGTCACACATTTATTTTTCGCATCAACAGCAACTATGATTAATAACAGTTTTATTTCATAAAAGACCAAAAGGAGGGACCGTTGTAGGCACAGTTCAACGATAATAATTCGTTTTAAACTCAAAAATGCAGTCCCGGGTCAAGTGCTCCGTATTTAGGCTATCCCTGACCTTGGTCGGCCCGGATCCCGTGCGGAGAGGACAGCTATCATACAGCCAGTAAGAGGACGTGAGTGGCATCTGACATCATACTGCAGCTCGGTTTCGGCCTGTTTTAACAGAACGTCACGTAGAACGCGTATTTTTAACGACGGAATGTAAAATAATATAATGGCATAATTTTTTATATTTTTTCTTGCGATTACGACGAGAGTTTACATAATAACGCGTACTGTACTATTATCGTCCATTATTAATTACCCCATCAAGAGCGCGCATAGAGGTATGTTATGCTGCAGTGTCTCCGCGTTCGTGATCAACAGTCGTGGCACGACAAAAACATAAAGGCCTACGCCATAATTATTTCAAACACTTTTGTTTCACACATTTATATAATTAACTGTCAATATCCGAAACGGACGAAAACAAAAAAAATGTAGCTAACGACCGCGAGTTTTGACTATTTGCTATTTTTTAATAAGTTCTTAAAAATCAATCTCGGAACACGATGATTTTCGAATAGGTACCGCCGTATCGTTTTTGTGTTTAATATTTAAGTGTTTTCGATATACTATAAGTTTTTAGTAAATTTTTTTAGGAAAAAAACTACTTTTTTTTTCCCCACTTATGGATCATCTTTATAATATAAAGGTCAATTGAATGATTTCGATGTATCGTGCCGAGTCCAGTGGAAACTGTAGTTATGAGTAACTATGCATTTTGTCTAACCTGTTTTAAATGGAACAATCATGGTAGACATATAGTATAGGTTAACTTAAGAAGTAGGTCCATAATATGACACCACTCGAAGTTATGCGAAATTATTGTAATGTACCAAAAAAAAAAAAAAAAAGTGATTGCGTCTGCAAAAGCAACAACGTGTATAGAGTGGTTTTAATAATATTGTTTTCGACAAATAACTTTTCAACTCGAAGAAATAAAAATATGACGTTTCTGTTAAAAAGAAAGCATATCTTATTATGGGGGAATTAATTTTTTTAGCCAGTCGGTACGGTTTAAAAATCGCACTTTACGTTCTTTTAAAACCAGTTTAAGATTTGTTGTTAAAAGTCCGTAACTTTAAATAATATACCATCTATACACTTTTCTCGATCTACTGTCATTGGCCAAATTTTCAAAATACATTTTTTTCACCAAAGTTATAAGGGTTTAAATTCCGAGCTTCAGGTATTACTACTATTCTGGATCGTATTCATTTTTCAAAACAATAATTAATTAGTTAATTAAAGAAACTATAAGATTCCCTGCCAAGATAGCTGCCTTCGGCTATAGAAACAACGCGCTCTGGCAAAATTCGTTAGTTACTCTATCGGATATTCCTCCTTAAAAAAAAAAAAAAAAATAGTTAAGTTACCTACAAAATAATTATTATGAAAAACATGAATATTGGAGTTCTATATAAAAAAAAACCACCCTGTATCCTACATGATAATTCAACGCCCAAGAACGCGATATTAGCTAAGTGGATTTAATCATTTATGTGTCGCGGCGTGTGACATCGCCAGACTGGCGAGAGCGGTTCGAGCAATGTTTTCGAGAAAAATCATAAGGAACGTAACGTCTGAGTGGCGTTATTAATCATCACAACGATATTACTATCTCGTAATAATACGTATGGGACCGAAAAGATACGAAAAAGGCGAGACATTACATCTATAAACATATAGATCATCTATAAAAACATTCAGGTGTAACACGCACACGCGCAATTCGAAGAGGTGAAATTAAAATTATTGGGGTGGCTAACTCGTATTAGGCTCCATCTGTAATAGCTGGCTATTTTTAAAATAGTTTGGGGGCTTAAGATTAACCAGGGGGGGCTAAGATCCTGTAGTCCCTTAAATTGCGTCTATATGGTTGCACAGTTGAAATAGTGACATTTCCAAACACAGTATACAGCTGGTGCGACGTATCCAGTGGATATAGGTCGAACATCAATTTTTCGAAGTCGAATTTCATTCGAACTATAACTGCGAACTTTCGAACTTAAAATTTTTTTTTTTAAAAACTGTAAAAAATTAGCAATAAAACGTTTCAAAAATAAAGATTTAAAATATAGCAGTGGTGAAACCAACAAAGTAGATAGTGGTTACTTATAAATTAATTCAAAAGTTTAAAACTTAATAATTTCGCATCGAACTATCGAACCGTTCGAGATTTTCGAGGTCGATTACAAATCTGATTTTTTTCTCGAATATCAAACTGCTCAAATTGTTTAAAGTTCAAAGAGTTCGAGAATTTGTCCTTGATATTGTTATATATTTGATTCTTATAGCGAAGAAAAATCTTTCGGCTGGTGAGTTGAGAAGTAATTTATTTTTTGTAAAAAAAAAAGAAAAAAACTACTCTGTTTCGTATCGGAGAATATGATTAGTAATGGCGACTTACATCACATTTAAAACAAAATTAATTTGAGAGTGTTTAAATTTCAACGAATTGTCGAGACCGTTATTAATTTAGGGAGGCGAGACGTGCGGTTCAGGGCCGTAACTAGCTGGTTAGTATAGCACCCCTGGAAAGAGAGAGATTCACTCTAATTTAAATATTTAATAACACCCGAATAGTTTAAGTATCGAACACACAGTCTCATTAAAATTCTTAGCGGAGGAATTGATTTTACACAATGAAGTGGTTTATTTTCTTGACGCGACTTTTTGAGTAGCGAAAATCGCTTCGATATTTTACAAATGACACATCTGAAAATATTGGTAAATGACTTGAGATGGTACTTTGGTTAAATATTTTTCTGAATTTTTGGAGTCATTGTACATTAAAAATGAAAAAAATTAAAATTTTCAAACCATAAAATTTGATGATGAACGAACCTTATCGTTTTACGTTATGATTTTGTTTTTATTGTTTTTTCATAACGTTTACGAGCCCTGCTTTAAACTGTGATTTGTAG
>CM029358.1:31080264-31110529 GCA_017140985.1 Hormaphis cornu
ATTAACAGTTGTTTTTTTTTTTACTAAATGGCCAAATGAATTAATCCAGTCACCTAAATGTAAAATTGAAAAAGATTGTATGACACTAAGATTTTTTTTGTACTACGTTCAATGTTTTCGATACAATGGCAACGTTTAAAATTATATGTATTTTGTATCTATTGTTTGAATAATTGATATTGAATTGATTGAAAATGTGATGAATAAATTTTCAGGCAATGAATCCCAACGAATTGTTTCGCCTTATGTATTGCGAGCAAAAACGCTTAAAATGGGATTATAAGCAAACTCAACAATGGATTTGCTGTGTACACGTAAGTCGACTCAAGTTGATCATTCAAAATTAACAAAATACATTGAAACTTGATTTATTGAATCATTAAAATACTTGCAAATAAAATATTCGTAACATATTTTTGTTTTCTGTTTTAGCGAATTAAAAAGGAACTATAGCATTCAGTTTTCTACAAATTTTGTTTCGGTCAATAAGTTTCCTGTTTTATGCTATTAGTTTAAGCATAATTTTGTTTTGACATATGGAATAACAAAAAAAATGTTATAATATTGAAACCACCGTTGAACGCGACATTTTGTTAATTGTTTTTGTGTAAGTATAGAAATACAGCATTATTTATAGTGTGAAATTTCTGTAAAAAATTTAAATTTTACTAACGTCTATCTCAGTCCAATATTGTGCCCAAAAACAAAATTTTGTTCGTGATAAAACAATACAATAGTTTTGTATTTTAATTTTTTTTTTTTTTTTTATAGTGGAATCAACATATTGAAAATTCAAGACGTCAATAATGGAATAATCGATTGAATCTTGAAGAGTTTTTGTTTTGTTACTTTTTGCACCTAATTTTGTATTTATATAATGTTTCAAAATATAAATGAAAATAAATTTTCTAAATTCTATTATGTTTTTTGTAATAGTGCTAATATGCTTATAACGCTGTTTTATCTTTGTACTGTAGTTTTGTACAGCTTATACAAAACTACAAATAGATCCTATATTCATGTTTATCGAGAAGTTAAGAAATAAAGTATTTTCTTCTAATAAAATAATCAACGGAGGACAACACAAGAGTAAATAACTTTTATACATAATAGCGAGGTTAAAATTTTTTCAAATTTCTTTAGCGTCAAACGTTCTCCGTGGATCTGTAGACGGCGAAAAATTAGAAACAAAGTATATATATATATAAAAAAAAATTATCGATTTGACGTCTAAACGACAGATGGATATTATTTTTTAATTTTTTGCGTACATTTTCCTGAAAACGTGTTTGAACACATAATATAACGTTGGCTCGACGTACTGCCCCAGACCGTTGGACGATGCGGCGATCGCGTTTTCTCGTAGCGGCACCGGAGAAACAATAATTTAGTAGAGCTAAAATTATCTAGCTGTAGGCGAAAAACGACGTCTTTCGAGTTTCGACGAAAAAGATGTTATCGAAACAGACGAATCGGCAACATAATATTGTTATGATATTTTACCACAATCACTTTCGGGCGCCGTTTCGTCACCCAGACACGGGGACTCGACTCGGTCTCGTGAACAACGACAAATCCGACAAATTCTAGAGCGCCGCGGTCGTTTGTTACGAAAGTGTAAAATTCAAAGAGTCCCGCACGATACTATGTATTATATTGAACTATATTGGGCGGTACCCAATGTATGTACGTATAATACCGTTTGGTCGTCGTTATTATTCGTCTTTACGACCGCACTAATCTGGATGTAATAGACGATTCTGGATCAAGTGCTCGTAGACTAAAATGCGAATCGATATTTCCCAATACCACGACGGTACCTGCTCGAAATATCGTCCGACTCTCTCAAGGTTCTAGTATAAATAAACCGTATGAAAATTCGATTCAAACGCGTACAATAAAATAACGCGTTCGTTAGCGGCACGTCGAGCTATTGTCGCGAACGACCCCGCACAGGACACGATACGTGTTTTAAACGGTTGCCACAAACAGCGCGCCGTTTTCACGATGCGCCGATTTCACCCCGATCGTCGGAAACAAAAAATTCTAGGGTACTTGGAGCTTTTTTCGAGGGAATTTTTCAAAATAGTTTTTACACCACGCCAGTTCTAAATGCAACCGGAGATACCTTTACCGTTTATTTCATGGCTGATAATTCATGTAGACGATTCCAGAGAAATAATCGTCTTTCGTCCAGATAAGTTTGTAATTTTTGTTCGGTTACACCGAGTCAACTATAAAAAAAAAACGACGTCGTAAGAACACCTATATATCGTAGACGAGACACGGCAAACGACGAACGAAATGCGTGGGGAATATCGATTGAGTTTTATACGAAACTAATATTGGATTTGCTTTGAACGAACAAAAGCGATAGAACGCGACCGTCGAATATTATAATCTACGCGTCATACAGACCCGCGTGAAGAAACGTTGGGAAACTCGGCCCGAAGGGGATGAGGCGATCGAACCAAACTCCACGGATTTCGCGTACGTTTTGATAAAATAAAAATGTTAACTTACGCGCGTGTGTGTCTTCGTGACCGCCGGACATGTCAGACTAGCCGCATAATACAATATGATTGTTATTAAGTTGGGAACATTTTGTTTTTGACGAATTGTATTGTTGCACAATACACAATCATTCGATTCAAAACGAAATACCCGTATAGGCGACATGGGTGGTACACGGAGTAGTCACTAGACGAACGGTGTGGTCGGAAGAGCGAAAAAAAAAAAATAACAAGAAGTATCTAGATCGAGATTAAAACGTAAGTATACTGTTTTCACGTCACCATTATTAGTGTAATACACGCATTGTAAAAACTGTATATTTTTTTCACCGTTTATTTATTAGCAGTTTGTCCGTATTGTGTTTAAACCACTGGAGTGAAAACTCAATACTCTAATAATAATAATACACGGTCGGCAAAATCGAGCCACTCAAAATAAAAATAATCAGCGCATTCTGTATACGCGTTTTGCTGTATATTATTAGCAACAATGAATTCCGTAAAACGGATCGTAAACATCTGAGAAATACCTGGATGTTTTTTTTTTTTTCGTGCGTCAAATATTACAAAACTACTATGACCATTTTTGCCAAGGATGAGTTCGATAATACAACGGTTATTATTTACACGTGACTACACCGTTAAACGGTTATTGAACGTTCAATTATTTTAATTATACGGGTACGATCGTTATTTGTGAATTCGAGTCGAATCCTGCTGCGATATCGTCATGGTTGTAAAAACTTACCCGTTTCTGAAGTGTTTGTTTAAATTATTAGACAGTTTCAAGTAAAACCAAATCGACTAGGTATATCAATAGACACATTTCAAATATTGTGTTTATCTTCAAAACAAGTATGGCATTTGAGTGCTTAAAATCGATTTTTCTAAATACCTAACATTGATTTTTTCATTTGTCGATTTAAATTATTTACCTGCCCATCTCGGGAAACATGTAAACACAGAGCGAACAATATTCCTTAGGAGTTGAAGACATTTTCGAATTACGTACAAATCCTACCTATACCTGAATGCTCCAAACGTGTAAAGGGAAATTTTTTCCTTCAATTTTTCATATTTTAAATTTCCCGAAATCATTATAATACATTTGATCAGGCCTATTTTTACAAGTTTTAACTAATAGTGGTTCTCAGCAATAAAAAAAAAAAAACTAGAAATTCAATCCAGTTACGTTGCTTCCTACGAGACAGAAAAATTTTTTCCATCAAGTCGACTTTGTTCGTTTAAACGCATTGAAAGTGACGGAAATCGCCCAAAGTTTGCACCTTAATGGCTCATTAAATAGCCAGGCTCCTTAAAACACCAAATAACGTATATACATAAACTCTGTTGACTGTGGTTTGAAAATTTGAATGACAATTATTATTATTCTATATCACAGAGAGGCTGCAGAGTTTTCACTTTTTAACCATAAAAATATTCAAGTGACCGAGTGTTTGCCCTTGAAAATTAAAATTCAATAATATTCTGATGACTGCAGATGTTTAAAATATAGAACTCGGTACTATGCGTCGTCGTATTGTGTACCATGAAACACGTCAACACTAATCGAATAATAACAATAATGATTATATTACACTAGAACGGCCTTGCAATCTTTTATCAACAATTATGCAATTTTTCTAGGGCTATATAACACATTAAATTATTAAAGATTTATAATTTTACAGTGAACGACTTTTTATATTTTTGTTCGAGGTCTCACGATCATGGTAAATTTGCACGTAGGTACCATAATTGTCGAGCGTAAACATGACATCGCACCGTATCTAATATTAATATTAATTTTTTTTTTTTTTTTTTAACGTCATTTTTAACTTGACGTTCAATAAAATAAAAGTTATTTTTCGAGTTTAAAACTCGCATAAATATTAGTGAATTGTACGTGGTCTAGAGCGAGACGTTTGACGTGAGTAAAGGTATTTGTTAAAATTTTATTAATTGGGTTTAGTCGAGACGGTTACGGTTACATTTTGAACGCAATAATCAGACAAAATACCTACCTGGGTGGTTGGTTTCAAAGTCATAAAGGAAAAACCAAATATAGAGACTAAAGTATACGCTTTCATCTTGTGAGCTGGGATGTGGTTTGGCCCCCAGACCATTAAATAACCCTCCAGAAATTCACAAAATATTCAAAGCACCGTCTTTTTACAACATCATTACTTAAGCTCTAGTTCATACCCGATTCGCAAACATGGATTGCTTATATTTGCATTGTAATATTCCGGTTTTGATGTTTTTGAAACCGGAATTACCTTTTTAATCACAGTTTGTACTAAAGAAATTCATTCGAAATATCTCTTTAAAATGTTTTATACTTCAACCGTCTTGGTTGTCATTTTATGCAACGATATCTATAATCGTCGTATCAGCAAGGTTCCGAGATTTGTGAAAAACAGACAGCTGAATCACGTACGTTTTACGTAGGTACACATTTGGATACGTCGTATTTTAGCAACGGTAATTGAAAATAAAACTAAATCCATATTTGATTTACACGTTAAAATCCATAACCGAACCTAAGTGAAATCTGTATGATACGTATCGAAAAAAAAAAATTTTCATGTCTAGTTTTCAAACGTATTAAACGTTAAATTGAAAACCTTCGTATAGAGATCAGAAAATGCAATTTTTTTTTACCTGCACAAGTTTTTAGAATATATTGGGTCCACGTCGTGCGTCCGCGAGATTCGGTCGGAACTGGAACGTTTTGCTCGTTCGTCATGATAAATTAACAATTATTATTATTATAATCATATAATAGTTATTAGTTTTTACACTAAAATCCGTCACGAACTGCAAGTCTGCTGCAAGGGCAAAACGAAGCGCATTTTTACATCTGCAACAACGGGCTTCTTCGAGACGTGATCCAAGAAACGTTGTATAAAATGTATTTTTTACATTGGATATTGTTTTAATAACTATGAACACTATTTAACGTTTTTGAATTATAAATATCGTATTTTAAAATAAAATTCAATCGATAGGTACAATACTATAGGTATGTGTTCAATATGTAAGCCATTATATATAATATATATAATGGCTTACATATATTATATCGGATCGTTTTGCTAAAAAGCGCGTTCATTTATTTGTTTTAGACAATTTTTCCAAATAAAATATAACACGATTATCAGAATCGTTTTCAAAACGTATTATTTCTTACGAATTGAGTGCGTTCGTTTATCTTTCTCTCAGACACCCTGTGTGTTATAGGTGCGCCTAAATATTATAATACCTCTATATCGACATTGAATATTTTGAACAATACACGCGATATGAATGTCAATTTTATTATTATTCGTTATGATGCACTAATCTGTAACATCCTCCGAGCGTGCGTGATTACGTATGTGTTCGTGTTTTACATTCGTTTTTCAATATCGAGTTCTAACAAAATTTGGGTCAAGGAATGAAAAACAAATCAATATTGAGTGACGTGATGACAAAAAGATGTTTCGTCTGCTCTTGTAACGATTAAAAATAATGCACCTAAAACGAAATTTGATAAAAAAAAAACTTATACGTAGTCAGCTGTTAAATGGATAATATTTAGGCTATAAAAAAAAAAAACTTTTAATTATTGTTTTAAAACACCAAACACAATTAATATGATTCTATAGAAAGCATTAAAAGATTCTAATTAATCTAAGTTTTATTTATCAATTATACTTTTTGATGTAAGTATATACATAAAATATAATATCTCAAAAAAATAAAAAACCAAAAAAAAAGTAAAAAATGGCTCCTGCGCTAAATGGATTGAATTTCGTGGTAAATTATAACTATATCGTTATCTTAAGTTTTATCATTCAATTTAATTTTTCGTACTTGTGTATAACGTATTACAATATTTATATTGTGAACCATTTTAATATTTATAAACGGTATTATTCGATGTATTTTTGTTTCGTTGATGGTATTTTATACGCACGTATCGTGAGGGGAATTTCAAAATTATTTTTCTTTGATTTTGTAAATACTAATAAGACTTTTTCGAAAAATTTCTTTGCATAATTATTATCTGTAACCTCGTTCACGTAATATATGTTTCAACGGCATATATGAAATATGATATGCTATATTGTTTGCGTGCGCGATTTAAATTGTATTCGAAACATGTTTTTGTTTAAGTATTCACAGTATTATAATGTTGGTCGGTATACCTACATCCTGTTTTAAAGATCATTTGGGTACACCTACGTATCGCACAAAAGCAACTCTTGCAAACTAGTCATTATTATAGTTGTATAACACTATGCAGTTGTGTTAAGTTAAAAGAATACAAAATAATTATAAATGACACGTCTTGTACTTTGTGTTTTGTTGAATTCTCGTTTAATATCCAACTAAATTATATTATGATTCGCATGCTTAATTCAAAACAACACTTTGTGGAACACATACACTATTTTACATTTGTATTGCGTTAAAATATTTTTAATTAACTCAACGGTTACTAAAACTAACAATGTCTTACAAATCGTAAGTTCTCATAGCAGTCATATTATGATAATACACGGAATATAGGTTATTTTCGTAAATGAACAATTAAAAACAAGGGAGTGAATGATATATTACAACCTTTTGAGTACTGTAATTTACCACGATATTTATATAAATCGAAAAATAACAAACTCAGTATAAAACTTTAAATAACATATTATATTCATTTAAATAGCCTAAAAAACTACAAATCCTTAGTATTTGCACAACGTAACTAAGTGCGTTTAAAGCGTACGCTCATTGCTCGTTTCATCAATGCGTCCATTCGAGTTTTGCCAATTTTGGCGATCGCTTCTAAACATGTGTCCCATATGTACATTTATGTTGGTTGATAGATACTACTGCGAGCACGACACAATTTTCATTTAGGTATTTTTTAGATTCCGAGCGTAGCAAAGATAGTATCGATTTTAACATGATGTGTGTTTTTTTTGTTTATATTATTATTATTATTAATATTTTTTTATACGTCCTGAAACCACGATAACTTATTGAAAAATGCTCCGATCTTTACGCTCATTTTCTCGGTAGCTCTAGTTTGCCGCACGGTACTCTGAGGGCTCGTAGATTCGTGAGTTCAAAATTTAAAAAGTTACAATCCAAAAACTACGGGAAAACTAAGGAAGAAACGGTAAAAATTACGGAAAACGTGTTTTCGACCTAATCTATTTAGTTTTCTTTGATCATAACTTCCGAAATAATGATTGAAATGAGTTGAAATCTTCGCACGATATCAACGCAGGTATATGATACAAGTCCGATACGAATTACAAAAGATTTCGATTGGGCTGAGTATAGTTTGTACATAAGTAGGTGATCACGACTGTCTCGGTTTGCGCGATAATAATAGTCCGTGTAAAATAATACATTTTTGAGTGGGTACACTTTTTTAAACCACTTATGTTGTTATGATAACATGTAAACGTGATGGTTCGTGTGTTACAGTTGATAGGTAGAATACCTAAAAATCAAGTTGTAAATTAATAAATTATAAAATCGCACAAATTATGTGACCGTAACGTATCCGTTAACTCTCTTGTGTGGACCGTTGACCGTCGCTATTGGTCGATATGCAAATGACCATGAGTGTTCGGATATTCCATTATCTGCGGCACGCGATTACGTGAAATACGCCCATCGATGATAATAATTAGCGACCGCCTCGACGTCAACGCACGCGTACGAATAAAATCATTCGTCGAGACATTTTGAAAACGTCTTTGAAAAAGTCGTTGGCCGCAGATTTTCAGCATAAAAACGACATGTACGAGAAGAAAAACAAATGTCGTAACGTGAAAACAAAATATCACATTAATATGCTATAGGTACATAATATAGTTTTACCGATTTTGTTTCACCTAAACACGGTTATTCGTATAACATTCGGGCTCACCGAGGTACGGATTCGTGTGAAGGCCCGGGAGGGTTGTAATACAATATGATGATACTGTAGTCGATAAAGCGAAGCAATAGTGAACTAGTATATATATTAACTAGAAAATTAAAAAATTTAAAGTATAGATTTATTGTAAATTGAAAAAGATAACACGACGCTGCAAAAAAAGAAGGTAGGTGTATTATAATATATATCGTTGTTAAATAAACTGCAAAAAAGCCATGTAGTAATATGTTTTCGAAATATATGTAGTGATAACGCGTATTCGTGTTTTTAGATATTAAATTTAGTAGCTGTTTTTTTACCATCAAATTTGTTTTTTGGGGTACAAAACGTTTGTATCGTACAGATTTTCTGTGTGTGTGTGTGTATAAATGTTGTACTGATACGACGGCACATTGATTTTAGAAAAAGGTCTGTTGGTTTAAAAAATGATTCATTGATATTTATAGCACATCTTCAAACAATCGTTGTGCATGGGCGCGACTCGGGGTGGCTAAAGATGGCAGGACTCTCCTGGTTAGTCTTAAGCACCACGATTTTTTGAAAAAATATACAGAATATCAAACGGGGGTTTAATCAGCCCCCAATTATTTTCATTTCATCTCTTAAAATCGCGCATATAGTAATGTTTATTTATTTATTTATTTTTTTGATACATACGAAGTTAGTGCCAATTTTGTTACGTATATTGAAATACAGTATTCTTTATCGGGTGAATTGGAACACTATTATTTTACAATTATAGAATCCCGTACAGACTGGTAAGTTTTAATAAAAAAATCGCTCATCTTTTCACACATTATTTGTCATCAAAACATTTTTAATCGAAAATTCAACTCATAACTTCCGATGTCTGTAATCAAAATGTTATAAAAAAAAACACGATTTTTGTAGACCTAAATTAAGTACCGCCTATGACGTTGATTACACCACGAATTTAAGTTATCTACATTTTTCAACAGTTTAATTATACGTTCGAACGTGATTTAAAAATATTAATTATTATTTTGTTTTCGATGAATTATTTTTTTATTTAAATTAGGGTGACTTAGAACGTACAATAGGAGTCGGGTATTATCGCCGGGTTCGTTTTGTTCATAAAAAAATAGTGACTGTTTTTTTTTACAAAAATCTCTACGGTGTTCCAAATGAACGTTACACGTAGGCGAAATAGAAGAAAACGTACAAAATCGATGTGTGTTCCAATTGGCCATCCGAAAACGCAGGCGGACATGACCTTTTAAGTTTGTTTTTGAAGTAAATTTTTTTTTTGTACAAACGTGAGTTATACGATGCGCGCCCGTCACGGAATTCTTTTAGATTTTAGAAATAAATGTTGAAGTGCGGGGGGAAAGCAGTAGTAAGATCGTTTCAAGTTCCTATAACACCCGGGGTGGACGGTACACGATACGTGTAGAACTGTAAAATTTTCGAGCACAATTTTGCGATCGAAAACCGAAAAGTAACCGCCTATATAGGTATTTGAAACAACGTCGCGTTACGTACATCCACGTAGACGACGTGTTTCTCTCTCTGTACTAACCTTATAAAGATGCATCTATTTGCACAACCACTCCGATGCACTTCACGACCTGCAGTTTTTTTTTTTTTTCTATTAGATCGATCCCGGCACGTGAGATTCCGTGTGCGCCATTCGAATGCGGTGTGTACATATATTTATGTTTTAAAATAATAACGCGTCATTCCACTGCGATATATTTGCCCTTAACACCGCCAATTGTCGTCACTGTCGCGTACCGTTCCCCGTGGTTTGACTCCTCCCGCAGCGAGTGACATAATATCAATAATAATAATACTTACTCCTAAATTACCGCGCGTCCACCATGGACGGGACGAAATTGTTGTTAAAGAGAAGAGAAGAGAAGAAGAAAGTGAAACAAGAGCAAAATAAATACGTATAAATCGGTTACGGATTCAGTCGTCTTTCACGCGAGTCTCTGTGTAAATATTGTTTTACACGAATATTTTCATTATTACGTACCGACGGAACATTATTCAAACGATATAACATTTTATAACATTATATAACATGTAGGCCCGAGTTACTTCACCAAACGTCGCGATAATCGCGTTCGTCGACTAGTATACACAACAGTAGAGACTGGTCACGACTCTTCGAACACTGTATAATATACTAATTATTATTATTTTTTAAACTTTTTTTTTTTAGAAATAGCGTCCTACCGAGAGGAGCACTTAAAAAACCCGCGTCGATTAAATTAGTAATATCGCACGCCGCAGAATCAATCGTCACGAGACCGCCCGTCGTCCGGTTGACGACTACGCGTTTTATTTGAACAAACAATAAAACCAATATAAAACATTATGTAGATGAAATAATAATCGTCACGTTGACCGGTTGTTGCGTTACGAAAATAAAAAAGGTTTCGGTCAATATTATAAATATTTTATTACGTGTGTCTTAGCGAAAACGAGTGTGTGACATAATGCGTTCGATTCGCGCGACATTTGGGTATTATAAAGGTGCCGGAGCAGGATTTTTGGCACATGACTCAGAAAATAATAAAAATATCAAAGAACGCTTCCGATAACTTAAAACCAAAATCTCAACTTTTATACAGTACCTACTCAACATAACAACGTTGGACCAATCCTTGTACCCGAAAACGTCATTACAAACGTGAAAATTTCAAATTTTTCGCCACTCGATTATATTTTCGGTTTTCAGGACAACACTCTAAGAGTAAGCGAAATTTCAAAAAAAAAAGCTTCCAACAAGGTACAACCGGAGTCCATTTTACCTATCAGTAAACGTACCGACTTTAAAAATCCGAGCGTTATTCCTTCTACCCGAAAACATGGTTAATATGGGGAAAAAAAACATGCTTGTAAAACAACGCGTTCCTCGCTGACGCTCAGAATTTCAAAAAAGTTAAAAATCGTGTCTAATGGCTTATAAGGTAATTTTGTGGCGATCGCTGAAATCGGTAGCATCTGCGCACAGTGATTTTTTGCGAATTAATTTCATTAAACAATAAAATCAATTTCTCTTCATTTTTTTTTTTTTTTTGCGTATTACGTTTTTATTAGTATTCCATATACATTGCGTAACATATCGATTTATCTGTCTTTATGATAGACCTTTATTGATTAGTTTTAAAAAATTTTCTATACGTATTTCACACGGTTCCTATACTCATACACCATTGTACGGTATGTATTTGTAAGAGATCAAAAATTCCTAGTATTTGTTTATATTGTACATATAATTGCCAATTTTGGTCTATAATCATTTGATTCTCATATAGGCTTATTTTTGTACATGTATACGCTTTTTAACACTTTCGTATAATTTTTTTCATGTTTTGTCGTAACAAACATTACGAGTAAATAATCGAGAAGTATCAACGAGCGTAAAGATTGACAGTTGCATGACACTGATATTGTAACAGTACTTAATAATTTTAAATTTATATTGAGAAGTATCAAACACAATATAGAAAGACAGTTTTAGATGCTTAGTTTATCTGAAATAATCTTTGCGGTCAACAAAAAAACAAAAGTATATTATACGTAGTTATATCATATTTATTTATATTATATAGTACCTCTGTAAAACCTGAATTATGAATACACGTATTCAACACCAAAGCGGAAAACTTGAGGATTTTCTTGGAAGAATAATGTTAATTTCAAAGCATAACGTTCGATTAATTATAATGCATTATAATCCGAGATGGTTTATTTTATTACGAGTATCGTTATATCAGCTATAAGTACCTACTAAAATATGAATATTGGAAAAATATTATTTTATTACATAACTCTATACATGTTCGTAATAAAGATAAAATGTCGTTGAATGATTTTGTAATGATACGATCATAGTAAAATACCAAAACGTTTTTTTCTGAAAACGAGAGATTGGGATTAGATATTAGCTTTAAGTAAATTATAATACAGCTAATAATATTATTTTGACAGCACTGTTTTGAGTCTTCGGTTTACCAATAAATGCTATTACGAATCATGCAATTTTTTCTTACCGAGTATTTCAATTTAAAACAGAATAATTTTAACGAAGGATTTTTGAGAGTTTGTAATCCTATATAATATGTACTTTGTATTTTTTATTGATATGTTGATCAATTTTTGAGTTACGTGCCGAAATCAAACGAAAACTGCCAAATTTTATTTTTCTGTCTTTTGATTATTTTAAATATTTACCAAGTTTGCTCAAATTCGTGTTTTTGAACGCAATGGTTTACCATTACTTTCAGCGATTAAATAATACATTTAAACCACAACTTCCACTGACCCACCCAAAGATGTGACCTGCTCCAAAGCGTAGTCGTTACTCCAAACAACTACTTACCCGAGCTAGAATTAATTCCCTTTCTTTTTATTCTTTGTTCACTTTGACTTTCTAAATTTTTCTTTCTTTTTAATTAGTCTAGAACTTGTTGGATAACTTGTAGACCATGGTCATTCAAATAGTTCTGAGAATGTGTAGGTACGTCAACGAAATAAGTAATTACACAAAGTATAAATTAAGTTTTTATGTGCTATTTATATTTAAGTATACCTAATTCTTTAAACTGATGATAGGTACAAACTTAAATTAATTATTTTACTGGTTAAGGGAACTGTTTTTGTTCTGATATAACATTCTTTCTCAAAAGTCAAAATAGTTAATGTGTTTTAAATACGAAAATAATGTAAATTTAGTAAAGATTTTTTAATCAAAGTACTCAATTATTTATACGGGTTATTCAAATTTGCGGAGAGAATAAATTGGATTTAAGTTTTTAATTTTGGTGTTATAATATATTACTATCTTTAATTGCGTAGTTATTCGATTATTTGTGGATATAGTAAAATTATTAAATTTTTTAAAAAAAAAGTTGACGTAGAGTTTTACCAATAATATTAAATTACGTATTACAATTATGTGTGTTTTGTCGAATAATTATATTGTCTATTGTGGCTTATAACTTTTTTGTAGCAGTAGGTATCTAATGTTTGTAATAATCAAAATTATTTGACTCGGAGAACCTAGGATTTTAGATATTTTGAAAATATCCAATATTTTAATATATTTTTAAATGCTGATGTATGAGTTTTCACTATAGTCGGGGTGTATATTTTACTGCATATCACACTAATAACTCTTATTAAAAAAAACAAAGAAATACTATCCAAATTAATTTCCAAATTAACGTTTAATTATTATTTCAATAAAAATATAAATGCGACTGTACCAAATTATAGAATATATTTTAAACTAAAATATATTTTTCTTTTTCAAATTTTAACTCAACTATCCAATCAACTGTTAACTTGACCCGCATATTGATGCATTTTATTTTTTTATTATAAAATAACGAAATCATGTTTGTAAAATTCATATCAGTGCAAGTACATGATGATTATAACTATTTTTTACAATAAAAACAGACAATAATTCTGCAGAACAATTTATATTAGCGTTTCGTTTTTGTTGCTTTAATACTTCATGAAATAACTTATTAACCGGCTTCGACGGTTGATAGATTTTATATTACTATTTAAAACAGTTTATTATAACTCGTAGGTATACAGTGTTTTAGTCATTTTTTTTAAGTTTAATCTTAACTTTGAGTTGTCTTACAAATAAAATATCGTAAATTATGATTTCTCGTACAAACGTAAATGTATTTTTAGATAGATATTACTTAATTTTTGTTTCCATACCTTGTCCTACGTTATGTCACTGTGCCACAAAAGGCGATTTTACACGGAATGTTTCTCAAGCGTTCAGCTGATGACCGACTCAAGGTCTGAAGATATTTCACGTGATTGTTAAAATTTTCCGACAAAATCCTTTTCATGTTTAAATAGCTTATTAAAATGTTTGCATAATGTCGTCAATATTATTGTTATTAACTGTTGAAATAATACACATTTAAAAAAATACACGAGCTGGGTGTCATTCGCATGGATAACGTATAATATAATTTAAAATATTATTAGCTTTAGTTATCTGTTAATTATCTAAAAACGATCAAAAGAAAAAATAATTAAAAGCAAAAAAAAAGTTTTTATAAATAAATGTTGATATAATCATAAGCTAAATGTAATTTTGAATAAATTCAAGCTAAATGGAATATATTTAGTAATAAGGAATTACATAAACGCATAAAACGGTTTAAAAATCAAAATAACTTAAATATTTATAAGAAAATGTTTCTATCATTTATTTAATATTATATATTTGGTCCAAACTTTTTGAAATTCTATCAAAACAAGAAATGTATTGTAAATCTTTTGACAAAATTACACAACAAAAAAAGTCAAAAACCACCGAGTAATATTGAATGTTTTATTTGCAGAACTTAACTAAAAATGATTGAAAAATTCCAAAACCGGTACAAACATTTAAATAATGCAGACATCATTTGGACAATTATTTCAGAAGTAAATTACGAATTTATGGTCGATTACGCGATACTCTACGTAATTCCATTGTACTTTACCAGGTCCAGCGTTTACGTCAGTGTCTTAAGCCACTGCTTGTCTTATTTTCCTCAAAATAATATGTGCAGATATGAAATTCTATATTTCTGTATACAAAATAGTCAAATCAGAAAAGTTGTGTGTGACATTATATTTGTTTTCTTTAAAAGAAACTTGATTTTCAAACAAACATCGTGAGATTAAATTCTATTTATAAAAAAACATATTATGTTGTCTAGTTTTTATCAATGTTTTCAAGTCTTAAACACTGAAAATAAGACTAAAAAAAGAAAATTTATGGAAATATTTTAAAATTTGGGTGAAAATAAAAAAGATTGCGAATTACTCCTATTGTACACACGTTAAAAAATCTAGGTAAAACGACTAATTATATAAGGTACTTTGTGAAATGATTGCGAGTTACTACGTACACCTGGGAGAAAAAAAATGGTGTAAAATACCTAGGAAAAAATTTATTCAATCTTTTATAACGAATTGAATTAATTTGGTAAATAAAAGTTTGAAAACTACGTGGAATAATTTTTTATAACGATACCCAATTCTGACGCCGGATTTGGCGATTTCACCATTTTCGTCGTTTTCGGCACATACCTAACTCAAAAAATAATCAAAAAACGCTTCAGACAAAATGAAATTTAAAGCCGAACTTTAATGCGGTATTTAACGTAACGGTCCGAGCTAGATTCCTTCTATACTCCCGAAAACGTCATTACGAACCTGAAAATTTCAAATTTTTCTCCACAAAGTTCTAGATACTTTTCGTTTTGGTTTTCGGGGTAAAACTCGAAATGTAAGCGAAATTTAAAAAAAAAAAACCAAAGTACTACAAGTAAAACGTTTAGAAAAGTCACCGACTTTGAATATTGGAGCATTTTTTTTCGATACGAAAAATTTCTGACGGGACAAAAAAAAAACATCGTTATAAAAAAAATTGAAAACAAACGCAACTGAAAAGTGCGCGGACGACTACTGCTGCGGCGGAGGAATAAAGCGTGTCGTCGAGAAAACGGTCGTCCGGCCGCGATCGCGCGTCCTCGTGAAAGTCACCGGTCGTGGGGGGTGAGTATCGGCGCCCCCACGACGAGCTCCCCCGGTAAAACTTTTTTGTCGCCGGTCCCCCTATAAATAATCGCGCGCTCCCGAAACGCTCATACACAGTCGAACCGGCAGCGGACGTTGTCGGTGTTTTCTTATTCTTGCAGAACTCATATAATACAATCGTCGTAAACCAAAATAAAATCATTTGAAATACATTTCATCGTCAATCCCCGCGTATTCTCCGCGTTCGCCAGAGTCCGTTCAAGTCCCTCCGAGTGACGTTTTTCGATTTTTTCGGTTTTTTTTTTTTTCACTTGTCGACGGTCCCATCTACGACGGTAAAGGTAAGAGACAGTGTTTAACAGTATTGCATGCGCTAAAAATATGACCCGTTTGTTATTGAAAACCGGATAAAAATGTCTTTAAAAATCCGAAAATACCATCAAAATCGAAATAATCGCGGTGAAAGATGCAGAGTAAAATTTTAAATCCGAGATCTCCGAAACAAATTTTAAGTTTACTTTTTAAGGACTTCATAAAAGGTATGGAAGCGCTGTAGAATCCCATGCCCCGATAATAAAACGTGACGAATTAAAAAACTAACAGATACGTAAAATAAAATTTTAAAAATGACATCTCCGAACGACGAAACAAATTTTAAGTTTATTCCGCTACTTTTTATGGATTTCATAAAAAAATACGCAAACGCTATGAAATCCCAACCGTGATTACTATCGTTTTTACTATTGTGGTTTTCATACGGGATCGTTTTAAACGTACAATAAATTTGGATCAAGAATAATGATATAACGAGGAATCGGTTATTTCAAAAACGACGCACAAGTCATAAGATTGAAATTTTATATCAAACCTGTGAAAACCTCACAAGTCATTGCAGAACGGTGTAGTTTTACAGCGGTTTTTGTTTCCTGAACAGTCAACGTTTGTATTAAATATGAGTCTGCACTGTATAGTTTTTACACAGAATACTTAATTACCAAATTTGACAAAAAGTAGTTTTTTCTGTAAAACTGGCGACGGCTCAATATTGTAGTTTTTGAAACGATTGTTTAAAAAAAAATTGTTGTTATTTGTATAATGTAATTATTGTTTTTTTCCGATTTTGCGAGAAACATGCAGTCGCGTTTATTGTATTTTAGTATAACTTTTTTACTTTTTATAATATAAACACGTTACACAAATAGTTTTTTTTTTCAGAGTTTTTGAGTTATGAGTATTTTCCAAACGAACATTTTATCACAATATTTTTTCCACCAAAAAGTTCTGTTTAAAGTTTATCAATCAAATTTTATAACAACTACGTGTTTATTATTATACAGTGGCTATTTATCATAAATTTTAATTGAACAACCGAGTAAAATACCTAACCTATTTTATTAATTAATAAACCTAGATTGACAATTTTTCACAGCATCAAATAAATACCTACTGAATGAAAAACACCATGCTAAAACAATAGAACGATAAACTTAAGTGAATTTACATAATATGTAGTGAAAATGCTTAAATGATAAACGATTAATTTTCGAGTTATTTTTCTTACGAAAAAGATATGCTTATACTATAGAATTCAATCTGTATACACATTCATACTTTAAAATACGAGTTATTTTTCTTTCAGAAAAGATATGCTTATACTATAGAATTCAATCTGTACACACATTCATACATTTAAAATACGTAAATTTTATTGATTAATTATAAATTAAACATAATATAGTTTTAATATTATTGTTAAAATTTGTACTTTTCAAAATAATTTTCTCTTCGGTTCCAAATTAAATTCAAAACAAAGTTTTGTTTTTTGATACAAAAGTAATTTAAAGACGGTTAACCAAACTCGTAAAAAAACAATCTAATACCGTCCATACGTACTTACTCGTGATATTTTTGACTGTCTCACAATGTAGGTACCTACTTAGTTTGTTCTAATGATGTCGCCCCGGTTTTATCACAGTTTTAAACGTAAAAAGCGTATTACACCGACGTTCAAAGCATTAATTAAATGATAAAAATAATGGGAATTTAAGTATGTATAAGACCTAAATTTAATGCGCGTCTATTTATTATTAGAGTATTCGAATTAATAGCTCCTTTATCTTTTTTTTTTTTTTGATAGTTGTAGAAAATATTACTTTTTATTTCAAGTAACCGATTAAAACTCATTTCATAAAAAATTCGATAGTGTGAAAAAAATACGATATGTTTTTGATTTCATCCTATTGATTTCATGTGGTTTTATCGCATATTAAGTTATACTTATGTATTGTACTCGAGGAAAACAATGTCAATAATGAATTATTTTTCTTTACGAAGAATACCACCGAGTGGGCGGGTGTAACGTGTTGTTAAATCAAAATTTTATACGAGTAGTAAAATATTATCGCGCAATACGATAATTTTTAGACAGGATTTCCGCGAGTTTTAAAAATGTCCTTTGGTGCGGTGACGGCAGTTCTGCAGAAGTGCTGTACAGTTTTTTGCGAATCCAAACGTTGAAATATTCGTTTTCTAATCGTTCGAACGTCTGGCCGACGGAGAAAATAACAACATGAAACGACAACAAACGATAATTATTATTATAACAGTAATTTCTTACCGTTCCGAACAGCTCGTCGATTACGTTAGGCACAGTTTTACTTGTCGTCGAATTCGAATAATTAACCGTTGAAAAAAATAATATAAAATAATCACCCGAGTACAGTACGAGTGATTATCGATTAAACGTCACGCGGCGATCAGATATCCCACTCGATTTGCTCGTCGGAACCGTCAATGATCGATCTATACGCGGATCGGTTAAAAACAATAATGATCGTCGCCGTTTTCTGAAAACACGTCCCCGGGGAAGGTCGTCGTAGGCACTGTTGTCATCACCAGAGATCGTCAGTAGGCGCCCACACACAATAAACGGTCAATCAGTCGTTGGATAGGTATTGGAAATTTTGGATAGATTTTTTTCCAAGTAGTTTTTCGCGCCGAGATCGCCGAGAGTGCGCAACGCCGAGGAGAGAGAGAGAGGAGATTTCGAGCGCGTGTGAAACGACGAGACGGTGTTGACCGATATACGTTTTACCAGCAATTATATTGCACATTGTTTAAACAGACGCCCTATATTATAACGTAGTATATTATAATATTTTAGCGAAATTCGGACGAAGAACAAACGACCCGATACGTAACGATGACGTCGGTCGGAGTCGGTCGCCGACGTTCGTTTCACGAGCGCGTACTACTGAGCAAACAACAGTAACACGTTTGTCGAGATTTTTTCGGATTTTGTTTCAAAAGGACATCTATATTATCTCTGTTGTACATCGCTTTACGAATCGTTATAATACACCCAATATGTATACATAGTAGTTTTGTTTTAAAAATTTTGTTTGAGAAAAACACCGGATATCCAGCCGTGATCGAAGGGGATTCCGTGTATTGAAACTGTAGTTTTTTCAACACGACTGCAGCGTGTTTAAGTTAGGCATACACCGGTATTCCGTCGGTTTGCGGCTTCGGAGGTTTATGTCTGGGGAGGATGGTGCGTAATTCAGAAAACGTTCGGAATAAACGTCATAGTTTTACACCGTCGTCTGAAATAAATGTCTTTATTTCGTACAACTTTGATCTTTGATGTTGTTTCTTTAATTAGCAAACAGTTAAAAGATATCGTAAAAAACATATTATTGAACCAGTGTAGGTGTTTATATCGTTACGTGCAGGTAAAAGCGCGTAAAACTATAGTTTTAAAACGTTCTCGCCGTTCGCCGCGTGTTTCAAATTGTAAAAAAACGCCAACGAGAAGGCTGTAAAACGTACCGAAAAACAAAAATTGAAAAAATCTGTACGATGAGCTGTTCGAGCGATTACGATAATATTGCCACAATAATCGACCGGCATCAATCGGTCGCAAAATCGGCGGTAATAAACCTGCGTAGTTTTGTTATATTTTGCGGAAAATTGGAACGGTCGCAGAAATTTTTGTAATTTATTTTTTCGCGAGTATGAGAACGTGCTATAACAGTGTGGTGGTAACGAATAATAATACGTAGTAACGCACCCGAGCGAACACGATCGTTTCGGGGAACGACGAGCGTGTTACGTGATTCGTGATTCGATTTTGCGCATAATATTCGTATGCTGCACGTTTGTGACATCCGCCAGTCACTAAAGCTGGGAATGGCGACGGTGGTCGCAAAGTTACACTTATACGTGACGAGTTGGGTGGTGGTACTGATCTAACTAAACTATAGTGACTTCTAACTTGACGAGTTACTTTTTTTTCTCCTCTAATGTAACTAATTAATTACCCGTTACGTACGTATGTTCGGCGACGTGTTGGCAAATACGTTTTTGCGGGCACACACCTCGAGAGCAGAACTAGGGGGGAAACCGTTCCACTCCAAAATGTTTTTTCATTATTTTTTTTAGCCTCGGAAAATCGTCTTTGAGCTTTTCTAGTTTTCCTTCCGGCGCAACTTTGGAAGTTGCGGTTCGAACGTACCGCATTTGATACCTATCGAAAAAACGATTCGAGCTCTGCAGTTGTCTAGCTTAAATACGTAGCTCAACAAATTTCGAAATCGCTCGAAACATCCGTCAAACCTGTGTCTCAGCCGTTTTAACAGTACGCGTAAGTTTCATCGTTTTCGATGTTACGGCCAAAAAACTAAACCGTCAATAACACGTTTACTGCCGTAAATAATGTTTTTCTGCTCAGTTTCTCGATTGTAACTTTTTCAACTTTGAACGTTCAAATTTGAGACCCTCGAAGGGAGAACTACGCGGGTATAACGAGTATCGATGATTTATTGGAATTGATTGGATCAAGATTATTGTTGTTCGTTTTGTGTCTATATTGATTGCCATGTACGCAGGACGTTTCAAAAACACGACATTATTAGAGGTCTTACGATCTTACACATTCGTTGCTAGTCAATGCAGGGAAACTGGGAGTGAAACATCCGTACGGTTCGTGTAGACAAAGAATTCAGAGAAACAAATTTATTTCGCGTGAAAAAAAGCATAGTATTTTAGGGGTGAGAGAATATTCAATAAATTAGATAGTATTTGAAAACAAAAAACAATTTTTTTTGTTTATTTTCAGGAGAAAACAAAATTAAATTAACGAGTACGTTTAAATTGAATAATTCAAATTGTTACTTTTTTTTTTTTTTACAGAATATTTTGCATATTTACGGACGTAAAATATCATATTTCTGGGATTTCAAAAGAATACTATACGGCCTATTTTTAACGACCGAAAAAACAATAATAATTTAAGGATTTTAAGAAAATATAAATCCGACCTCTGTTATCGTAATAACAGCTGAGGTACCGAAAAAAGCACTCGTAAATGTGTAATGTGCATAAAACGAAAACTGTTTTAGTGTGTCACCGCGCGTATTTTCGCAATAACCGTGTAACAGCCGCATTCGCATGGGAACCACAGACAGAATTTTAAAGTTGAGAAACTGTATAGGTATTAACAAGTTTTAATTTTCACGCATACCTAACGCAAATGTTGCGATTTTTTAAAATTGTTCTTTAACTTTTAATAAATAATTATTGTTTTCGAATGCAAATTGCATATTATTTTATGACTTTTTCGAAATTGTAGTACGTATTATTTTGAGTGTGTGTGTGTGTGTGCGTTATCGTATAGGGAATTCAGCCTTTTTGTGATGCACCTCTGCTCGTATATAAAGGTACGTAACAAGAAAACGCGGAAAACGAAACGTTTCTGGAGACCGGTGAGGCGCGCACGAAGTGATATAATATTGCGATCGAACTGAGAGTTGGTAAAAAACAAAAGAATTAAAAAAAACCTTAATACGATACGGGCATCCGTCTGAGTAAACCCGGTAGTAAACGGTGTACCCGTCTATAATTTAATTTTCTAAACTTTTTTGAAGTTCAGTTTCATTTGGAAGCTATTGGATTTTACAATGATGTGTGTGTTTTAAATTTTTTTTTGCGTCTTGGACATGCATATACCTACATGCTTTGGGTATTGCTCGTATCTCGACGGTTAATACATTTTCCCAACTTATATCCTGTTGGTGCGTTGAAGTTCACGTTTTATCAAAATTTGTAATTCTAAAAAAGTTATACCCAAAAAATGGACTTTGAAAAAATCTGTAGAAAAAAGTACGGCAAATGCGATTTTGATAGTATCGATTTTGTTTTTACGGTCATAACTTCCATAATAATGGTGATTTCTCGGACCCGAAACTTGTACACAATATATATTTATATATTTTAACGTACACGTTCGACATCGTGTTCAAAATATCTCGATCATTTTTTAACTAAGTATTGAGAACCGTGAAATTTTGATAAATTTCTATTTATTTTTTTTTAATAAAAAGTTTCGAAGTAAAAGCTTTGAGATTTCAGTACAAGGTTTGAAACGCGTAGTTGATAACGTGACGTTAAATATTTTTGTGTATTCTCGTGTTTCAAGTCGAAAATTTGGTCATATTTGTAATTTTTTTTCAGAAAGCAACGACCTCAATTTTGTTCTTTAAAACTTGAAAAGTCAGTATGTTGCGTAAAACAATGTTCGCAATCGCCAGCAATAAATCTAAAAAAAAAAAAATCCGACCTGTAGTTTCCAAAAGCCTATCGATAAAACGGAATCATTTTGCTACGGTGCGTCACAATTATTCTTGTAGTTGTGGGTTTTCCGATTCCCCTTACCGTTTTATAACTTTTTCGCGGTTTTTTTTTTTCATTCACAAATCTCGCGATTAACATTTCACCCACTTCCCGTTGTCCGATATCGAGCTATATATATATATTTATGATTTAGAATCGTTATTTTTGCGATTCACACTGTCGTCTATGATGTTAGATGGCAACTATCCACCGGTTTTGATTTTTCTGATTCGAACACGCTGATACACGTTTCTCGTTTAACAGTCTTGTACGTCGTTTCTCACGCCGTAAATCGTATCATTTTCGAGCGGTTTCGGACGACAACTACCCGGACGCTGATTTACAAAAACAAACCCAATAACAACGTATAGTCAACGATTCGTACTGTGACCACAACAGTGTTGCTGTCGCGCAGAGATTTTATCCGTTGTCGGTGGAAACGAAGAATTCTGAAAACTCTTGAAAAACTTCTTGAAAACCTACCCGAACGGGCGTAAAAAAACCACGATAATATACTCGTGTCGATACGCGACGATGGCTGCGGCTGTTGTTTTTTCACTTTGAGCTGTGTCGGGGTCGAACGGTGTAAATTCAGCCGCAGTTATTATATCGTGATACTGTCATTATCGTTTGACCGACAGAAACTGTGATAAAAACGCGAAACGAAACGGATTTTCCGCGTTCGTCTCGACGGTGCCGGTGACCTCGCACAGCAGTCGGGAACTTGGCGCGCGCTCGTTTTTCCGCCGGAACGAACCGACCGAGCGATGATAAACGAATAACGTGTCCAGAAATTTACAAAGGTCGTGTAATCAAAATAAATTCATTCCGACGTACCTTTCTTTACACCCCGGTCGCACAAAAGTGTTGACTGGCTTGAACAGTCCGCGAACGGAATGTCGTTCGCAAATGTTCTTCCGAAAAACGGAAAACTTCTCGTCCGTTAAATCTTTCGGCTCTAAACAGCCCCCACCCTGTGAATCGACTCGAGCCTTTATAGTTTTAAGGAGCGTCCGCTGCAGGAGCTAGAAGAACGCCGCACGGAAGAGAACGCGGTATATTTAAAAAAAACCGTCTTGTGTTGTTACGTCAATAACTGCAAACGAACACCGATAAATATCGTGGAATCGTTTTTGTCGTTATTTTATTCAAAAACATTTAGTTCGGTGTGCGTCGACTGTTCAAACAGCGCAGCAGTATATATCAATTTGATTCAAGAATGTGGTTTTTTTTTCCAATTTCGTATTAAAAAACTGTTATAGTTCAAAACTGTTTTGTGGCCGTAGTCGCAAAATGAAAATTATAAAGTTATGAGCGCAGAGTTCTTATAACCGCACTCGCCTGTACGACGTTCAAGCACGGGAACTTTTTTGTTTTTTTTTTTGATCCTAACGCGTAACAATTTTTTTCGTACAATTCACGTTTCGATTGGACACGATTTTTATTTTTTACAAAGATCCATTTCTTCGTTTCATACGTGACAAAAGTATACCGTTTCAACCGTTTCGTGAAATCTTAACAACTGTTTTTATTACAAAAGCGCTCTGATGACAAAAATACACTCGTTTTCGGTACGTTCTCCGAAACCCTGCACCCCCAGTTGTCCACTACGGACGGCCGTCACACCCTCGTACCGTCTCACCTCTCGCATTACCCTATAATTTAGGGATCCCGGATTATTTTGAAAAATAAAAAAATACGGGACATTTCAAGTCGTACCTATAATCTACATAGACGTTCATTATGGGGGGTTCGTTATTAAACCCATTTAACCTTTGCGTAACGTCCCCTTTTCCTCACACCTGATAACTACACAACGCGTTAAAATATACTACAACGTTCACTACTATTTTGAAACGAATACAGTGAAAATACCCTGGATTAAAATCGAAATTTAAATTGTGTCAATAACTCTGTAATCATTTCACCGTTATTATATTTTATCAATCTTTCAAAAATTGTCCTGTAAATATGGGACGGATGGGATCCCTATCGCATTAATGTGCTTATAGTTACGGAAGCACGTCGTTATAATTTAATTTTTCGTTTAATAAGCAACGACTGTCGTCGATTGACGCGATTCGACACAGATCGGAACGGGACTGACCCGCGAAGGACTATAATAATTATGTCGTGTCCGTATATTACAAAATTACGGTCAGCTGTAAACCGGCGGTTGCACAAGGGTCTTTTCGTTGTTTTTTTTTTTTAATTTCAGGCGGACCGGACGCGACGTTTACGCCGATTTCAGGAATAATTCAGGGGCGTCTTTTCCGTATGGTAATAATGTCATTTCACGATTCGGAGATAAATATAATAATTACGACGTCGAAACGGCCGCGACACTGCAGACAATTTTGTCCGTATCGCTGCGTTGCTCGCGAATCATGTGGAAAAGATACGAAATACTACTGACGACCGTCTTAATTTTTACGATTTTCGGACGCGAACCGAGAGAGATTGATTTAACGTTTGTTTTTCGTTCATCGTGTCCGAACAACTCGACGACGGTTTTCACTGACGTACTTAAGAAAATCGCTTTTTTCGAAACGTTTCTAAAAATCTGTGTGGATCAATTCAACGGTATATACATTACAGCAACGTTTGTTTTGTTAAATACTGTTCATAGGATCAATACCGTGTATATACGGAGCGTTTTAAATGAATTTTAAGTGTAACAGACCCCCTTTTTGGTAATATAAAATCAGGACGAAAGGTTTACCAGAACTATAACGATTATTTGACGTTTCATAACACGGCGTATAACAGGATCGACATTTTGAAACTTGATTCGTTTGAATAACGTTCTTCGCGCCGATCATAATCATATTATTTGGGCGTACGAAATCAAAAATGTCGACGCGAATCGACTGTTCCCGCTGCTAGGTATTGTTTCCCGATATTTTAAAAACAATATTTCAATTTTCGCGCTTGTCTAACCCTGCGCGTTACTAATAAAAATCACCAGACGCAAATTTGTTTTTCCCCTAACATTTTTGGTTTTTTTTTTTGTTCCAGGCGTTGTCGTGTCGGTCAATATGAATACTCCTTTCTTGCGGTTGCTGTGTAAGTAATGACGACTATAATAATGATAATATATAATAACAGTACGATCGTCGTCGTGTGTTTGTCGACCTAGAGACCGGCGGAGGAGACGCTATTCGCGCTCCCCCGCGGCCACAACGAAACCTACGTGCGCGTTGACGAACCGCGCGTCACGACTGTTCCCCCCATAGTAATATCGGTTTCCCTTCTAATCGTTATTAATTTTTTTTTTTCTTCTAATTTTAATTTTTTATTACTACCACGTGTTATTTAACGTATTTAATATTACTGCGCAGAAACCGATGTGCAGCCGCATAATAATAATAATAACGATTCGCGATGATACCGGCAGATTGTGGTCGACCTACTCGAGAGTACGAGATGGTTTCCACGATAACTCTTCCTCACACGCCCGCCGCCGAGTCGTCGACGCTTTTACGATTTGCGCAACGAAACGTTTTTTTATTCTCTCCACGAATCATTCGCCTATCGAATGACCCGCGGAGGGTTATCGCGGGTTCTTGTTCCGAACGCGTGTCGCACGGGACTGCAGATCGCGGGATCCGGCTGCATTTCAGTGTTTTCACATCACCTCCGCAGCACAGTGATAAATTGTGTTCGTTTTCTCTCAAAAACCGTATCATATTGTGTACGTTCCGCGAGAAAACAGTCAGGTTTCGTGCATCTCGCCGTGTCCGGGCAATGCCAGACTTCCCTTCGACGTTGGACGACCACGTCACCCGAACCATAAACTTTTCCGACGCGAAACAAACGAATTTCTCTTCTTTCAAAAGCTTTTATAGCTGAAAACGAACGCGCGTCTCTACAGCGTTACGTTTCGATTAAATTACAGAAGTCGTACCGTTTTTTTTTTCCTGCGAGTCTTCACGAGTGTTTGTACCACACATTCATCTAGGAAAGATATTTTCGATGGGTGCGTGAAGTATAATACGGAAAACATTTCCAATCCAACAACTTGTTTTTGTTTTCAAAGGCCCCCGATAACACGCAACACGTCTTTCAATAAACTAGCACTATAATATTGGTGACCACCAAAATTTGTGTCAACCATCATATTCCGTTCGATTAAAAAAATCGTTATCTGCACCTCCGACTCACGGATCGGACGACTTTTTAGTTCTTACTCTTGAGTGACTATGTGTAAAATACGAAACATCGCATCGTTCGGTCATCTCAAACACTCTGTATATGAAACGATACTCGCGGTAGGCACACAATAATCGACGGTTGTATTTCACGAGGATACTTTTGAAATATCGTTCGAAAGAGAATTCATTTACACGACGCTGTTCAGACGTGTACAAATAGAGGAGCTCGCGCATGAAGTCGTGACCGAGACGATAGACGCGAACAGACCGATGGGGACGGATTCTACTTCATCGTGTGTACCCATTGCCCAATTTTCGCGCGTTCGGACCAAAAACGGCTTGCAAAACGGTGCGAAAAGGACGAGCGAGCGATCTACTTTCGTACAATATAGACGGTACGGTAGTTAGGATTCGGAGAAGACGAAACGATTTTTTAAATTTTTCTGTTCGGTTTCGACGTTTTTCGCGTAGGGTTGTTTTCTCCTTACAATATATAGAGGATCGTACTGAGTTTTTCACGCGGGCTAATTTAGATAAAGAGTTCTTTGTTTCCGACATCCTACGCAAAGCCGAAATTTTTTTAAATAAACCGTCATCGGCTTATTGGATTCTCAGACTGATAGCTTAAAATTTTTTAATGTTATCGTATGGTCGCGACGGACTGTCGGTTAGTGAATTTTAATTTTCTACACTTTTGATCACAAACATACGTAGTTAACTATGTTAATTTCTTCTAACAGTATATTTACATTGGATGTTATTGGGCGAATTATTATAGGTTTAATTCGATTAGTCTGCAGGGTTTCAACAATTGAATAAAAATTAAATATTTCTACTTTTTTTAAACGTTCGGTATTCACAAGTCTTATTGGTCCGTTTCAATAGTGTTCATTTTTTTTTTTCCTGGCGCATTTGATTCGGAACTAGAGAACCACCTGCCTTAGAAATAATCTGAATTTTGTTCAGTTTAAAACGAAGTGGAATTATTTTGTTCACTTCTTTCGTGTTTTGATGCAACATAAATTTTGAGACTACGAACTGAGTTTTGGATTTGTACATTTATTCCTTGAATATATCTCGCATAAGTACACGACTGAAGTCTGAATCACACACGTGTGTTGGTTCCGAAAGATATTTTACGGGTGTTTAAAATCGGTTTAGTCGATTCGAAATAGACGGCGTAGGCTTTAAGTTTTGTTACATACCATGTATATTGTAACAGTGTGTGCCTACTTATGTTGTCCAAGTGGATCGATTGTACCCAGACGGCGAGTACAGTAACGGCCTACAGACGGAAGAAGTCGGTGGTGGTCAGCGAGGCGCGAAATTCTCGACCCAACAAAGATCGTATCACGATCGCCGACGTACGATAAAACGGTTGAGAACACTTACACGGTCGCGTAATATGAAAATTAATTCGCAGACAACAATAACGATGTAAAACATATTTATTGCCGTCATAATATTATGTATATTACGAAGAATCAAGAACGAATATTTTAAAACAGTTTTACAGCAACAAAGTTTAGCCAGTAAGCTGTTGAATTTAGAGATTCATAATGTGATACGGACTTACGTAACTATTTGAGTACGAAACCGATAAATTTTTTTTTTTGATTACTTTTTCATCTTATTTTTCTTTGCCTTCGTCCCAAGTATTTGGGGATGACCTCCCTTGTTACACTCCTACATTTATCACGTTCATTCACTATCCCCCTACTCATTTACAACCCTCATATATTTTTCAATCGTATCCGTTCATCTCTTCTTTGGTACTCCTCTTCTTTTTTTTCCTTCAACGTTCGTTTTTTCGTAATCACTTTTACTGCTTTAGTTTCTTCTCTTTTCAGCACATGTCCATATGCCATTTCATACGTTTATTTTCTCTCGTGTTATCCGCTGTTGAAGCAAACACCGACTTACCACCTTTTCTCTAAATTACTCAGTATCTAATGACAATATGTTGACAAATCAGTTGAAAATCGAAGAAATAAAAATTTATTTTATTGAATTTCGGATTGAGTTTCAATAGAACGGATTTCAAACAGCTGCGAAACCACGCGTCACATTTTGTTTTTTACGAGACTAATAAGTAAGTATTATAACGCGTATACTTGAGAAACAAATTCCCTTAAAATTTGTTTCGTACAAAAAGAGAATGGCACCCGGGTAGAAAATTAATTGCAAGCAAGTAAACGCTACGGTTGTTTAAATACAAAACAGTATAAGTATTGCAAGTAGTTAAAATTTACAACATGCTAAGGATTGCATAATTTTTTTTGTATTTTCGTGTGAAACCATAAAAAAATATACAGAGAATGAGGTCGCGAGTCAGACAGATAATGCTCGATTTTCCTTAATTAGATTTGCCGGAGACGGTCGTAAAACTTAACAATACACACTACTGTCATAATGTTAAAAAACACATTTTAAAAAAGATGACAAGGTTATAATAAGGTAGTCGGTATATGCATAAACGCTTAAGCCGACGGTCTTATATAATTATGTTTAATATTCTAATATATTTCAATTTTATACTCCTATATTATAAAGGTCGACAACGTTGTATGTACAAGTATAATTTTTAAAGAATTATTATGAAATGAATTTACTGAAAATGTGTGAAAAGAATTATGTACTTAAATATGTTTCATTTTTTGTATGTTTCAGGTGCTTTTTTTGCACTATCTCATCATGCGTCGGTATGTGTTTCATGTTATACCTACATTACAACGAAATATTTTAATACCGATCTAACGTGTTTTTCGTTTGGTTGTTCAGGCGCAAAGTGGTTACAGTTACAACAAACCGGCAAACCCTTTGAACAGTCCAACAACAGCAAGACCCGGTACTAGCTACCCTACTGCATTCCCTGGTACAATTTCATCGTATCCAGCTCAGGTCGATCAATTCGGTTCTACTGGACCAACTGGTAAACCTAGTTATACCGGTGGATATGGTGCTCAAACTGCTTATCCCACAAGTGCACCTCAAGACTTCACTACCGCAAACTTTCCTAGCTCGACCGCACAACGACCCGGAAATTTCCCAACAGGGTCCGATTCATTTTCTGGTTATGGTCTTTCAGATTCTAGTCCTTCTAAACCGAGCTATGGTCCAAGTGGGCAAGACAGTTTAGGAGTACCTCAAAGTGGCAATGGATACGGTGGTGTTGGCTCAGGTTCCGGGTCTGGCTTTGGATCTGGTTCAAGACCGAGCGGATTTGGTGGCAGTACAGGAGCACCAGGTTCAACTGGTTTTGGAAATGGAAATGCACCGGGTAGTTACGGAAACGGAAATGGCGTGGGAGTTACTGGGTTTGGAAATGGCAATGCTCCAGGTTACGGTGGTAGTACCTCTCTTGGACAAAACACCGGTTTTGGAAGTGGAAATGCACCAGGTAGTTTCGGAAGTGGAAATAACGCTGGACCTACTGGATTTGGAAGTGGAAATGC
>CM029358.1:31110929-31139624 GCA_017140985.1 Hormaphis cornu
TATCCAAGTATATCTGGTCCCCAAGGTCCAGCCGCTAACTATCCAGGACAGTCTAGACCGCAAGGACCCTCAGCAAATTATCCAGGACAATTTGGCCCACAAGGTCCAGCCTCTAGCTATCCAGGACAGTCTGGAGCCCAAGGCCCAACTGCGAATTACCCAAGTATCTCTGGTCCACAAGGTCCAACTCCCAACTATCCTGGACAAACAGGTGCACAAGGCCCAACTGCAAACTACCCGTCACAGACGACCGCAGTTTTTCCAGGACAGCAACCGAGTAGCTATCCAGGTGCATCTTCATATCCATCTAATGATAGACCGAGTTCTCAAGGTTCTTATGGAAGCACAGGCACGACGTCTTACCCGGGTCAAGGAAGTACTGTGGGATCTTATGGCCCTGGCTCATCTTTACCAGGTTCACTTCCAACTTCTGCATCATACCCTACAGGGTCTTCCACATCAGATGATCAGTTTGTCAACAATTACAACAAACCACAAGTTCCAGACAGGGAATACCTACCACCATACAAGAAATAATAAATAAAGCTCAAGATTGCCATAATATAGTTTTAATATCAAGGTTAATTTCTACTTATTAAGTTTTTTATACTACTTTTGTTATTGAATATTATATCACCGCAATATTATTACTTAATCAAAGTTTAAACACATAAAAAAAAGACCTAATATAACCATGATATGTCATCGAATTTTCGTTTTGTTCCGCTCACAAGTTTCATATTAAAAATTGTAAATAAAACTTTACTGTTCTTAATGATAATATGTTGTAATAGTTGTGTACAAACATAATAATTCTCTATCATTTAAATCACAATTAATCAATTTAACAAAACCATACAAAGTGAGCTTCATTATGTTTGTACCTACTCAATTTAATAATTTTCACTTTTTATACTTTTATATTTTAAATAATATATATATTAACCATATTATGTATAAATCGCAAAGCTGTGTTACCATTATTATTAGAGATGTGAACAACTTTATAAAATAAAATAAATTTTTAATTGGTAAATTGACTTATCGTTATGACTATACTCTTCTACTCACAATGTATGAACTATAGTAATTGTTCAGTTACAATAAAGTATAATGATAAAAATAAGTAGTTATAAGATAAACAGGTTTAGAAGAGTAATTGCAAAAAAAAAAATAAATAAATAAAACATTAACAAAAGTAATGATAATAATAATAAGGATTAAGAAAAATGAAAAAAAAAAAAAAAAAACAAATTAACGGATTACCAAAATTTTTAAAAGCATATAATAGGTAAGTACATTATTTTTTGGAGTAAGTGTAAAAATTCTAAGTTTTCGTAACGAAAACCATATCAAAAAAATGCCACAAAATGATGAAAGTTTTCAAGTTCTATTCACGAATACGAAAACTACCGGAGAAGTTAGTTCCCAAAAACCACAATATAAAAAAACGAAAAAAAAATTTTGGGCTAAAAATTTTTGAAATTTTTTAATAACAAAGTATAAATATAACATAGTTTGTATCGTTATTAAGTTTCAAAACCATCTGAACTTAAGATTAAGGCTTTATGAAACAACATCTGAGAAAATTTAAAATTTCTAAAATTTTAAACCTCAGTGAGTCATTTGAAAAATTATCAAAACTGATTCCTAATTCATATAGTATTACGTAAGTTTCTTCTTAACGATGTACAATAATTTCAAGTCATTCGAAGTACTTTAGAAAATCATGATTTTTTCGTTTTTGGATCGTTACGTAATCAGAATTAAAAAATTAAAAATTCAAATGGCATACCATTTTGAGCTAAGTATAAAGTAATTTAAGAGACCTCTTTTGTAAATATCGTTAAAGTTTCCACTAAAAAAAAAAGAATATAATACAAAACACTCAAATTTAACAATAATATAAATTGATGACTAAAACGACCAAAAGCCTGTGCATTAAACCACAAAAATATTAAATAAAACCATGTATGCACAATAAACATTTTTAGTTTTTAGTTTTTTAACAGTAGGTAGATCATAAAATCATAAATTCATTGACATTAGTAAAGAAATTTACATCAAAGAAATCAGAATTTATTAAAAGTGTTAGTAGTGCTCACTGCGTAATCGGTCGTTTTGAGTAAAAAAATAGATAAAGTTATTATAAATTGATGATATGAAATGCGCTCGAATAATGTTTAGAAGAAAAATTAAATCGATCATTTCCAAAGTTGTTTTCCGACTATAATTTGAAAATAATTAACTGTTGATCAGTACAACATATGAACATGTTTCTTTACATGGTATTACAAAATTGAGTTTTTAAATATTTGTAATATTGCTATTTAAGCTAAAAAAACAATTTCATGATGTAATAAAAAAAAAATCGTGTTTATTCTTCTAATTCTATACTATAAGTGGAATCTGTTTTGAAACTACATGTTTTTACTAAAAAAAAAAAAAAATAATATCATCCATTCACAATTTCGTATCCTTTTAAAACTAAAAACATTTGCAAATTACCATTTACTTTTGTACAGTATAAAACACAAATTTAGATGAAACATAACAAATATTATTGTATAGTTTATGATTTTGCTTTCGATTCAATATTTTTATTTATGGTAAAAAAAAAAACTCCAAAAACTTTTGTTGCTGCAAAAATACCATGCATTTTATATAGAATATGAATTAGATTGTTGTGAGGAGTTTATTTAAACATTACAAAATTTTTAATTTGAAACCCGTAAGGGAAATGATAAAATTTTCAAATAAAAATGTTTAAATTTTTAATTTTATGTACATTAATATCAATTTATATTGTAAATTATCAAAAAACCGTTGGAAACTCCACGTTAACGTAGTTTAATTACGGTTTGGGTAAAAATCCAACTATCACCTAATATGTGGTTCAATTAAAATCCGAAATTGAAAACTTTAAGTTTATTACCATAAGCTTTTTAACTTTACGTGTATTTAGAATTTGTTCTTTTTTTACTGTTATGTATAATTTATTAAATTTAAAAAGACTTCCTCTAGGGCTGAAACTATTCTGGTGATATATTTTGAATGCAAATAAGGTGCAACATACATGGCAAATTCGTTGTTTATATTCAATGGATTTATTATTAATATTTGTATAATCAATACACGCAGGGCGTCAATCATAAGTAAAAACGGATGGACGAAATTTTATTTTTTTTAGATTCAGAGTGCAGAGAAGAATGTATTGTTGTTATAATGATGATTTTTTTTCCCTCAACATCTTTTCGTATAGAAGGAATGCTTCAATTTTCATACTAAGTAACTTTACTGATAGGTATATGAACTCCGGTGGTACGTAGGTTGAAACTTTTTTTGAAATTTTGCCTACTTTTGCAAAAACCAAAAAAAAGTTGAGAAATTTAAGATATGTGATGAAATTTTTGTATAAAATGAATGCTCCGATTTAAAAAGAATTAAAAAAATTAATAGATTATTATTATACAAGGTTATTATTAATAAATTATTAAAAAAATTTATTTTTTTCAAAAAAAAAGCAAATACCATGAAGTTATTGAATGTTCTATGTTTAGAATTTTACTTTAAGTCGGAATTACTCTACAACGGTGCGTAATTTCATTGTTATAATACTGTTTTTTAATACTTTTTTCGTACATGTCCAGAATCTATTTTTTTTTACATAACATAATTAATTTTCAAATCTTAAATAACAAATTTGTGTGACTTATGAATTTTTTTCAAAAAATACTCAATGGGATGATAAATTTACGAAAATGTTCCAACTTTATACAACTAAATATAAAAATTGTGAAATTAAATTTATTATCAAACAAAAATGACAAAAAAATTAAAACTTTCGGAAATTTCAAAGTTCCATGCTTAACTCAAAAGTTTTCGAAATTTCTAGAAATTCTTAGTAGGCCCGTATCATACCAATTTAAATATTATGTGAAAGTTTCAGTTTATTCCGATCATTGTTGTGGTTGTTATTGTCAAAATTCAAAATCGATTATATTGCCAAAAACGTTTGTCGTAATTTTTAACGTTTTTTTCTTAATTTTTGCCTTGTTTTTTATTGTAACTTATTCATTTTTATACGCTTTAGTTTTTTTACTCCTCAAAGTACCACCATATAACTATCACTATAGGTAGTGACCTTAAAAATCGGATGGAGCATTGATGAAGGGGTTATCGTGATCACATAGTGGTAAAAAAAAATATAAAAACACACATCATGTTAAAACCAGCACATTCTTCGTTACACTCAGAATTGTAAAACAATACCATACAATATTATTATTATGTTTCTAGCCGATTGAAAACTGTAGGTAGGCCGAAGTTTTAAAAAACCTTCAAATATGACAAAATTTCAATATTATAATAATTAATATATAGGTATCAAAAATTAACAATAATAATTATTATTTATTGATTTATTTACAATAGTTTTGCGATTTACACAATACATTTAAATATAATTATTATTACAATGTCGTAATTACATGGCATATTATAAAATAGATGATGGATTTAACAATGAAAGGGAATGCAAGAATTAAGAATATACATACAAATGACACAATTATTATTGTTATGTCCACGAGTCACATATTATTATTATTATTGTGTTTATGACCGAGAAAAAAAAAAAACGTGCTAAGTACAATATGCTTACAAATTATAGCTAATTTTTGACAGAGACAATTATTATTATTACAATACTGTACGGACGCGTTCTTTCACACGAAACGAAGCAAAAATATTAAAAAAAAAAAAAAAGAGAAAATTACAATTTTTGAAACTTCACATTCAAAAATATATTATCGTTGTAACGGCATAACATTAAGCCAAATTCGAGATCTTATCAAATATACGTGAGCAAATTACCTACAGAAGCATAGACGTATTGGCATTGTTTGTTGGACAACATATGATATTGTACGTTATTTGAAAAAAAAAAGAGAATTTGAAATATGCGAAACATTAGTGTTGTCTGGTAACGTCTTTTGTCACAAATAAAATGTTTAAAGTTTTTGTTAGCGAGTCAAAATATATTTTTTTTATGCATACAGGACTAATAGATAAACAACAATAGCTACTTTAAAAAAATAGTTGTCAATAAAGTTTTTTTGTTCATTAAGCTTGTCATTTAAATCATTATGGTAGGAACTGGCCATACTTTTTATCGACATTTTTAACTGCATGTTGTTATTCAATTTGTCCTGAATTATTACCTACGTTCGTTTAGTAATTATTATTTGATAAAATGGCCAATTTGACTATAGGTTATGCGCAGAGTACATCGTTTAATAATATTATGTACCCGAAGAAGGAGAATATAGTGTTATTGGAAAACATTTAAATTGAATCTTAACAGGGTCCTAATTTTGATATATGAGCAAATATTATAGCTATAATTAAATACGAAATAGGCTTAAGACTAAAAAACAAGTAAACACGCCGAGGACTAGAGTCAATTTCTCAAAAACTGTCAAGACGTATTTTTTTAAACGATCATAATTTAATACTCTGTGTACTAGGCGATGGCGATTTACTACCTAGGTATTTAATATTATATATTTTGGAGACGATATAATAATGAAAACGAACCGAAACAAATTTTGATTTTAGGTGATACGTCTTTAAATTTAATTTAGCAATTAAAAATTAATTTTTAAAACGATTTTACATTTTTGTTCAAAAGATTTACGGTAAAAACGTTAAGAGAAATACGATAATGACAATAGCCGTATAGAAATGTTAACGAATTATCCAAGTGTTTGTCGTAGTAACGAAGTTGTATTATGTAAAGAAAACCGAAAAATGTTGATAAATTTCAAGTACTCGTATCTTCTGATTTCGTTGATGAATTTTTATTCAGCCCCACTCGATAACACACGACGATATAAACGGCAAAAAAACTTTGATTTTTTTTTTTTTATCTAGACCAACTCTGTAATATCATGAAATTCTCGGGTTCTGAAAAAGTGTGATCGACGAGGAAAAGTGAGAGTTGAAAGTAGAGGACGTTGAAAGCCGGCGATACTTTGACGACGCGATTTTCTTTTCTCGTGCGAGCACAACAAAACTTACCTAATAAATGTCAAAACTATTGATCGCGCAGAGGGGCTCGGCGTGTATTATCCGTCTCGGTGTAGCTCGAAATGTTTCGGCAGTAAGAATGACTCGAACGCGGAACAAATTTTTTTTTTTTTGATGTGAACGTTTATGATTTTGTGTAAGAGGCTTGCACCTCAATCTACGCTTACGATACGCTTATGATCCGCTAACACGGATCTTACTGAATAAGCCGACCAGTGGTCGAAACGGGGAGGGATCCAGAGGGGTTTGGGCATCGCTACACTTTTATGAATTTACATTTTTTCATATCATCCCTACACACTTATTTTAAGCACAGCGACACGCCCGAGACTTTTATTTTTAATAAATTTATTCCGCGTTCGAGGTTTGTAATGAAATCTGCAGTCCGTCCACTTCTTCTTTTTCGGCCACCGCCGGCGAGCTCGTGGACAAACGTTTGATATCGTGCGCATCGTGAGGTTCGTATGACACTGGCAGAACGGGGCGAACGCCGTCGACCGCAGTGGTGTGTGACGACGGCTACGACCACTTGGACGCGATCGAGTACAGCGACTTGAGCAGTTCGACCGCTCGCGCGTCCGAGTCGGAGCTCAGCCCCGGCGTCCCGTCGTCGCCGTCGTTGGCGGCGGCACTCGGGACGGTCGCCGCAGTTGATGTGGTGGCGGCTGTGGTGGACGTAACCGGCGAACGGATCTTGTGGACGGCCACCTTTCTCCTGAAGCCTTTCCTGGGCCTCTTGTAAGGGCCGCCCGCGGGCACCGGCGAACCGTCTTCCCGCAGACGCCGGCCGAAAGGGACGAACGGCGGCTGAGACGGACCGGCCGCGGAGGGATCGCCGCTGGTGTTCGGGTACGCGCGTTCTTCGGCCCGGTCGTCCAGCAGCGCCTCGACTATCCGGTTCCGGGTCTGCTCCGGGCTGTGCTCCTTGTCCGGGTCGTTGACCAACAGCAACACCAATCTGCGAAAAACCCGTCCGGTCGTTATACGTTGAACAGAAAATATGACCGTCGTGGTCATAAATCAAATTTATCAAAACGATTTTCACGCTCTCGTAGGAATTCGGTTTTTGAAACGTGCACTCTCAGAAGCGAATTTCTTTCCCAACCGCGATGGTCATAAAAACATCGCGGGTAAAAAAAGGGACGATGTTATTTGGGCTATCCGAACGATCACCGACTGCAGATCGCGTCGAAATGATCGAGACATAAATTGACTAAACGTTGTTACTTTTATGCGACGCGCGACGGTGTCGACAATATAACTATACACAATATTTTATGATCTAAAATTTGATTCGTGTTCTATGGACGTTATTGAACGAAATTCGAAATTATCGAGCCGTCGTAACAAAATCGAATTTGCGCGAGACTGTTTGTGGAGACGCTTGAGAACGGGAGCCCGGTCCAAATTTTGTTTTTTTTCACAAACAAAACTGTTTGTACTATCTGTACTATTTCGTCTAATTCGTCATCGGTTGATTTAATTTATGAAAATATTAATTTCAATTCAACGCGAGAAATTCGTTCCGAGTTCTAAAATCAAGCACACGTTTTTTATAATCAAAATTTAGAAAGTTAAATATCTCATATTTGTTTTTAAAATAAAAGTCTTAAAAACTAATGACGCCTTTGGTAGTATGATAATTCAAAAAAATTTAAAAAAAATTCTTGAAAAAAAAAGTTGATTTATTTCTACTACACTTTCAATTTTTGAAGAAGCGCAGTTTTGAACTAATCGTAATTGGGTTTTTGTTCTAATAAGTGTTTCGATTACTTAAAAAAAAAAAAAATTATTAAAAATTAATCGATTATCATTTAAATTTTGTAAGAAATCTGATAAAACTTTATCAGTTTTTTTTCACAAGATTCAAAGTAGGGAATAAAATTATTTATTTAATAATGCAAGTTCAAAAATATAACGGATGCATCATCATTATGATGGAATTACTGTTAAATAATTGTTTTGTTCCCATCGATTGTATTCACGTAGTTTTTCTTACGTATACTAGTTACGAAAAATGAATCAAATCGACCTACTATAGGTATTCGTTATTAAAAAGAAATCGGTTTATCGCAGGTTCTCGTTACCTTTTGACCGTTTCATTAGCTTGACCGGTTTGCATTGCGTTCATCAATACTCCGGCCTCGGTCGCGTTTAAGTGACTGAACATTTCCTTGGCCTTTTGTACAATGACAGTGGTTTCTAAATTTTCCGTCGTAGTAGTGAAGTAAACAGGTGGAAAAGTAGTGGTTTTAATATCCTGTTCGACGTCCACCCACGGTGACACTGACCACGATAACGAGGAGGTGATTTCCGGCTTTTGGGTTTTCGCTGTTTCAATGCTGTTATCTCTACTCGAATAGAACGATTGGCTACCGGCCACCTGTAATTGTTCACTGTCTGCCGGTGGCGAGTATTCGTGTAAGCCAGCACCCGAAACTCCAGCGTGCTTTGGAGAAATATCTATCAACGACGATGTAGTATACTGTGGAACGATCGTGGATAGATCGGTATTGATCTGTTGTGTCATATCGTTGATGTCGGCAGCCAAGTTTGGACTCGTTGAACTCGGTGCTGCTGGTTTGTTTCGGTTGACTTTCGTGTCGTCTGAAAAGTCTAACACTTCTTGTTCTTCGGTCGCACTCACTTTCATTATTGGAGGTTCCGTTGGTCTCACTTCAGCCAGTATTTTTCGAAAGTTTTCCGGGTCGTCCAAGTACGCGGTCAAAGCTCGGGTAAATACCGCAGCCAGTTCTCTTAACTCCGCCGTTGAACGGTTCAAATACAGTCCTTGGGCAAAGCCGAGGTTGGCTGAGCTCACTGTTGGTCCTGGCGAAGTTGCGTCGTTCCCAGCTGCAGGTTTCGCAGCCATTTGTTCTTTGGCAGTATCGTTTAGAAATAGCTTATCGTACGCTTGTTTTGTGTTTTGAGTTAACACTGCGGATATATCCGAATTCTCGACGATTTCGGGTGTTGTTGTTTCAACAGGTGCCGATCTAACCGTACTAATTCCGTTGGTAGATGATCTGTACTGCAGGTCACTCGCAACGGTTGTCGTTTGAGGAACTCTTAAATTGTTGAAATATAAAGCGATGGAGTTTAAATCCTCTTCCGCGTTGGATTGTGAAGGGTATTGGTTTTGTTCGTCTAAATCGATATGCAGATTATTATCCGTCAAAGTCTGCAACGAGTTTATCATGTTCGGAATCAACGTTTCTCCGGACGGTGACTGTGTAGAGGTATTAACAGTCGTATAGTCAAAGACCGTGGTTATCGTAGGTGAAGTTTGCGTCGGAGCGTCTCCGGAAAGAGGAGTGTTTGGCGATCTTTGGTAGTCGACAAACGAAAAGGTGTTACTCGGTGTAAAATTATTCGGATTTGAGTTCGTAACAGCGTACGTAGTCGGTGGTGGATTGGTCTGAGACGGCTGGTCGTAGTAATTTTCTGGTTTGGAATTAAATGTGGGTGAATTTCGGTTTCCTACAAACGATGCGGATTCTGCGGGAACTTGGCTTTCCTTAACAGCTTGCTCGTTTTCAATCGGGAAAATCGTGGTCGGTTGTTGATACGCTTGTTGAGTCTGATAATGACCCGGCTGAATAGTGTCGGATTCTTGATTCCATTCGGGTTGTATCGTCGTCGCCGTTTGCGATTGGTAGTCGATAGACTGAAAATTATTAACATCTTGATTCCAGTTAGTTGGTGTGGTGGTGGTACTCACTACCTCTTTTTGAAAACTTACAGATCCAAAATTGTTGGTGTTTTGATTGTTCGAATTCACTGGCGTCGGTGTTGATGTCGATGACGACGATTGATAGTTTTCGGTTTGAAAATTGTTTTTACCTTCGTTATTCCAGTTACTTATGGTCGCTACTGTCATTGACGACGGCGTTTGATAGTTTACAGATTGGAAGTTATTACCGCTACCTTGATTAAAATTGGTTTCGGTCATTGAGGGCGTGTTCGCTTGATAATTTCCAGTTCGTAAACCACTATTGCCGTGGTCACTCCAATTAATTTGAGTTTCCGCTGTTGTGGACGGTTCTTGGTAACGTCCAGGTTGATAATTATCAGTTCTAAAACCACTGTTGCCTTGGTTACTCCAATTAATTTGAGTTGCCACTGTCGTGGACGGTACTTGGTAAATTCCCGGTTGATAATTGCCACTAACTTGGTTCCAGTCAGTCTGCGGCACCGCAGTAATTGACTGTTGTTGATAGTCTGCTGTCTGTGAGCTAGCAACACCTTGATTTTGAACCGACTGAGCAGATGTAGTGAACTGAGGTTGATAACTGGATTGAAAATTACTGGCACCTAGACTATTGTAATATGGCTGGGAAGTGGTCGGAGTTTGAGGTTGATAAGGAGTGCTTTGATAATTATAACTGTTGACAGCTTGATTCCACGGCGGCTGTATCGTCGTTGATGGTTGCACTAATTGATAGTTACCGGACTGAAAGTTTTTTACTTGGTTCCAGTTGTTCGCAGGCACATTGAACGGTCGATAGTAAGTGTTCGAATTCGTATTAAATTGATTTCCAACGAACGATCCGGTTTCAGCTGGAACTTGGCTTTCGTCTTTCGAATAACTGCCACTATAGTACCTGGCGCGTTCTGGAAGTCTACTCTCCGAGTTGAAAACGGTCGTGCTCGGTCCGAACGACCGTTCGGTAACGACGCGGCCGCTCGTCGCCGGCGTGGTCTGTACTTTGAGCATAGCTTTGGCTAACGCTTCAGCTCGCTCTTTAAAAATTCGTTGATCACTAGCAAGCTGTTCCGCACTCTCCTCGTACAGTTCAACGGACCTTTCGCAGTCCACTCGAAACCACCAATCGCAAATTAAATGCGACTGTCGGAAAACCGTGCCGTTTGGACATAAAAATGATACTTTTCTACCGTTGTCGCAAATGTGGAAAACCTAAAACGGGGGGAAAAAAAAAATATTTTACTTAATTAATTATAAATCTTTCGGTTAAAATACGTAGCTGTTAATGATTTTATACGTACTAAAAATAAATAGTTTACAAGCGACTAACACAATAACATATACAATTTGAAAATCATTTGTATTAAAATAAAAAAGTATCAAAATTTTCAAACTAATTTATTTTTCTCTTTTTTTGTATACGTACCGTGGCCCAAATGAACCTAGGTCCGAAATCGGCACGTTCTCTCACTGAACAAAGTATAGGTATAATAATACAAGTAATAGAGTAGTAATCGCTTTTTTAAATAAGAAAGAAAAGTCGAGACTAAATTTATAAAAACTTATGGAATAATAAATTAAGGTCGTTGAAAATTTTTAGTGTCTTATTTTAAAATCGACTATAAAATAAAATAATTCTTCTTTTTTTTTTTTCATGTCATCGATGAAATAAATAAAATAGTATATTTTAAAATAGTTTACGGTTAGAAAACCGTATTGTTCACCTGACAGTCAGTTTCTGGATCCGCATAGTAACCGGGTTTTTTCACTTTTTTACAGCTGAAATCGGTGTGTGGTATAGAAGGCAGTATCGGAAAGTCGACACCGGGACGGCCCACAACTCCTGCAAAATATAGTAAATTTAAATATTGAGAAGCATTCGTAGTGTATTATAAAGTGTGTGTTTGATTACAATAACCAATAGATATTATTACGAAAATGACAAAACCAAACAATGATAAAAGCGAATGTGAAAAAGTAAAAAATAATTAAGTACAAAGCGGACGGAATTTATGAGAGATGTCAAACGTATAATTATGAGCGAAATAGAGTTTTATGTTATAAAAGAATTTGGATAAAGCTGAAAGGTAAGTTTTACGGGAGTGTGGTGACACTAACCATGTTTTATGGTTCGGAGTGTCGGCTGGTTGACAGGAAAATAGAACAGAATATGAGACCAGCGGAAGTGATAATGCTTAGATGAATGAGTGGAGTAACAAGGGAAAATAGAACAAGAAACGAATGTGGAAGAAGGAGTATTGGTGATGCATCGATATAGTGGATAAGATGAGGGAAAATAGACTGAGATGATTTGGACGTGAGACGAGGAGATAATAAACTGAAGCAGTAAAAGTGGTTTTGAAAATAAACGTTTAAGGAAAAAAAGGTAGAGGAAGACCAAAGAAGAGATAATTGGAAAAAATTAAAAAATATTTCAGGGGTGTTAATAAGTGTGTAGGGAACGTGAATAATCGTGATAAGTGGAGGAGGATAATACCTTGATAAGACTGTAATCCTGAGTTTTGGTCCAAGTTGTCTGTTTCCAACTTCCTCGGTGTCCGTTTGTAGCTGTTTCGTTGCCCTTCAAAGTTCTTTTCCAGTCCATCGTCGTCTTCCAGGTACGCGGCCGCTTTCAACTCTTCGGCCACCTGCGGTAGGCTTTCCTTGGTCGGTATCGGAACATCGACCTTGAACACAAACGATTAACTCAGTTTTATTATTACACTATTTCCGTTAATTAAATCGTGGATAAACAATTACACGCAACAATAAAATATGAAAATTGTAATATATAATCCAAAATAATATAAGCATTTCCAAATGTTAAACATGTACTTAAAACTAATATTTATCAGTTAAGACTTGCGTAACGAAAATGAATGATTAACGGAGTATCGAGCTTGTTATTAATCTTATAACGTATGTTATGATAGACATAAAAATATATTAATTGCATGTATGATTCCATAAATTTCATAAATTCAAGTAAAGATGACTAGGTAACATCAAGAATGTCTGGGATACGTTAGGCTATGATCAATATTTAATAGGTTTATTGAAAAGCTCGAGTCAGGTGTGGTACGTGTTTACGTTTAAACTATATCCCGAGTTTGTCGGACGACAACCTGAAGCCGTTGATTCTGAGTGAGTTCAGTTTACCTATACAAATATTGTACCTTAACGATAGAATCAATAATCAGCCGTAGGCGATATTATTAAAACAAGTGAAAACTGTTTAAAATCGCCAAAATTGTTTGGAGTCCTAATTTCATCGTTACGAGAAAATTATCTTAGAACTATAATATTAAACAAAACGAACTGAAACTACAAAAAATCGGACATTTTCAAAAGTACTACACAAAGCTCCTCAAAATTGGTGGAAAGACTTCGAAAATTTTAGGACAGCGATTGTATTGTACTTAATTCACAAACGTTTTAACAGTCGTGTGCGGTTAAGTGTTGCGCGAGATATTGCAAAAAGAAAATTTGAAATTACCGTCGAAAGCTCGTTTTCCGAAAACGTCACTGTTTTTTTACACGTTTTGGCAATGAGTTTTCGAACTCTTCCAGTTTTAAATACCGAACGCTCGACGTACCGTACGGTACGGGCTAGAGCCACCTGCAGAAACCGGGCTCCTATGAGCGTACCAACAGAGATCCATCGGAGTATTTTTAAAGAATAGTTATCATCGCCATTTCAATACGATAAAAAGAAAAAAAAAGCGCACACACACACGTCATATTACAACAAATACGTTTTAACCTACACTCAGAATCTAAAATGCGAACGAACAGTATAACCACGTTTTAACGTGGTATGATATTACGTGCGCGCGCGCGTGTGTGGGTGGAGGATAAGATTGAAATTCTAAAATCGACGTTTCGCCGTTTTCGGACGGTTTCGTGCGCCGCGAGGTGATCACGACAAACCGATAATATTATGTGTTTCTTCTGCTGCTGCCGCGTTCGTCCGCGGGAGAAGGTAATAATGATGATAATATATATTATTACTTCGATGGGAACCGAGTTGGTTAAAAATAATGTTAAATAATAACGCTTACGATGTATTTGTAGTGTTTAAAGAGCACGAAGAGACCCGCACGAACGACGATGCCAACTCGGCTCTGGATTTACGTTACATCCGGTAAGCTTTGTGCCGTCTACAGAATCCGGTAGCGCACACCGGCACGGGTCGTTATAGAAGGCGAAACGTCATAAATAAAACTAACAATCAATATCAGGGTTGCCAATCATTTTAAATTTGAAAAATCCCTGACCTTTCAAAGTTTTCCGGAAGAAAAAGATCCAGACCGTAAAATTTGTGCAATTTCAAAATTATCTTTTGTAAAACTATTAAAAATTAATCACTATCAAATAATAGAATCGATACTACCCTCAACGCGGACATACTTAAAATCAAAATATAATACGGCTTTTCACTTTAATTTTTAAACGAGTAAATTTAACTTTGGCGTAAACTTCACTGTTTAAATATTTTTAGTACAAAACGTGTTTGGAAAATAAAATACTTTATACAATGTTTTAACGGGAGTTCAATTGTTGAGTAACTGTAAAAACAGTAATTGAAAGAATGACTATTTGTTTTAGTGTAAATCACCATTAGTCGCAAATACTAATAATTATGGTCAATACAATGGATATTTTAAATTGCATAAATGCCAAAAAAAAGTGAAAACGTCATTATAAATGTCTGCTGATGCACTACTCATTATGCCGATAGACAGACCGTCTCTTAAATTATAAAATAATTTTCAAATTGGTCAGACAGACAATAATCGTCTCGTAGGTTTCTTCTGTTTATAATATTTTAAACGAGTTTATTATTCTGAAAGTTTTTTAACGCCAATTGATTATAAGTGATTACATAATTTTAGATTAGTTTTAAGGAAGTAAATGACACTTACTTGCTTGTAACCATCATAATCTCTATTTATGTTATTGAATCTCTAAAAACGTAACGTTTGAAGAAAATAATAAACTTTCACGCGTTCACATACCACTGCGATCCTACGTAAAATCGCTAATTTGTTCATTAATTGAAACAAAAATAAAAATATTGAATTTAGACAAATTTGATTTTCATTTGAGTCGGTAGTTAAATCATGTAAACAAATTCAGAAGGTACATTATCAATACAAAATAAAAAAATTTTGCGTTTGTGATAAGTAATATTGAACTGAAAGATTATTAGATTCTCAGCAGAGCGAAGAAAGTACCTATTGTTTTTACAATAATGACTTGTTTTTTTGTTTCTGTGAACATTATTTTAAGGAGGTATCTGATCTATACGTAGGATATAAAAAAAAAAAAAAACATAAAAATTAAAAAGACGGTAATTTCTATCTTCGATTGTTATTTGAATTTTTATAATTTTTTTAGTTATGATTCAAAAACCAAAAAAAAATTTTCAACAAATTTACTCCAAACCAATTGAAATTTCCTTTTCTGTGATAACTTTATCTCGGATAGAAGGAATGCTCCTATCTTCACATAATATTAAACGGTAAACGACGATTGGTCCTAATTATAATTTATTACAATTTATTTTTAATTTTTGAGTATTTTCGAGCGATTTAAAAAATGCTCTGTACAACTTGAAATTTTCACACATTTTTGAAATGGTTAAATTTAAAATGTCGTAGAAAAATAATCAAAAAAGTTTGAGCCAAATGTATAGTACTTAAAATTTTAGCACTTGATAATTTTTTGACTTATTGAGCTCGTAATTTTCGTTTTTCCATTTAATATTAAAATCGAACTAAGTGACCCATTCTATAGCGAGACCTGTACCAAAGCGTAGTTTTTTTAAAAATTTTTTTCATTTTGTACACGGAATTTCAATTATCTATTTACAATTGTCACTTTTCAAAAACGATAAAATCTGATTTTTTTATTTGTACCTACGTTTTTTCTGCGCTTTATTTTTTTCTCTTCACTCGTTTTCAGCGTCATCCTAACGGTAATGGTTGTTTATTATAATATATGTAATTGGTAAATTATTGTTTTAACGGACCACTAAACAAACAATTATGGTTCTAATTTCTTATTTTTTCTTTTTACTATGTCTTATTGCATTTGTCCTGTTAAATTTTAAATGGGAGATACTTCTCGATGTATCTGCCCGTCTATTTGGACGTAATTGGTATCCAAGTATTTCCATGCATATATTATAATAATTATGTTAAAATAACTGTTAACCACCCACTTTTGTAGGTACTGCATATAGTAATAGCTGTTTGTTGATTTTTGTCTAGCGAGGTCAGTTATTTTTTTTTTTTTTTTTTGCACAATATCAAATAAATCGAAGAAAAGAATATAAAAAATTGTTATTGTATAAAAGTAGAAAGAAAAAAACGTTAACGTTGTACTTTTATTTTTAACGACGCGATTGCTCACGCTATTTATCATATTTCACTATTGATGGTAATCAACGTTTCGCTTAACTAGATTTCACCGATAATTTTTTTTCTCTTTAATCAATTCTAAAAAGCGATTTCTCGAGTATTTGCGATAGGATTTCATAAATTTCAACAAACATTATTGGTATATATGAAAAAAAAAAGAACTACATTGAAGAAATGCTTTAATGATGGTTTTTTTTTTTTGTTAGAGTAAACAACTTTAAGGGTAGTAAAAATTGCACCGATTTTTAAAGTAAGTATCTCCAACGAAAGGTCTATGAACTCTAATGGTACTTAGAGGGGTCTGAAATTTGAAAGTTCTAAATTGAAAAAGTTACAGTCACGAAACTAAGCAGAAACTAAGTAGAAACATGAATTACGGCAAACGTGTTTTTAATATATCGATTTAGTTTTTCAGCCGTAACTTCCAAAATAGTGATTGGAACAAACCGAAACTCTAACACAGTATTCGAATAGGTAAGATACAAGTCTGATAAAAGTTTCAAGTGATTTTAAAACATTTTCGAGCTAAGTAGAGAAATTCAAATTTCTCGAAAAGTTTACCAGGACGTATAGGTACTAGACAACTGATTTCGCTGAGAATCGTTTTTTCGAAGACAACGATTTATCATTGCTTTCGGATATTAAATAATACGTTTGAATCACAACGTCCAAATCAGCGACCCACCCAAAGCGTGGCCGTCATTCCGTCAAACTACCCACGCGACCCAGAGTGATCCCGGCTTTTTCGTATTGTTTTTTAGCACACGGTTTGGCATTCGGAAGTATGACTTTCAAGAAAAAAATATGATTGATACTAAACATTGGTTCATGAAAACCACACAAAAATTGAGTCGTGTTTTTTTGTAACGTGCCAACCGGCAAACTAAAACCGTGTACAACTGGTAGGACACAATATATTGTTTTTAACGTCATTATTATAGCTAATTATAACGAGTTAAAAACCGTCCGTCTGAGTTTTTTATTTTGTTGTTCCGATTTGATTTATTTTTATAACAAACATAAATCGTCAAATACGGCGATGCCTACTTTTTATTACAGTTCTCGGATGAGGGTAAACATTGTAACAGTACAAACGTCACAGTAAACGATTGTTAAACAATCGAACAAGCGTGGAGAACAAATACGAATATGTAACGGTATGTATATAACGCAAAGTACTACGAAAACCACTTCAAAGACACACATTGTTTGGATATAATTAATCGATTTGTTCGATAAACAGTCTTGGCAAACAATTTATTGTTGAAAGAAATGAACAGTAAAGTACCTGCATCTTATGAGATTTCTAAACACATCAATATTGACGTTCTTTCATTATATAATATAAGGTTACAACAAGTTTTTCTGGACTGCTATTGTACCACATCGAAATAAGAATTAATTTTATATTGATTTCCAAACATCTTTACCATGGATAAATGTCTGAATATTATAATATTGGTGAACCAGTAGGAGTGCACATTGATATCATACGAACATTATTCGCATGCGAAAAAAAGAACACGCTTTATTCTAGAAATTACGCATGTGATTAGTTCTGGAAATTCTGGATTTCCACTATTATCGGTCAGAGATATTTTGAATTATTTATAAAATTTATGAAAACTTGACTATGAAAGTAAAATTTTTGAATCATACAAAAAAATTTGGTGAAATATTAACTGTACTTACAGTACAGCATACCACCTGTTCAAAACGAATTTGTATATGAACGTTCTTATAATCTTCAAAAACACAACATGTACGTGTAAGTATACTTCCATATAAAAAAAACCAAAAAAAAAAAAAAAATAGTAAATTGTTGTATTACAAAAAGGTAATCGTTCTATTATAAAAAAAAAAAATGAATCACGGTCACTAATTTGGGTGGGTTAATAATTTGAATTCAACATTATCTATATAATCGGCAAACTGAGAGTTACATACGCAACTAATTGTAAATTTCAAAGTTTTATATTTAACTCATAAAGAGCTAAAATTTTTTGAAATCTTTATCATGATATAGGATTTCATTCATCCAATAATTTTTATAAATTTCAATAGATTAATTAATTTTTTAAAGGGTTGTTCCCAAAAAATAAAATGACTTTAAAAACGTTCATAATAAATATTTTTATTTTTAAAATGTTTTAACCTTATATAAAAAAATATAGTGTATTCATTTTACTTAGGTAACTAGAGATCATCATAAATTGAAAATTATAGGTATCTATTGCGAAAATTTGGTATTCGGATCGTTATTTAAAAAATAAAAAATAAACAAATATGCTTCAAATGAAATACCATCTCGGGTTGAAAAAATTTTTTTACGGAACTTTTGAATTCCGTATAAAAATATTATGCGAAAAATATATTCAAAAACAAATAGCAACAAAGACAAAATCAATATTATAATGGAAACGGGTATTAACAATTTGGTTCAAAGCTAGTTGAACCTAACAAATAACCAATGTTACAAATCAAAAACAATTTTAAATAAACTATTAAAAGTGAACAATGTTTTTAAATAATAACAACATAAAATACCAATTTATTTTCGACCACAGGGGGAACACATCTGCTGCATTTAGTGCTTGCGTATCGGCCGTAATTAAAAACAATTTCACGGTTTTATAAAATATTTCAACGATAAGTGAAATTTTTTAAGATGACTTCAATGAATTCCAAGGCCGGGCAAGTTAACAGTTTTTTTTTTTACTCGTTAAATTAAGTAAGATGAAAGACGAAAAGTGAAAAATTGATATATTAACTATTTGGGTTTACACGTAAACTTCCAAAAAAAAAAAAAATTTTGACTCAACCTGACCAAATGTAAAGGTTTTTTTTACACGTAGCAAGAACGTGTTTCCTCCGTTTCAAAAAAAACTTTTTTCGCATTTTCTTTTGAAATTTTCTTCTTAGCAATATTTTTCTCGAAGAGTTTTAAAAAAAATTCTCTCGTCGACGCAGATATGAACTTAATGTTAAAAAAAAAAAAGAAGTGAATTTAACCAACTGTTTGACTTTCGACGAGTCAATCCCCCCGACCTCGACGATTACTTCGGACTTCAAAACACGACGCCTACTTTACGTACAAAAACGAAAACGCGCCCCGTGTGATCGAGTCGTCTCGGAAACCAAAAGGTCGGAACACCGCCGCGGTCGAGAAAGCTGCGTCTCTCCGCTGTTACGTCGAAGGGCACACCGCGGTCGCTCACGTGTACTACCTATATGCTCTGTGTACAATACATTATTATTTGCCGACATTACGAAACACGGGTTTTTTTTTTTCCCCTCAAATCGTTTGCGGATATCACGCGGGCTGCTGCCGTGATCTTCCCAGCTCGGTAGAAACGTGGCGGCCGACTTGCAGCTAACCTCGCGCCACCGACGTACAGTGCCGATCGTTACAAACGTTCGTATTATTTTTTGTTTTGTTTGTCGATGCGCTTTCAGAAAGCTGCTGTGGTCGTTTTGAAGAAGAAAAAAAATAAACAAATAAACGGTTTGATCGGTAAGGCGTTCCGCGCGCAGAAACCTATAAAAACGTTTACCCGTTCCGCCGCGGAAAAATAAACCTCGACATTTCGTCGTCAGCTCAAGACCGACAGTAAGTTCGACGGTTTTTTCACTTTTCCGCCACAGTACACGACGTCAGTGCGAACGAGTACGAACGAACCGTTGGTAAATCCTGAACTGTTGAGTTTATTAGCCATTTGACCGAAAGCTGAGCCGCTTAAGAACCCATACGAAAAAACCTAACTTTGCGCGTGGTTACGTACCTATCGATTGTGTAGGCGATGCGAGTCGTGCGGCGAAAATCGATAACGGTCGACTTTTTGGAAGATCGGACGAAAACAAACGTACGAAAATTATACAGTTTCTTTATTTTTACAAGGAACTCGCAAAGCAAACGTGTGAACAACCGCTGACGACGAACGACGGCGGGTAGTGCGCGACGGTTGTGTAGAATTAACCTGCAACAGTCGAGTAACAGTATTGCATTGCGATACCGTATACGCGACGTGAACAATGGACCGTCCTCGGTGGTGGCGCACACGATTACCCGATGCACGTTAGTGAAAGAATTTGATTTCGATAAGTTGGTTCGATTAAATCGCCCCCTAACGGTTAAAAAAAGTTGACGACGAAAACGACGAACAGGACGAGTCAAGATAAAAAAGTAAAACAAACTTGGCCGAGTTAAAAAAAAAAAAATTAATCGCTCATCTTTTCGCTAAAATGAGTCATTAAACCTACGTCCATGGTGTTATTATAGATTGCCTAAATAGTTAGGATAACACGCGATGAAAATAAATAAAAGTCATTGAATTAGTTTTTTGGTTCTCGCTTGATGCGAAAAAAAAAAATAACATAGCTAACTTCGCAACAACGATAGTTAACTATAAAAAGTCGAATTAACGCAATACGATTTTCAAACGAATAAGTTAAAAACAAAAATAAAAACTTAAACTGGTTAAGTTGAAAAGTTAATTAACTTTAAATTCTCAACTAGTTATTGTCCGACTACCGTAATGCCATAAATTGTATTATGTTTAGATTCTGCGCGCAGCGATTGTTTTTACAACGACGTTTTTTATGTTTTTTTTTTTTTTGTGAACGACTTTCAGGGTAGTAAAAAAATGCTCAGATTTTTAAAGTCGGTACTTCTGGCGAAAGGTCTATGAATATGGTACGCGGTACATTGAGGAGTTTCAAGTTTGATAGCTCGAAATCGAAAAAGTCACAATCAATATAGACTGCGGAGAAACATCAATTTCGGCAAACGTGTTTGCGACACGTCGATATAATTTTTTGGATGGCGCTTTCAGATATTGAATGATACGTTTGAATCACAATTCCAAAAACCGGTGATCCTGGATTTTTAAATTTTTCACTAATAGCTGGTACTGTTTTTACGACCGACCGTCTGGTCTGCACTCGTTGTCGCGCAAAACCACAAGGGGTAGTAGTAATTATATTTTCTCTGTCACATTTCGAAAGAGTTTGCGCGTATAAACTACCTGCAGCGGTGACGGTAGAAAATTGTGCGATTAGCTAAAAACGCGATAAAATGATAGTTTGTCTTGTAACACGCCTGTTGTAATGTTTTTACGAGATGCTATTTTATTTCTGTTAAACCGAAGAAACACCCCGTAGCGGTAATTGTTTTGCGGGCAATCTTCTTACATCGAAAAAAAAAACGTTGAACGACTTTAAATTTCACCGCGCTGTTCTCTTTTTTGCCGTGTTATTGAATGAAAATTAAATAGTGTTTTTGGAAATATATAACGATTGTTTACGACCGAGACAAGTTTGTTTTTTTAATAATATTATATAGTATATTGCACCTTTTCGAAGACACCGCAGGATAATATAAATTATTTGAAGCGGCGGTTTATACGGTTTTAAGTCGATGTACAGTCTCATTGTCTACTTTTTTCTCATTTTCCCCTCAGTAAACGGTGAAAACGATATATGTGACAAGCCTGTTTTTCTGCACACTTCCTGTTGTGATCCACCACCGCCGCGTGGAATAATTTTTGTTCCGGTGCAACGCCACACGAAACGCGTGTCCAATAACACATATTAAATTATAATAGTTTATTTCTAAAACAACCGTTAATCCACGGGAACGATTGTTCCAGCATAATTTCAACGATCTGCACTCAAGTATTGACCGGCTGTATTCATTTCAAATTAAAGTAATTTTAATTTAAAGTCCAATACCACTGGGTTATATCGAGCCATTATAGAAATAATTCTAACTCCAAGTTACCTCCTACCTATCAATTTACTGAAATAATTATTGGACTAGAAATACTCGATTTTAGATTCTGAGTGTTTCTTAAAGTTTTGCATAATTCGCGTCACCGCTACCATTGCATAAAATTGTGTAATCTAATACGTCCAGAAAAATGTAAACTCCAGTATAAGCAGGTATAACTTTAGCGTTATAACAATAATATCAAATATGTACAAGTATCTACACAGATGGTTTCTATCGTCATAGGCTTTGAAACCGTCCAACCGATTTTGAAAATTCTGTCGCCAATTATTCCCGAGAGACATAGACTATTTGACGAATTCCGCCCCTAAGGGTTGTCTCGAACACAAATTTCGTCGAAAATTCTATATTTTTTTTTTTTTTTTTTTTTTTTTTTAATGTTGCTCTGTGTCAAATGTTAGTTGTCAATTTGTTTATTTCATCGGGCGGTTTTTCGGGTATAACTTTGTTTAAATTGAAAATTTCGAAAAAAAAACATGTGCGTAAGGATATAAGTCGGGCTTTCAGAAAACGTTTCAACCGTCAAGATCGGAGCAACGTCCCATAGGCTCCGTGCGTGTCACAGAAAAACAAAAAAATTTAAATAAATAAAAAAAAAAAAACACACATCTTATTGCAAAGTCAATAGCTTCTAAAACACCGCGGTTTCTATACCCGATATATTTAAAACGAAAAATCTAATTCGCTCGTCGTCAGCGAAACACGACCGTTCAACCACGTTATACACATCTGCAGCGACGTATTATTACCGTGAAAGTACAATCGTCGGGTTCAATTGTCTCGCGATCGTATCATTGTCGCGTCGTTACATCGCCGTGGAATTCACACAAACGGATCATTAACGCGTCTCCTCGGCGTAACGGCATCAGCTGCGAAGTCCATCCGGGTAAATCATCGTCGGGCTATGTATTGTAACAATAATGATATTCTACCCGGACGGTTGGCGGAGATTACAAAAATAGGGCAAAATAATGTCGTCCTTATTCCTTATTATACGATCATTCACTTCCCCTACAAACACACGGACAACCCTCATATCTTATTCAATCATTTCCGTCCGTCTTTGGTCTTCCTCTATCATTTTCATAACTGCTCTTACCGCTTCAGTTTCTTCTCTCCTCAGCACACGTCCAAACCGTCTCAGCCTGTTATCTTATCCACTGCCGACGCAACACCAATGCATATTCGTTTCTTATTCCATCTTCTCTTGTTACTCCACTCATCCATTTAAGCGTTCTCATTTCCGCTACACTCATACTCTGTTCCATTTTCCTGTCAACACTCCGAATCGTACAGCATGGTTGGTCTCACCACACCCCCGTAAAACTTTGGAATTCTTTTATCACGTCAAACACTTTACGCTTCTCTCCATTTTATCCATCCGCACTTAATCCTATGTCTCACGTCTCTCCATTCCTATGTACAGAGGATTCTAGATACTTCAATTACGTCACCACTTACGGTCATTACTTTTCTCGTATACATCCCTTTGCCCAGCTGGAACTTAGAATCGTAATCGATACGCAAATGATATTCAAAAATTGATAAATCGCTCTAAAAATACCATCTTGGTCCACTTTTCAAACTATTTTGTGCGCAGTTTTGTCATCAAAAGATTTCGGACCACAGCTGCTTCTTCTACTCGGGGGAGGAGTGTTCACGAGGTGGAGGGACAAAATATCATTGTAAAAACAACAGAATTTCAGAATCTTAAAACGTTTTTTTCGTCCTCCATTCCACCGAAAATCTCCGTAAAATGTAACTGTTATTACAATTTTGAACAGAAGACAGATTTTAAAAATTAAATTAGTCTTAATTACTAATAGTTAACAAAGTCTTACGTTCAATAATCAACATGCTCAATTATAAATTATAACTACAAGCTATTTGACAAGTTAAAAAAGATTGTCGCTCACACAATCGTCGATTCTTAGTGAGCTCAGTAAGTCAAACGCTAAACAAATTAAAATTTCAAACATTTCATTTAATTTGAAAATGGTCAAAATTATTTGAAATTTGTATCACGTTAGTATTTTACCCATTCTTATATTATAATGGAAAAATCTCAATTTTGAGGCGGTTGATTGAAAAAAAAAAAAGAATTCATATATATATATATATTATGGTAGTTACATAATCTTTTTTTCATTATTATTATTCTAATTACAATCTATTATTCATTAAAGAAACTTTATAGTTTATTTTGTATAAAATATAAATAGGAAGTAAATCTACATACCGTAATCAATATTTTCGTTTCAAAACTCGAGTATAACAGAAATTAAAATTACCTGTTCAATAGTTTTTGAACTGGATCTGGCAATTTGAGAGACAGCAATAACTGAAACAAACAAAACGATTATTACATAATGTTATAGGTACCTACACCGTATACATTATAAAAGTAAATATATTATGTTTCACAAGGTTTACACAAAATGCAATCGATCGCATCGGACAACAAATTGATTTTGTACTTTTATATGGTACGCAAAACAAAAAATATAAGCTCACAATACAATACGTGATAAAATATTTTGCAAATGAACGTCGACATAAAAAAAAATCTACTATTACACTAGGTTGCGAGTCACTTATATAAGTTATAACTGACCGTATTCTTTAGACAAATAGTATGATATCGTATTTTATAACCGACATAATCTTAACTAAACATTAACGATAGTTAGGTATTAGGTCAGTACATAGACTTATATAATATATATATATATATGAACAGCGCTTTGAAATTAAGTCGCCAATATAAACGTAGGGCAAAATTTATGAAAAAATTTTGATTTTTCCGTAATAAGTACGTAATGGTATGCCTATATCTTGATAAAATTATAATTTTTCATAAAAAAAAAGTATAAAAAATTTTTCATCCACGCCTGCTCTTATTTAGGGCATGTATACATCATATTGGCGACAAGTACTTATGTGTTAAAAGTGATATACGCGCAGCCCATAGGTTTATGCGTCTATGGGTTAGTATTATAAAGCGTATGATAACAATATATTTATATTTATATACTTCTTATAATATACTTCAAATCGACTTAATTGAAAATTAATGCGGATGTTTATAGAAAATTACATAATTTTAAACACGCGTAAATTGTAATCATTGTTCCGTACAACAAAGTAATTCGTCCGACGAAAATTACCTAAATGCAATAATCAACAAACCACATACGTACAATGAATAAAAAAAAGAAAAAAATGCTCGGGCATTGTGCGCGGTTGTATGTACAAAAGAGTAACAATAGGTAAGATTATTTTTGAAGTGAGTTAGTGCATAATTATTATGACTTTTTTTTCGGTGCTTTTAATAGTTAACATAAGTGATTGTTTGAATTGAATTTGCTATACCTGCAAGGTCATGTTTACTTTAGAGGTTCTTGTCAATTCGTTTTAACTGTATTAAAGAAGTGTTTAGTATCAATATAACGTACAATCGACATAAAATGGTGCGTTATCCGATCTCAGCAACGATGATTTCCATCTTGAATATTTTCAATGTAATAACAACAATGGGCAAGTAGTACTTGAACTGTATTCATATTTTTTATAAACCGATACGAAGGATAGGTACAATTACAAAGTATTAGAGTTAACGCTCATGTACAGCCGCCCACAATAGTATATTATACAAGGTTTCCGAATGAATACAGAGTAGGTATAACAACATTTTCACTTTGAAAAAATTATGAACGTTCAATTTCAAATCACGATATTATCAGTAAAATCCGTTTTTTTTTTCAACCGTCGTTTTCTTTACTTTACAACAACGGTGGTAAAACAATTCTATACTTCAATACTGTTCGATTCTTTTATGCATTCAACGTTTGTTGGTTAAAAAAAATAAAAAGCAACGGACTTCGATTTGGACTTTTCGATTCCGGTGTACACGATTCAAGATTTAAGTACCTAATTTATATATTATTAATATAACTAGAAAATTTTCATTTGGAAAATCGTTGATGGAACAATTTATAGCGAAATATTACACAGGCAAAAATTTGATAGAAATAATTTAATAACTAGAATGCTTCGGTACCGTTTCCTTGTAAACATCTTTATTGCCACCCCGTTATCAGTGTAATCACATACGATAGTTGTGTTTTTTTACTTAAAAGTAATTTTAAAAGTAAACACTTTCACAACGTAATTATACATTACACGTTACATATTATACATTAGTTTCGTGAATAATATTAAGAATAATAATAAACCGAAACGTATATACGTATAATATTCCACGATTGAATTTTTTATACGAACAAACGGGCAAAGCGAAATTACATAGATGGATTCAACGAAACGTTCTGTGCAATTTAACGTAGTACAATATTATAACATTATAATATTACACATTATATAATATATATATGGGTACGTTATTTCATTTGAAAAAAAATCGCAGACCCACATTCCATGCGCACAAATTGCAATGTTCTTAACACAATTATTTTTTCGTACATTGTATTTGCGTGGACGTGAACGGTTTTCAGTTCGCGCGTTCCATGATAATATTATGATTTATTTCAATTATTATAGTAGGTAGTGTACGCGGACACGGATATTATACGTTTGCGGAATAATAATAATTTGATTCTTTGCGAATAAACATTGAATATTACTTTTGTAACCATTGAAACGTATACGAGTATGAAAATATATTTTTGAAAAAAGCCGGGATCACTCTAGGTCGCGTGGGTCGGTTGACGGAGTGGCTTTGAGTGGGTCGTTGCGGTTCGCAACTTGTGGATCGTTCGTATTATTTAATATTTGAAAGCAATGATGAATCACTTGCCTTCAAATAAACGATTCTGATCGACACAGTTGTCTAGTATACGTCCAGGTACGAACCATATTTAATGTATTTAGTACATAAAAGTTTGAAAACGACATGGAATGATTTTTTATACCGTCAGTTTAATAGGTTCTAATAGCCGTTCTGAAGCCGGATTCGGCAACTTTCGTCGATTTCGGCGCCTAACTCCGATAATAATCAAAATATAAAAAAGTGCTTCAATTAAAATAAAATTTAAAGCCGAAATCTGAACTTTTATGTACTATACAACGTATTGATTGGAGCACTCCTTCTATCCGAAAACGTGATAAAAAATCTGAAAATTTCAAAATGTTCGCCATAAAATACTCGATTTTTTTTTTTGTTTTTGGGTTAAAACTCATAAAATAAGCTAAATTTCATCAAAAAAGCTTCAGCCAAAGTACCACCACTTGAGTTCATACACCTCTCATTATTGGTACTGACTTTAAAAATCAATACGAAAACTTCATCCCAAATCTTTAAATTTCATACTTTTTGCCGAAAAATTCTCAAAAATTCCCAATTTATTTTGGGTTTTGGTGAACCCCGAAAACTCAAAAAATAGGCAAAATTTTAAAAAAAGCTTCAATCAAAGTACAACCGGAGTCCTATCAGTAAAGGTAATGACTTTAAATATTTGAGCATTTCTTCTAGCTAAAAAGTTGTTGACGGGGGGGAAAAAAATCATTGTAAAAAAAATACATTACTCGCTGACGTTCAGAATCGAAAAAATCCGGTATTACTCCACGGGTCATGTAAGTAGTTTGACAGTGTAGCGACTACACTTTGGGTGAGTCACTGGTTTAAACGTATTATTTAATATCTGAAATCAATTATACTTAATACGTTCTGGTATTTTTTTTTTTGATAATTGCAAAGTTCTAGACTTAGCTCAAAGATTTTCGAAATCTCTTGAAAGATATAAAACAATGCGTTGGAACTACAACTTCCAAACCAGTGACACACTCAATGATCCCGACTTTTTTTTTTTTTAAATTTAAAGTTTTTCTCAAGACCAAACCTCCTAGAGTGACTTGAAGCGCCGTCAAGAGTTTGAGCATTAACTCAATTTTTTTTCTGTATTTCGATTATTGAAGATCAAACTTTGTCATATTAAAATATGTATATTTATATAAATTGAGCGTTTTTAATTTTGTCTACGGTGTTACGACGGATTTCCGCTGAACTGAAAACTGCCGTCATTTTATTTTTACAAGATATCATTCGTCGTATCATATTATTAATTATTTTTTTTTCCCCATTTTCTTAAAACTAACGTTGTATTCGTTTGGGAATTCTCTCGTGGGTGCTCCGGACCGGATTCGTACGTACGTCATTTAGGTGCCCAAATAATACGGATAACGAATGAACCCGAGTTGTGCAACGTCGTTGAGACAGGTACCACGATATAATAAAGTAGATAACGATAACTTTTTTCTGCCAAAAAGAAAGAAAAGGTAATAAGCGCACAGCTAATTCCGGTTCGCATCGGTGTGCGAATGACTGTGTGCTTTATGCCGGCGCATTGTGCGGTGTATAACGCGCGAACAGGAGGCGGCCAATTAATAATAATGCGCTCTCTGGCGCTGCTTTCACTCGAAAAGAAACATTTTCAAAAAAATAAACAAAATTAACGCACATCGGCTAGACAAGACGATCGAATTACATATTTTTATTTTTTTCGTCTCCCATCCGGTACGGACGCGGTATTTGTTACGATTTGTATACGATCAGCAGTAAAATACCCGCAGCCAAATACAGCTCCGTCCTACAAAATACTATAATGGTTTTTTTGTTTCGAAAATTCGGAACGAAATTTTCAGCAAATCTTCTTGACCTCCTATTTGTT
>CM029358.1:31140024-31193832 GCA_017140985.1 Hormaphis cornu
AGTCGTTTAGAGCGATTATTATGGTTATTTTGACTTTTTTGTTTTTGGATCATCGTAGCTTTGTACATATGATATCAGTTAAAAATATTGTACACAACGCACTCACAAACGCGATCTCAACCGAATATAGGTTTTTAAAATTTGAAATTGACTTTTATTATAATATAACCTTTGGTATAAACTGCATTGAGAAAACGTGTAACTATAGTAGTGCGCGAATCCTCGTTCACTATATCGAAACACATACTTTATGTCGAGAAGTCACAACGGAACGAGATTTCAGTTAATACTATTTGATATACAGGCGTACAACACAATCACGTTTGTGCCAAAACAAACGGCATTGTTGTGTTACATAGGGTTTGTATAGTATTTTGGTTTTCATTGTTAGAAACCGAGTGATCGTGAAGAGAGTGAAGGACGTCAATGGTGCCGGATCTATCGGTAAAAGGTTTTTATTTCGACTGCCGTGTCTTTAAAAACTATCTTATATTATCAATGTAGGTACATCTCGTATTATAAATAAAACACGGTTCAATTGATGAGTACTATTGTTAGAGACGAATTTTAAAGTTTCCATTCGAAAACTAGGGGGAGCCCGGGACAGTGATTGAGCCGCTTTTCACAAAATTAATTTTGTTTTATTTTGTAATCAATACAGAGGAATGGAATCGGTGTCTAAAAGAAGAAGCACTGCTACTTAGTTACAAAATAGGTATATTTACTATTCATACTCGTATTTTTCTGGATTAATAACTGTGAACTCGGCAAGGTACTTTACGGGCTGTAAAATTTGAAAGTTCAAAATTGAAAAAGTTACAAAACAAAGCGGAAACCGAGGCGAAACGTTAATTACGACACACGTGTTTACGACCTATCGAATTATTTTTATGGCCGTAAAATATAAAATAATGATCGAAACAAGCTGAAACTTTTACGCGACATTCGAATAGGTATGATACAGGTCTTATGTAAGTTTCAAGTGATTTCAAAAATGTTTGAACAAAGTACAAGACTTTGAAACTCTCGAAAATTTTATCAGAACCTAGTATGTACCTACAAACTCGTAGACAACTGGGCTCGTTCAGAATCCTTGTTTCGAAGACAATCGTTTCTTTCAGATATTAAACAACACGTTTGAACCATACACAACTTACAAACCACACGGAGCGTGGTCGATACTCCGTCAAACTACCCACGCGATCCATAGAGCATTCTCGGGGGTTTTTTTCATTATTGACTTTGAGTTAACAAATTTGAAAAATCACAAAAACAAATTAACTAGGTATTCGAAATAAACTTTTTGTTTTGTCAAAATTAACCAATTGCCAAAAAAAAAAAAGTCGCCAACTCGCCTACATTTGTGCGTAGACAACACGGACCTTTTACGCGCGTAATGCGAGGAAAATCGCAGCTTTCGACGGTTCAACAACGGTCGATGGCCGGTTCGCATAGCGACGTTATGCTCTCATGTCGATAATGCGCGTTCGACCGTTGTGACCGCGGTCTCGTGCACGGGTTTTGATTAACGACCGCGCGTGTGATGCGGCTGTGATAACATGTACTTTTCGAGATCGATCGAAACGAAAGCAACGACGATCACCGGACGATTAAATTTGTGTTTAAAAAAAATGTATTTTATGGTCAGACAACGCGATCAAACATAGTGAATATCCTATAATAATTGTTGTTTGAATGGAAAAAAAAATGACCGGTTCGTTTCATTGTGACGACCGCGTTCCGGAGTGCCGAAAAAATGCGTTATGAATTGACGACTATAACGATTTCACCCACCAGCCCCGGTCGAGAAATCAATACTTCACGGTGTGGTGTCCGAATCGGCCGGCGTTTTTTATGGCAGCATCCACGAGTAAATGACCCGTGACGCACCAGCTAGACGGGATTGATCAACGATAATTGTTGTTGTCGTTGTTGTTACTGTCGTCATCGTCATCATCATTATCCGATGTCGGTGTAAATTGTTGTTTGTTATTAATCCGTCTTCCGACGGCGACTGGACTAAACGCGCGGTGAAATTTGAACGTTTTTCTTGTACCACCTACCGCACGGACGATAAACGGTAATCCGCTACGGTATCGGGCGAAGTGTCGCGATTTCGGCTATAAATTCGAAGATTTTTTTGGCGACAGGAAGTTTCAACATTTACATACATAGGACGAGGATTAAACTGCTAAATTACATAATCCACTGGTTACCAAAGGCTAGAGTAGCAAAACCCTTTGTAAATACTACAGGGATCGACTTTTGTGAACCGATCGACGAATAGAAAGGCAGCCACTACAAAAGCGTACATTGCGGCGTTTGTACGTGTGTCGACTATAAGAGCAGTACATTCAAAAGCTGTTAGCGACTTAACTACAAAGGCATTTATCGACGTTTCGTCTCAGCTGATTTTGGGACGTGTTCTTCGAGTACATTCAGCGAAACCAACGAGTTAGTTCGAGTCGCAACAGTCGAAACTTCAAAGCGTACTATCGGATGGTCGATAACCAAGCTCAATCCCACAGGACCGGCGCATCTTCAACGGGTGGAGCATGTTTGGTTCTGAGTTTATAAACCTGTAACATTTGTGTCGACAGGGGTGCAAGGCATTTTTTTTCTCGTTTTGTATCCAGTTTTTGTTACCAATCAATATTGTTAAAGTCAGTCTCTACGATCAATGCAGCAACATCGAGCATCGAGCGACGTTCTATACGCGCGCGGTGATTCGTAGTTCGACTAATGTTATGTTAGATTTGGCGGGTTTAAAAAAACTGGGTATGCGCTTTTTTTTGGTCTTCCTATATATAGAGTATTTAACAGAGATGACGATATCACTTTACTATCTGGGCGATACCACTGTAGTCAACCTTCTGGCAACCCATTTTTGTAATTGGTTCCGTTTTATAAACGTATAAATAAATAACCCTTCAGGTGGTTGACTAGTGTGCAGGTATCGCCCAGATAGTGGAAGTGATATCTAAGTGTGATATAGGAGGACACCAAAAAAAAAAAAAAAAAAAAAACGCCAACCCAATTTCTTTGAACCACCAAATTCCCATCCTTCCTAAATGTTAATTTTGAAATTTTTTGTCGCCAAAAAAATCTTCAAATATCGCCGAAACGGCGATACATCGCTTCATCTGGCATCAGAGACTAGTCTACGCATCGGCAGGCCGAGTTCTAGCGATGTCAACGTATTTTTACACATTTTTACCCGGTTTTTCTATTCCTTGCCCTATCTCTCTGCTTACTCTCGAAATAAACTTCTAAAGTTTTACACATCGGTCAATCCTATAAGTAGATAAATGACGACATAACCTGCGGCGTAAGAGTCACACCGAATCCTTCATTGATGTTTTAAATTCATAGGTCAAAAAAAAAAAAAAACGAATTAAAATTAAAGTTCATATAAATAAACAAAATTTTCTTTTTATCGCAACTAATAAACAAAATAACTAATGAAACGATGCTGCAAATATCTATAAATTTTTGCCAAGGAATAAAAGAAAAAAATGATAAATATCTAACGAATAGGTACTATTCCCCTTTAATTTTTTCAAATAAATATACCTGGATAGTTTATAATGTACTAATAAACTTGATTTGTTGTATGGAATAATCGCGACGGTATATTAATCATTATTATTGTTGTAAAATTATGTTGCGTTTGTTGTTTAGTCGAGTAAATTTTTTTTTTTTTTTTTAATAACATAACATGTATGTAAAGTAGATTGATTTAATTACAGTTTTATCGTATTGGTTGATAGTCATCTTCTTCGGTTAATAAATAGGCACTTGAAATTGTCTGCATGATTAGTAGGATGTTCATCATAAAGTCGAGTGTAAATAAAATTTTACGCAAATAAAAGTACTATTAGAGGTATTTATAATACGAGTTTTGTAAAATAAACGTATATTCAAATTATTCCATCAGTGCGACCGATCTTAACACATTTTGTTTGTGAATTGGCCAATCTCTCAATAACGCACTGTAAATGTTAGGTGAAAAAAAAATATTTTTTAAAGAAACGATATTTCTATCTCCGTAATATTTTTTTAGAAATATCACAATCGAAAATGTATAATACATAGAGACGTCAAAAACGTATTTATTTCTATATACAACCACGGTTAATGCGTTATAATATAATCTATTTATAAATCTTGTCACGAATGAATAATTTTGGAAATTTTTTTACTGAATCTCGGCGTGTTCGATTTTTTTTGATGTTTTTATTGTCGATTGTTTATTTTTCACGGACGATGTTTATTTCTTTAGGTCATCATAATTATACATCGATGTCTGAAAATGACGTTGGACACCCGAGTTCTTGGTAGGTACCGAATATTATGACGTGCTCGATATTGCGGAAACCGAGGAAGCAATTAAAATTAAATTTGTACGATTTAGCAATGCGTGCCTATATTTACAAGTTATTTGCACTTCTGTTGCCGCGAACTGTACACGGTTTTATGTAATAACAGTTTTGGACGAGCGTTGCGTGGTAATTGTTCCGTAACCGTGTGAACGTGTCGAAAATTATGTAAACGACGGTTAACAAGTATATAAGCTTTTCGGAAGAACTGTGGGTACGTCATGCAGCTGATATATGCAACTGTTGAGGGACCAACTAGGTTAGTTCGAATCGTCGTTAGTCGGAGTACAATCGAGTGGTCAAAAGTTTTTACGGGGTGTTTCAAAATCGTTCGTGCGATTTCGACTATTCCGAAGAGGAAACCCTTTTTTTTTGCCGTTGTAGGTCGTATAAGTACGCTGAAATTGAGTTTCTGAAACCGTTTTTAGCCGCCGTTATGGACTGGTTTACGCGCAAAACGTACGCCTGGCTTGGCGGTTATTGTATTTTTCGTGCAAAAAACGTGCGGGAACTCACTCAAGAATAGGCACCGCAGTCGATCCGTCCGAATCCAAATGCGCTGCTTCATCTTGTCATTTGAGTGGAAATCCTCTGGAAAACACAAACGTCGTTTAAAACATGATCGTGCACGAAAAGAGTATTGCGGTTCGCGCGAACAAAACGCGTGGCGAGAAAATGTTTGGAAAAACGAAAATTATTATATGGCCGCGACAGACCGGCGACGACGGACACCGTTCGGCGCGTTACCCAAGCGGAGACTGTGTCTGTCGCGGACCGCGCGACGCGTCGACGCGGGTTTTCGCGGGCGATTTCTGCAGGCGGGAAGGGGGCGAGCCGAGAACGAAAAATCGGAAAAGTCAGTTTTCCTATTTTTTTTCTTTTTTTTCTCACGAACAATGCGCATGTTCCGCACATACTACCACCAATAATAATCATGATAAAACGCGTCATTGTCGAGTATACGCGCTTCGTTGCATAATCACAACAACGACTGATACGTTATGTGTATGATGGTACACGTATTTATGCGCCACGGAAACAGCTACCAGCTGCCACTCCGGCGAAACCAAGAATAGAGTCGCCGAGTGTTCTTGAAACGTTTCGTCCGTACGGTAAAAATTTGTTTTTATTTTTCGTTACCTGTTCGTCACAAGTTTACAGTATGTGTTTGGCCGCCATCGACGTAATGGACAACTTCGACGAGTCGCGTACATAATTTTTATGCAACGACGGCTGTCAAAACTAAACTTCGCGGGGCTCAGGACCGAAGCGATTTTTTTTTAAAAACGTTTTGTTGAAAAATCTGGTGAAAATTGGAGATCGGGGACCCCGCGAGACCGTCGACGAAGAGGCCGAGGGGCTGTCCCTGCGGTTTTTGCGGCGCTGGTTGTTGCGGACACGACTTTTGTATGTTTTCGGGGTCGTGTTACTCAGAAATCGTTATTTTTTCCTCAACAAATCGTGTATAATCAGTTGAAAATGAAAAAATATTGCAATTTTGCGAACTTTTCAACTGACCGTTTGCTGGAAATCACTGATTTGCGAAAAATCAACGTTGTATGACGTGAACAGCGTTCTTTCAAAAGCGTTTTAGTTTATAGTGATTGGTATTGGTGTTACGCGCTCGTGATTAAAATAAACACATTTTAATTTTTTTTTAAAGAGACATCGTATAAACGGCGATTTTGTGAATTTGTACAACACGTTTTCCCATCATAAAATGATTTATTATTTTATAACTTTTAAAAATGACATTTTTATTCGCTCCTATATTACATTTTTAATATTCAAATCGTCGAAATTCGCGGATGGATCTAAACCATCAGTTTTACTAACCATTATACAATTAATGCGTGCGATTGAGATTACTTCACCCGCACGCACATACACGAAATTACCTAATACTGCAGACTTTCATAAGAAATTCTTACATTACATCGTCGTAGGTATACTATTCCGTTATTATATTTAAAGATGATACGCGTAGGCACGATTTCACGAGAGTGGCTTGACAAACGCGCGTTCGTTACAAGATACGTATGATAATACGTCTACGTAGGTACTGAGAGCTCTTTGAAAACATTTAGACGTGTTGCAATGGAAATTTATAATTCGTTGGATACAAAAAAAAAAAAATCTAGACGCAGGCCACGGAAGAGATGAATGGCGGTTAATATACCGTGTGTTATCGAGTATATAACACACACACAATGCGACTAAACGTGTCCATACGTTTTTAACATTTTTATCGAACCAGCTGTGACATCACATTACACGCATGTTACATACGTTGTGTGAAAATAACGGGTATTTTATTTCGGACGTTAATTTCCTTTTTTTGGGCGCAACTTTTGAAACGTTGAAAAATGTGATGGAGTCGAGGACGCGAGTCGGGCTACCAGAAAATGAGCCGGCCGTTTTCGCGCGAAGATCGCGAGAAATTCCCTACAGGAGTGACGACACTGCAGACGAATATAAAAACATCGTCGTGTCACTAGCTTCTTCGCTCCGTTCGAAATTTCGTTTTTAATGCACGTTCGGTGCTGCTTTATTATCGCGTCTATTTAACCATACGGTTTCTTTTATCGCGGTTGTTTTGAATAGCCAATGAAAAAATCCACGAAAACCGTCCGCCCGCACAATTATTGGAAAAGCACACCGCTGAAGATACTTCGTAATAACGGCACGTCGACACTTTTCGTAAAAATATAAAAACCATCACTTAGCACGACTAAATAGTCACTGTGTTTGAAAACAAATAACTGGTAGTTACAGTAATAATTACATTTCACTACTATAATTATTATAGTAGTAAAATGACGTATAAACGCGATATTCGAGCTAGCCAGATCACGCGTCTATAGAATTCTGCGATTTCGAATAGGTCGGACACGTTTTCGGCAAAAAGAAAAAAGTGAAACAGTATTACGTTAATATTGTACTGACTCAGTGCGTGTTGTGCGTGTAAAAAACATACACGAGTCAGCTCCGGAAAAGGGATCGAGTGGGATATTATTATCATACGCTGTATTGCAATAAAACGTTTAAAAAAAAAAAAGAATTGAAAGCGTTGTACGTTTATTCTTGAAATAGTGAAACCAATACATTTCGTTTGACGTCGACAATAGCAAATAACGTCCGCAGCGCGCGACTTCCACGTTCTATATCCGCGAATTCGTAAAAAAAAAAGGTTCACCCGACGCACGTTACATTGAATACACGAGATGACGTGTTAAATTAATTGTATTTCATCCAGTTTTCGACCGAACAAAACATAATATCGTTCGAACGAACGCCGTCACGTTCGACGTATGAATAATATTTTTATACTCGTGTTTGCGTGTATTTTCTATACGATTCGGTCTCGTGATAATATTATATGGTATCTGCCGCATTATACAGGGTGCTCACAAAAAAAAATATTGCTTCGGTTTCTGTCGGTCGGCAAAGATTTTCCGTTTTTCGGGGTTTCGCATAATATTATAAGAAGTAGTATTGGTGTTGCGTCAACAGTGTGGAGGACGGGAAAATCGGCCGAGGTGTTTCGGACATGTGACGAGGAGTGAGGTAACGGCCGGTCCGTACTAATCGGACGAGCTAAAACAGATAACAGCCCTTGAATCAATTGCACTATGGCGAAAGAGTGCTGGGATGGACAGAAATTATTGCCACGTTTCGTAAGTGCAGTGGAAATCCAAACATTTGTGACATGGAAAAAAAAAACTACACAATACCTACTTAATATTTTGGCATCGTGGTTAGTTTTGGAATGTTCGACGCTTTTTGAAACATTTAAAACCGAAGCGTTTTTTTTTTTTTTGTGAGCACCCAGTATATTTTATTATATTATCGAGTCTGAATTTCGAAAACGAACAGCGCGATAATAGTTCGACACGCCGATAACTATTGGGAAAAATCAAGGTGAATCATACGCGTTAAACACGACACTGTACTGAATAAACAACAAAGCGGCGGAAGAAACAAGAAGGCGAATTACGCGAGCGAAACAAAATTTTGAGAAAAAACGGCCATTGCTTACAAATGAACATCCTAGTATAATTTCAAGAAAGAAGTTTATAAAAACATACATACGAAGTATTCTATCGTCAAGTTGTGAAACGTGGAATGACAAGCTGGATTGAACGTAAGACAAACGAAGCAGTGTTGGAAGAAGTCAACGATAGAAGAACAATGTTGAACGCGATAATAAAAAGGGAAATAAAGCTGGCGCCTGGTTGGACATCTGCTCGGACACAATGAGTTTGTCGTCTTCATATAGTGGACCAGAAGAAGACGACGTAAATCCTTCTTTGAACAAATCCTCCGTTGATTATAACTTTTACCGACAACTCAAGACATGTGACGGACGTGAATGGTTACAACGACAAGGCCTTTAGAAGCTGATGATGACTGATCTCCACAAATAACATAAAATATTGTACGTTCTAGAAAGTCTGAATATAGTGCAGAATTTAAGGAAACTGAACGACGTGAACAAAACCGTTCCGCAATAATTACTATCAAAGTCGTACGAATATTGTCTATAATACGTGTTTTTGTTCTTTGCTCTTGCAGCAGGCGTAGAATATTAAATTCGTGTGTTGTGTTTTATAAGCTGTTACGTACACGAATATCGCTATAACATTAATAAAAGTATACGCAGTATAAACTTCTTCAAAAAAAAAAATATCAAATAAAAACGTATACGAATCAATTCGGTTAAACTAAATGCGCAAGCATCCACAAACGGTGATAATTTTATGATAAATTAAAAATCAAGAGAGTTTCGGTGCGGATGCCGCGATTTAAAACTTGGCAAACGACGTATATTTGTTTTTATTGCGACCAATATAATAAAACACGTCGAAACAAATCTCTCGTCTGATCTTCTCACTTTCTATCTAAACATGAAAAAACATGGAAATAACTACCACACGATTATAGTTAGATAATATTATTTGCATTTGAATACGTGTTTGTTTTTCTCCCCGAAATGACGCGGTCAGTCCAGATAGATGCGAAATCAACAATATAAGCGTGTAAATACGTAAATACGTTTTATTATATAAAACAATTTATAAATTAAATTTCGTAACACCACACTGAAGACTCGATTTTATTCGTCTAAAATATGATATCGAATTGCCGCTCTCAACGGTGTTTATAATAATTACACAATACTGGAAAAACGTTTCGATACCGAAACCGAACCAAAAACGTGAACATTTGATACGTTAACGATTAATATTCCCACATTATAAAAATAACGATAGAAAATTTTTACTTTTGTCGTTTGATGAAAACTATTTTATTTACCAGAAAAAGTTTTGAAAATGCAATACGTAAGGTCGGCAACATATTATGGATCCGTTTGTTACTCAAAAAAAAATTTCAAAAATCGTTGGTCACTATTTTTTTTTTTTTTTTAATCGTTTATTGTTGGAAAATTATCGAAAATTAGTCGGTGACTCTCTTTTTTTCTTTTTATTTGCAGAACCACGTCACATAGTCCTTATTTCAAGTGCAATCATAGATAGTTCGGACTCTTGTCCCGATTATTCTTACTACAATAATTGTTCGTCGACCGGCCGAATTATATCCGCGCACGTCAGACCCTCGCCGCCGACACGCTACTGCCGAGTGTTTCGCCATTTTTTTGTTTTTTCAATTATTAAATATAGGTATGTAAGTGGTACATAAAACACGAATAAAACGCATGACGACGGCGAAGACGTTCGCGTTTTAGTGAAAACATACAATGATTCCACAAAGCGAACCGATCCGGAACGCGGCCGCGCGATGTATTATAAAGAATGATAATATTATTATTTTCTTCCGATTTCGGCGTACAATATATAATTGTTAGGTATTATTCTCGTCAGTTGTCATTTTATCATTTAACCGTCTCGCCATTGTTTGACGGACGGACCGAACGATAATAATAATACCTATGTGTGACATCACCGAAACCGACGTGTCGTTTGTTCGTCGCGAGCGCATCGTAGCTGGTTTTTTGTTTACGGAAATTTGATTCCATTATGATATTTTATAACTTTTTATCATTATTAAAACTATTTTAGATTATGGTAATTGTTTTTTTTTTCTGTAAACAACTTTAAGGGTATAAGGAACTCTCCGATTTTTTAAGCCAGTAGCTACTTCGGATGAAAGGTCCACAAACTCTCTGTTTGTACTTTTAGGGATGTCGAACTCGAAAGTTTAAAATTGAAAAAGTTACGACCTGGAGAGAAACATTAATCACGGCAACCGGGTTTTTTATTTATGGATTTAGTTTTTTTTTTTTTTTTTGCCCATAACGTCCAAAACAGTGATCGGAACAAGCTGAAACTTTTACGTAATATTTAAACAGGTACAAGTTTGATACAAGTCTCAAGTGATTTCGAACACTTTTGAGCTAAGCACTATGAACTTTGAAATAAATTTACCAGAACGCATATACTAGACAAAACCAATACTTCCAAACCACTGACCCACCCAAAGCGTAGTTGCTACTCCGTCTAACTACCTACTATATAAAACGTTCTTCGTTTCCCACTTTCAGTTATTTCAGTTCCCACTAGTTTTATAGTCAGAAGTCTGTCACTATAAACATGTACAATCTATACGCATGTCTATACTGTCGTTGGCCAATTTTTAAATATAGAAATTTTTTTTTAAGTTATTAGGGTTCAAATCGACCTCGTTGTTGAAAATAGAATTTCGTGAATATTTTTTTAAATAATCAGAATTCTAAAAAAAAAACAACGTCAGTATACAGTTATTACCTGTATTGTGAATCATTTTTCGAAACAAAACATTGTTAATATTATTGTTTCATTTGTGAAGGAACTCTGTGAAGATGCCCTACTGAGATAGCTGCCTACTGCTATAGAAATCAAGTATATTATAGAACGCTCTCTGGCGGAATTCCATAGTAACTCTATTGGATATTCCCCCTTAAAATGATTCACTTATTGAAATATCACTGTTACCGCAGTTCAGGGTCGTATAGGACAACGGGAAAAATGAAAAATTAGAATAACTACATTAATTTTTATTTTCGTAAGAGAATATTCGTACGAAATGGCGTCGTTATCGTATAGAATCCGATAGTTTTAATTTAAAAAAAAGTGCTTTTAAATAGTGTAAAAAAAAAATGTAATTTGTTCAACTATTCGTCAGAACAGCGAGGACGTTATGCTTTGGTAAGCAACGACTATCATCTTCATTGTGAAGATGGAAACAATAGGAAACGTTTTGTATGAATGGATAATATTATTGTGTTCCGATATGATCGATCATTAAACGCTGCGTGTACCTACTGTTGGATGTTGAGAAGAAGCACTGCATTGACTTTATACAATCATGTAACATTTTTATACGTGATCGTACGCGTGCACTCTAGAAATGTACACATATATTGGAGAAAAGGAATTAAAGTATTTACCACGCTGAATATCACTGCTCAGTGAAAATTGTCAAATTGACGTCCTCAATAAGATTTATAAGATAGAAAGCACAAAGAATAAAATGGTTAGGGCACGTGAGATGGTTAAACTCAGAGCGCCTGAAAGCGGCGGTCCAGTGGAATACACAGATATACAACAAAATCACAAACATCAATAGCTAATTATTATTTAATTGTGATTGAATATTGAAATGCACCTAATATTATATTAATCGTAACATAATACAATTAATGGGATATTCTAGTTGGCATATTATTATAGTTATGCAATTCACAAAACAAATAAGATAATATACCATTATGAAATTAAACACAATCGTTTTATGCTTTTCGTTTCGATTTACATTTTTACAATCAGTTTAAAATAATATCGTCCATAATAATATATGCAAATTATATCTTTGGGCGTGCTAAAACGTGACTGAATAAAGAATATATAGATCAAGTCGATTGATCACCAATAGACAGTGCACGGTTCATATGTGTGCGTAAGACAATAATAATAATATATGGTTTCTACTTCCAAAAAATATTAACGTAATATTAATTACCTATACTTGATATTACACATATTACGTGGTACTATTGGTAACAGACCGTAAAAACAATTTCCATTTTATATTTTGTTCTGGTTGAAACACTTAAATCAGTGTTGCAAAATATTATCTCATTTACTAGGATGTCAAATTTATCACATAATCGTAATATACTCTTCCAATACTCGCCGATTTGTATTGTTTATATTATTGATAATTAACTTGTTTGTTTTTCGCAACGGATATTTACAATCTATTACGATAGTAATTATTAACAACTGTGAAATATTCAAAACCATAATGTACAATATTTAAAATTATATATGTATATATTGTAATGTGAAAGAAATATTTTCATCGGCATTTCTGACGACTAAGCTCCTACAATTTATATACAAATAAAAAGATACCTATTATCGCCCGATTTGCTTGTGATGAATATAAAAAAAAAAATATTTTCTTTAACGTAATTTTCTTCACAGTTTCATGCGCTAACCTTAGTTTAGGTGTTGGAACGTTAAATTTCCATGAATCTTGAAAATTTTGATTTATACAATATTATGTGTAATTTTTTGTTATCGTATTTGTGCATTTTCTAGATACCTATAGTATTTTAATTACCATTGTTAAAAAATGATATAAATTGAATAGTGAAAGTGTATTTAATAAATATTTAATTTAATAAATGACAATTATGTATAGTCATGGTTCATGAAATTAAAATGTGTATTCCCATTCGATAATAGTGGTAGGTTTACTGCTAAAGGGGAATCCTAAAAGATCGTAACTCAACGTACAAAACTCAAAAGTAAATTTTGAAATAATCGCACTCGAAGCGTTTACAAAAACGGAAGAGAAAAAAAAGCTGATAATAATTATGAATAAAATTAAGATATTTTATTTAAAATAATATTTGGACCTAATAATTTGTTTTTTTTTTTAATTCTGAGCGTTTACAAGTAATGTATTGTTTTTTTTTTTTTTTTTATCAACAACTTTTCGGGTAGAAGGAATGCTTAAAATTTTGATTTTTAAAGTCAATACCTCTACTGATAGGTATATGGACTCCGGTGGTACTTTGGAAGCAGCTTAAAGTTTGATATTTTAAGATTTGTAATGAAGTATAAAAAGAATGCTCAGGTTTTTAAAGTCACCATCTCAACTGATAGGTATAATATGTTCTCTGGTAATAGTTTGGTTGAAATTTATTTTTGAATTTTGCTTTTTTTTTGAGTTTTACCCCAAAAACCAATAAAAATCGAAAATTTTAGGGAAAAAAATTTAAAATTTACAGGTTTGTAATGACGTTTACGGATAGAAAGAGTGTGCTCTAATCGTTACGTCGAATACCACATACAAAAGTTGAGATATAGAATTTAAATTTTATTTGAAGCGTTTTTCGATATTTTAATTACTTTCCAAGTTTTGTACCGAAAACGACGAAAATTGTGAAATCGTCAAAACCGGCGTCAGGTATATCAATTTAGATTTTAGGCCATAACATTCACAATAATGGTCAGAACAAGCTGAAATGTTTACACAATATTCAATTAGGTAAGATACGTGTTTTTTTTTTTGTTTTTAGTATACGGTTACTGCGCTGAAAAGAACGTAAATCCTAAAGCTGTTTACCGGTTCGTAACTGTTTTTCAATGTTTCACCTCAGAGTTGAAATACCGTCAATTTATATAATAATTATTGATCGTTGTAGGTCGCGATGGTCTCTTTTGACAGTAAATGGAAACAAAAATAATCGTTTTCGTTTAACTTATGGTCTATTTAACGGTATGTTTCGTCACGGACACATCGCAGTTCGTGATTTCGCTCCGAGGCGAATACGCTTGCAACACAATATTTTGGTCCGATTTACGTGTGAAAGTTCAAGAGCAATTGAATCCGCAAATAGTTAGTATAATCCAGAACTTTTTGAATTTCGCCTACTCTTTGTGTAACACCCTAAAATCCAAAAACCAATTTTTACTGCGAAAATTTTCATGTTTATGATGACGTTTTCGTGTAACGCTCCGATATTAACTTTTAACACCAGAAAACAGTCGTCTTGTTCCAAACAAATTTTCGAGTTTTACACATACTGCGAGTACGTAATACTGTACGAAAACGCGCAGACGTATACTAAAAATCCCGCTGGAGTGGCTGGAGTATTTGTCCGATCGAATTGAAACCGATCATGACGGTTGCGATTAAACGTATTAAAAACGTTCACGCGTTTTCGATGTACATATATACTTTTCGGAGGCGGACGCGACTTTCGGACCATTTTTATTGTTAAATTCAATTCTCGCCACGGCGTGCGCCTACTGTGGACAACTGAGCTCGCTCGGAATCGTTTTTTTTTTCGATGGTTCACCGTCGCGTCCGGAATTATACTGTTATTATTTGATCGCTCTCGCGTAACACCGTAGTCGTACGAAACAGCGAACACGCGTGGTCGGCGTGATCGGTCGGAGGACATACGTCGAACGCAAGACGTTTTAAACTTTTATACCGGCAGTCTTCGTAACGGGGCCGCTGCTAATCGTGGCAGTCGTTGCGTGATTTCGAGACGTTACAAAAACAAAAAAAACCGCGTAGAATTAAAAAAATCGAATTAAAAAACAAGAGAATCCGCCGGGAAACCGACGTCGGGGAAAGTTACTACGACACACGACGGCGGGTGTGTGTGTGTGAACCGCGTAATCGACCTTCACCTTTGCGACACCGACGCGCGGTCGCATCGTCTCGTATTATTATTATAATAATGGTAAGATACTACGATTGTATGGATACTAGCCGTGCGCAACAGGTTGTTCCGGTGACGTTTTTTTTTTTTGAATTTTTTTTTATATTTTGTGTGTTATATCACACCGCGCGCGTGCGAGCGATCCGTCCGCACGTTATCATCGTTATAACGATTATCGTAATACGAGTCGAAAACACGACGTACAGGGTGTGCCGTTGACAGAACGTGCTTCGGTTTTGAACGTCTGAACTTCTTCACTCTTTGTCGCGATAAAACGATTCGCGTTTTCGTACCGCTTTGGACGAGCCGCCAAATCGATCGGTAAATCGATCAAAAGTAGTCGTTTATCGCCGTGTCGAATGTCTTCGCCCCGTTGCCGCGCTCGCAAAAGTGTGCACATTATCGTTTCGACGATGACGATGTTGTTCGGACGGCCGTAACGTGGAAAAAACACGGCGGTATTTTCGTACGTCACGATATCACGTCGATATATAAGAATATAAATATAATATACAATATAGAATCGTCGTAAAAACGTTCGGCACCTAGGCGTTCTCTTGTGGAGGACACCCCGTGTTATTCGGACACGATCTCGCGTAACGCGGTAGGCAGGTACGAAGAGACGGTGTTCGTGGACTAACAACATTTCAATACGGTCGAAAACGCGAAACTCTCGGCCGCCGCACGATCGCGCGCTGAAGAAGAAGAGGTCGATCGTATCGACGTTATAATAACGAGAGTGGTAAAACTACCTTGAAAACTCGACGCGGATAACAATAATAATTGTATCGAAATAAATTATTATTTTCAACTAAAATACACATATACATATACGGTATTACCGTGACGTTCTGTAATACAAAAAAAAAAAAACGACCGATTTTTCAGTCCGGATACGAGTACGTGGAGTTTCTGGTACGCGAATGGAACGTTTTATCGGTCGTAATATTTTATTTTTATTCATTTACAATTTTTCACGCGGAGTTGGCCCAAAGTACGGTAGTTTTTTATTCGTAAATAAGTAGATTTTAGTAGAGTGAGACAGAACTGTGTAGGATTTGAAACGATCGGCGCGCAGAGAATCGGATAGAAATGGCTGTTCAAAACTAACTTTAGGGGTACCTACATTTTTTTCCAAAACCGTTCGCATTTCCTAAACTATACCTAATGTGTGCATTATTGTTAATGCGTAGCGTACGAATAATTTCGTAAAATCGTATTTCTCAGCATCGCCAACTTTATAGTTCGTTTACACACGTTGTAGAGTCTGTACCGTCAGTATCGCGCAATAATTCTGTGATTCAATCAATACTGAGAGACTATGGTATTTTAATAATAACTATTTTATCCTGTTGGTGGAGTAGGGAACGCGCAAAAATAATAGTTTCCTTACTGCTGGCGCAGAATAACATTTCCACTCCATTTCTATTCTGGTCATACTAAATCCATCGCAGAAAATATTTTTCGTTTATCGTGAATAAAAGGAAAAAAACCAGGTAGGTGGAATAAGCGATCGAATTTTATTTTGCGTGTATTTTGACATTTTTGACTGGTTATATATATATCCGCAAGAGAAGGTTCAGAAATCGGGATGTCTTCAGAAGCCCATTCATTGAAGATCTTTCATTCGGTTTAAGAGCATTTTCTAGGGAGCTCACTGTATGTGGTCGAACCATCAACGATTTTTTTTTTTTTTTAACGTTACGTTAAATCGTCGTGTAATCCGAGTTCAAATTCATAATCAGTTCGAAATCTGTTTTGTATATTCAATGACATGTTATGTGTACCAATACAAGTACTTACATTGGATCCATACAAACCATATAACCTTTTTATAAGTTAAAAACGAGTTAAAAATTAATGTCATTTTCATACGTTTCTATCCATAGATCGGCTAATTGTATATTATCTACGCGGCGATTTAAAAATGACCGCTTTAACCCGACTTTAGAAACCGTAATCGTTGTCTTAAAATGGACGTTAACGACTTTGGAACTACGTCTTGAAAATGAATTCGATCGCGGTTTGTTCACTGCGATTTTCGAAAACAGCGCTTAGGTACGCCTCTCGTTAAAAAAAAAAAAATACAATTATGAAAGTCCGCAGTCGGGTGTTTGAGTATAACACCTAAATACGATACAGCAATAATCTGTTGCAGATTTAAAACGTCCAAGTACATTAGAACGAACCCCGTCGCCAGTGCCTACAAGTGACGGTGTAATATTTCTTGCCACGCAACACGATCATTTTAGACAAAAAATTTTTTTTAAAACTTATTCTACAAGTTTAAAAATAAGTGCACAACATCAGATAATAATGTGTAGTTTTATTATTCCGAAAACTAAATTGGTTCTCACTAAGTTTACATATCTACCGCCGCCACACGATACGCTAATCGGCGATAACGATTTCCAGACGATATAAAATTTCCGACAAACAGATTTTCAAAAAAAAGAAGTTAAATTGGTTCAACAGGCGTTTTTGCTCCTTTTTTGATCCGTCAAATCAACAAAACCACATACTTGCCACCATGAAACGATTCCAATCGGGGATAACTATAAACTTGATTTCCTCAAAAACAGCTTGACCGATTTTGATGAAAGTTATATCATGCATGACTTCGTACGTGCAGATTATTTTTGCTGAAAACAGAAGTCAAATCTGTCGAACCGTTTTTGAGAAATTGTGGCTACAAAAAATGGTACGTATATAAACTTTTCAACGGGGGTTGGTATACGTACGGTGCAAACCAAACATATTCAGAAAGTCCCGTCATCGAATCGAGTACAATAGTAAATGTTTAGTCGAAAATCGTTCAGAAAAACAATAATTTTAAATATTTGTTTTGTATTTGAGTGCAAAAAAACGAATAAATTACAACTTACCATAACATCGTTATCGATGTTTGGTATTGTCTGGTGTTTTGGTTTAGTACCAAACAAAAACTGTTTTATCCATGAATATAATCGCACGAAAAAGTGAATTTATAAAAAAGTGGAGTTATCTGGTTGTTTCCAGACCCCTTCATTTCCAATAAAAATAGCAAATCATACTACTAAAGACGATCACGATTATGCAGTCTGCACACACGAGTTCTATAGAATTTACAAACAACTTTATTCGGTTACGTGTACAAGTAGCTCGTATATACTTATACAATTATGCATTATGCCACAGCTTTATTATTGCTAAAGCAACGGAAACGTATGTAGTTGTTGTTGAATGGAATTTTCTATTTTGCTGTGTTATAATAACGCGTTAACCCATTTTGTCTTCTCTATAAGAACAGTTCGTATTTACTTTGCTGAATATTTGACCAATAAATTGGATGATAAACGAACGTGTTTTATTTTCTAAACAAATGTTGTTTGCAACGGGATTCGATGAGTGCGAGACGATCTTTCGTGAGATTCAATCGTGGTTTTCTACAATATTCATAAAACATTTTTATTTGATTTTCTGCGTTTGGCAAAACACATTAAAACACTTCCTCGTGTTTTATTATAGAATTATGCAGTGGGTACATTTAGTTAAACACAACGAACGTATTATAAAATAGATATCATAAATAAATAGATATTATAAATCGTATAATTGCTTATAAAATATCACCTTTTAGTGCGTATAGGATTTTCGATCAACGGATCGTATTCACGTATAGTCACTATACAACCATCAGATTGCAGTTATCGCAATTCACGTGTTTTTAATCATTCCGAAATCCATTCTCAATTAATTCTCCATTAATTCAATTCATCATTTTTACCACTATACTCCAATACTTTTGTGGCACATTGCGAATATTATAATACATCAGCAAAGTTTTTTTTTACACCTGCTCATCAGATCAGTCTTTTCCTACGCTAGTCGATCGGCAAAGATACTCGGCGCGGTTTGTAGATTTGCGATTCGATTCGATAATAATAAAACCGTATGGACTGCGCTTATCTCACTTCTAACGCTCAAGCGTACTTGTCGCGCCAAAGAAATACCTTTTTATCCGCGGAAAATGTTATCGGGAACGAAACAATTTTCATAAGTTTTTTCCACGACGACTTTATCGTGGTTTACGCGTAGTTTTTATCAAATTAAATATCATTTTTCCACCGAAATCAACCGCAACTGCCCGGCATACAGTTTTCGAGACGATTCGAAGCAGGCGCGTGTGAGATCAGGAGGCGGTCGACGCGATGTCGACGTTATTTTAGATTCGCGCGCCGCCGCCGAGTGAAAGCCGCGCGAAGAGGATAATAATAATACGATATTCCGGGCCGCGGCGATGATTCACGAGTGCGTGCGAATATTATTTATCGTAGTACACGACAGGAAAAAAAGGGGAAAAAAAATAACAGAAATTGTTACTATCGTAATGGTTATGAAACTGTGCAGAAAGAAAAAAAAAAACGGTTCGGAACGCGTCGAACAAATCGACGGGATCGTGTTCCGTAGGAAGCGAGAGATGCGCCCGCGTGGGATCGAGTTCTTGTGCGCACACACACACTATTTGCATATCATTATCTTTGTAACGTCGATCGGTTTCCGAAGTAAAACTGCCGAAACGTCTTCGTTTGGGCTATGCGACCGTTTTTCGATACACTGTAACGTTTTTGTGTCACATTAATAATATCGTAGTTTGGTGTGGCACAACGGACTCCTCCCACGGCATGTTAAAAAACAACAAAAATTTGTAACTATGGTCCAGAAGTTGTGTGGTTCAAACGCAGCATTATTTAATAATATCTAACGGTCGTTGACATGGAAAATACGATTCCGAGCGAGCTCGGTCGTCCAGTACGACGTCCTAATATAGCATATTAGGATATACGTGAGCATTATTGTACATACTTGTTTCTAACCTAGTGTTAAAGTTTCAAAACTTTTTGTTGAAAATGAAATTTGTTCGATAAACACAAAGAAAATGGACGTTTTTGAAAATTTCTATACGAAAAAGTTCTATAGTTTCAAAAATTGTCGAAATCATACGAAACTTGGACCAAAACTGTATTATTTGGGTAAAAGTTCCGGTTAGGCGCGTCTATTATTTTGGAAGTTATGGCCAAAAGTCTAAATCGATTATCTCAAAAAACACGTTTGCCTTAATTTTTAACGTTTTCGACCTACTTTTTTTATCGTAACTTTTTCAATTTCGAACTTATAAATTTGAGACACCTCAAAGTACAATTAGAGTCCGAAGATCTTTCATCGTGTGCTTCGCTATCGTCAAATTCTGACGATAATACGTCACTTCTGTAAAGTAACTGAAAAACCTTACATAATGTACTTTTTATGAATGAAAATTTCGTATCACGTACCATTTTTTTATTTTTATTCGCCGTGGAAATGTGGGAGTCCATTACACGCGGACGCCTTTGTACGAGCGGGAAGGTACGGAGAAAGGCCCGAGAGCTCGGAACGAAAGATCCGCGTTGTCGTGCAAGACATGCAGCGTACGATTTTTCGTCGTTCATTCTTTTAAATTCTAGCAAAAAACGATATTGATTGCGTATAATGACGTTTCTTCTTCACTTTTTCCAATAGTATAGAATTGCTCCGACGTTTTTGTAAAACCCAATATAATAATGAAAAAAAAAACCCCCAAACGATTTGGGTTGTTGACCCGAGATTATAAACTTCACTTGAAGCGTTTTTTGAAATTTCGTTTATTTCCGAGTTATGATCCGAAAACAAATAAAATTAATAATCTCCAAAAGCGTATCAAGTGAAACGAAATCTTTCTGCACGTACTAGCATGAGAAAAAAAGTCACGATTAGTTATGACCGATTTTCAATGAAATTTAAAACTTCAAAACTGTCCATTGTGACAACTATTGTTTTATGGAAAGTTCAAAACATTCTCAAAACTGAAATACGGTTTTTAAGATTTATTTTAAAAAATTTCATGGTAGACACAAATTTCGTTTGTGTATACGTTTGCACGCCGTTATTGTTTCGTAATTTTAATTTTTTTAATCGGCTCCTTCAAAAATTTGTCATAATGCTTATATAAAACGATGCTTATAAAACTATACATATTGTTGGAACGGACTGAGATAAACGTCGTAAAATTCCAAAAGTTGTTGCTCATAATTTATCATCTCAAGACTCAAAAACGTTTAATAGGCCAAACTTCACTTTCCAAATCGGTGGCCCACCAAAAACAGTGATTGCTGTGCTCAAGCGAAGTTTTAGTGTTAATTAGATATTATTTATGTTTTGGATTTTTCAGAACATTTGAACTCTGAACTTCCTGCAAGTATCCTTGTGCATTGCTCAAGACATAACAGGTTTTTTTGCAAAATACCAGTGAAATGTATTATCGAATAATATACATAAATTTTAACTTTTTTTAATTGTTTTTACGTTTTTAAAAATCAATGCATTACAAACACGTTTTCAGCTTATTACGCAATTCATTTTTTTTTTTTTTTTAATGTAATCACTATTTAGTCATCATAATATTATATTGGCGTACTTTCAAGGATTTAAATTTAAATAAACACTAATTTTTACTTAGTGCCTAACTATAATGACTGTTAAATACTCTCTATAACATACAAATATACGCTGCAGGAAGAGTCTTTTTCTTACGCAATTTATCCAAATAAATTGCGTTTCATTGGTTATAATTAATGATACGTATTATTTAAATATTTTATAATCCTCAAGAGCGTGATACCATACACGTTTGTCAAGCGATAAACTGTATAACTAGTAATATATATTTTATAAAACTAAAATCTCCCGAAAAAACATCTCTTCAACGTAAACCAACAAATAAAAACATGCATATTTATAGAAAAACTATCGAGTTTAATATAATATTATGTATAAATGATGAAAACATGAAATATTCGACGTCTTACTTAAAAGTACATAGATTATTTTGTGGTTACGCGTATATTTTCATTTTAAGTCGGCTAATATACGATCTTTAATAAAACCATTCGTGTATTTTTTATACAATAGAAACGAAAAATGTAATTGCGTTATAATAAACTTGCATTCTAATTGATAATCAACACACAGATTTTCATCGCGATCAAATGTTTCTTCTTTTTCTTCTTCCTTGGTTTTGTCCAATCAAGACCACATCTGTAAATAAACATACTGCCACCCATCTCTATCCTCTGCTAATTCTACTAATTCTATATCTGCTCTTTCAGTACATTTGATTGCTGAAAAAAGGATTGCAGTTCATCGTTGTGTAGTTTCCTCCATTCATTTGTTTGAGCATCAAAGTGTGCCCCGTAAATTTTCCTGGATACTTTGCTCTCAATCACTGCCATCCTTTGTTCTTCAGTTTTTTTCGAATAATGTTTAGATTTTTTTTTTTTTTTTTACAAAGAAACGATTAAAGCACGTAGAAAAAAAGTCGGTATAATCAAATCTGTAAAAACTTTGCAAAAATATAAACGCTCGTGTTCACACGGAGCAATATAAGTAATTACACCGATTACTGCAGAATAGGTGAGAAGAAATCGCGATGTACGCAACGTTTAATAAAACCGTCTGTGTATCTAACGACAACACGTGTAAAAATGATCGGATACTGTCATTTTATTATATTTTTTATTGGTACATTGTGCGTCTAAAAAAAAAAAAAAACGTATAAAAACAGGACGTATATGTGGCAATAAATAATTGCTTCGCGCGTCTGACGCAATCGCAACGCGCGATACCGCGTGCCTTTACGATGACACGCATAGTTTTCGAAGACGTTCTAAAATCGCGTAGGTTTACCCGTAATCGTACGTATGAGTCGATTTTAAACGAGATCTAAACATAAAAATAACTGTTCAAAACCATCGTGAAACGCTAATTTTTTTTTTTAATCTGTACACAGCTGTCCCATCAACAAATCGGATGAGCTGGTAGGTATACTACTGCACGTATCGTAAAATGTATATTATAAGATTTTTTAATAAAGTCATACCTACTCCGTCTAACTTATAAATAGTTTCAGAGCGGAAAACCGACACGGCGTTTTGGAGTGATGAATCACGACGATCAAGAAGAGGAATGGAGACCGATGTCATTTCGATATTTTCGAGGGCAGGGTAAAAAGTTACCGGGCCCCCCAATAGTCGAGCGTTCGGCTCGAATAAGGGTCGTGGGACCGAAATTTTCCGAAATCTAGGGACGGCCGTACCGATCCTAACGCGAATATTCGGAAGCAGAAACATTTTGATTTTATTATAAATTCGAGAGATCGTTTCAAACGGAAGTGTATTCGTAAATCTCCAAATCGCAGACGTAACACGTCGCGCGATCGAACCGTTTCTGAAACAAAAAAAAAAAAACTCGAAACTGGTTTGCTGCTCGTCGGTCTGCAGCGACGGACAAAATGACATTTTTCGATTCTTCCGATGAGAAATACAGCAAGTGTATTACGGTGACGCAACGAGCAACATTATATTACATTATGTTACTTCAACAATCGACTCGTCTGCCGCGCACAAACAGCGTGATAAAATTCACTTTCGGAAATCCATTTAATGTCTTTAATAATAATAATAATAGTCCTACCGGCTCTAAACCCCCGCGATGAGCCATCCGAAATCGCGTTTTATGGCGCTAACCGTAGAGTTAGTGACGCAACGCAAGAAGACGCGACCGTTCTGCCGGTTTCAACGTCATCGGTTTCCGATCGCCACGACCGCGAGTTTTGAGAAATTCATAACGGGTATTATTAGTTTCCCGATTTCATAACTATATCCTCGACTCGTAATTTTTTTTTTTTTACACAATTACCGCGGTTTATACGTACAATAAGTGTGGAATTGAGTCGCCAAAATAAACGCGGGGCACTAATTGCACGAATGATTTGATTTGATTGTACCGTGAAAAGTACGAACCCTAATGATGAGCCTAAACCTTGATAAAATCATAAATTTTTATGCTAACTTACAAACATTACTTTATCCCTTACATTGTAATATTGGCGGTAAGTAAGTCTGTATTAAAAGTCAGACACGCGTAGTACATGTAGATTATTATTATTATTATTCTATTATTCCATCGAACAACTAACAGGCACTACAGTGTAATAATATTTTTAAAAAAACATCAGTACAATAGTGATGGATCTCATCAAATTGAGACCTCCATTTGAAATAGTATATTATGTTTGAGTATGAAAGTCAAAAATATTGTTGTAACTAAAATAAAACACAAAATATATAAGTACAGCCCCGCCTGAATTAGTCTTCAAAGTCACTTGGTACAATGTTGTTTTTCACGTTCAGAACGCCAAAATTCAACGTTTTGAAGAACATTATTTCTTTTTAAAAATGTAAATTCTTATTTTCATGTCAAATAACTGTGTCCGAAAAACCCGGTTGGCTCAAAACTGTGTACGACGTACCCAAATAGTAAAGTATAATACATAATTTTTAAACAATTCTGTCGATGATCTAACATTGAAAATTACATATTTGCCCGAATGCGGGTTGCCGGAAATCTCGGGACGTAATTTTTATATTATTTTAAATCGGGATTACATTATTACCTTTTATTATAATAATAATAAGGTTACGTTTAGTGTTTAAATTACAATTGTGCGAACGGATGTAAAATACGCGAGTGTGAATATACCGAGGCTCCGACACAGGTTCACCTAACCACTCAATAGGTAACGATATCACCTACATAACATAAAACGTACAACAATGGAATTCGTAATAGAATAATGCGTTATACAAACACACATTAATGTTCTTATAATACGTTATACAACATAAAAGGATATTATGTCAATATATGGTCAGTTTTTAACTAAATAAATTTACGAACAGAACAATTAGGTATTCTTTTTCGATATTATTTTATAAATTACCAAACAACTAACGATTGAAATAAACTCAAACACGAAATAAAAATACATTTCATGTGTGTTTCTAAACTGAAATACCTTAGTTATACTTGATGTCACCAAATTTAATACGTATACTATGCGATATAAACGACATTGTTTCAAAGGAAAAATCTGACAATCTGTCCCGGGAGACGCGCGCGTGTAAAATACAGTATAGATAATGAATGCAATTAATCGGATTATTAAAAAAAAAAAAAAAAAAGGGATTATTTTGTAGCACGGCGGACAAGAAAATTAAAGAAGATTTTTAAAAAAAAACTCTCACTAATATCACCGCATAAAAACAAAAATGATGTTCAATATGTCGATGCGTATAGATCATTATATTATCTTCTATATATATATAAGCCAAATACCACTGACTCACTCACTCACTGACTAAACAACGCACAGCCAAAACTACCGAACGGATTTATTTGAAATTTTCAGGAAATGTACTTATTACTATGTGTAGGCGCGCTAAGAAAGGATTTTTCGAAATTCGCATTTTAAAGGGTAAAAAGAGCTTAAAATAGTTAAGCGTACGGCAGCGTACGGGTCCGCAAATACGGACATTTTAGCCCACCGCGGTACCAGGGACCCATGATCCGCATGACGCGGCACGCAACACGTGTTTGTGGCCACGTGGTGCACTTGAAACGCAAACGTCGGCTTCATGGGACCCTGGTACCAAAAATTTATAATTTTGCGGAGCGATGGGCTATATTTATTGATTAAATTATAATATTATAATATTCTATGGTTATAAATATACTGTATATATATGGTAGGGTTTAGGATGCGGCCGGATTTACTGACGAACGAACATGCTGTCGACATAAAATTTCACCCATCGGCGGCATTCGGTGTTAAATTTCATTTCAACCCTATTGGCCACTTTCGACGGGACGGCGGGGTGACAGTGCACATGTAATTTGAAAGATTTTTTCCCCCGAGTCACTGTTGAGGTCGCCCTAAATCCGGCCCTGCGCACGTACCCATGTTTCACTAATTATATATATACAATATTTGTGTGTATAAAGGAGAGTGTACTTTACCCGGGGACCTTTTTTCGATGTGATTTTTTCGATACCTATCGGAAGAGGTACTGACGTCGGAACATTTCTTAAAAAACCCTAAAAAGTGTTTACACTAAACAAAAAGATCATTGTAAAAACCATTACAATATCAGCTGTACGCTCCGAATCTAAAAATGTTTTCCGTTCGCATACATAATACCGTCTCTCAAAATACATCGCACGCCATTTTTATCGCGGCCGAGTACAATACGAACTTGGGCAACCCGAACGTTTTCATTATGATACATATTTTAATGGATCAAATGGGTCATGAACGGCGAATTTTAATCACGATTGGCACGTATGTGTTACTTAATCCGCCGTACGCGTCGGGCTCGCGGTTATTACCGTTGTTATTACTGTAATATTGCACGCGTAGCGTACGCCTAGTAGGTAGCAATAATGATAATATTCAATTTAGAGACTTAAAAAAACTAAACGAACCCACCCATGTAATACGATATTGTGATAAAAAAAATAAAAAACTGAAATTTGTTTATATTATATGTATGTAGTCGTCGGCGAACGGTTTAAAAAAATTACGGAGCGTAACCCGGCGACGACCCGGTGAGTTACGACGATAGTTATTATCTCGACGGGTTTTTTTTATTTTTTTTTTTTTATCATTATAATTATAGTTTTGAAATGATTTTGAAAAAAAACAAATCACAGTGAATTACCAACGCGCAGGGGCGTTAATGTTTAATGGGAGGGAGGGGCAAACGAAAAAAGATATAAAAAATTTAGCGATTTTTGGGGTGGAGAGATCACAATAAAGGTCACTGCTCCGAGCTTATTTATTAATACAGTTTAAGTAATGGGTGAACGTATAAATTACGGAAACGATGATCGCACACTCGAAAAAGGATCCAAAATTATTTCGCCATTGAGTACCAGATGAAAAAAATCGTTTCTATTTTGTTCGTAAGTCATTCGTGGTTTCCTAACAGTGTGCCAAGTCGCTCGGAACGTTTTTTTTTTTCAATTCATAACACATTGTTTCAAAATAATTCCAAACTTTTTGTAACAAATCGTTAGGTCCATAACTGACCGGTTCTCGCGGTTCAAGTTTGGCATCGATTTTTGTACACCTTAAAATTATTACCAACGTGTAGTAATAAACAAAAAAGTGTTTTCCAACCGTTACAAATGTTGTTTTTGATAATACGATGACCGAATTTCAAACTTTCAACTTTGCGTAGGCATAAAGGTAGATGTTTTTGATTTGCCGGAAAATGTAGGGATCGATCTTATTCTCATGACATTATTTGACGGAGACGTGGTGAATTTTCGGCCGAAAAGGGAAAGGTTTTGTCGGAAAACGGTTCGGACACGCACGGCGTTACAACGAATCCTCGAGATTAACAACACGGAATATCCGCGTAGTCCTTATAGGGTTCGGTTCATCAACGACGATGATTCGGAAGCTGCCGCGCGACCATACGATTAGTTTGTATTATTTTAACGAGCTGACACAGTCCAAACACGTGTAGAACACAAAACGTATAAAATATAAATAATATACCTTCCGCCTGCATACAGGGTGCCACGGTAGTTGGGTCGAAATTGAATATAAAACTAAAAAAAAACATTATAATATTTTAATCTTTTCATTCTTCTTCTTCTTCTTCTTCGCCAACTATTTGAATTTGGCCACCTTCGTGCTACTTTTCACGAACATCCGCATCCCCCACATAGGTACACGTTAGCAACCCTCATAACTTTTTCAATCGTTTCCATCCACCTATCCTTAGGTTTCCCTCTACCTATTTTCCCTTCAACGTTCATTCTCATAGCTACTTTTACTGCTTCAGTTTCTTCTACATCTCTCATCACATGCCCAAAAACCACATCTCGTATTTTCCCTCATCTTATCCACCGTCGATACAACACCAATACTACCTCTTACATATTCGTTTCTTAATACACGCCAGAGTCGGTCACATATTACACCCCTTTCTACCGGCCTATTTTTTTTTTTTGTAACTTTTAATAAATATAAAACACCTTCGAAACGTCTAAAAAATATTCAGCGTTGCTGCGGTAGCAATCTTATTTTCCTCGATCGCTGCAAACCACACTACAGAAATGATCATTTGGGACGTCACGTTTGTAACTCGCTCATTAGCTAATACAGCTACAATTCGTGAATGTATTTAAAAAAATTAATTTTTTTTTTTTTCAATTATTGTATTTATTATGTTTCAAAGGATAATATACTGCTGTCAAGTATAACATTATTATTATCTGTGTGAATAAATGTAAAAAGTGAACAAATAGTTCGAGTTTTCAATAAAAGCAGACTGTCTTTAGTGAATCCTGGCAATCCTACAACACACTGGGTACATAGATGATCACCCTATATATATATTATACCGATAGAGCACGTCATTTTTGACTAATCCGCGTCATTAATATTGCGTCTCTTACGGAGAAAATGGCGAGAAATCTGACGGTACCTACAGCAGTGATTGTTTCGTTTTCACACTATTTATAATATAGCTGTTATGTATTATGCTTACACAGATTTCAGTATAACAAGCGCGTTTAGAACAACGGGTTTCCGATCGTAACGTACTTGTACTATGTTGATTACAAGTTGTTTTCATTTCATAACGTGCTGTTTCCAATTTATTTTTCAGTAATAAACTGTTCTCTAAGTACTTCCGTATTTTAATTATTTTTTTTTTTTTTTTTAGAACGCACCTAACAATTATCGCATTGATTGAATAAAATTGGTTTGATTATATACCCATAGTTAACACGTCTTACTTGATTACTAGACGAGCGATCCGACAAGCGATCGCCAATAACATCAGTATCGTGCTTAATTCAATGGCTACTTTGTTTCCTTTTATCAAAATTTGAGGAAGCTCTAGAAAACACAGAGGTATAAAACAATTTAAGTTGATTTCTTGGAATAAAACTCATTTCGATTCACCGTGAAATCGTTTTGGCAATTTATATTTATAACATCATATGATATTCCGAACGTGATTTATAACCTTTAAAATAATTGTACATATTTTATTAAATTGTATCTACGGGAATATGTACATCTGAACAAAAATTTCATATTATTTATAGAGATGTGCGTGAGATGTACGTTTGTTTTTACGGTTAATAATATAAACGTATATAACCCCTTTAAACATAATTGCAATGTTTTTAGTAACTCAATTAAAAAAAAAAAGAAAAAATTTCTTTTGAGAACATCAATTTATTGCTTACATAATAGTGTGTTAAGTAAATAGCACATTATAATGTTCTTATAGGTTATGAAAAATAATAATTTCATTTCCAAAATCAAAGATTATTTAATTAAATTTAATAATAATAATTTCTTCTAAAAATTATAGGTGTATGGCAGATCGGCGGCGAGTGATTATACCTCGTTTCGTTGAATGTACCTATATAACTTGTCTGCCAACCGATTTACTATAATTACACGGATCACATGCGTAGTAATTTAGTTACGATACGAAATATCACGCGTTTATCGCATAATATTACCTTATACAGTGAATAAACGAATATTTTTTTTTTTAAGATCAATATTTATACATACAATTCACTGTGTCCGGCAAAGGATGTTGGCTTATGATAAAAAAAAAAAAAGTTCTTTTTACGGTAAAGTTTACTTTCAATATCGATCGATTCGGAGACGGCTTTTCGAGTGCAGTATTTTAATCGTCGTTTGATGCAACTATACAATATGATTTCGCGTTTTCCAACGAAGGTGATTCTTTTCAAACTCGATTAACAACTATAGTACACTTTAAAGAAATTTCAAACGATCGATTTTTTAAACCAAAAATACTAGGTGAACACGCCTAATATGTTTTGTAGTAATAAAAGTGTCCATGGTTTTTAAAATGTACCACACAGGTATATAAAGTATTTGGTCCTTGGTGTCGGCCAATACCTCTGAATCGACATACTGCCACCTACTACTGTCCCGCGGCTTATTTTTGCCAACGACTATCCGTGTCCACTGTTTCGGCATATTTTTTGACGAAATTTTCCCATCTTAACAGCGGTCTTCCAACGGGTCGCCTCCCTACCGGGTTAGAATCCTCTATAACCTTTCTGATTTTTTTTTTCTTCCTCCAGACACGTCCTGCCCAACCCGGTTTTCTTTTTTTAACATCCGTCAGTATGTTCGGTTGCCGACAAAGGCATTTCAGTTCGTCGTTGTGTATAGTTTCCTCCATTCATTTGTCTGAGCATCAAAATGTGTCGCATAAATTTGCCGTCTTCGGTTTTTCACGGAGGCTACGTTTCTGCACAATAAAGAGTAAAGAGTATCGGTCTTGCCAAAGTTAAGTGCGTCCCAACTTTTAAGTTCTTACGTACATTGCTGAAAATATTTTACTTGGTCCGTAATAGGAACGTAATGACGGTAATCTCACGCGTTTTATATTTTTCGTTATTTTCGCCAAACGATTTTTCCCAGCTCGTTTCTACTACAACGATGCGCGTCTACGCTTATTAGCCTGCAAACGCGCGTGGTGTCCGACGCGTTTCGAGCAAAATGACACGCTGAACGTGCAACGAGAACTGCGAATACGACGCGTCACGCGTCGAGTTCGGATCACGCAACTCGACCTTTCTTCGGCGCCTCGCAGTAAATAAGTAATAATGTACGTAAAAGACGACTCTGTTTGTACGGGTGAGAAAAAAAAAGTAAAATAATAAAACGTGAGAAACTTTTAACGGGTAATTTTACTACACTGTTTCTCGTCAATTATACATTACGCCAGCCGGACGCGCGTCACAGTACAACAACATAATCTCGTTGTTTTAATTTTCTACTCGCGCGATTTAAATAAAACGACGAAACGTCGTAAGACGATTTCGCCGCGTTATGAAATACGCGCGTATAATACGTACGAATCTCGTTCGAAGCTCTCGGAGATTCGGTGTCATAGTTGTTGTTTTTTTTTCCAGAAACAAAAGCAAACGTACATTATATATTATTGCGATGAGGCGTTGCGAAACGCGTCGTTAGAAGACCGCTTGCGGCGAGAGAAGAGAATCTTCGACGTTCGTACCGTGGCGGTCGACCCCTCGGGCATCGAATAAAAAAAAATAATAATGTGTATTACGGACGAAACGATGTTTTTTACTCGGGTTCGAGAAAAAGTCCCTACGAAACCTTCCTCGCACGGATCGATGTTGTACGAATCTGAAGTGTCCGGGCCGCGCGAATCGAAGAAATCCTTCCGAGGCGGACACAACGCGGTTGTTTCACGTCACGACACGCAGAAAAATAAAAAATTACTACTCTCGGACAGTGTATAATTATAGAGCGCCGATCGCCGTCCTAACTCGGATTGTTACGAGAGAAACATTGTTGGTGTTTTCGTTTTCAATTTTTAAGGTCATTGTTATATAACAACAGCACTAAAACATGGAACGAAAACAACGGTTTTACGGGAAGTCGCGAAAAAATGAATCCCGCTTGAGTTCACTGCGGAAATCACAAATATTATAAAACTAACACGTCGTCCGTCGATGTAAATTTCACGAGTATTAGTTATAATACGTATGTTTTATTTATGTTCACGGTGTGTAGGCGACTACTAGAAAGAAAAAAAATTTAATCGAGTAAAACTCATTTTTTGTGTTCGGTTTTCGAAAAATATAACAGAGTAAAAGGACACCACGAGTCTTACTATAAATAATTATCGTAGAATCTCCCGCAACGGTTGTGACGACGCGAAAAAAGTTCACAGATTTGTTGAAGTGGCGCGTTTGAAAATCAAAAAACAACGTCTATCGATTTTCTGTAAGAAAAAAAATTATTTTATCGTATGGTTTACACGAGTGTAATATATTATACAACACGGCTATTATCTCTCTTTCCTAAAAAAATTCTATATTAACACGTCATGTACCTCTACGCCGTAATATGCATTGTGTTATGCAACAACCGGCTGGCTTAATACACGTCGTTTTTGTTCTCGTCAAAACCAACGAATATAATGTTTGCTGTTACGGATTATTTCCTGCGGTCAACTTGGCCATTGATTCGCAAAACATGACACGACTGTTTTCCGCACTTTCCTTTCGATCAAAACAACACTGTGCAGCCGCTCGACAATCTCACGCCGATCTCTTTACACTGCACGGCTTTACGTCTTTACCACCGGCTCGTAAGCGACTGCGGAGATTTAATTTCGCGAAATTTATTTATTTTTTCAAAAAAAATTCGAAAACTCTCCGTTTTGTTCGGCGCAGACTCTGCGTGTAACATCGATGTGAACGAATCGATCGCCCGAGGAGTATAAATCAAAGCGGCCAAATTTTATAAATTCGGTGAGGGTCGATCACACTCCCCATCGTAACCTCAAAGCCTAGCTTATAGTATAACTTTCAAAAATGTGATTTAAAAAAAAATAAAATACACGTTCTTGGAGTAAACGCAGGTATTTTGAATTCTTTTTTTTCCAAAATGCCATTTTGTATGCAATAAGTTTCGTTGAAAAAAGGTTCGGTAAGACTTCTTTTATGGTATAAAAAAAATTCATAACCGTGTACTTTCAAAGTATCGAATAATTTTCGAGTAGTTTTCATTTGTCAAATGTTAACGTTCTTTATGTTCGATATAATCACCAACTATATCATCGTATGTATACGTTTTACGTTTCGGTTATAACGAGCCGCACATAAAATACGATATTTATACACACATATATATGCTTAGTTGGATTTATAGGGAGACCGGTGCGACTCGGCGTCGATCTAATTTTTTCTAAAATGTCGTGTTCAGAAAAATGTTCACCATTCGGCGATTTCAGGGTTTTTAATACAAAACGTCGTACAATATCAAATGTATTTTTTTTTTTCAGGTTCATCACTTAAATGGCGGAACTACAGTGTAATCTATCGGCGCATTTCTACGACTTGGTCAAAACCGCCGACAGAACGCAATTTAGTATAGTGGAATTCATATTCCGCTGAACGTATTCGAGTATTTTTTTTTTTTTTGGATGGATAAAAATATCTGTCTTGTTGGTTTTGACGATTTTTAAGTGTTACGCACACCGGTCACACAACCGTTCATCCGAAAATATCGCCGAGTATTTTTATAGATCCGTCGTAAAAAAATCCGTCGAAATCGGCATTTTACGTACTGCCAACGAGAGGCGAGTTTGCGTTTCGGCGCATTATTTCTCGTACAAGTTTTGGCCGCGCCCCCGTTCCCCGAGGCCCGTCTTCTCTGTAGCGGCCCACTCGCGACGACCGCCGGGGGGGGGGGGAACGTTCCCCCGACTTGCCTTTTCGAAAACTGCAGTTGTTTCGACACGGTATGTCACCGGTCACAGGTCATCGGGCGCACGCCGCTCTTATAACCCGCTCACGAGCGCAGGCACCGGATATGTTTTGTGTGACCCGCTCGCTCCTCTCCCTCGGAATGACGAGTCCTGCTCCTCGACCCCTGCCGGACAGCGCGTCACAATCGTACAAGCCCGTTACGTCTCCTCGACGCCCGGAGACGTTGCGCGTTTCGTCCTTCTCCGACTGGCACACCGGCCACGTTTCGGGCAAGCGCGTGCCGGTGGTGCGTAAGCGACGTCAGCTTGCCAAGTGAAATAAACAGGGCCGGAATTCCGTAGCGCTTAAAACTGCACGGGTACAATACGCGCCGTAATACCGACTAAAAATACGTGTAATATACTACCGTACTAAAAATATGACCAGCGGGCGTGTAATTTAAAAAAAAAACTGATAAAAACGCGAAAACGACGTTGAAAATCCAAAAACAGCGTTAAAAACAACAAAAAAAAATTAAAATCACGAAACACGCGAGACACAGATTTAAAAATGAGACCTCTGAGGCGTGAAAAAAATCTTGAGTTTACTCTACTACTCTTCAAGGACTTTGTATAATAAATACAATGCGAATCCTACAAAGTCCTGATAATAATAATGTTCTGATTGAGTTTTCTCGCTTCGGCCCGCGTTCCTGCCTGTTTTTTAAGGAGCGAAACGTAACGCATCCCACGCGAACACGAACGGACGAAATCGACTGCACGGGGCCGGAACGTTTCTCCCTTCACGCGCAGAATCTACGTACAGTGTTGGATTTCTGGTGCCCCCGGAAAAGTTGGCTAAAATTTCCTACTGCAAACCGGTATCGAACGAAAAAAATAAAACTTTAAAAATCTAGATCCGTAAAAGTACCTAATATTTCCAACGAAAAGAGCCGCGAGAGTTTATCCAGACGTTGCCGGCCCCTAAAAAAATTCTGTACATCGACCTCGTGTTGCGACCGCCAAAAATGAATCCTATAGCACACCGGGTCCGTTAATCTTTCGGTGGCGAAAACGGGACATTTTTTTGGTGAAAAAAATTCCATTTTTCCGAATCGTCGAGGTTCACGAGAAATTTCGGGAATCGGCCCTAAGAGTTGTGCGTTCCTGGCTGGAAAAAAAAAAATATTGCTCGCTGTGGTGATTTTAAGATGCCGCCCGACGCCGGGCGAACAACACAACTTTTGTACACGTTGGAGAATACGTACCGTTAGTCTACGTCAAAATTATTTCTATCGTCTGTTTAACAAGATTAGATTATGCCGTAACTATTATAAATCATTACAGTCGATAACAATTAGTAGGGAAAAAATTTTTGTAAAAATGGAAATTTTACTAGTACCCTCACAGTTGTACCGTGTAAATTGTTAACATTTATATAGGTATGTTAGGCACACGTCGCTTTATTGTTACGTTACAAGAGGAAGTGTGTACAGTTCAAAAGTGGTCGAGTACAGCAAGTTTGTTTCGCAGTGAGATGTTAATATAATTGAAGTGTCCGTTATGTCGGACGCGTGTCGCAAGCAGCGATTTCATCCTTTTTAAGTACGCGCGCCTATCGTTCGATGTTTGTGATACACACATTGTTACAATTATTTACATTTTACGTTTGAAACGAGCGATGTAGTACACCGAATAATACCGTGTTATACAACGATCATGATAACCGACGGTGCGTGCAGATAAATCGTAAACGATTTATTATGGAGTTTTTAGTCGGTGTATTCTCGTTTTGACGCTCCAATTAACAGTTTACAACGTTCGCAATAGGACTATCGTACATCGGTAATTCTATTGTATTTACGTTCCAGCACGGTACTGTCTATAGATTGAAACCTATATTATAAACCCTATAGAATAAATAGTATATATACATATATACTTTTCGAATATCAAACAGTGGACGATGGCGACACAGTTTAATAACCAAAACGATTTACAATTTAAACAACGATATTTCAACTGTACGGGGTCGTGTTTAGAAAGGGAGAGAGGCGTCCAAAACTCAAAACTAAATTCTTAGTCGCCTGTAAAAAGCGACCACGATAAAACTCGGGACTCGATATAGTTTAAAAAAAAATACGCCACTGCTGTAATAATACGTATTATTATGCTTTTACACGGTATCGCGAACGTAAATTTGTTTCTATAAGTCGAGGGCGTCATTTCAGATTTCGAATAAGCGGGTGCGAACAATCGATAATGGCCAATAAATGAGAAAAAAATTTAAAAAAAAAGCGTAAACCTGCGGAATTATAGCAGCTCAAACTCCTTCAAATCTACCGTAATATCTTCCAATTTTTTAAGGGTCGCATACTGGATTTTATGACGTGAATTATAATAGGGTTTTACTTATCCAATATCCATTTTGAAAACGGTTCTGAACTCGTCATAATGTCTTCTGTATGGTTTTAAATAAATAAACAACGATTGAAATATTGAATTTTTGCGACGATATAAGATCAAACGGTCACAAAATTATGAAAACTTATTTGTTTGCATCTTGTAAAAACAGTGTTTGGGTTCTTTAATTCGACTTTTCAGTTTCGGCTCTAGCTAAGCCTTCCAAAAAAAAAAAAAATCATGGAAATACAATAAAATTATGTTTTTAAAACTGAAATGTCATTGGCACGACTAAAAATCCATATTTTATACTAATGATGAAGTGTGCTCCCAAATGTCCAATACGTGACGTCTCTTGATATAACTATAATCACGAGTCTTACCTAATCTAACCGTTTTCAAAACGAAAATTTGGGAAACTAAAAAATGAGTTGTATTGGAAAATCGACGAAGACCCTTGAAGAAAAATGCATTCTATTCTGCGATGTTTTTCACTTTAACTTTTAACCAAAATTGCGCCAATAGAACTCACGAACAGTTTACTTTTATTCCTAGTACTTGGACCAATATTCAAGGTACAGAAAAAAATTGGGTCCCCGAAAGACACCTCGCCTCCCCCGAACGGCACCCCTGATATATAAACGCAGCGAGTACGTTAAAAATAAAACTCATACAGAGCTGGTTATCAGGCATACTCTGGTATGGTTCCTGCAAGAATCGATATAAATATTCAATAACACACGGGTGGTAATCGTTTTTATATTGGCCATTGTTACGATATTATAACATGATATCGTTCGAGCGAATAATAATATGTAAATACAAAACACATTTATTATATAACTCACGCGCAGGACGCAATTATTTCGTCTAAACTAGTGCCTGCAATATATATAGGTATTACAATACTACGATAAGGCGGTCGACCGCCTTCGGATCGGAGAGCAAAATAAATTGGTAAACATTTTTACTATCCAGCGAACGTGAAAAGCGGTACGGCATTGTACTTAACAAAAAAAAAAAAAAACCCAATTTGGCCTGCAGCCGGTCGGTAAAATTCGTCAATCCATCGTTTCGATAGATATTGCAAGTTATTGTTGGGAATCGTCCAAACGGAGTTTAGAACTGTTTTGGCAGTCGCGTATAGAATGCTTGTATTTTTTTTATTGTAATTCGAATAAAATGATTAAACTGCAGGCTATTTGTGACGTTAAAAAAAGACATAACGATTATTTTTAAAAAAAACGTAAAAGAGCGCAATTTTTTTCATTTTCGTAGTCGAACCTAAAACAAACAGAAAACCGTTCACGAAGAGAAAAAAAATGTTTTTCTCCGGCAAACACCTGTAAATATACAGGATTACTAAAACGAGTGTTCGAACGCTTTTATTCGACAACATCCGTTCGAATAATTTAGAAGATATTAAACCGTTGTATAGGCAAACAAAAACACGACAGTTCGACTATATTTATACAAACGGAGCCCACTCGAAGTTTTCGAAACACTAGGTATATTATCTGCGAGCATATAGACGTTGTTGATGCTATATTGCTCACAGATATTGGAGACGATAAGCGGAATAAAAAAAAAAAAAAATTGAAAGTACTTTTATCGTGAACCGTTCTCCTAAACTACAGGGTTCTTCGATGCCCTTATTCCCGTGGTCGTGCAGCGATTCGTCATATCGTCGCCTAGTTCGTGGTCTCGTGTACAACAATAATTAGTTCATCGCACGCTGCAGTTTAGAACGTTTTATTTTCAAAATAAATAAAACTACGATCGTTTATAATAATAATCTAGGGCACATTATTATTATTATTATTATTTTTTTCGTCGTGACAAATGTTTTAATCACATGAACATTATGTTACATAAATATTAATGTTTGGCCGAGTTCCTCAAAAACTTGACAATGCGAATTTAACTAGGGTCCATTTTAGGTACTGCCGACTTAATAATTTTATCGAGTTAAATTTTATTCATTAATTTTATCGATTTTGAGCGCAAGTACCTATAACGCGTAAAAATTTAATTATTGAGTAGGCTCTGTGCCGATATTTAAGTAAATTTATTTTGTTGACAAGTGCTAATATGTTTTTTTTAATTATATGTTCAACAGTTTATCTCTTTATAGTAGTGTTATTATTTAAATATTTTATTATATAGCTGAACTTAAACAATAAACATTATTTTACTGTTGATAATTTAATATCTAATTATACACAATAATTATAAATTTTAATAATGTTTCAAAATATTGTACCTATAAAGCATAAAGAAATCAACAAAATATACAATGACGTTAAAATGCCATATTAAACTCGTTGAACCACTACAGTTCAATTCGTTAAAACTCTATTACGTTAATTTTTGGGGTTTGTATACTTTATAACAATGCATCCACTACACATCTTTTTATATAAAATTCAGATGAGATACTTTAACAATCTTGAGGATCACTTAAAATCATTTAACCATGAAAATATAAAGAATATTACATAGAACAAAATGTTTCTATTGATATTGAATTAAAAATCATAATTAACATAACTTCTTATTTAGTTAGGTAGGCATTAATGAGAGAGTGGGTATGGATGGAATCGTGAGCGTCAGAGTCTCCGCGGTAATACTTAGATCAACCATTAGGTATGGAACTATTTTGAAATGGTTTTGAACTAATTATAGTTAAACGCACACCTACTACGCTTTGGGTAAGTCACTGATTCGGAAATTGTGGTTCAAACGTATTATTTAATATCTGAAAGCAACGATAAATTGTTGCCTTTGAAAAAACAATTCTGAGCGAGTTCAGTTGTTTACGTCCTGGTAAGTTTTTCGAGAATTTCAAAGTTCTCTATGCTTAGCTCAAAAATTTTTGAAACCACTCAAAACTTTCATCAAATCTATATCGTACACTTATTTGAATGTTATGTAAAAGTTTCAGCTTGTTTCGATCGTTATTTTGGATGTTATGGCTAAAAAACTAGATCGATACGTCAGACCCCGTGATCTTGCCGTTTTCGGCACACAACTCAGAAAATAATCAATACATCGAAAAATGCTCAAAATAGAATAAAATTAGACGCTAAAATCCCAACTTTTGTGCGTTATTCAGCGTAACGATTGGAGCACTCCTTCTACCCGAAAACGTAATTACAAACCGGAAAGTTAAAAAAATTTCGCCGTAAAATTCTCGATTTTTTTTACTTTTATTTTTCGGGTAAAACTCAAAAAACTGGCCAAGTTTCAATAAAAACTTCAACCGCCAGCGCTGGCAGACTAGAGGTACTGAGTTTTTCGATAATCGGAGCTTTCATTTCGACGCGAAAATTTGTTGACAGAAAAAAAAAAAACACATCACCACCGTAAAAAAACAACACGTTCTTCGCTGAAACTTAAAATACACGAAAGAAACAACAAAGAGTAATGTTAAGAACGTTGAAAAAATAGTTGTAAAATGCGCGCTTACCGTTCGACGACACACGTTCGAGCAGCGGCCTTTGGGGCAATGGCACAAAAACAGAAGACGCGTCGAAAAGATCGCGTTCGGAGCTATTCGTCAGCGGGGGTATATTGTTAAAAAAACAGAAATTTGTTTTGGCTGTTTTCGTTTTTTACTGTTTTTTTTTTTTGAAATCGCGGAAGAGACACGCGGGTCACGCAGTTCGAGCGGCGTGCGTCTTACTCGCGATCGCGGGCTTGAATGGATCCGGCGACCGACCGCGTCGATGCAGACGATCTGTACGCTCGCTCGTCGGCGGCGGCGGCGTCCAGGGTGTCGTCTTCCTTTCTCTCTCGAACGGTCGCCGGGGAGGAACGCCGAGGAAGACGCGCGGCCGGCCGCGAGGAACCGGGTCAAGGCGTATCGCACGGGCGGTGCCGTCGACGGGACGGACGGGAGAAGAGCGAAAAACGACCGCGGTTGAAATTACGTCCGAGAACGTGAAATATTATTTGTCGCAGAGCGGTTTTTGATTTTTTTTTTTTGTGCAAAAATCGCGAACCATCGACGAGCATTCGTCTCAAGGCGGATTCGGAAACGTCGATTTTCCACCCTCCGTCACGCGTACCGATCATAGGACGGTTTTCCAACGTACTACCGACCGGTCTAACGATTGACGCGATGAGGGCAAACTGATCGTTCGAGACGTCCGTCGAGCTACGTTTTTTTTTTCTCGTCATACTTTTTTTTTTTTAAGAACAAAAAACGTTAAAAACATTCACGCTGGATTTTTAACAATCAAGAATTTGTAGAAATTCAGCGGACAAAATCGAAAATGAGCCTCGACACCGCGGACGTCTTGAAGATCGGATTTGGATTGATCGTCGGTATGTCGGAAGTAAAAACCGTCTGTAAAGTCCTATGAGACAGCCAGAGAACGAAAATCGACGTTTTCAACCGCCCGCCTTCAGCCCTATCGTCCTCATCGAGTTGTTGATAATCATAATCGATGTCCGATAAGCGGTCGAGTTAATGGAAAACACGTCGAGGAGTCGACTGATCGATTTTAACTGCAGACATGTCAAAAAAACCACGTTATATGTTTTCCGTTGCCACGAACTGATTTTCGTGAAATTTTTATTTAATTTTTTTTTTTTTTTACCACCAGTGTTAGAACAATAATAATTAATAACGATGGATAGATCGTTATCAATATTTAACGCATTTGAAGTTTGAACCAAATATGATGCATATGGCCGATACATGGTAAAACGAATCGCGTAGGTAACATGCATATATAAGGAGGCACAACATATTTGGTGAAAACATTATTCAAAATTCGATTATATTATTAATGTAAATATGTGCTTTTGTCAAGGCTGGTCAAGTCAACGACTTTCCTCAGCACGTTACGTTAATTTATAAGAATTGTTTTAAATTATCAAAATATTAAAAGTGAACAAGTGACAAAAACCATGATTATCTCGACTTAAAAACAAATATGATGATGGTTTACATTTTTAATTAACAAGTATGACGTTTCCTCCGCTTCTAAAAAATCTTATTTTCTTTTGAAATTTTCTTAGCATTAGTACCTATTTTTTTTAAGAGTTTTAAAAAAAAAAATTAAATCATTACGGATTAACTTCGAGCTAACACGTTTTAAAAAATAAACTTAACTTTTGAACTTAATTTTGACTTTAAACGAGTTAATTCCCAGGTGTTTTGTCAGTTTCATTGTACACTTAAAAACAATCACACTTAAACAACACACTTAAACAAAACAATACACTTAAACAATCGATTGATTTACAAACATTAAAAATAACCGGTAACTTTTATTCACTACTAACTTGCCATCACGGTTCAAAGCCGAAAAAAAGTCCCATTGCTACCAAAAACGTATTGTTTACATTTTAATCCTGTATTTAACGCGATTAAAATTAATGCGAGCACTAATTAAAACGCTCATTTTTAAATCGGAAAAACTAAGAGCTTGAATACGTGGTGCTCATGAATTCCACTCAGCGTGGCCACTATAATATGTATCATATGCAACGCTCGTGGCAATGGGGAAAAAAAAGTCTATATACTAAATGACTCGCGGCAGTCAACAGGATCCTCGCTGTCTTTCAGCATTTTTTGAAGGGCAGACGGTGTGAAAATACTAAATTATTTCGAATATGCCACGTTTAAAACGTAATTTATCGAATAGTAAATTTCAAAGCGCAAAATAAACACTAAACAATGTGTTTAAAATGAGTCTGTAGGTTTGCATCAAACATCGCGTCCACCATTGATGCGCGTAACATTTTTTGAAGTTATAATTTAAGACGGTTTTAAAAACTTTGTGGGGCAAAAAAAATAACTATTCGTGTTCACGTAAATTTAAAAAAAAAACACACACAGTGTAACCAAAGTTATCCGAATCAACAAAATTCGTCGATAAGTGTAGGAACGGAAAACACTGACCGGTGATCGCGGGTATAATGCGGATAGTTACCGAATTCTGAGAAGGCCGACCTCGAACTACTGCGGCGGGCGTGTGAAGAACGTGTCTTAAAACGGGATGTGTTAATCATGTGGGAAACCCTTTTTATGGATTTTCGTGGGTTTGCCTTGTTTTTTCAAACATTTTTTATTTCATTTTTTTTTTTTTTTTTTTTTACTCATCCGCACCGTGTGGTTTTGGAAATGGATCGCCCGAAAATCCTTGACCGGACTACGTGTATGGCGATACTGCGATAATTATACAGTAGTATAGTAGTAGTAGTTAGGTACGACAACAAAAATAATTGCTGTTATACCGTATTATGATGAACTTTTATGAGTAAATAATATTGTTCACGATTTATGTGAACCGTGAGACGTACCTAATTATACATGTGACGATATTACAAAAAATATTACATTTTAAGTTTGTTAATTTAACGCCAAAAACAAATGATTTTTATAAAAATCCCAACATCCTGAAATCCCAACATGTACGGTCAATAATATAAAGCAACGCGACAAAAGCGCAAAACAAAACAAAATTACAGTTCTATAATATTACAATAAACATTCCAACCTGAATTCTTTTGAAATTCAAAGAACTACATTTGTGATATTTTTGATTTCAGTTTTTTATACAACGTGATTACTAACAACGGAGATTGTTCTGAATTTTTACAAAAACTAGGTTTCCACGTTTCAGCTCGTTTCGATGGATCTAATAACACCAATTTTCTTATTACGCGTCAGAAGTTTTGCTCTTTAGAAAATAAAAATTTTGCACTTCATTCCCACCATCTAATCAACGAATCCGCTGTAAATGTATTAATATAATTTTTCATTTAATTCTTTACAATCTATCAAACATCCTGTCTTTTCTACACATTATATTAGTCAATACTTGATTAAGTGAACCGAAATTATTTTTATTTTTAATTTAATTTAAATTTCATTTTTACTCGCATGCGACTGTATCGATAGTCATATTAACTATAGGTATTGTATTCTTTATAAATATATATGTGTGTGTATAAAATATAATGATAATTATAAAACAGACGTAAACATATTCAAAAAAAAAAAAAATTATGTATTTATTCTTCATAAAACGTTGATTTTTCAAATACCATTATAAATTTAACTAAATTTAACTTCCGAAACGCTGGTTGAAAAATGCAAGCTGCATATCCGTCATTTTTCCGCACATACATCAAAACCAACGTATCATGTTCATGCGGGTAACTTGGATGGTCATTGGATAATTGAAATAAAACTATTTTACATATTTTGTATAAACATTAATTATATAAAATATATTAAATGCTGTACTTATGCTTTCGCTGGGGCGGACTGGGAAAGAAATTCGGCCATTAGGAAATTCAAAATTCAGTCCAAAATTTAACTGTCGAGGAAAAGACCAAAAACTGTTTTGTTTTTAACAGTTCTCATTTTCTTTCCTTTTTAAAACACTGTTTCTTTGTAAAAAAAAAAAAAATTTGAAAAATAATGTAAAAATATTTTCTTAAAAATACAATTTTTACATAAAAAAAAAAAAAAAAACTAAAACAGTACCCAATTTTCAGAAGAATAATAATCCAGATAATCCCAAAAATGATGTTAAGTTCTTAGATTTTTCAGACTGATATTAAAAATCTGAAGAAAAGTTATCATACCTACATGCAAATGAATACAAATGTGTGTATTACTTTTTTATCTTAATAACATAATGACGACTTTATTGAATTTGAAAACATTTTAACAAGTTTCGTGAAACTGTAAGAACAAAATACTACTATATAACTACATGACTACTATATTACTTGATAAATCATCTATTTCTAAAACTAAATATACAGCTTTCGAAAAAAAGAAGTAAATGTATAATATTATTACAACGCTGAACAGAAACCAAGTTGAATGATGTTATTATCTTAGAAATTTATTTTAACATTGTTCAGACAATTTTTGATTACATAACGGGTACTATTTAAACTTCCATACCGTTCAATTACTCTGCGGATGTAACAAAGATAGATGAATAATGGCAGCTGTTATAAACCGTATTTTAGAACTCGGTCCAAAAAACATGGGTAATCGGTTAGGTAAATAGGAAGTAAGTTTTGAAGATTGCCACGATAAAGCAGTTTTTATTTAGAAACGCCGTAATCATTGGATTGGTTTCTTGCCAAATAGATAAAATAAAAACTAGGGTTCCAGTTATTGTATAGTATTAACGTGTGAGAAACTGAAACCTATCATAACGGAAAAATCCCAGTGCGGTGATTTGGATCTAATCAGAAAACAATACTGTCAAACAATGGAATACACACGGTCGTTTGCAGAACAATATAGTATTTGGCTCGTTAAAGTTTTAAAACATTTATATTCGGGTATATCGCACGTATTTTCATATTCGAAGTGATTAAGTACGTACAGACGAAAAAAAAAAAAAAGGAAGAAACCGATCGGGTGGATCATTGTTGGAGACTTCATTTTAGAGTGAAGGTCACAGCTTTTGGTGGATCACTGGTCCGAACTATGTATATTGATGTTTAAATCAAACTTGTAAGCAATGGATTTGGAAAAAATTACCATTTCGAACGAGCTTAGTGACTCGGAGGGTTTTAAACTCTAAAATAATTTTAAAACATTTATACACGGCGTTTTAACCTTGTTCATTCCGTAATATGTGATAATTTTTTTAATTGGTTGCAACCGTTTTTGTAAGATATATTAAAAAAAAAAAAAAAAAAAAAACGAATTGGTAACGCGATGAAAAACATAGTTAAAAAAGCGATTTAAAAGCAGTGAAAATTAATAAAACAATTTCCGGATTATCAAAATATGTTTTCACATAAAATAATACGTTTTAACGATTATGTAAAAGTTTTGAGCCTTAAATATAAAAATTGCACGATTAATTATCAAACTAAACCTACATAATAATAAAAACTTCAAACATTAAATTCTCTATATTTAGCTAAAAAATGATTGAAACAGTTTAAAATTTGAATGACACTTAAATTTAATCTGGTGCAATAAATGTGTGAAAATTTCAATAGTTTTAAACAATATTATTAAAGGACTATAAAATGGAGACATAGTCAAAAACACATATAGTGACAAAAACCGAAAATTACAGTCTCCGTAATGGATTCGTTTTGTTTTCATAAATTTCTATGCTAGGTATAAAAATGACTAATATTTTATACGATACTCGTGCGCCGTGTTGTAAAACAAGTTTTGGATGAATCAGGATGAACGTTATAAATGTTTTATAACACAATATAGTTATGAATTATTATATTATACGCATTAATAGTACCTACTTATTGCAAAGAACAACGTTCGACTGTTTATATGAAATAATTATATAATTTCCTTATGTCAAAAGTGTTGTGCAACACGCGGTTTCCGATACACGCGAGTAGGAAGAAGACACACATTTTGTCAAAAATATCCCTATAGTCTTTTGCGTTCGACCACTTTCTCTGTTTGGTGACATTTAATAAGATATTTTTGCGAACGACCGGTTAATATTGATATCTACTGCATAATAGTTGAATTCGGTTAGTATAACTCGAAAATCTATATTCGAGAAAAGAATTAAATAGCTGTAAACCGTACAAATCAAATTCATTTGTTCCTAGATATACCTCCATTTTAACGATTTATAACGAAAATTCAGGTATTTGTACTTATGTTCAGTATACAAGTAGCAAACACAGCGTACTACAACGTTATAAAAAAAATGTGGCCAAGTTAATGATGTGTGAAAACACGACTATAATAAAATATACTCAAATTATCATTAGAAAAAAAAAATTTTGTAAACTATAAGTACTAATAGTAATTGTTTTTTTTTTTTTTCAAAATACGTGTTTACAAATAGTTCTATAACAAAAAAAGAGGAAAAAGGGTAGTTACTTCCTTATTTCTTTACATGTATTTTGTATCGGCCAAACTGCATATTTACACAAAATAGAAAGTTGGCTTTACTGACATTCAATATCGATATACCTATATAATATATTATATTGAATTACGTTTATACAATAAATCGAATGAAAAAAAAAATGTCTAAATTAATTTCGTGTGTGGTCGATTTGAATCTGCTATATGTGTATATACATATATTAAATACCTCATATTGACCGTCGGCCATAAAAAACATTATTTAAGTGCATATGCAATAACTTGCGACCTCCAGCGTGTTATCAGAGATACTTATTTGATGATTTAGTAGTATTGCATAGTTGATATAGGTTTTTTTTTTTGTTACCCAAACATCATTCATTAGAACGGTTTTCGATTTGTTCGGATTTTATGGATTCGTATATTGTCTCCTAAGGCGATTTATGAAAACACGTATTTAATATTTGAATATTATGTGATTATAATTTTAATACCGAGTTGATATGAATGATGATTCCGACATAACTGAAGAGAAAAAAACAAGGCAAACCGTACCATTATAATTATTATTATGTGTTAAATGCATGATTTATTCATATTACTGATGGTGTTGAAAATGCAATAACAGTGCTCAATTGATTAATTTTTGAGTGAGACATTTAGTGCGCTACGTTCGTACACGATTTTTGACAAGCCAAAGAAATTTTCCCATAATTTTTAAAACAGTTATCGATAACAACCAAATAAAATATTTTATTCGTTTACGAATAAATCTTCAATTATTGTCGAGATTTTCCGCGGTCATTTAAAATATAAACTTTTTTTTTCCATTTGTCATTTTTTTTTTCTTTCGGAATTTTTTCAGGAATCTTTCGCATCAAAAACTATAGAGTTTACCGTTCGACGAACCATAATAAAACAACTCAATTTCTAATTTTTTGCTCGACATGAATTCGTTTTAAACCAAATCTCTAAGCAAATATTATTGTACTTCAAGTAATACCATACTGAAGGAAAAGTTCTAGGGCTACTTTACCGGTCGTTTAAAAATATGTATTTTTAATGAAATTAATTATATTGAATACAACACGTCACATAGTATAACTGTAGTATGTATCATTACATCTATTGCAGCTCTCCGTCTAGTCTCCGTCGAAAAACCATTTCAAAAGCTTCATCAAGTTTCAGAAAAGGATTTTGGTAATACGGCGTCTCGTTATTCCTTGATTAAGTATATTAATAAACTATTTTTAAAAAAATATTTTAAATTTTGAAAATATTTTAAGCGAACACAAGTTAGTACATCTTAGCGATTTCTTGTGTGTAAGTGTACTAGCAGTAGGTAGAATTAGTATTTTTATATTATGCATGAAACAATAATTAGTACTTTCTTGTCAGTAATATAATTACTAAATAGCATAATAGTATTAAAAAACGTTATAATAAACATGGGTAGGTAGAGATAATTTTCTGTTTCGCGTGGGTTTTAATAAGAAATGAATAATAAATTACAAGTCCCATTGAACGGTATGTCGAATGATGGTTCATGATAGTTATTTTGAAAAAAATCTTCATCTGACCGTGCAGTTTTGTTATTTATTAATTTTTTTTTTTACGAATTCGGTTACTTATCGTCCAGCCGATTTTTCGGATTTTCAGAGAAATCCCGATAAAATCACTCAGTCAGGTACACATCAAATGAGTAATTTTTTTTTTTCTTGTTTCATCGACCCACACGTCCTGAAAACATCGGACCTGGTTGGATCTTTTCAATACGTTCTTGGGTTAGGTTAGCCACACTAAATGACGTACGTACATCATTTGTTCGGGAAAAAAATGACGAAAACTTAAATTTTCTCAGCGTAGCGGCAGATCGCCACTCGGTCCTCGTGTACAGCCGTTTAATCGTTCGCAGTCACGCCACTGCGGGTCGTCGTACACAGCAGCCAGCGATCTGTAACGCACTTCCTAGTGGCCGCGATAATTATCGTATTATTATAACATACCTCTATCTAAATTATATTACAACGATTTCGTAGTTCAAATGTTATCACGCGATCCGAGTTAAACGGCTAATGTCGCTGCTTTCGAGTGATGAATGGTCCGTTTGGTCCGTTCGTCGGGTCTTTTAATATCCCGCGCAACACGTGTGACACGGTACAGCACGACCTACACGCCGGTGCCATAAACGCGATCACGAGCGGTTAATAATAATAATCATAATGTGTTATACAGTTTGTCCTCGGGCCGCCCCGCGATGATTGGATTTGTTTTTTTTTCCATCCGATTACGCGGGAGAGCGTGTAAACCATACGGAATAACAACAGCGCGGACTGCGCTCGAAGACAGAGAAAACGTCGATCAAGAGAGAAAGCAGTGTACACTGTGAGGAATTCACGGAAGAATAAAATCATTGTCGTTTGATGTGGATTTTGGGATGGATATTGTAGTTTCTTACCGCGGTCGGTAGATACGACGGGGCCAAAACAGTTTCCTCCTCCTCAGACCACTGGCCGATTACTACGCGCATTAGTAACCGCGGGTAGCGATAGATGTTGGTGAGTAGTTTTTACGATATCACACAATGTTGTATGGAAACTTTTGGAGACGTCTTAACACGTCTGGTTGGGCAGCAAAACCATTAGTGTGTATTGTGTGTACAGTGCGGGAGAGAACGGATAAGTCGCGAGGAAAGTGTGGAAGAAAACAATTTTTATCCGAGAAACATAAAATTTGCCTCGGAACAAACATGAATCGTTTTATCCCTCCGTAAATTCCTTACACTACAGCTTTTTTTCTCTCGATCCATATCAGCGACTGCACATTGTCTCTCTCTCATACAGGGTGTATCGTAAGTTCTCTAGTAGCCAAACACATGAATCGGTATTATAAGAGTTTTTCAAAGAAGAAGGGTAAGAAGGGTGATGAAACGCCTCAAACAAAAAATAAAAAAAAAAAGGAATTTGATCGAATTTCGAAAATTCGTGCCTCTATGCGAGCCAAAAACCCGTTAAAATCCCAACGCAAAACGAAATGTTGTACCTACTGGATCTTTGAACAAAATATTGCGTCCGTTTTCTTACACCGTGCTTACACACTGGATGTTTCGAACAATATAAAATAGATGGTATATTATTTATAATACGTGCTACAGTGCCCGTTCGTATATATTTGAACCTAAAAAATTGTATTTTGAATCGAAATTTTTTTATGCGCCGATTTTCTCACCGCGGGCCTGAGCGTGTACAGCCCGCCAATATAATAAAATATGCGTACGGCGATTGAAGTCTCAAAGTATCGAAAACATAATATATTATAATTCCAATGACGCATTATCTTCCCCGACTGAAGTAAAATCTTTTAAGATGCCATATTATACATTCTACTAGTATTTTGTGCGGTGTACTCATACTTCATTGTGTATGCGCTTGAGATGCATGTTTTTGATCTCAATGTCAACAGAAACTCTGTATTGTTAAGAAAAATGAATATCGTGATCGAACAAAAATAATTGTTCAATTATTTGTTTATTATTCGAGAGACACGACGCGAAAACAACTTAAGCATAAAGTTTAAGGACAAACGTGTATAGGAATAAATTACGGGGCGAGAAATTTACTCGGGAAAATTTCGTGTCTCCAAGTGTCTTGTCGAATGGACTTTAAGGCGTTCGAGGGGGTGAAGAAACTTGGTTCGAACATAAACCGTAAAATTACGATTAATCGTATAATATACTATTATAGCGTTTATACACTGCGTGTTTTTTATAAGCGTGTTTGTACTTCAATAATGTGTTGCTATTTTATTACACGTCGGTTTTATCTCGTCGCTTTTAATTTTAAATTCAAGTTGTTAATAAAGTTATTTAAAATATTCTTTTTTCCGAGTACGTGTAAACGAACGAAAATTTGTCGGGGCGATTTGTAAATTTAAACTATTACGTATACTTGACCGAAATTTTTGGTTGAGCGATCAAAATTGCTTGTTCTTTTAGCATAGGTATAAGAACAGTTTTAACATCCGAAAGTTCTTATACGATATAAATATGTAAGATACTATGATAGTTTTAAATAATTATTGTTGTATTTGCAAATTATAAGTTCAACGACTATACTTTGTTAAAATATAGGTATCTTACGATATCATACCGTAGTTTAAGTCCCATAAAAATATTATATTACATAAGATGGTTTTACAACGATTTAATTCCGGACACTGAAAATAATAATAATTTAATGTTTTCTCATCATACATAACACCTACCTATAATGTTTATAAACGATACGGTGTACTTTGGTGGTGTGCAATACTGCTGTTGTATACGAATTAACACGAAAGTATAATAAATTTAAACATAAAACACGTAAGTAATGTTTAAACAAAATTGATGACTCTAATAATACCGTAAGAATGCGTATAGTTTTAACTTTATAGCCTTAGAAAATGTTATTTTGTTACATCACATACCTTACAGTACTTAAATACGATGTAAGACCGAAATATCACCACGATTAATAGAACACGGTATATTTCTAAGTTTAAAATTTTTAAGTATAATTATGTGAGAAGTTAGAACTGTCCGGTAATTAAATACAAGGTTAGGTACGCGGAATTCACAAAAAATATGATCTTTCGGTTATACCATCATAAGTGTAAATAATAATGACAATAATAATTTATCTGGTTGTGTAAAGTTTTTAAAACAAAACCGTTTTTACTCGAAATCAATGTACAGCACTTATTATCAACGTTCGACGGGTACCTACATAAACTCAAAGTATTTCGGATATATTAACACCGTGCGTTTCATTAACTTTATTTATACAGACGTATTTTCAACAAAACTTTTGCAATAAAGTGCAGAACAATGTTTACAAAATTTACATAAATATATATATATATATATATAGTCTTGATTGAATTTAATATATAATAATAATTTATAATTAACAGTGTAGCAATAAGAACACGTCGTTGAGCGTAAGAAAGAGGTTAAGGTAACATTTTGTATATTATGTGAAATTTAACTAATACCGTGCAGCAAGTAATAATAATTTACATAAAAATAAGTCAGAAAAAACTCTATCAATAGCGTTAAGAAATTATTATTTCGACGTGTATAATTACATGTGTAAACAAACATAATACAACAATGTGGATTCTATCGTAACTCGATTTGTATGTGTGAACAATGAATTAAAAAAAAGTATATTTAAACACGTATAACGCGTACACATCAACGCCCGACATAATATACCTAACCTACCTATTCAATCCTATAGTGAAATCGAACTAGTTGCACGAAAACTTCACGATAAACTCCAATCAGTCAAATAAGTTCAGTTAATGATTTAACATCATAAGTGTGTGTATACGTTTTATTCGCTTTAAAATAATTTTAGATAAATATACGAGAACATAAAAAACAGACGTCAACTAAGCTAAACTAACCGTCGTCTAGAAAACGTAAGACAAATAATAGTTGTTACAACGTATTGTTAACGAAATAACGTTTATTTTATTCTAATATTTTCCAATAAGTATTATCTTTCTGGCGTATAAATTTTTAATAATATATAGGTACTTACATACATGCACACCGTAGTAATACTTACGTAGCACACTTGTCATCATACAATGATTATGATACAATAAAGCGTATAACTCACCGTTTGAAACGAAAAAACACTAAGGTTATTTATAAATGATTTTTTGTAAAATTGAGAAAAAATTCGCATTAATAATATATAACTGAATTTTGGTTTGGAATTTAACACACGAGTGTAACGCGGTGTATTAATATTTAAACAAAAGTAAAAATTGGTAAAAAAAAAAACAAACCGAAAAAACAAATCGTTACGTTTAAAATATTATATACTTACTAAAAAGATCAATTTTTCTCACGATTAGAAAGTACCAAATTCTACAGAACTATACAGTAACGTTTTGGTTTTCAGGAACATTTTTTATACAAACGAACATATTGTATTCAAAAAGAATAGTATTTACAATTTTTTTTGAAACCGAGAGAAAGTTAATTCAACGATATTTATATACTTCATATTTTGAAAATTGACGTAGATTATAGCGTGATGGTGTCTACAACTTTTTAATAAAATAGAAAATCGGTTAAGAATACGGAAAGAGAAAACTGAACAGTCATTGATGTGTCTCACGATAGGTTTAAGGTTTAAATGAATATTTATTTCATACACTAAACGCTAATGACACCGAATAGTTCATACTCGAGTGTAAATACTAAGCGTTTTTGATCGAAGTATACTAACTGCAAGTGACGCTAAAAAAAGTCTTGACCAAAAATGCCCTGACCACATCGGCTTTAACGCCAGTAAAAATAATCCTGCAAGGTTAATTTCTCGTAAAAATCGAGAAATATAGTCAAAAATTAAAAGTGTTAAATATTGATTGTATACACTAATTCGGTTTGAAACAACGTAGATTAACGCGGTGCAACATGCTGTAGCGTGATTGCTTGATAAGATCATGATAAAACAGAAAGTAAAAATCTAAATGAAACAAACCGCGATCACTCCAGGTCCCGCGGGTAGTTTGACAAAGTAGCGACTACGCTTTGAATAGGTCACTGAATTGGAAATTGTGCTTTAAACGTATTATTTTATATCTGAAAGCAATAATAAATCGTTGTCTTCGAAAAAACGATTTTGAGCGAACTCAGTTGTCTGGTAAAGTTTACGAGAATTTCGAAGTTCTATGCTTAGATCAAAAATGTTCGAAATCAACTTTTACCAAATCTGAACCGTACCTATTTTAAGATTATGTAAAAGTTTCAGCTAAATCCAATCATTATTTTGGATATTATGGGCAAAAAACTGAATCGTTATGTCCAAAACACGTTTGCCGTAATTAATGTTTCTCCTTAGTTTCTGCTTATACTTTCACGTCAGTAACTTTTTCAATTTTGAGACCCCTAAAAGTACTAGCTCAGTCCAGAGACCTTTCAGAAGAGGTACTGACTTTAAAAATCTGAGCAATTTTTATACCCTAATAAGTTTGTAACAAAATGTTGTAAAACAAAATAGACATTTTGTTGATAAACGGGATACATATTTTATTTGTTTACAAACTAAACAATGTTGACGCAAAAATATAATATTATTATACATGCATGTATAAAATAACCATTATAATAATAGTAAATTTCATTTACTTATGAGAAGTGGGCGTCAAAAATCCTATCTATTTTTCTCTGAGAAGATGGGAAAATATACTGTTTGTATTTTTGTATTTTAAAGAAACTATATAATACATCATTACTAAGAAGCGTTTCACACGGGTAATAAAATCTAAAATTTTGTTTTTAATAACTCTTGTCTTTCTCACATTTAGTTTTTTTCTTTAATGATGATAATTCATAATATATATATATATAGTAGACCCACTTATGTGAAGTTCTGTTCCATCCAAATTTAAACATACCTAGGTACCAATAAACATTGAACATAACAATTATTATTATGAAATATTTACAATTTTTTAATACCCATTTTGTTCATGATTATATGTTTGTGATATGCTAGTGCCTAGTATTACTTAATTACTTCAAGTGTATATGTAAGTAATATTGCATAATGATAATTGATAGTATCTTACAGATTTTTAAGGCACCAATCACTAGAAAATGATCATTTTACAAAATTAACTATAATTTATAATCCGTATATTCTGTTTATAAATTGATAAAATTAAAACGACGTGGAAAAAGATGTTTGATTCTCAAAAAAGTACGCCTTCGTCGATTTTCACCGGTGTAATTAATATCCTTTGTTGGATGTAAGTACAACCAAAACAATTTTCATATTTTTTTGTAGAAATTAATGTTGGTAACTTTTTTGTTTATCAAATTTTTAACAGTAAATGATTCGGGAGATTTGTCGCAGTTCACATTGGAATTTGGAGTACATCACTGCTCTGGTTAGTTATTAATTCTGTAAGCAATATGGATCATCATTCTGAGTGAGCTCAGTGAATTAACAAGTTAAATATTTTAAAGTTTAATAATTGGCTAGTATATTTTTGAAACTTTAACGACGTCTTAAACTCATCCGTTCGTTCTGGCAATGTGTCCGCATTTAAATTTGTTTGAATAGTTTTTGAAAGAGTTATTGCGACATAATAACGCAATGAATAAGGAAAAATAATAATAGCAGATCATCAATATTTTGTTATACAGGAAAATATGTTTTGAAATTCATAACTTGG
>CM029358.1:31198832-31324706 GCA_017140985.1 Hormaphis cornu
AAAAAAGTATTATGGTATTTTGATATTATGTTTTAGTCAATACCAAGAAATAAACGAAAAAAACGTTTAATTTATTGTATTATACTAGCACGTCATATTTTATAAGTACTCAACTATAATATTTTATTGAAACAGTGAGACACACAAGTCGGTTTTAAATTAGTAGGGAATAATAATAATTAACGATTTTAACAGTGTTCGACAGCTGCTACCATGGAAATAAATATGAAACAATAAGTTTAGCAAACTAAAAAAACATAACCGTTTTTAATTTTTGTGAATTGATCGATTCAGATTTACAACCAATAATAATAATATGTAAGTATCTACCGGGTGATCTATATTAATTTAATTAAAATACTATGAAATGTATATTTTTCAATTTGTTTCATCCAGTTTCTTTAGGTGATAAAAACGTTTGTACTCGGGTTGATGTTACGAAACTTTACACAAATTTAATATCGTGATTCGTAACACATTTTCAATCAATATAGCGCGAATTTTCGTATTATCTACTTACATTCATCGGGTGTATATAACTAGATGACAAACGAACAATTGTAAAACTTGAATTCTTTTTCCTTTAACCAACGTTATAACGTTAAAATTATGATGAATCGTTGTCCGTATTGAATGCGATATAGCCTTTGTAGTTATTAACAAAGTTTCTTATAAATTTACAGGGACGTTTATTTTCCTGACACGTTATTAGAAATAGCCGGAAATGCAGTTAATACGCTGCCAAAACCGTTAAGCTGGTCATGGTCGGTGTCAGATGTTATTGGTTGGGTGAAATACGGTTTAAGATTGCCACAATACGCGGTGTGTATTTTTATTTTAAAACACATAATATTATATTTTTATTTTTTCAGTTTTAATCATGCTGTTTGTATTCATATAGAGTTAAATGATAATATTTTTTTGCAAAACATTCAAAAAAGTTTTTGTTTTTTGTTTAGGTTATATTCGAAGCACACAATGTTAATGGAAAAAAATTAATTTTTATAAACTGTCAAACGCTGCCTTTTATGAATATTACAGATTTTGATCACATAAAGGTAATCTGTTGATACGATTAATTTATTAATTATGGAACGTATAAAATGCAAGTACGTAAAGAAAACGTACATTTCACTGGTCGTCCAGAAATGAAAAACGTAATTAATATGACTAAAATAAAGTTTATTCTTACATACCTAGTGTTAATAGGAGTTTGAATCATCGTCTCGTAATAGATATAACATATGCTAAAATCAAAAGAGTTATTTTGTTGGTCGCAAACAGACGCCAAATCGAATTCCCAAAAGTAATCGAACGCCTCATATTTTAACGATGTCGTAAACTTATATTTAAAACCCATTTAGGATCTTCGTGTAAGCATAACTACTAACTAGTCACTTTAATTACAACTAACGCGAAGATAAAAATTTTAGAAACGCAGTGTTCTAATGTTCTAATGTTCTAGTGTTCTATGTTAATGTAAACATAAGGTGATTTTGGTACTTTTTTACGCGTCTAACGTTAACGTAATATCTATTATATTGTACAAATAAATCATAACGAAAATTATAAGAATTATGAGGAGATAAGAATATTTACTACGAAAATTATGCATGACGAATTGTGTGTATGAACAATGTTCAGTGTATCCTACTGTTTGACTTTTGTGTTCTCACGGTGTTTGTGTATGTTCTGAGCGAATTTCTGATCTTTTCGTACTGCGAGCAGCTCGTAAGTCATAATGTGAGAAGTTTTTGGCTATAGACGATACTTTATTTGAAGTTATTCTAATTGTTGTTATTTTTTTGGTTATGAAATAATACGTTGAAGAAATAAAAAATTTAAACTTTCCAAAAATGGTCCGCGAAATGACTTGTAATTTTTACACGCCGTTTAGAAGGATAAATCAATACGAATCACATAGTTTGTGAAATTGAACGCAATTTCGACAAATTTATTCGATTTTTTGTAGCTGTACGCATTCGTTACACGAAACCATTAAATTTCCATTTTGAATCATTTAATACAGTGTGAAAAACGTGTAAGAGGTTATACGCTTTTGGAAATTCACCAACTTTGTTAAATACGACGTGTTTACATAGTGTTATTATTTTTTTTTTTCTTTACGTGCTCTTGGCCATAACTCTTCTAAAATAGCCGTTTAAACGTATTTATCAACAAGTTTCGACAAATTTCGAATCCCATTCACGGCTTTCTAGGTACCTACTCCATGGATTACCTCGTATCGTCCGCCGTACATGTATAACGTAGAACATAAAATGTAAAAACTAAAAACGTGTATTTTATGAAAAGTGTGTTGCGCAATAAACGCGACGGCGGTTTTGGCTCGGCTACTCCCTTCTCGAGAACAAAAAGTTTAGGATCTAACCTAATCTTACTTTTACAGTTTTACGCCTGACGTTCGTGCAACGGGCTATTTATACCTAACCGTTGCTTAAGTAGATTTCATTTCGATGTCGTTGGCCGTTTAATAACTATTTTAACTCGTCGGCGACGCAGTACATAGCGAAGAACGTGAGGCGTCTGTACGGCCTGCCCCCGGACACCGTAGACGGCCACCGGCGCCGATCCGTCCACGACGTCTACGGCCGGTACTACGCGCAGCTGGCCGCGGGCGCGACCGCCGGCACGCTGTTCGATTACATGTTGTCCGTCGGCACGGTGAGCCGTCCGCGTCGCAAGCCGTCCGGATGTCCGCTCGACCGGCGGCCATCGCAGCGGGACGCGACGCTGTTGGCCAGGCCGCGGGCCGGACGGTGCGGGCTCTGCGACACGGCCGTGGCCCGGCTGCGGGCCGGAACGCGCCGAGAGTCGTGGCGACCCGCGGGACCGGACCAGGGGCGGACTGGGTAGGGCCCAGGGGGCGAATTTCGGAAAGCAAAACATAAAAAAAAATAGCTCTCACTGCGTTCGAAAAATGTCCTACACACACATCATAAAAATGTACCTTTATATTAATAAAAATATACGTCGTCATCAACCTTAAACCCTTTAAAACCTATTTTTTCTTACACAATCAATATACATGTTATACAATTAGTTCTCGTAGAACCTAACCCGACTTTCAACCAGTGATTTACATTTATTTACTGTATTCACATAAGTTTATACCTGACGTACGGTTAATAAAATTTTAAATAACGCTTTGAAATATTTTGTGTTTAATCTTGTGTTTTATCATTTAATACATCACTTTAACTCTCTGGGGGACGTTGATAACACTCCGTACGTTTTGTAATAAACTCTTTTTAATAACCATTATACAACAGCTATACAATTACCTATAGCTTGCGGAATGAATTCCATACACATAATATTTCACAGTTCTAATTAGCCAACAACATAATATTATTATTTAACTTGAGTGCAGCAAATAGTATACCTCTGGATATGCACTTTTACATCGTTACTATGAATTGTATGTCTTAGTGGACGTATTGTTAATTTAGGTAATATTACAAGCTGCAAAAGCATGTTGTTATAAATATGACGATCAAATCTAAAACGAACAATTATAAAACAATGTGATTATAATATGCTTTCACTACAGTACGTTTGCCAATCCGTGATCTAACCACACCGTATTATTTTCATTATTTCCGTGTTTGTTGTTTTCACACGTCATTCTAAAGATTCTGAATGTTTATAAAAGTTGTTCGACTGTAAAAACACATATTTAATTTGATAGCAGAAAAAATCTGTTACCGAGTTCTCGTAAATCAACCTATGATGGAAAAATGCAAAATATACAAAACATCACTTACTGTCTTAAAAATATATTTAACCGTATTTAACTAGGTATACTTATTTGAAGAAAAATAGACACTTAGAATTACTTGTCCTTAGTATTTTATCTGCTAATGCTAAACGCAAAATACTAGATTACCCGCAGATTTGAAAATAACATTAATTTTTTTTTTTTACTCTAACTTTGAACATACTAATACGTAGGTACTAATAAGTTGACTGCGTGAAACTGTATAGAAAACTTTATATGCAAGTACATACAAATTTATCGTTGTAATATTCGGTGTCAAATAATAAATAAACAAAAATGAAGTAAATTATAAGTCAGGAGTGATGCTGGTTAGAGTAGCGACTACGCTTTGGAGTTGGTCACATATTTGGGTGGGTAACTAGTTTGGAAGTTGTGGTTTAAACGTATCATTTTGTATCTAAGAGCATTGATGAATCATTTTAAAAAAACGATTCTGAGCGAGCTACCTCGATGGTCAAATACGTCCTAAAAAAACATTGTGGATCCTCATCCTTAACTAATGCGCCGAATTTAACGTATGAGGTGACAACAGACTCCATGCAAGTGTTTTTTTTTTCTTTTTTAATTAAATTTTACCGTGATTGATAATTTGTATTTTCTGTTCGTCTAGACCAAATAAATGCGTTACAGTAACATAAATTGCCTACACTACACCATTTAAGGGGCCTCATAATGTTCCCTCCGATTTCAAGTAATGTGATGTCCGTTAGTATGTTAAGATCTTGCCTCTTGGGAGTGTTATAGGCTATTAAAAGCAACCCCAAAGAAATATACCTACCCTTATTTGTAAACGATTTCCAAAACTCAAAGTCCATGTTTTTAAATAAAATAAAAAGGAGTGTAAAATAAAAAATAAGTTTTAAAAATAGTCATTTATCAAGTCACCCTTGTTAAACAAGCGCCCCTGGGAATTAAGCTCCTTTCGAGAAGTGCGGCCATCTCTCCTTTAAATACGTCTCTGCAATCCAAGGTTCGTAGATAATAATTAAGGAAATATTAAGTAAAAGAAAGCCGAGATCACTCTATAGGTCGCGTGGGTAGTTTGACGGATTAGCAACTACGTTTTGGGTGGGTCACTAGTTTAGAAGTTAGGGTTCAAACGCATTATTTAATATCCGAAAGCAATGACAAATCATCGCCTTTGAAAATACGATTTGGTTGTCTAATATACGTCCAAGTAAAAACCAATTTTAACAATAAAAATAGTCCAAAAATCCACGTCTCCGCGTATAAAAAATATTAATTTAAATAACGTGTGAACGTTTCAAACAATTTGGACAATTATTTGAGGAGTTAATACGATTTTAGTATCAACTGCATAACAGTTCACGTAATTTCATTGTTACAACCGAATTGCACCATTTTTCAACACATTTTTTTGTACGCGTTCGAAATCTATTCGGCAGATTTTTTTGAAATCGTTTTTAACAGATAGCAAATTTTGTTTTATGTACCATATTCTAATTTCAATTTTAAAACAACAAATTTGTGGGAGTCACGAATTTTTTTTTTCTAAAACTAAGTCATAGGTACGACCAATTTTCGACCATTTTCCAACTTTAAACGACTAAAAAAAAAAAAAAACGTATGGTTATAATTCAAATATTGTTATTTGATGATCAAAGAAATACCTAACATATGCGTCACAATAGGTTCTTGAAATTATTGCAAACATTGATAACCGGAATGTATCTTATCAATGAATTGATAAAAAAAATGTGATTTTGGTGAAAACTATTTTTTTTTTATGTTTTTACTAAATTAAATTTAAAATATAAAAATACTTATATTCAACTTTTTTATTATCTTATGGTGTAGAACAAAAGATAAGCTGTGATCTAATTATATAATAAGTTTGTCTACCGTTATTATTAGTACAGGAAATTAGTCTTAAAAAAACTATTATAATTTCGAGCAAAATGACACAGTGGTGCGTTTTAATCTTTGTTGATATTGATTTGTTAGTTGAAAATTCAAAAGACGTTATGCAATATTATCCGACACCTCAAGGTAAAATGGCATGGTACATCATTTTTTTAAAAATAAAGTTTTTTAAAAAAATAATTCATATTTTTTTTTTATTTATTAAGACGGGAGGTAAAAATAAGTAGGTATGTAATCCAAATTTTTTGGTTTTGGCTTACAAAATTACCGTTGAAAAATCAAATTTTAAAAACGGTATGTCTTTTTAAGCCTGTCTCCGGTATAATAAATTAATATTGTCTAAATCGTATAGTACGGCGTCAGTTACAAGCGTCTAGTACATTAATTTGGCGTTTTACATAAAAAAGAAGATGACCTTAGTGACGCGAAAACTATTATAACAAAGATTATTATGTATAAATAGAATTCAACATTATTTTATAAACTACTGACACGATACAACACTACGCATAAGTATAATAGTATTCAATAAAAAATTTTATTGTACAAAGCCAACCGTGAATCGTCTGGGTAACGGATGCCACCTACTGGCCACCTTAGGCAGTCATGGCGTCACACTGGTCGACGCTGGTCGTGTGTTTTACCGTGCTCGTTTCGATCGGCCCGGCGACATCGCAAACGATTCCAGTCCACAGCGGGTCTAACGTTATTCCTATTCCAGGTATGTACTGAACAATAATTTTTTTTTTTTTTTAACAGCTATCAATCCTACGTAAATATTTTGCATAAGACGAGTTTGCTGGCGCGAGTAGGACTATTTCAAGTGCAACAAGAGAGGCTGGGATTAAAATGTTTTTTTTTTAAATTTTCACGTCTATGATAAAAATAAGTCCTCTAAAGGTAATAACTATTTTGACATTTGAACCCCTCCCTCAATATTATAGATTCCGCGCGTATTGTATTTTTATTTTTTTCCTGGCAAACACTTTTTCGGATAGAAGGATGGCTCCGAAATTCTATAAAAGATAGGTTACCTTGGTTGAAGCTTTTTCTTTTTTAATTTTGAATACTTTTTCAATTATAATCCAAAAACCATTTTGAATGAACGATAAGTACAAACGTAATTCAAACTTAAACGTGATGAATTCAATGAAATTTCAAGCATAGTTAATTGTAATATATACATATTGTTGTATATATATTCAATATATTATTGAAATTCGCAATTCGTTGAGCATTTTAAATTAGGTATTGAGCTCGCCCAAAGTCGTTAACTTTCTTAATAAACTATCTATCTAAACTATAAGCAATGATATATTAGTGGCTCGTAATTTAGCAAAATTAATACGTTTTTAGATTTTGTTTTCACCTGTGTTTTTGATCAATCATGAATTTATTTATTTTAAGGTGTACCTGATTTTTTTGTTTTAGGAAATTATTCTAGTGCAAACCACTCTGTTCCTTGTAAACAACTACCAACTCGACGTTCAATAGATGAATTTCCTCCAGATTTTTTTACCGAAGAACAAAGACGACACGGTGCTGTTGTTATTCACTTATTTGTGGCTTTTTATGGATTTATTTTAATAACCTTTATTTGCCATGACTATTTTATACCATCAGTGTTCTGCATTTGTACGGGTAAATAATTCATAGATAAACATTCATTTCATTTTGTATAATAATAATTAAGCATATCTACCTATATTACAAAAATTTTGCAATTCCTAACAAAAAGTCTAAATAACAGTATAATATAAATAAAAGCTAGAAGTAGAGTTTGTAGTTCATTTCAAAATTAAAACTATATTTGTTTTAAATAGTTACAAAAAACAAAAAATACCTATAGCATTTTTATAGAACAAGCAGATTGGCTGTGAGATAATACAGATAGATACAGACAATATGTGGTTAACAGTGAAAAAAAAAGTCACTCGGTTCCGTACGGATATTCCCCCCAACACATATGGAAATAAGACTCTGACATTGAATTGTTATTTGTTTATAATTCTCACCATAACATTTCGCCAACTATAGGTGTCTATAGTTAATTCTAATCCGTACAAATGGAATCTTTCAAAAAAATAACAACTGTCGATTAAACACACACAAGTATAATATTATCGCAATAAACAAGAATAATTCAAAAATTACGTTAATGTTTGATCTTTTAATTTTTATAATTTATTCTTGCGAACCAGTAGATAAAACAAAACTTTTTTTTACTCGGCGTAAAATCAAACGAGTTGTACCTATCCAGTTTTATAGGCGACCGCCAAAATATTAAAAATTACCGTGTTTCATCTCGAATTTTCTATCATATATATCCTCATAATCGATATTGTGCCAGAGCGGAAAACGTTACGATTTTCCACGGGCAGACCATACGTGTAAACAGGAAAAGATAATTTTGACATTTTTTGACAACGCGTTTCAGACTACGGCATCTCGTCGGACGTGGCCGGCGCGACGTTCATGGCTATGGCCACGAGCACGTCCGAGCTGATCGTGTCCGTGATCGCGACGTTTCTCACCCAGTCGGACCTGGCCGTGGGCACGGTGGTGGGCAGCGGGGTGTACAACACGCTGGGCGTCGCGGCGTGCGTGGGGCTGTCGGTCAGCCGAGCCTTCCCCGTAAAGAAGTGGCCGCTGCTCCGAGACAGCGTCGTCTACGTGGCGTCTTTGGCCGTTTTGGCCGCCTTCGCCACGGACAACGTGATCGTTTGGTACGAGGCGGCCACCATGATAGCTATTTACTTCGTCTACTTTTTTTCCTTGTTCGCGCAGGACAAACTCGCGGTGACCGGAAAGAAGTTGATGGGCAGCTGCTCGTTTTGCCCGCGTAAGTGCGCCCCCATGAACTCTTATGGTGAACCTGCAGAGGAGGGCCAGCCTGTACATATTCCGAAATTTTTTCTAACAAAAAATGACAAACAAATAAATAAAATATAAATAATTATAATTCGATTTAATTAGATATTTTTTTTCTAAACGAATCGTGTGCCGTTGGAAAATAAAAAAATTGAACAATATTATTATGGAAGTTACTTATCAACGAAAATAATTGACTAGAAACAAAATTTTCAGAAAAATATTTCGTTCGATTTATTTTAAGTATGAAAATATACAATTAGAAAAGTGTTTTACAAAATAAAATCAAGAGAAAATAATTGATCAGATTCGTCATTCGTTAGAATAAAAGTTATGCAGAAAATATTTTATTAGAAAAATAACCTATATACAAATAGAGCGTGCTTAATACTATCAATCAGTGGGACCGTAAATCTATTGTGTGGCATAAGTACGATATTATTGTATACGACGAATGCTGACGACCACCGGACCTAACCTAAAAATAAAAAAATTATTCACCATATGACGTACACTACACACTACAGAATGTGGTTTTTACTTAATCTTAAAAAAAAAAAAACTCGTTTGTACGTAATTAATTCAAAAAGAGTATTTGTACCGTGCATTAATTGTATTCAATAATATTTATCAAAGTACTTGACCACAATTTGTCCGGAACATTGTAAATACTATTTAAATACAAACACATGATACATTCAAGAAAATATTTACACCATTATGATTAATCTAGAATCTAGATGTTTTTGTCATCACTCTGCCTATCTAGAGTACTTTAAAATGAGGATCACGATAATTAAGAAGTAGAAATATCGTTATGACTTATTTGAGTTTATAACTAATGGAGGTATTTATTGTATTATGTTGTTACATTCTAAGTGTGTATAGCAATAGATATTAAGAAAATGTTTTCGCTGTTTTTTTTTTAACATTGTTTCGGATAGTACGGAATTGCTCCGATCGTTATATACCTACCTTATTTAAAGCATTTTTTAAAATTTTAATCATCTTTAGAGTTCTATGACCCAAAATTAAAGAGTTTACAATTTTTCAAAACTTTTCAAATTACTTGATATTTTACACGTTATATAAGAGGCAACTTTGATTACACTATTTGATAAGCGACTTTTGTAAAAATTTTATTTTGACCATTTTCGAACAAAATATATAGAACTCTGAAATTTGTTCAGTTTTTGTTTCATCATTTTTCGTTTACGCCAATCGAAACAGGTTTAACACCATAGTATTTCTTTTTTCCTGTACGTGGTTACATAATATAATGAATACCTATATCAACATACATAATACTACTCCTTTTTCGTAAAGACATAAAAATATTTAACTGGTTTTTTTCCTCCTATAATAATCACGACGGGCCCCCCTAGTATACATAGGACCTAGGTATGTATTTCTGTACAGTTTATCATAAGATGCATCCATAATGTAAGTGATACATTAATTTTGAATGTGGTTTTTAGGAATTTCATCGGTTTTTAAATACATCCGAAGAATACTTTGTAAAGTAATATTTTGGAGAAAATTCACTTCAGACGAACTTCAAAATCTTACAAACGAGCCAACTGATAAATATGGATCAGGTAATTGATTTGATTTGCAACCACTAAAAATATCTGCAGAAGAAGGGATTTATAAAACAAATGAGAATTTAACGCGTTTTAAACCCGCCAAAGTCAATTCGTGCCGTAGCCACAGATCGTAAGACTACGCCGATCCGACAAAGTTTTGAAATCTGGACAACGATTTAAAATTACTATGAAATACTTCTTTTGTTCATATTGTCACAATGGTGCATTCAGGGGGTGTATTGGGCAACTTCCTTGAGCTATATCCTTAAAACAGATACTATAAAATACTCAGAAACGTATTCATTTACAAACAATTATTCGAATATATCATTATATTACACGCGCACCGACACAGCCCTACCAGACAATATTTTAAAACGGGTTAATCACTTATGGAAATTAGTGTACACGTTAATGGTAATTTTTTGGAAATCTTTTGAAAATCACGAAAATCTTTTGGTAATCTTGATAATCATATGAAAATCGTGATAACCTGGAATCTAGTGCACACAATTTCTATCAGTAATTTCCCCCTTCTATATTAAACAAAATTCGACGTCAGGTGTAAACTACAAGAACATTTGTTCGTTATGGTTTTATACTTTGATTATTTAGTTAGTTGGCCTAAACGTGTCTAACCATTCATTGTATGCAATCGACTATGGTATAGCTGATCTACCTTTACATATTTAATTACAGCTGAATAAATTTAGTTACAGCTAAAAATGGGACGCCACCAACGAAATCAACAACAACGAGGATGGTCTGCGAACCCGATCAAATAATCGGAAAAATTGAAATACCAGCAAGTAAGTATTAGTAATTGATAATTACTTATTCAAAAACACTCGCCCAATACTGGTTTTCGACTCCTTCGCTTTATTGACGTGACTAATCACACTTTGGACCGCAATAGACTGGCGAAATATTCTTTAGTTAACAATTTTAATTTAAAATTTAAATTAACAAATTAATTAACAATTCACTAACAATTTTTCAGTAGTTTTATGATATTATGTAAGAGGTTTTCTTGAAAATTTAGATCAGATAGGTTCAATATGAATTTTTGTTTTTCCGTAAATGGTTATCGTCTTTCAATTTGTTCTTGGTTTATAAAACCGGCTTATGTTGTTCATATATATCATGGTTTTTTAAAGCCCGTTTGAAATTGCCAAAAGTGTTTGATATCTTAATTTTATCATTATAAAAAAATCATTTCAAAACTAAAACTGAAAAAAACTCAGAAGAAAAATTTCAAATATCACGGAGTAAGTAATTATAAATGTTCTTTTTTTAGAAATTTCCTAAAAATAGTCAGAAAACTTCGAAAGATGTTCCCATACGTACAAAAAATATTTATTCGTACAACGTGTACAAATTTCAAACTATTTGGACAATATATATTATTTGATGAGTTGTTATGATTCAAGTGTCAAGTGTACGACAGTGCATCATTTTCATTGTTATAATCAAAATAACAACATTTTACACACGAAAACTATACTGAGCCGATTTTTTTGACATTTTTCGATGCAAATATAAAATTTTGTTTTAACAAAACATATTTAATTTTTAAATCTTTAATCTTTGTTAGTTATACATTTTTTTCAGAAAAATAGCACAGTTATATTACCAATTTTCTAACTTAAGACTAAAAAAAAATGTAACAAAAGATTTTCAAAATGTTTTATTAGACTTACATTCTAGAAATGTATGTTATATTTTTAAAAGTAAAAATGGAAATCTTAAAAAATGTCAAAATTCAATATTTAGCTCAAAAATTTATGAAATCTCTTGATATTTGTATCAAACCTGTGCCTTACCTACTTTAATATAATGTGAAAATTGTAGCTCGTTATAATAGTGATTAGGAAGTTATGGCAAAAAAACTAAATTGATTTTGTAAAAAACACATCTGCCGTAATTTTTAACGTTATTTCCTTAGTTTTTTACTGTAACATTTTCAATTTTGAACCTTTAAATAATTTACCAACTCGCCGAATTTCATACAATACCTAGTTTGACAAAACAATTTACCAAAAATAAAAATTATTCTTGATAATTTGCATCGTTTTGTTTAATTAAAAGCAATAAATAACGGTATTGTTTTTGTTTTCGTACGAATAATTAATGTTCCTATAAAACCAGTCATGAAGAAACCGGTTTTAACAGATTTGCAGCTCTGAACAAACTTAAACACACAAATATATACAACTACAATATTTTAAGTAGGTTGGGGTACACACGGGGATTTCAAAATAACTCGATTAATTCAGTACCTAAGCTATAAGTACGTGACACGTGTTGAATTTCTGAAACCACGTGTTTGTTAAACCATTTTTTTTCAAAAGTACTTACGTTTACAGCAATTATTTAAATTATTACGTCTTATAAGTATAATAATCTTTTTTACATATGTATATATATAAATCCGGAGCCACGCGAAGTTTGTCCCCAACGAATTCCCAAACTACTTGACCGATATTAATAAAATTTTGTACACTGTGTATAATTTGGGTAATTAATTTTTTTGTCAAAAGAAAAATTTGCAACGTTCTCTCAACCAAATTCAAACATTTTGTGAGACGCCTTACATTTTTGTAGTAAACGACTCTAAAATCAATGTCGATCGATTTACTTTGTGCATAAAATCGGTAACCGCCTATTGTGTAAAAAGAAGTATTCACTGTAAAGCTACAAAATGTTTACTGTGTACATATAGTAAAGAACTTGACCTTTGTTCTAGCATCAAATAAATTTTTTTAATACCAAAAATACAGTTGAAGTAAATAACAAATTAGTTTTCTTCTTTTTTTTTTTTTACTTTTCTTTAATTATAAGTAATCTAAAATATTATTTTTGAAGAGCGCTATTGACAAAATAACGACGCATAAAGTTCTTTAGTAGGTACGTATAAGAGTAGGTACACTGAAAAAGTTGTAACTCGACTATAACGAATATTGTTTACACAAAATTGATCCGTGCAGAACAAGTTTCGAGGCCGACAGTTAGGTATAACTTGGCTGCGAAAGAGCTGTCACTACAAAGAGGGTACTCGCAAAACGGTTTTCACCTGGCTGGATAATATATAAGCATATAAAATACTCAAAAACACGTGAATCGACGCCCTGAATGTGTATTTCGCGAAAATTGTCCACACACGAAACCCCTTGAAAACTTCCGGTGTAATAGTTTTCGGAAGTGTTGCAGCCCCTGTTTCAAAATCACGCGGTGGAACGTGTTTAGCGACCACGTGGCGGACGTTTTGTTTACCGGCTACGGTTGCGCTGTCATTGACCATTCCGGACTGGCGGACGAAACGGAATAGGTACCCATTCACTTTCGTCATGTCAATCATATGGATCAGCGCCGTCATGTTCGTTTTGTCTTGGATGTTGACCATATGCGGTACGTATGCCGATTTCCGGCCAATATAGTCGAATAATGCGAATCGAGTAAAATGTGTAGGATTCAGTAGGTATCAAAAATGTAAAATTTTATAAAAACTGCAGTACGTGGGTTTGTTGAGCTCGCAATGTCTTTGAACGATTTCGTCGACCCTTTAGTCTGACAAAAATACTATATTGGGCAGATGAATAACCTAAATTACACGTATACATTTTGGGTATTGCTCCGAAGAAACCGAATTCGTCGAGACCTCGCACAGAAGGCCCGACTTGTTATACTCTAAATATTTCTACTAACGAAATTCATTAGTTCCTAAACATTATCAATCAAACCCCATTCGGCACGTAGTAAAAAAAAACTGTCTTGCCGGTGTCGCCGAGTACGTCATAATAAAACCACCAAATCGACAGTACCACCTACCTAACTATAATTTGTTCCTTTGTTCTGTAAGGATATCACAGGATGTTAATCGATACAGAGTGCATATGATTGATTAACATTGTAAATGGTATCAGAAACGATCGCTTAAATGCGCGGTTACGATGTTGAAAAATTCGATAAATACTATTTGAAGTTTTATACGGATGATCAGTAGGTAAATCCGTTTTTTTATATTTTACATTAATCGCTATATTATTTTATTCATCCAGGTTTTTTGTTTTTTTTGCACTATAAAACAGGTGTATTAGGAAAATAATTACATTACTATCATAATAATTGTTTGTCTAATCTATAGGCGATACGTTCGGCATTAATGACGTCGTTATGGGTATAGGCGTTTTGGCAGTAGGCAGTAGCATTCCTGAAGCAGTTTCGGCCATAATAAACGCACAAAATGGTAAGGAAATTTAAAAAAAAATTTGATTTACCGAAACACAGTTTCGAATTAATAAGACGCGTGCCCAAACCGTGTAGGCGCTGTAGGCAGCGTAAGTCGACTGACTATTCTTAGTTCTTACCAAGTAGTAACTAATACTAATTTTTAAAATGTTTCCGTTTAAATTTTAAATTTGTTACCTAGCTATTATATAGGGTCCTAGTAACTCTTCCTACTAATGGAAACATATTGTTTGGATTTTAAATATTTCGTTAAACTAGCATAGGCGCTTATAAAGCTTATAAATTATTACTGATAAATAAATTATGATTTACTTGTGAACAAATCGTATTTTATTTTTCGTTGAAACGATCGGGTTTCACTTTGTATCGAAATGAAACAAATCGTTTTTATATTTTTACTCAAATGAAATTTTCATGGAATATTTCCCAAGAGTTAAATTGAAAAGTTTAAAGTTACAGTTAAAGTTACATGGACAACGTACATAACTAGACGAACAACTTGTTAATGTGATGGTGGGTGCCTGCAGCTACAACAACGTTTCGAACGTAGCGACAAAAATCGTGAATTTTGATTTAACTGCACCCCAATTTTTCCTTTTATTCATCTCACAATCCAACACTGCGTGTAACTATACGTCTTATGACATTCGAGTGCCAGTGGCAGACTGAATAAGGGGCATAATGGTGATCTGGGCAGTTATATGGTTTTTAGCTCAATGGTCTTGTACACTGGGCCGTTGTTAAGCCGGTACGCGTTTCATCTGTAGTTCTACACGCCCGGACCTTACCGCAGTCAATCAATTGCTTCGATGCACACCAAAGAAAATGATGTGCGATCAAGACGTGTAAACTCTTAACGGTACTATCGTATACTTACGTCTTATTTACGTGTAAAATTATACTGCTGCTGCTTGACACGTTTTTTTCTTACCTGAAACGAAAATAAAATGATTTTATTTAGTTCCGTATAAATACTATAAGGTAGGCGTATTCAAATGAGTTCTACATACCTACTTTCAAAAACAGTTATTTCTGGCAGTGGCGTCTCCGAGGGGGGTCACATACGATATTTATACATACTTAGATTTACATCGTATTAACTAACGCTTCAATAATGGTAAACGTTTATTCGTTTGTTTAGTAGGTGGTGCAGCCATTAATAACCATGTCGATGTAACCTACTTTTTTCCTACAAATCCTGGTACAACTTGTTTTCGTAACTTAAGGCCTGTCTACTCCTTTTTCATTTGTTACTGACTTCTACTCGTACATACAGGATGGAAAAAAGTATGGTGTTCCGTACGATATTTAATGGACATAATTTATTGAAAACATTTTTATTATTAATGTACCCATAACCTACGTGCCTACCTAATCTATTTTCCGGTATATCTTGACAAGTTACTTACGGAACATCAAAAACGTAACATCAATGAATTCAGTATTTCGGCGTAAAACAGATTCGTTTGCGACACCGTAGCTAATGTGCTGCGCAGCCAGTCGATAATATATTCTATAAAATTTAAAACACTGAATACTCAATAAACCAAAAACGTATATTTTATTACTCTTCTACGATTTCAAGGCAATTCGATAACTTGTTGCAGGAATAATGAACACTATACCTGTAGAGACTGTTGTTGCAAAATACCACCCGAGTACGATGTGCAATAATGTAAGTTTTTGTTTTCGAAAAATGTAGCGGCATGATATCGTGTCACACACGTCACGAATCTGATCGAGAATTACAGAGATGGTGTCGCATAATTACGAACACGTATGAGAATTTCACACTGAATTCAGTAGTACTCTTTTGATCCCTATTGTTTTTAAATATAATTTGTCAAGATGTTTCGGAGAATAGATTAGGTAAAAAAAAAAAACGTTCCCACGGCGTGTTTAATGGCAATTCAATCATACCGGAGACCGTGCTTTTTTCCACCCACAGCCCGAAACGGGATGAATATTATCCCACCCTGAGAACAGAAAGAAAAAAAAACCCCCCGTCACTGTGTTGCCGCACAAAATAATGATAAAAATTCCGCTCGCAGGAGAAGGGTCGATGAGCATCACCAGCGCGTTGGGATCGAACACGATGGACGTGCTGCTGTGCTTGGGAGCCCCGTGGTTCGTCAAGACGTGCGTGCTGCCGGCCTCGTTACGTGGCGGACCCGTCGTCCTAGAGACGGACAGCCTGTTCGTCAGCTTTGCGTGCATGATCGCCGCCGTGGTCGTGCTAAACGCCGTGGCCGCCGTCTGCGGATTCGTCGTGCACCGGCCGTTCGGGTGCGCGTGCCTGGTCGGACTGGCGGTCGTCGTGGCCGCGTTGATGGTCAACGGGCTGAACGCCAACGCCAACGCGGCGGTCGTGTGCGGAGACGCGTGACTGGATAAACGGACTGGATTAACGTCGGCTGCCCAGCCCGATCGGACGTCTGAACTGTGACTATACCGCAGAGAAGAGTCAAAAGATATACCACCTATACCTCCACCGGTATATTGTATAGTGTGTTTAAGTAAAAAATGTACATTTAAAACACTTTTTAAACGTATTAAAAATTAAGTAGGTATTTGAACTAGGTACTAAATAATATACCGTTTTATAGGTAAATGTTTGTTATACTCGTACCTATTTAAATACTTTTTTTTTATGAAATTGAAAACCTACACACAAATACAACGAGAACAAACACATCAGGCACTGAGTGGCATAAAAAAATCTCTATGAAAAAAAATAGTGGACCAATCGCGACCAGACTTTTCGTGTTATTACTTTCCCGGCCTCTCCGTTCTCGGAGAAAACTTATCAAAGCGGTCTCGCGATTTTCGGCCGTCCCGTTTTTCCGATTCGGAGGGTATCCGTTTTTCCCTTGCTGTGATAATATTATCCCTACCGTGTGTACCTACTATTTATTCGTTGAATAAATATTAATATTATATTCGTTGACCCGAGGTGTGTATAAAAATTTTAAGCGACAGCCGAGAGAAACGAATGCTCGAGTTTGTAAACGTATTTTTCAAAATTGAAAACTTTGGTATAGTAGTGACCACAGCCGCTCGCATTTCGTGCCAGTACGTTTTTTTTGTACATTACGTAGTAGTCGGTTCGAAACAAAATAAAATATATTCGTACACACGTCATACAAACTCTAAACAATATTATAGATACATACTTATAAAGCTATATAAGATAAAAATCGGCACGATCATTTAAAGTCTACAACTGCCGAGGTGAGCGCGAGCGTGGCAAAAGTTTAACGACATATTTGAAAAATTACTAACGAGCATGAAAAAAGTAAAATTTTAAGTGTGCCATCGCTTTTAAAACGTTTATTTACGTAAGATTACAAAAAAAAAATTTTTTTTTGATGAGAGTGGTTTAATACGATATATAAAATATATATTTAACCACTATATATTGTACGTTAAAAGACAATTATCGACTGAAAACAAAAGGAAAAGAAGTTTCTAACCTTAAGGACCATTAACTTTTAAAGAATTTTAAACGACGAAAATTATTTCTGCAAGTAATAATCTAAAAAAAATCTTTTCAAAATCAGAGTATATACATTCAACGAGTACAAATAATAAACGAAAAAAAGTACTCTAGTACTAGTGATACGAGAATACAAATTAGGTGGTTTATACGACTACATTCGTTCATTTGGATACTTTAGACCTCGTAGAATCGACCTCAATCGTCTGGATTGAGTACATTTTGCTTTAAATTAATGAAATATATGATATTGTAGACTGTAGTAAGTGAGATTTCTATACATTTTTGGCTTAACTTAAACATTTTAAAGTGAATTGGCCTAGAAATTAAAGATTTTAATCTTTAAGGCCAATTGTTTAGTGAAGTTTAAGAGTTAAAAAATGAACATAAATGCTACTTATGCTAAATGTCAACTTTAAAAATTATATGTATATATACATGTACTTAATATTTAAACATAAAAGGCAGTAGAATTCAAGAGTCAAAATGCATTGTCACTTAATATCTTAGATGTATTTTGTTAAGAGGTATAAAGGTTCAAAATCTTTATAAGATTTATTTCAAAAGAAACTTCACACTGCCACAATACAAAAGTACAGTAATTAACATTAGTAATTTCACAAATTTAATATTGACAATTTTCGAACACACAAAAAAAATGTTTATCCTTTAAATATTTCTGTCAATACTTATTAAAATACATTTGACAAAATAAATAAGTGCAACAGTACGCAGTGTTAGTTTTTTAAAATAATATTCGGCATGGTTGGATTTAGTGTTGGTAATTTCAAAAAATTTTAAGTAGAGATTTCTGGAAGAAATTTAAAATTGCACGTGTATATTATATATTAAATTAAATAATTTATTAGTTTTTAAATTATAAATTGTTCTTTCAAAAGTGTATGAGGGTCATAAAATAGTTGAGAAAAGCATATTTTTTCAAGTATAAAGATATTAACTTATAGTTATACAGAATACATAACTGATTATCAGTTTATAATTAATATAAGTTGTGTAGTTAACATTAATCATTGTTAAGCTTTGCAGCTCTTTTTACAAATCAAAACTAACAAAGAAATAATTAATACGGAAACAATAACTTTTTGGAAATGTCATTCAGAAATTTCTAAAATCAAAATTTTCTTTAGGAAATTTCTAACTTATATCACTAGTTTGGTTCTAAATAAAGAAAAAAAGTAAACAATCATTGGCGTTAGACATTACACATTAACTTCTCTTAAAATAAAACAGATACAACAATATGTACTGAAAATCACAGATAAAATGTATTTTACTTTGTTCATTACTTAAATACAAGTATAGCACATAAAATAACCATATATATTGATTAAGAAATCAATAAGGTAAACATTAAAAGTTTTAAAGAATTGAAATACATGGACATTAATTGTTAATAAAATAAAATTTAACATAACATACAAATTTTAAAATTAGTCAAGCCATTATTAAGTTTCTTCTTTTTTATTATGAAAAGATTCTTAACGATTTGTTAGTAAATTTGTTGATTCCGTTTGTTTTACTTGTCTTCTACAACATAGTTTTATTTTTTTTTTTTACATGAAATTCTTTGGATGTGTGTATTAAATGAATTAATGAAAAAAAAAAAAAAAAAAAAAAAAAAAAATAGTTAAAAAATAATAATAATAATAATAATAATAATAGCAACAAAAAGGAACGTGCAAGATCACAAATTGTATAGCTAATTAGTGTCGTTGATTATTTTTTTCGGGTGGCCATTTTCTGATGAATAATAATTAGTATAATAGTAATAATAATTAATAGTAACAAAAAGAAACATGTAAGATCACAAATCTTATATTATAATATAGCTAGTTATATTTTATATTTCTTTTCTCGGGTGGTCTTTTTCCAATGAATAATGGCTCGATGGTTTTTTTGATAGGCGATATAGTTCCGTTCATTTTAGACTAAAAAAACAACAAGTACAACTAAGAATATTTTTCGCAATTAAGTGAGCATTAGTTAATAACGATATAAACTTACTTCCAACAATTACTACAAATTCGGTAAAATTAATTGGAGTAATTTAGTATTTACTGATATAAAACATAAATTAATAAAGTCTGCAGGTTTACAGTTATTAAGTTTTGAATTTAATTTTAAAAAAAATTACCATAGTTAATAAGTATTATAAACGCAGAATAATAAATGGTCATCACTGTACTTAACTTGCAGGTCTTAAAATAAAATTCAAACGTTTATGTCAGAAGGTACAAACAAAACTATTGAAGAATATTAGCAATTGTAGTAATTGCCGCCAGTATCAATATTCTGTTTAAGATAGTCATGTATTGCTTATTTCAGTAAATTACATAAGTAAGCTTAAAAAAAAACATTTAAAACTATACAGATTTAAATACAAACGAATCAATTTTATCTTATCTATACTCTTAATGTACAAAAATAAATTAAAATTATTTTATACATAAAAAATTTGGATAAAAACAGAAACTTTTTTTTCTCAATAATTTACAACTAAAAATCTAGACAAAATATATTTGTTATTTTGTCATGATTATTAAAATCATTATTGAAAACTAAAAATACTTTACATTTTTAAATTTTGTTAAATGAGTCAAGTATAAATGAATTTCAAAATATTTCAACAACTTTTAACATAAATAATAGACATTGAATACCTGACAGAAATTTAGTTACAAAATTAATCAATAACACGCTATTAATAATATAATAATAAAAATATAAGTTTTACCTCAAGTTCCCCGTTATCTTGCTGTGTATCATCCTACAAAAAAATAAAATAAAGTTATAGTTTAGAAGTTGTAATTTAAAGTTTTCTATTAAATGTGTATATTAATAGATTGATTATAAAAATTACAATTCAAAACAAGACCAGCAGAGTTCAAACACACAACAAATTGTGAAATTAAAATTTTAGATTTAGTTAAAAAATGGTAGAAATTTTTGAAACTTTTATGACATTTCAATTTCATCCATTTCAATAATGTGTGAACATTTTGTTTTAATTATTTTTGGAAAATACATTGCCTAAAAAAAAAATATTAATAGACTATCAAACTTTTAAACAGCATATAGAAAATTGGGTAGAAAAATATGTTTTGAAGAAAATTGAGTCTTAAATAATAAAGCTATTTGTTTTTATACATATATATATATATATATTAAACAAACTATACAAAATTATGAAAACTATTTAGTCTCTAAATTATCAAAATTATTTGAATTCAGTATGTAATTTAAATACATTCATTTTTTTTTTTTATTTTTTTTTATTCATTTCAATAAATAGTGAAAAATTATAATAACTTTGAACAATTTTTGGAGGAGCTAGAGTAAAAAAGGAAAAATTCATAATGTAAATAGATTTTTTAAATTTCTTAATGACACATAGAAAGATACATTGTAATACAATTTTGAAACTTTTAACAAAACATTTAAGGTTTTATTTAACTAAAAAAATATACAATTTTAAAGATTTTAAAGTTCAGCAAAATGCTCAAAATATTTTAAAACTAGTTCCAATTTTGTTAGTATCTTTTATTTATTCAACTCAATGGTGACGTATAAAAACTTAAAGCTATTGTAACATTTTCGGAAATTTTGTTTTGATTTTGAATCATAAAAGAAACAAAATTGAACATTTGTACAAAAAGCATTTAAGCTACCATCTCAGCCATTTTTTTTTTTCAAAAGTATCATAAACAAAATTTGGAGTAATTCTACTACAAAATAATATGTTTACAAAAAAATACATTGTAAAATCAATAAAACAACTTTTATTAATATTCACAAGTCTTAAAATTTAATACCTTCAAAATTTGAATGAATACTTACATTGTTGTTGTCACCACTTTCGTGCAAAAACTTACGAAATAGTTTACGTTCTGACTTTGTGTTACCATGTACAGCTTTCATTTCAGTAGGTTTTTCAACAATCTTCTTTAACACAGGAGATGTATGTTCTAACTATAAAATAATACAAATATACCTCAATTTTTTTTTTTTTTGAAGTTGAAGAATTTGAAGTTGTCTATGTTGATCACAGTTGAGGCTAGGGGGAACTTAATATAGTAGGATAAGTTTGTAAGATTGTATATCTTAAAATTAGAAATGAATGGGAGTTTAGTTTAAATGGGTAAGCAAAAGAACACGGAGAGCGTTTGACTACCCTTGCCAGTTCTTGATGCCATCATGATTAATAATAGAAATTAATTTTGATGAACCTTTGTAAAAGTTTTTAAGAAATTTTCTAACTATCGGAAAAGAAATAGCTATAGTACCTACTAAGGATTGGCTTTCTAACTATTTCCAAGATATTTTAATGTCTAATCCATTATACATCATATCAATGAAGTATAATCACAAAATAAAAGAAAAACAAAATTAATAATCAGTATCAGACATAAAATAGGTATCAGGTATATCTGTCAAGTTGTACGATTTTGGCGGGGCTAATGAGTATTGCCCATAGATTTGACAGGAGTATGATAGAGACTTCTATCTAGATCTATCGCTCCTAGACACCAGCGAATTAGCAAATATGGAGTATTTGTCTAATACATTGATACAAAATTGCGGTTGTTATAAAGACGTATTACAAAAGTAAAGACAGTTTATAAAGCACGCTAAAGTTGTGAAGAAAATTTAACTTTGGTTTATCACTGTATCCCCTCTTTTTCTATGTTGACATCAGCCTGTAGGAAAAACAACTTGAAACCACTGAACGGAAAATAAATAAAACATGATCTTATTTTTTGTATATTTGTAGAGTTTGACTGCCGCTCATTACAGTAAGTACTTAATTTCTATTATAATAAATGAATTGTGTTTTAATAAGACTTAAAAATGGTTGTTGATACACAAAGTTTATAGAATAAATATAATCATAAAACATCACATGTATAAATTTTATAATACTTATAATTTAAAAACAAAAATAATATGAGTATGCTCTTCAACAAAATTATAACAATCAGTACTGTATATCATACTTTATACTTTACTTTAAGTACTTACTTATTATACTCTACATCATACTTTTTTTAATCAAATAAAATTCCAATTTATTTGATTATACCTAGCTACTCATCAAATCAATTAATAACAAGATGTTTAGACAAAAAAAATATTCACCCCATCCCATGACTCTTCGTATTCAAGTAGTGGCTCATCATTGATGATTGGATTAGGACGGTTCATATCTTCGCACTCAAATACAGCCGTATCTATTAAAATCCTGTCGGGACAGTTTTCTTCGTGATTCTAGAACATCAAGTATAATTTTTTTATTTTATAGATGAACACTACGTAAAACACTCATGTATGATTAAAAATTTACTTTTAGTTCGGATTCGTGCATAACATGCGACATATTGTACGGGCAATTAATAAATTTAGGTGGTCTGTCGGGGCACTTGGCTAAATGCTTGATTATAGTTTTGGACGGCATCGTATGGGACGGATTAAACGGACAGTGGTGGAAAGACGATACATCATGACTCAACAGTCTAAAAAAACACAATAAGACCAAGATGAAACACATAAATAATAACACAATTATTATTGTAATTATAAAATAATACGTCTAATTCATAACAATGTTTTGATTCGCCACAAAATTTCAATAGACAAATCAAGAAATATGTTTAATAAAAAAACACGGCGTTACACATTTAACACACAATAGTAATTTTTCATTGTTAATATTTCAAATTGAATGCACAGTTACATATGAATAGTTATCGTGTATACAAACTCCTTTACACGTGGCCACTCTTAGTAGCGTGACTTTAAGCAGCGCGTTCGACGGCAAAGGCTACTGCTATAGCCGTCTGTAGCGTTTCTGAGTCGTAGCTGTGGTTGTGTGTAAAACCCTCCATAAATCATCGTGTTTTGTCAACAGCAACACTACTAAACGACCACGTGTGAAGAAACCCTAAAGTTATAAAATTAGATATTATAATATATCTAGGTAGTAATCGTATACTATTATAGTTATTAGGTCCGCGTATTGAATTCGTATCGTTTTATCATAGCCATAAGCCATCGAGCACTCGTTTAGGGGGTCAAATAATTGAAAAAAAATATCTTAAAGTATTTTTTTTTTAACTTGCATCAAATAACAGAGGAGGCGTACGTATTTGTTTTGAAATTTTTTAGGGACTGCGCAATCGCTGCTCATACTGTCAGTTTACGCTTACGGTTAGTATTACAATACTTACAACAGTTCCATGGTCGCCCGTAGTTGTAGTTTCAGTTGAACTAAAACGCGTGAACTCTTGAAGACAATTTTAAATTACAACAAGTCAACAGTTATTCAGAAATTTGACTCGAATTTGCGTTAACTCGAGAAAACTGCATAAAACTAATCCAAACTATCGCGTTAGCATATTTATTCCGAGGTATGTTGGCGAGCTGCTGAAGTACCCCGCACTGGAAATTGGACTCTATGGCGTTAATGAGCAATTGCAACATACCTACTGCCTACATAGCACGGAGAATGCCTAATTAAAATAAAACATCTTAATGAGCCGTGGATATGACCAAGGTGGATCTATCTTGATCGTGACCCTCAGTAATAAATTAGCTGTTATTTTAAATCAGCCCTATGCAAAACTGTATAACGTTAACACGGTATCACGGCATGAATCCCCGTGCTCTTACCGACGGGACAGGAACCGCTAAAATATTAGTACTGCCATCTAGCGGATTATTAGATACTCTGTTCGTTTAAACAAGACGTCACGGGATTATATTATTATTATTATATGGGATAATTATAGGTACTATAATTTTTAATACTAATTACAATGATGTTATTATAGTTTATGTTCTGTGTTTTTTTTTTTTTGTAAGTTTTTTTTATGTATTGATTCCTGTTAATTGAAATTTGTAATTAAAGACAAGAAAAAAAAAAAACATGTAGGGCAGTGGTGGTGGAAGTTTGTCCATCGTCCCTTCGGTCCTCGGAAGTGTATTATTATGCTGTAATATTATGCCTTTGATGCGTTAATAAATAAATAAATTTATATTCAAAATTATAATATACTTATTGCAAATCGCAAAATAATCTTCTGATATCGTGTTATGATTTTATCAAAATATGCCAAATGCTTTACTGCGGCAAAGCGCTCGTGTTATGACCGAACCATAAAAAAGGTATTAAACCGAACCATAGAGTAATAATTACTCTACAAAAAAAAAATACATGAACCGAACACAGACTTCTATATATTACACTAGAACTGATAAGGAACTCGGTATGATAGCATAGAAAAGGTATTAAATATTATATTATATTATTATAATAAGTGATTAAACCACAGAATAGATTAAATATACTAAAGCACTCTCAACTCTGTAGTCATCATTTCGCTGAAAATGATTATTACGAGTCATTTACTGGAAATCCTATTCTAAAACCGGATCCTTCAAGATTTTATAATTTAAAGAAAATCTTTAATGTCTGGTAGTTATTTGCAGTAGAAACCACTGACCAGTGCAGTAAGTTCCCACCCCAATACCCATGTATTCTTATCCCAGTCTGCCACTGAATACCTATATCTAACTGCAGGTAATCGCCCCGAACGGCAAACAATATACCGTATAAACGATTTAAATAATAATTTAGAATTAAACAATTGGAAAAATGAAGAATAAATAAAGCCAACGACAAGATACGTACAACATAGAGGTTACAAGACGTAAAACAAGAAGAAAACTATAGCTACTACGTGAAGTACATATTATTGCCATCGGTCAGGGGTATTTGTCATTAAAAGTTCTGGTAAGCGTGATACTTTTTTATTTACTACACAACCATATTTTACAACATAACTGTTTGACTAAATTACTATACAACTATATTGCCATTTAACTTTTTTTACCATAATATCATATTATTACATTTATGTATTACATAAAATACTATTTTACAATTTACCGTATTATTATACGTTACAAAAACTACAGTGGCTTGGAGTGTCTTGGAGACATTATGAGAAGAGAGGAGAACAATATAGTCAAATCAGTAACGGAATGGAAACCACTTGGAATTTTGGAAAGAGACCTCGGGGATGACCTAGGAAAATGTGCGTCGAATCAGTCGAAGAAAAGGGAATTGACAGAATAGAGATAAATCGCGAATGACAGGGATAGGTGGCGCGATGTTGTTTTTTGGCAGCAAAAACTTTTAGAGAGTTATAAAAGCCACAAGAAGAAGGAGAACTGTATTGCCATGTTATTACCATTCTGCTACATTACTGTATATTACAATATCACCATATATCATCGTATAAAATGGTTCCTAATTTGATTAATGAACGAAAACTGCCAAATGCCAATGTATTCTATTATTATACGTAAGAAACGTTCGTAAAATCTATGTGTACGAATATATTTTTTCGCCTATTTAAAATGGAAAACTTCACGTTCGCACTGTGGACGATTATAACGATGGAGTTAAAAGGGCAGAACAGAAGCGTTTATCTCCGTAGAAAGAGATCAAAAGCGTTAAATGGGCGGCACTGTCGAAAGGCGAACGTTGGGTGTATAAGAACCACCTCTATTAGGAGTATACGCATAGCGTCCCCCAAGACGTAATGGATACTCGGTATCTGGTATATGGCCAGCGGTAACCGGGTAAGCAGCGGCAGATCGATTTTCCGCGTTTTCGGCGGACTGCGGCGACCGCGACTCGGGCCAGGAGCAGCTGCAGGCGCGCGTCGCGCGTGTCACCGCTTACAGTCGCAGTACAGACGTGCGCGCGATCGCACGCGCCGGAACGCGAGGAATCGCCGCGCGCGACTATCGTGACACGCGCGTCCGGGAAAAGTCTGGCGGCGGCGAGATGGCCGATCGCCGGCCGACCGCGTAGCCGATCGCGATAATTAATGACTTCGCCCGACCGCACCGCGACGACGTCCAGCAGCAGCGGGCGCGATTACGGAAGAGGAGCCGCCGTCGTCGACGGTAAGTATTACCGTGGGCTTTCTTGAGAAGAGGCGCCATTTGAGATTCTATAGGGGTGCGAGTATTTTGATGCAGGCCAATTAGTTTGGTAGGGGAAAAAAACGTAAATTTTTGCAGTTAAGGGGCTCGACTTCTCCAAATCTTTCAATATCTTCCCATTTTTTTTTTAAAAAAAAATCATTCTACTCACCGATATTTTCTTATTTTAACCCTCCACCCCGATTGTTTAACCCAAGTCAAGCCCCCAAAATTTTAGACGTATCAAAATTATTATTAAAAATCTGCAGTATTCTTGGGGTTCGACGTCCTAGGACAACAATAAAGTATTACACCATTAATTTTACATCGTAACGTAGCTGAGAATTATTTGTTTGATTATAAAAATTAGGCGGGCGAGTATTGTTTTATCTATAATAGGTACATTTGCGTTATCTATGGTGATTCATTGGCTTTTTTTTAAATTTGTAACTGACTTTAAAACATTGTCGTAATTGAAATATGTTCTACAAGCAGAATCTCTAAAGTCTATATTGTGTACCTTTACCAACGCCAACCGTAACTCAAATTTTTTTTTTTTTTTTAGCGGGAAAGCTTAATTTTAAGTGCTTATCCCTATTTAATTCTACTATTAGGGTGAATCAATGTAGATTGTGGACCATGGATTTTTCACTATTATTCGCCCCCTCCCAAAAAAAGTCCTGGATACACGCCACTGGGGGAAAATTTGGGTAGAAAAATACTTTTCAAGTTACTTTTAATATTCGTAATAAATTGAACTGCACCGGAATAGTGACTATATTCGCTAATCGTTTGGGAAAAAAAAATTCGGCTGTACCTTATTTGGTGTAGGTACAGACTGCAAAAATACACCAAGTGTTTTTGAATTACTTTTAAAATAATTCTACGACTTTTGTTATAAATCACGGGGCACAAAAAAAAAACCAGATTTTTTACATGGGTCTTGCCAATAGTACCCAATAGCAGCAAAATTAATGGCGTTATAATAAATATTAATTGTGTCGTGTGACATAATTTGACAAGGAAAATATTTAGAAAGATGTATAAGTTCATTAGGTACCTATCATTTAAAAAAAAAAAAATGTCCGGTTTGTTTAATCTCTTTTAAATTTTTATTTTTTATACTCGCATCGAATCGATTATAAATACATATATATATATATTTTGTTTTTTTAATGCCTTCATCGTACAAACAATGCCCGCGTATTGTTCGACAATTCAACACAATAATGATTCGTTTAAAAATAATTAGTAAAGAATGCCTTATTTAAAAAAAAACAAATGAAGTTTTTAATACAAATAAGTATTTTTTTTTACCAAACATACAGCGAGTTTTTTTAAGATAGTATAACTTTTAACTTGCAGTGGTTCTCTTAAATTCAAATTTTGAGTACAGCTTATGTACGACTTATTTTTAAATTCAACGTCACTATTTAATGCTTTCTGATCTCAATTTTAGCTCTTATTACGTAACATTGACACATAATCTACTTGAATTGGATGTGTAAAAAAATGTATTCATTACTCTCGTACAATTATTAAATATCACTTCGATGTTTGGTTTTTTTTTAATAATTCTTAGACACTCGGTAAAGTAAAATGTTTTTTCACTCGATACGAGTTTTATGGGTCAATTTTCATCGAGAACGTAAAAAACAGAGCTGAATGTTTGAAATGACTGTATTAATATAGTACATCGGGATTATGCATTAATATAGTACATCGGGATTATGCAATGTTTTTTTTACCAAAATCACCGATTAGAAGGACAGAAATTTAAGAGCACAACTACATACGTCTATATACCAACGGTTTTATATTTTGGTGTACATAATAATTTCAAATAGGAATCCGTTTCCGCCGTTAGTGTTATTATACTTTGTGTTTTCGTCCGTTCGCACGTGTTCATTTTACCGCAAAATAAAATATAATACAATTATGTATACCTTCGATATTCTGTGATATTACTAATAACGATTATTATTGGGTTCGGTATAAAGCCAACGTTTGAGTTAATAAAATATCTACGGGAAAAAAAAATTCTGACACCAATTCGTACCTGTATTACACTGTGAATTCCCGCCGTTCAAACAAACGTAGCGCAGTTGTTGACTCACAACCGAATCCACTGCTATAACATTTTTTTGCGTTTGCCTTGTTTGTAGTAATTTACATTATTTGTCCGACGTTTGGGTATTAACGACGTGCCTGTGATACATGCAGGCTACTATATTATTGTGGCTTTTAAGCGATAAAACCGTGTGTACTCAAGCGATAAATAGTAGTAGTCACACTACAGTTTTTTGATTTTGAGCGTAACGAAGAATGAATTTTTTTTAACAACAATGTTTTTTTTTCTTCTAATCTTTCTGTCAACAACTTTTGGGGTAGAACGAATTCTCCGATCTTTAATATCAGTACCTTTTGCGATAGGACACTCTTTTTTTGAAATTTTGCCTGGTTTTTGATTTTTCCGAAAAAATAATTGGGAATTTTACTGCGAAAATTTGAAATTTTCAGGTTTGTGATCACGTTTTCGTGTAGAATGAGTGCTCCGATCTTTACGTTGAATAACATAAAAAAGTAGAGGTTTTGGCTTTTTAAATAAATTAAATTAAATCTTATTCAAAACAAACTTTTGAATTTTACACGTTTCGCGAGTAATGGTCCAAACACACACAAATTTATACTAAAAAAAAAACCGCTAAAGTGGCGAGTCCGAGCGAATTGAAACCATTATAATCGTTAGGCGTTGTGCTAATTTTCCACATAAAAAAACGAAAGGGCTTCCTCATAGATACGTGACCATATTTGGGGAGCTTGCACAATTTACGTCTCTTGGGACGGCCGTTATGTAAAAACAAAATTTGCCATCTGGATAAAAAAATTTCAAAAAAATCCGCCCAGTAAATTCTGAAAGCGTATAAATCAAGTATTGAAAAATGGTGTTATTTGGTTATAACAATGAAATTACGCACTGTTGTACAATCGTTACTAAAATCGTAACAACTCTTCAAATAATGGTCCAAATGGTTTGAAATTTTCACACGTTTAATATTAATATTCTTTATGCGCGGATACGTTTTTCGGAATTTTTGAACCATCTTTATTGTTGAATTTGGTTTTTATCAGGACGTATGCCAGATATCTGAGCTCTCTTGAGAATTGTTTTAAAAGGAACTCATCATTGCTTTCAGATATGAAATAATACGTTTGAATCACAACTTCCAATCCAGTGACCCACCCAAAGCATAGTCGCTACTCCGTTAAATTACACACTCGACCGAGAATGAACCCAGCTTTATGCAATTTTCTTTTGAAAAATCGCAAAGAAATAATTTTGATTTTAAACGTTTTGCGATTTATTTGTATGTATAAAAAAATCATGTCCAAGTTTTGCCCGTGAATACTATAGGATGTAGACCGTAAATATGAATGATATTTTGACATATTTTAGCTCGTAATCTCATATTTTTAATTAATGAACAGGTAACAATTAATAATTATGATGGTTTCCATAGAAAAAAAAAAATGTAAATATTTAAATAAAAAAACTAAACAATTTAATGTAGGTCTCGTCGGTCTTCGTCTCGCCTTACAACCTGCAATTATAAAAGTTTAGAAAATGAATATTAATTCATAATTTTGGAATTTCAGTTTTTATACAAATGTAATAATGACATACATCTACAGTTAATGTCGTCGTTTTTTGTTCATTTTCCAGTACAATTACATTTTAATCTCTGAACGATCAATAGGTATATGTACCATATGTATTATGAATATCACCTAAATGTTATTTTTGATGTTTTAGAGTTAACTACAAAAGTTAATAATTTATATAATACATTTATTTGTCTATTGTTAGTCTTGTCGGATGATTGAACGGTAATTGACCCGTCAAAGGTTTACGAATGTAATATTTTGTACTCAAACGCTTCACCAAAATCATTTGACAATGTTGGTTGTGACAAGTGTGCAGAAATATCACACGTTTAAATGATGTGAGTCATTTGCGGGAAAAAATGTTCTGTAAAATTTGCGCTCGTATTTTGTCACTGTAAACAGAGCTTAAATTATAAAAAAAAAAAAAAAATGGTAAAATATGGCACTGCGTTTAGAGTAAAAAATATTGTGATTTCGATGGTAGTGGAGTTGGGCACTTTTTTGGGTGGGTCACTGATTTCGGAAGTGTATATGTGCATAGACGTTTAACATTAAACTTGCAAATTTTTTTTTGCTTGTAAAAAAATTTGATTCTTAGCGAGCTCAAAGTTGTAAATCATAGATTCTATATTAAGCTCAAAAGTGGTTGTAACCACTAAAACCTATGAAATATTGAAAACTTTTAAGTTCGGTATTTAGCTCGGAAATTGTCGAATGTGTTTAAAATCTGTTCGACGTTTTCAATCAATTTCGATAATGTATGAAAAATGTCATTAAAAATTAAAATTGAACATTTTTTGGATTAGTATAATATTATACTGTGTGGAAAACACGATACATGATTTATTTGCAGCATTAAACTGATAAACTATCAAATAAATTCAGTTCAGACCATATAGATTCCTATACAAAATATTTTTAAAAATCACCTAAAGAAATGTTTTTGAGGTTAACAAATTTGGAAAATTTTGAAAATTAAAAATAAATAGAAAAATTTGTAATTGCTTTTTGGTATTATTCGCTTTCGGTAGGTACATCGATTACCGATGGTGTTTGTATCATTTGTAATTTTTTTCATCAAATATTCTTTCGATACAAGTACAAGATATATCCACGAAACGTCAAATCTTTACAGTCCAACAAACATTACACATGTTAGGTTATTGTTAAAAGTGTCGCATTGCGTTTGAACTCTTTTGTGTGGCCACGGTGAATAATAAAATAAAATCTTGAAACATTTTGGTTCTATCCATGTTACGTGTCGGATTATGTAGTATTAATTTTTACAGCACTTTGCTTTAGCGGCGTTCAATAAGTCGATTTATGCAAATGACTGCGTTAAAAAAAAAAACTGAGAAATGCTAAAATATGGTGAACATAAAAATGTTCTTTACGACATCTCTGTAGAGAGAAAAAATACATTTCTAAGTGACTAAAATAAAGTGAAATGTATTATAAATTTTGTCACTTCAATTTGTATCTGAATATAGAAAAACAATATTGTCAATTTCTTGAAAAAAAAATAGGTAAAAATTACAAATTAGATAGTTTTCGTTTATCGTATTTCTGAGAACACAAATCGTGTCCGTTTTTACTCCTTCATTTATAAAAAAAATCCGGAATCACTCTATGTCGCGTGTATACAACGGCGTCATTACGACTGTTGAGGCAAGACAGATAGGTACCTCAAAGTATATTATTTTTGTTACACAACTATTTTACGTAAAACAAACATTTATAAACACATTGAATACTTGAATATATTGAACACAAACCATTTGTAACCTTAACATTTACCGATATGAAACATTTTTGAACATGTTGCACTAATTAAATGGAATATATTATATTAATAGGTATTCCATGTAGGTAGTGAAATAATATGATGGATCGCTTCCAAAAAATAAGATTCTGAGGTGATTTTAGTGGGTAAAAATAGTCTACATGTTACGAATTTCTATACATCGATATTTTTTTTGCCTTGGCGTTAAAAAAATATCAATAAACCAAAAAGAAATTCGCTAATATATTTTTTATTGATTACGTATAAGCTAAACTGAAAACTTAAAAGTAACCTTTCGAAAATACAAGATTTTTAAATTGCATTACTATACATATAACCATCGTAAATTCAAATCTTAACAAACTTTAGTACAAATATACCGTCGGCAACTTTCTCTTTAAGTAAATAACTCTAAATAACTAAGTAAAAGTTAAAAAGTTTTTAGTTGTCTTAAGTTCACTAAATTACTTTTTAGACAATAGTATTATAGGTATTTACTTTTTGGAGTCTTTGAGTGGAGTCTTTTTAAATATATATATACACGAGTATATGTAGGTAGAAACCTATTATGATTTATGGTTAGATACTCAAAATGAAATATTTTGATGTAGTGTTAGAACGGAAATTAACACGGTTTTCACGTATAGTAATACCCTGTTTAAATTCAAGAAGACTACAAAAGACTACAGTTTCTTTAGTCTTTACCCCGCATAAGTATATTAAAAAACATCTGTTATAGCTGGAAACGTTAATATTTAGTATTGTCACGTGCCATGTAATTTCCTTTTTGCGTAATTTTGATTTAATATTGAAATTAACAAAATTCTTTTTAAAAATATATATTACCTACTGTTTAGAATTTTTTATAGTGATCGTCTGAATAAATATAACGAGAAACAACATATTTTATACATCACTGAAACAATTAGGGAAAAGTTAATGTTTTAGGTTACAATAATGCGCGTATTCCTCAGTATTTTATCTTGATTTATTTTCCTCGTATTCATATTATTCTTGTTCAAATAGGAATTCAATAGTTTTTAAATTTTAAATGGAAATATGCACTGAGGTTTATTGTACATTAGATTGTAGAAATTTTATAATATTCAAACTGTTCCAATTAAACGGTTTTTGCGTACTGTAACAATCTATTTTTTTAAAAATAGCAAACATTCACAATATGTGCAACGACGTTTTATTTGCAAAGACGCCCTACTGGATTGTAAATTAACGATTTCGAGTGACATTCGATAACAATATATATACATGCAGTATTGTTGTTGTGAAATGTTTTATTTGAGCAACAAATTGGAAACAATCGATTTCCGGATAACATTCGATGACATATATTGATAGCAAAGTATGTTTACTGCTTTTCCTGCAAGCATGTCAAAAAAAAATGATTGATCATATGTTATGATATATGACTATAAAATAATATACCAAATATGTATACACATAAATATATTGTTCTGGTAACAAAGCAAATAAACTTGGAAATATTTATAGACAATTTTATAGTATTTTTGTCTTTTATAATAACTCTATTTATGTATATAATAAATATATTATTCTGGTAACAAGACCAATGAACTTGGAAATATTTATAAACAATTTTATAGTACTTTTGTCTTTTATAATAACTCTATTTATGTATTCAATAAATATACGGATAACATTGGTATATGTTTGAAAACATGTTAGTACATTGTACAATAATTTATTTAGGTATTGATGCTATGTTTTTTTAATTTAACATGTAAATTTTATATTGAACTCATTTTGTAAATAATTCAAAAAAGTACGCATATAATAATGAATAATGTTTGTATTCAATTGTTTGTCGTGAATAGAACGATTGAAAATCAGTATACAACAAATACAGTAGATTATAAAACCAAATGTTGTGACAACAACTTAAAATATAAATTGTTCAACTTGTATAAGTTATAAACAATCAATAACATTTCTAGAATATTATTATATGACTTGAGTACTTTTTTGCTATATATTATAGATATAAAAATGCTTTATTATTTTTAAGTATATTGAAAACAAGTCTGCATCACATCATGTCGGCGTAGTTTTTTTTTTTAACTTACAATTTAAAATAGTCCTGAATCTTTGAAAATATGAGAAATAGCAAATACACTTGACTAATATTATAAATTTAAAAGATTTCTAAACTATCTTACACATTTCGACATCAAATCATAATTTTTTTAAGCGATTTAAAAGCCCACATTTGAACACAATAAAAATTCATCCAAGCATCTACAGATAATGTCTGAAAAATAATTTACTCTTTACTGGTGTGAAAAAATATGCACCTTCATATATCTGGTAAAATCATTAGATGATGGAAAGAGACCACAGAATTTTTTTCTTGAACAAATAATATGACAAGATTTTGTCTAACTACATTGTTTTCTATGACTTAATATCTTAACACTTTGTGTATGGGCAAACAGTACGTATAGATAATAACTGTGAAAATAACTAAACAATTAATAGCTCTGAACACAATTGTTCCCGAACTATGCCTATTCAGGCATAAATTGTTTTTGACTTCATAATTCTAAGCAATTTACACACACCTTGAAATCGTTGTATTGACACGTCGCGTTATAGTAATACCCTATTATCCTCAAGTAAATTATTGTTGTGTTTTCAAAAATATTAAATAGGTTGATGATTTTCAAGTTTTACCGATAAAAGTATTCCTAAAAAAATTTGATAAAAAAAATGGATTTCAGCTTTATTATAAAACATGCATTTTATATGATATTTATTCATTATTTTATACTTACACTATACTTACCAAATTACATAAGACCACAAACTTATATATTATAATGTGCCACAATGACGATATTAAGTCAGTTAATATATAAATGAGATTATGTATGTTCTTCTAAATAAAATATATATACACACGTACCATATTACTATGCACAAACGATTTTTATTAAATATCATTATTTTACGTATTAAATGATAGTATAGGAATCAATTTTTAAACTGTGAAGATATCACAGTTTAAATTTTTAAATTAAATTTTAAATTAAATTAAATTTTTTCTAATTATTTTTTCGAAAATTCTAACATATTCAAAAGAAATTTTCATTTGGTATAGTAAAACGTTTGATGTTTCTTTCAGGACATAAAATCGACAAGTATGCGTTTGCGTTCTTTATCAGGTAACTAATATACTATGTTAAAAATATTTTAACAATATTAAAATTAATTAATTAATCGCTATTAACCAACAATAAGGTACACGCTTTTAAAAATAAAAATGAAGTCAGGTAAAACTCTGAAACAATTTTTTTATTTCCAATAATAATAATAATAATAATAATAATAATATTGAATAATTGAATCGATTCGATAGATTATTCATAGGTATTTTGAATAGAATGTATAGATACGTCACGCTATTGCCTATGTTGAGAAAAATTATAAACAAAAAACAACTTTTACTTAAGATAAAAAAAATTAAACCGAATTATAAAAGTATTAGACAAATAGGGGCAATAAACGATAATACAAATTATCTAAGTATTCCCTTCTTTGAGAAAAAAAAATCCATATTCATAAAACGTGTTTTGTAAACACATATTTAATTGAAAACTTATAAAGAAAAGCAAAATATAACAAATTATGAATGTATTTTTGTACAAATCAAAACTGAAACCAGGTATTTTTTTATTATTTTGTATTAAAAGATACTGTTTTCTATTGGGACTTTTTGATTTATATTTCGTAGATATATAAGAATCTGTTGTGTGTATTACAAAGATTGAAATTCATTAATTGTTATAATTACTTCGAGACGTTTGTTTTGATTTTCGATTCTGAGTGCAACGAAGAACACATTGTTTGTTTTAGTTTTTGGCGGGCGCATCGGTCAGTTTGAAAATTTAATTAAAATTGAATGTTTTTTATCAACACTTGATACTATAATATAATGTAACTGGCACGGAAGTGGAATGCAAATTACATGTGCGTATCATAACCGTAGGTGTTGGAACATTGTTTTTTTTTATCAAATATGCATATATATATATATATATACGTTCAACGTTGGCTGGTATTTTTTTATCTTTTTTTTTTTAATAGGTTAAGACAGTCCCAGTGCGTTTTAGTTTACTCAATTGGTTTTTTCGTGGCCGTTATTTGTTTAAATGGGATTATTCAACGCCCTCGCTTATTCCAATGACGTATATGTACGACGTGTACTTTGTGGAGCAATTGCCGTTTTTGAGTGTTGTTTTGTGTGTTGTTATCTGTTTTGAAATAAATTGTATAGACAATTTCAATTTACATTCTGTAGTATTTTCGACGAATGTGGACAATGAAAAAAAAAAATAATCATTTACATTCGTTGACTTTTGGTAATAATGTTTAAAACTTGAGGAATATACACTTGATAATGTTTAAAAATAATGCGTTCTTTTTTAAATTTTGATAAACACTAAATCAAAATCAAAATATACTCCTCAAGGTCATCATTTTACTTCGGTTAATGTAGAAAAGCATTAATAAATGTTTGGAGATGAATTCGATCGAATATGCTCTATACTAGACTTGTTTCATTAAGTATTATTGAATTGATTGCTTTCTGACGTGTAAAACGTTTTTTTAAATTATTTATTATATGCTTTATTATTTTTAGCACATAGTTTTTTAACATATAAAAATATTTTCTTTTAGGACCCTATCTTAATGTAGGTGAATAGTTATTAGTTATTTATTTTAAAACATTTATCAGAATTCTTAACAATTTATGTTAATTTAATTTCAAAACGTTTAGGTAAGACCCAGGTGATATTTTGACATAGCGGTGAAATATTTTTCATGGCTCAGCACATTTTTCAATACTTAATTACCTATCTTTACAAATTTTAATTTAAAATGAATGCTGGTCAAGCTATAATGGCCATTTTTGCATTATTTTCAAACATTTGATTTTCAAATGCATTTATAATACGTCGACAACAATGCTTAATCTAGGCGTACAAATTCATTGGCTTCAGTGTTCATGTGTATAATATTATGTGGTGTATGTCGTAAATATTATACTATTATATTTCATATTTATGTACATTTATTAAAAATAAAAGTATAATAAATTAAAGTACAATTAAAGACGTTTTTATAAAATGTTGAACTTGTGCAAACATTAAATAGGTAGTGTAAAAGAGATCATGTCTACATTATATATTACTGTGAAAGGAAGATAAGTTGAATTTAATTTAAATTATTTATTAATTTATGAATTATTCAAAACATATATATATATTTTTTTTTTAGGTTAAATAAGATAATAATTAATTATTTAACTATAAATTAATAAATGAACAGATTTAATAATTTATATTATGTATTCATAGCACTTTCCTCGATCACTCTCTTTTAGATCTTGAGAGAGTATTATTAGATCTCCCCAATGCGTAGTCGTGTGGCTTTTCATTTTCATGATTTCAGCCTCATTAAAATATTATTAAAGTTAGATTTTCGGTACCATCATTAGTATCATTAGTGTGTTGGACAAATTAAGATATTTTTACCATTTTCTTCTGAGCGTATATATAGGTATTATTTCGAATATTCGTCTGACGTGCGAAAAAGGATGGATTCGCTTAAACCGGTACCTTACCAAAAGAAAGAAGGTGATTTTAGTGTTTTAGAGACGATCCTTGTTGCTCTGTTCAGAGTTGAACATCTATTACTGAAGTGTAACAACTATTTAGTCAAGAACAAAATTCAACACAAATTAAAAAAATAGAAATAGTGAATAAAACTCGTTTAAAACATATTATTCGTTTTAAAATATATTTATATATTTCATACACCTGGAAAATGCTCGTCTTTATTTTAAATATAGACATCATATCATGGTATAAGATACGCATAGATCATTAACAATTTAATGGACTGTGACACGCGTTTCATTTTGTTTAAAAAAATTGTTCAATGCTTAAAATAAAAAATACTGGTGATACAAATTACAAATACAAGTAGAAAGCAGCTGTAGTTGTAATAACTATTATTCTTGTACTCGCAATACGTTTGTGCCGATAAAAAGATACTAGAAACATAAGTCTATTCATTTTGCCAACAAAACTATAACGCCATTAATCAATGTATTAAAAATAACGCTAAAATCTAAAAAGGTTGCACGGTTGAATTATAATGTGAACACGGTTTTATGACACTTAGTTTAAAAATAACGAACAATAATATTATAAACGCGAGTACAAAAAAATATATTTTTTTATAACAAAACGTTTACAAATGTTTTGTAAACGTTCCCATTTTTTAATGTATTACACAGTTCAGTATACTTACACAATAATAAAAAATATATAATATATTATACAGCCATATATGTTACCATGGCCGTGAAAATGACAAATCGTATTAAAAAATAATGTTAAGGTGTAGGTACCTGTACAAAAAGTGAATTGAGTTTGGGCTATTGCCATAGTTTATTGATTTCGGTGACTATTAAAAATTGTTTTCCATTCAATTGATTACATTTTGTATGATATGAACTACGAAAAAATATTCGGATAAATCACGGAAATAATAATTATTATTATAAGTATAGAAATAGAATACATTCAATTATTCAAATAAAAATATAGTACAATGATAATTTACGTATTTTACATTTTGAGTTTTTTAGTTTACGTATCCGACTGATTAACAAACAATTATATATTATTAGACAATTATAAACTAAAAGATTCAATTTAAATACTTTTACGATGTAGCCGTGTTTATAAACTGTAGAAAAAGTATTTAAATTGCTGATGTTTCTTTTAAGTAAAAAAAAATAGTTCTTAAAATCTAGTGTGTAAATTTTGTTTAAACTATGACAATACATATCTGCAAGATATTTGTGTCAAAAAAATTAACATTTTGACGAAAATTGTGAGTGTTGAATCTTTTATCTATCTTAAATGATCTTTGCAAATTATATATGGTTTTCAGAATATTCCTCTTTCGTTTTTCTGGCATCAATTTATGAATAAATTTGATTTTTTGGCTCGTGGCCAGTCTCTTTTTTTAAAATACTGGAAGAAACTTTTGCAAAAAACTATTGTCATTTTGCTTTTTCTTTCGTAAACTTCATTTATGTTTTTATTCTTTTAAAATTTCTAAAAATAACTCAGCGATGTACAAAACACTTATTTGAACTGTTGACATGCTTACCTACCCAAAATTTTGCAAATTATAACAAATTTTGATAACCAATAGTAAATTAAAGGCGTAATTTTTTTTATTTAACGCATAATTGTATTATCAGACAATATGTACGATTTTAAGGGGTAAGATTGCAGGATGATAGTTGACAACTCGCCACAAATATTGTTTTATTCATACTATCGAATTTGCTGTTTAAACTATCAAATTTGTAGATTAAACCAAAGTAAAAATTATTTATAGTTTCAAGAGTGTATTATTTGTAACATTCACGGATGATCATAAATGAAAAGAAAAAAACTTAAAATATTAATAATATTTGGAGGTATTTGTAATAAATATTTACGTTACTATAATATCATGGTTACGTTGATTTAATTCAACTTAACTTTATGATTTTATGATAAATATTGTAGATATTAAAATGAAACAATAAATTATTGCACTCTATAAAATATTTTAAAATGCAATTTATAAGACATATTTACAAAAATAAAAATAAAACAAATTCTATAAAAACAAATGTTCTTATGATAAACTATATTTATCTTTTTTAAGTATGTATTTAGTTAAATTTATTGTTAGATAATTTAGTTAGTTTGGATAATTTTGCAGTCAAAAAAAAAAAAAAATTAAACACAAATTATGTAGCTACCTACCACATGTGAAATATTCGATATAGTTTGTCGTTAAGTTATATTTTACATCGTTATTGTAACATGTTTATAGCTCTTCACGACTTTGTATTATGTTTTTTTTCTGAACCAAATCATAAAACAAACTTGCAACTCAGAAATGTCTTTTACTAAAATAATTGTTAGTTTATTACGTGAAGTATAATAAAGTCTTTTACGAGTATGAATAGAAATATAATTAATATAATGAATAGTAATAATTGAACATTTAGGTTTCATTTTAATTCTGAAAAACCAAATTTTACACGATGTAACCCGGTTTAAAATAAAAACAAGTCCGTACAAAATAAAACAGTATTACATTTCTTTTGTTTTTACATTATTAAAACTCAATATATGTATTAAAATTATGGTAAATATATTAGTTACCTATATTTTAAGTTTATACAGATTTGATAGGTAGGTGAAAAAAATAAAAAAATGAAACTACGAAAAACCAAATGTATACGAAAGTATATTGCTTGTACAAAAAAGACGTAATAATATTTCAATATTATTTTAATTTTGAAACAATGAATAGAATATTACAGTAATTAAACGCAGTTATAAATCATTGCTTCAGCAAATTACAATTCTCAACGTGTTCAATAATAGTTAAATACTCTACAAATCGTATATTCCATAGTTCTAAATTTAAATAGAAAACTATTGAAACTAGGTATTTAAAAATTATAAAATTTTTTAAATAAAAATTGTGAAAAAATAACAATAAGTTAACTATGTAATATAACTATACAAATTTAGTAAAAATTCATTGTTGTTTTACGAAACATATTACTGGCAAAAATCGCCAAATTACAAAATTGTATAGATTTATTTTTTAACTTGATCTTTTGATTTTTTATGTTGGTCTAATTCATTTTAATAATGTGTGTACATTTCAAGTAGGTAATTTGAAGCAGTTTTAAAAATGTTGACCTGAAATTTGGACCAACTCGGTCCGATTTCCTATATTTGATGGGATTTTATCAAAAATTAAAAGCTAACCTACTATGTAAAAAAGCTTTACATGAAAGAAAAAACATAGAAAATTGTAAAAGCTCTTTTACAACGCTCAGAATTATCTAAAAAAATACAGGATACGAACGTTTTTTACTCTATGTACGACGCACTAATTTTTAGATCCTGAAGTCGCCGAAAAATGTATTGTTTTTACAATGATGTTTTTATTTGTCTGTGAACTACTTAAAGGGTTAAAGTGCTCCGAATTTTAAAGTCAGTACCTCTAATGAAATTTCTATGAAATATGATGGTACTTTGAGGGGTATCAAATTTGAAAGTTCAAAATTGAAAAAGTTACAAACAAGAAACTAAGACAAAACAGTAATTATGGCAAACGTGTTTTCGACATATCGATTTAGTTTTTTGGCCATAAAATCAAAAATAATGATCGCAACAAGCTGAAACTTTTATATTATATTAAAATAAGTATGATACAAGTTTAGTAAAAGTTTCAATTGATTTAAAAAATTTTTGAGCTAAGTATAGAACTTTGAAATTCTTGGAAAATTTACCAGGACTGAGCTCGCTTAGAATCGTTTTTTCGAAGGCAATGATTTATGACAAATTAAATCGTCTTCTATATAACTTATTTAACTTGTCATTTAGCTAAAATTTTGATTGGAATCGTTTGGAATATTGATCTATTGATCGATGGAAGCTTTAATAGACTAAAAATAATAAACGGCTTTTACAGTTCACGAGAAAAACAAACCTTTTTACAGTGAACAAAACGACCACCCCTGGAGTGCCTGCATGATACCTAACTGAACCAGTGGTATAGATTTTCCACATATAATATACTTAATACTTAATATCGATGTGTTTGTAAGTTACCACTTACAACGTATAACCTGTCCAAGTATTTGATTCCGTTCTTAACAAATTATTTATGAAAAAAACGTTGGCTCTTGAAGTTTATTTTTTAAAAGATTACTCATAAAATTCATAAAAGATATTGTGAATCTTGTTTTTTAAGTAAATATTCATTTATTTTTCTTTATTTATTAAGTCTATTTAAAATGATGCGATTGAGTTGTACAAAATCATGAACTTGCTCACGTTTACCTTATTTTTAAACATTATTAAAATTAAAAGTGTGTTTAAAATACTAAGCAATACAGCGAAATGTTTACGAAACTTATTGTTATTTGCATTGTTTAAATAATTTTCTATATAGTGGTTAATTGGTTTAAAATATATACATAAATATCTTTACTAGCAAATTTATTGTTTCATTAAAAAATTCAATTGAACTTTTTGATTGACACCTACAATCAATTTAAGTCAAGTAGGTACTATTAGTTATGATTTTTCCAACTGAAAGCATGTCTTCCAGATATCGGAAAACAATTGATGAATTATTAATAATTATGTGCATAAAAAAGTGTACAGTATACACACTTTGCTTCATGTGTATGCCATTAATTATTTTGTGTTCAAAACCTGAAGTGAACGGATCGTGAACATTTTAGAAACACAGCCTGTGTTTAGTTAAAAAAAAAATCTATTAATTTCACTAAGTTTATAAAATTTAATATTTTTGTTCAGCACAAAAATCGTTTAAATTTGTTACTTTTTAAAAATCGTTTGCATAACTGACTCATTATTTGGAAGATCCGGCCTATTCTATTTTTTATTTTCTATTATAGTACCTATTATATAATAAGTATCGATGACTGATTAAACTTGACGGAACGCCAATTTTATCTTTTCAATTTGTAATTTTTATCTACTAACTTTTATTTTCACTATCCTACCTCGTCATTGCCAGCTCACTAACTCGGACATGAGATGCAGTTTATATATATATATATAAGACTCCTCGACACGAGTGTTTAAAATCAGAAATAAAGGCTTAACGTAAAATCATTAAAGCGTGCACCTATTGTAAGTATATAAAATAAAAAATAAACCAATACCTCTCTGTCATTGACCTCGCTGCTAGGGTAACGGTGCTCAGCAGCCGAGTTTATTGCAAACAATTTTTTTTCGTTTCTAGTTCGTTGTGTTTGACAATCGATGTTATTCATCACGTGCATCGAACGTCACTTTTATACTGCCATTGGTCTCGTATATTGCTATTCTATTTAAACTAAACCCATTTAAATCACTGCAGCAGTAGTCCTCATCGTGAAATAACATTATTGTTCTGTTTTGCGGATTCAAACGCTCTCAAATTATTCCGTTTACGACCGTATTGTGCGCGTTTGAAGTGCAGTAAAACCGATAAAAAAATAAAAATAATTACGCTGATAGTTTTGTGATTCTAATTATTTTACTATTTTAGTGTTCCACCGCCAATGTAGTTACGCTTCGTTAATTTTTTCATCGGAAATTAATACGATTTTCACGTTGAAAATTACCGCCAGTGAACATTTAAATTTTAGTGTTTTGTATCAATGCTTATAGCTCATTACAAGTGTTATAAACTTATAACGTATGAATCAGAGGGCAATCAGAGTGAAAACGGCTTATAGAACAATCGCATTAATGCCAAACACCGATTTCACGATCAAAAACCGTAATTTTTATGAAAATTCAAAACTAAAATTTTTATACTATGTCCTCAAGAATAAATTTGTGTAGAAAGTTTCCTCGGTAGTTGGTGGTTTTCATTATACACCGATTATCTCTGACAGAACTACCATTTAAAAATTAAAACATCGATTTGTACATTATTCATCATTAAATCAAGAGTTTTAAAAAATTTCAATGTCTCATCATTTCGGCTGTTGATTTTTGTTTAAAATTTTTACAAATTACAGAGTTCCGAGTGTTGTCATCAAAAAATGTGATGTTATTCTCTTTGATTTGTTTGTTTCTTCAAAATATGACTTTATCACGCACACTATATTTTGGTATAAAAATTATCGCTTTATTTACCAAAGAATTCATACATTTCTATTGCTGTTCTAACTTAACAAATTCAAACTTTTATTTAATATAAAAGATACAAAAAACAAAAGTACCTAGGTAATGTATTGTAACCAAATTTTTAATCTCTAAAATTCATAAATAATTCATAGTTTTAAAAACAAACTCTTAACCAAAAGCACTTCGTTTTGACCGAGTGTTGGTTTTTAAAGAAATACTGTTAAAAAATTTAAAAAGTGATTTACTTGTTTACTTTAAAAATGTAACATTGTGTAAGTTTTACGACATTATTTTACTTTATTATTATGGTTCAGTGCAAACTACTTTTAGAGTACATTTTTATTGGCACTAATCGTAATTTAAACGTCCGAGTAAATCATAAATCGAATATGAATAAAAATAAATAAATATGTGTCAATTTTAAAAGTAATACATTAATTTTTCTAAGTGATTTTATTTTTTTTTTTGTTAACACTTCTTAAAGACCTACACGGATTTTCTAATAAATTGTAATACAGTTCAATGTTATTATTATCGTGTCATTAGTTCAACTTGACTATTAAAATTCAAGGAGTAGGTTTATTTATAATAAACCAGAATATAAATGTTTATGTTGGAAATTTAAATTAAAGATATACGCATTGAAATTTTGATTTTGACGTTATCTAGGTGTATTTCTTACGTAAAAATTTGTTTTTATATTAAAACAAAAACCTAACATTAAACTTGTTGATTTTTATTAAGTTGTTTAAAAGTTTTTGGGCCAACCAAAACACCTCCCTAGCGTTTTCGTCTACGGCAAGACGACGTATTTGGCGCAAAATATAATCGTTTTGAAGTATGAATACCGTTTTGTTTTTTCATATAATTATATTGTACTCTCTCTCTCTCACTGCAGCCGGAAACGCGTGCCAGCTGGTGACGTTGGACCATGCGAGACCATCGTCGAGGGACGGCCGCATCCTTGTCGGCGGCGGTGACCAACATCGGTCGTCGGTGCCGTGCGGCGCGGACAACTCGCCGGGGGACGTCCTCCGCCGCCGGCCGCTGTCCAAGTCCGACTTCGACCTCAGCTACCCACCGGAGGACCCGCAGCAGGACCACCACCACCACCACCCGCGCAAGAAGTCGGCGGAACGGCGGCACGTGACCGCGGACAGTTTCGCGTCGTCGTCGTCGCCGAGCACGCCGGGCGCGGGCCAAGGGTGCTGTCCCACAGCCATAAATTCGTCCGCGTGCGCCGCCACCACCCAGTCGACCATACACAGCATAAACGTGGTGCAGAAGACCCACTCTTTTTTCAGTTCGCTAAAGGTAATAAACGATACTATAATTGTACTTCTTCTTCTTCTTCGCCTTTCTTCCAATTATTCGGGGTCGGCAACTTCCGTTCTATTCCTCCATTTATCACGATCATTCGCATCCCCAACACGCATTAACAACCCCCAGATCCTTTTCAATTGTTTCTATCCATCCCTTTTTTGGTCTTCCTCTACCTCCTTTTTCTTCAACATTCCATTTCATAACTGATTCTACTGCGTCAGTATCTTCTCTCTTCGTCACACGTCCAAACCATCTCGGTCTATTTTCCCTTACGTTATCCACTATCGATGCGACACCAATACAACCTCTTACATATTCGTTTCTTATTCTGTCTTTTCTCGTTACTCCACTCATCCATCTAAGCGTTCTCATTTCCGTTACACTCGTACTCTGTTCTATTTTCCTGTCAACACTCCAAACCATACAGCACGGTTGGTCTCACCACGCCCCCGTAATCGTTACCCTTTAGTCTTATTGAAATTCTTTTATTACATGATACACCTGACGCTTCTCTCCATTCCATCCAACCGCACTTAGTTTTATGTTTCACGTCTCTCATAAAGCCTCCGTCCCTTTGTACAAAGAATCCTAGGTACTTAAAATCTTCTATTTCTTCTATTACGTCACCACTAACTGCCATTACTGTTTTCGTATCGTCAAGCGCCTGGTCTCTTCTTCCAAAACTGTGCTCCATATACACTGTTTTACTTCTACTCATCTTCAATCCCTTCCCTTTCAATGCTATTCTCCACTAATCCAGCCTACTATTAAACTCTTTCACATTTTTTCCAATCAAAACTATATCATCGGCAAAAATCATACACCACGGTACCTCATCTTCTTCCACTTATTGTACTAAGCAATAAAATCGTGACAAGTTTAAAGAGTTTTAATTTATCTTCTCCACCCAAGTGAATTAAAAAATTATACGAACCTGTAGTATTATTTATGTATTTTATTTGTCGCAAGTCCAATATAAACGTATAATAGTTTAAGACAATACAAGCAGTACATACGTTACCATAATCGTAAAAATAAACCAGTATTAAAATAATGTTTAAAAAAACTCTCACGCCTCGTATAATGCAGGTCTAATTTCAATAAATTTGTTTTTACTGAAAAGAAGAAGACTTTTTAGAGTTCGTATTGGGCTCTTCAAATTCTAGTATATTAATTAATAGTTTAAATTATTTTTAAGTGTTTGAACTAATTTTTTGGGTGGTTTTTTTGTTAAAAAATCAAAGTTCAACGCAAACTGTGGGAAGTCTTCTTCGTTTCAGTAAAAAAAAAAAAAAAAATTATTCAATCGCGTTGATTCTACGAAACAGGGGAACTTTTTTTGCAAATTAAATGTTGTCCTTTTATAAATGCATTGAAAGTGGTAGGAATCGCCTACGTTTTGCCCCTTAAAGAATAAACACCAGTTGGCCCTTTAGCAAAAGAAATCAAAACCATTATTTACACGAATGTGTACCTATTACAATAAAATATTATTATTAATTGGTGAAAATAACACGAACCTTCGGGATTCATTATGAATGTAAAACAAATACTGTTTTTTCTTACAATATGATGATTAATTTTAAAATTTATAAGACTTAATAAATGAAAATCATCTACTTCGTTATTTTATAGGTTTTTTATCCTAAGTCACAGAAAAATATGGTTTCTTTGGTCGGGGGCGGATTTAAGATTTAAAAAATTTTGAAATTTAAAACTTATGAAACGAAGAAATTTAATGTTGAATAGTTTCAATTCGGTTAGCCTTGTTATGGATGAAAATATTATTGTAGTCCCAGATAATACTGTAGCATATTCAAGATTAAATTATTATAAATTTACAAGATTTACAAGACGTGTTAAAAAGTTATATGTTAGTTTTAACCTTTTTAACTTAACTTTTGGTTGTAAATCAACTTGACTTTTAACTATTCATATTATTATAATATATGAATATAAATGACTTACAAACTGAATAGTAATAGTAAAAATAAACACAAAAAACCAATAAATATTATTAATTTCATTGGATGATTTTTCGAACATTTTTAATCTTAATGTACATTTCAAATAAACAAAAAAAATCTGTATTGGAAAAATCTAAAATGATCCTCCCGAGGGAAAATACGCGACCTAAATGTCAACAAAACTAAATAGAAAATAATAATAAAAAAAACCATTGAAAAAATGTACGATTTAAAAAATCCAGTTAGTCTTATTAAAATATTATGTAGCCTTGCTGGTAGTATATATTGTATAATGATCCCCATTCATCGCTGCAGTCTGCTCATTGTGCCGTAAGCCATTTAATGCGGCGTGTGTTATAATGATTAAACCTCGTGAACCGTGATCAGAATATTATACAATTTTCAATCGATCCAACATGAAAGTTTTCTCTTTTAAATTCAGAGCGTTGCGAGGACCTATTAATTTTAAAATTTTCTTTTTTCTAAAAACGACTTTTGGGGTAATAAAATTGTTCCGAGTTTTAAAAACGATCCGACCAAGAATAACTATAAATTTACCTGGAATGCTTTTTTGGTTTTCTACACGCGAATTGAAAGTGTCTTATATATGCACAGTAAAAAATGCAAAACAAGTTTCAACAAAACTTACAGTATACCACATAAATAAACATTGCTATCTAAATTTTACTGACAAAATCTATAAACGAATGCCATTTAGTGGTAGGTACAGACAAAAAGAAAATTTATCCCATTTATAAGTCAAATGCAATATGGTGGTGTAAAACACAATGTTCCAGAAAAGCATTAACTTACTTACATATTAATAAAGGTAGAAACTCCGCATTAATTTTATTTAATGAAAAACATTATGATTTGACAAAATGAATACCTATGAGTATATTCTTCTATGAGCTTATCTATGGGGTAAAAAAGATTGATTTCATTGTATTTACTACGTATTATAACTTTTGTATATCAAATTTAATTAAATATACTATTACAGTATTATTTTAAGCATTTATATCGTACTTAATAGCATTCAGCTAACCCGTCACAATAATTTACGTACCTATATTTATTTTTAAATAATATTGAGACAGGATAGCTCGGCCATTAGCATTTAAACAGTTATTTTGAACAATTGATAATCTTAATAAGGTTCAGGAACTTCTCGATAAAATGTACAATAGGTACTAGGTACTTACTTTCATTGTCCATTGCAACATATTTTATACATTTGAATAAAATGTTTCCTTCTATAGGCTCCTATGAACATAATCACGCTAAAGAAAAAAAAAGTTAGTAATACAGTTTTTTACGATAAGTATTCAATATAACTGCTAATCCGTGAACTCTGACTGTTGTTAGTTCTATAATAAAATTAAGTTATAATAAAAAAAAATACAACGTGGATTCTTGCTACCATTGCAATTATTGACGTTAGATACCTACTGAAACTGGTTGTTGTTCGCAATCCTCCGGGAAATAAAATAATCAAACCATAAAATGTAGAAATTTCTTAAAGAACTGCATTATCTTTTACAAATGATAATAACTCCTCATTTCTCAAATCTCAGTAGTGTACACGTAAAAATATATAGCTTACATAGATATTGTAAAAACGTAAAAACAATTTCAAAATACAATAAAAACAACAAAGTTTGGTGTTTTCAAGGCTACTCCAAGGCAGCGAGTTGTTATTTTTTTTTAACTCTGATGATTTATTATTTTTCTGAAATTAAAAAAAAACCGGTTTTAAATCCACGCATATTTATTTATTTTTTTTTTTTTTTTAAATAACTTGATTTATTCGTACAGTGGTTGAACATTTTCATAGAATATAAACGTTATTTAGTTTTCGTAGCCAAGTATAAATTCATATTTTAATATGCTTTACCTACAATGGACAGGCCCTTACACAACACCAGCATTGGACGCGTTTCCCTACCAATAATCGGTGAGGTTTATGCATAATTAAATTAGGTCAGGCATATAACAGGCGTAAAGCAATAATTTTTCACGACCTCACTTATTATAACCTGCAAGAGTACTGAACGCATAAACTACTAAGTAAAACAAAACTATCAAAATGTAACATACCTTCCTGTAAAGTTATTATCTTTAAAAACTTAAGTTAAATGAAGATAAACAATAGAAAACTTGCAAACCCATACAAAATTAAAATATTTTGAGCGTATTTTAGAAAATAACCCTTTAGAATAAAAAGACTTAGAATGGCTACTTTTATTAAAACTATTAATGCTTAAGATTAGGTATAAAAATGTTTTAAAAAACTTATACTTTAGAAAAACAGTGTTTTCCAAAATATGGATTTTCTGAAAGTTGGGCTTCTCTATAACTTAACTTAAATCTAATCTAAGTAATCCAGGTATGTTTACCATTGTTTGCAATTTGATTCAGTTGTTTTGAAATGTAAACATACGTCAGTACGTTCACTCTAATGGGGTTTATTACCTATAGGCTATACGTTTAACTGTTAAATGACTGAATAAATAGTTAATTAAGTTTTGTGTTTTAAACTTGTCCGATATCATTATACCGTTAAACCGATAAATAGGAAACAATGCGTGTGTTATTTAAATTATTAATGGTAGTGAAGAAATCAATGATTTTATATGTTTTACAAATTATGTATCTAATTATACAACCACGAAGTACATAATTATTTTTATACATTACAATTATATGTCTTTTCCACCTTTCCAGTCATGTATTAAAGTTTATGTTTTTTCGACTGTAACACGAAGCCCTTGTTTGTCTAAATATTTAAATGGAATGTACGGAGTTCAACGTGTTGTTACTGTTGTCTTGAGAGTATCGACCAGGGTACTGACTAGTCGATATAATCAATCGTTATAAAACAGCATTTACTGTCATATAAACGTAACACACTCTTTATAGCAAATGACAAGTTTGATTTTCTGTTTCTTAAATAGCTTTAGTCTAATCTTAATAAAAGTAAATAAATAAAAATAGAAATATCTGTTTGATTTGTACGTCCAATGTTAATGCAAGACACTGAAATCCACTTCAGGCGCATTATTCAGAAATATAAAAAAAAGTGGTAAAAACACCGTTGTAAAATTAATACATTTTTCACTCAGTTGGTAATTTCGCTACTACACTTTTACCATGGTACCGTTCTTTTTTTTTTATAGTTATATCTCTACCTTAAGTCCTATTACCTACATATAAGTTGTATTATATGCTATTATAAATTGGAATATTTTTTTGGTAACTAATGGAGTTTAACTTTGAAAATAAAGGGGAGAAAACAAATAAAAACCTTTTATTCTTTAACTTAGTTTAACTATAACAGATCATGACCTATAATAAATAAAAATATAGAAATTACAATATGTATTAATATATTTCGCTAACTAACATGCACTACTATAACTTAAACCCTATATTTACTCTCAATATTGTTTATGTAAATTTGATGTTCCCGGGTTTTTGAAATCCAATCATTCTCGCCCGCGTACGTCATTAAAATTTGATATTCATTTTTAATTATTTAAAATAAATTACTTCCAACCATTTACATATTAAAATGTATTTTGATAATGAGAACGCGATTTATGAGTATTTGTAACTGATGTATTACCATTTTACTTTTATAGGCATTTTTAAATTTTTTTTGTTTATAAACCTACATAGATAAATATAAATTGAAAACAGTATAAATTACGATTTCCGGTTATTTATTCAAAAATCATATGAAGTTTAAATAATTTTGAATTTATTTGTGTTTTAATAGATACAGACCTTAATAAATTAATGTTATTTGTTTTCTTTTAATTTAAACGCATATTTTTTTTATTACAAGTCGATGATCTCGAGGTACCTACCCGATTAAATACGAATTTATATTTTATTTCAAATCTTCATAATATTATAAGACAATGTCATGTATACTAATAAAATTTTTAGCGAAATTTTGAAGAAAGCTTACAGTTTTTTTCAATGTTAATTCAAAATAAATTAGATAGATAGATATTGGAAAATGATTACAGTTTACGGATCTTGTGAACGTATTTTCTCCGTCGCATATATTTTCATGAAATTAGTTCAAGGTTTAATATGGTTGTTAACCATTCAAATATTATACTTAAATCAAAACATTTTTGAAGTACGGTGAAAACATGCAAGTAGATAAAGTAATTTTTCAAAAAAATTTCTGGGTGGGTATTCATATTATTGTATTTAACACTTATATGGGTCACACGAGGTGTCTTTTTTGGAGAAATGTATAAAGAATAATTATAATTCTCTAAACTCACATACAACACTGTTCTTTTTTTGTATGGTACACGCATAAATACAATTTTCAGTAAAACTTCAAAAAAATTAACTCGGAACTAATTCATAACTGTAAAAGATTCTTTTATATAATAATTTAGATCCTCTTGTAATTTGAACAAATATGTTTTATTTTGAAATACTCTCAAATTAATTATAACGCATATTTTGCTAAGTAATAGCTGTAAATTACCTTTGATGTCAATGTCATGCGGTGTGCGTGTTCCAAGAATTGAAAAATATGCAACCAAAAAGCCACAAGCAACTATAATTTATTGTATTAAACCTAACATGATAATAACACACGCAATTTTTATCCGAATGTTTTTTTTTCTGCTTTTCATTAAACAGTTTTAATAAGTTAAGTAGGTAAAGTTCAAAAAGTAAAACCAATTTTATAAAAAATATCTATTTTTTTTCCAAACTGTGACGGTCAATAATTTTTTATAATTTTATTATTTTATAAATAATTAGTTATAAGAACAAAAACATACTTAAGTTAAAATCTATTTTGAACTAAAATATATTATGGATAAGTAATTTGAAAGAAAAATAAACTTGTATTAAATGTATGATTGTGTAAACATTATTTTTCATCAATACAGCTTGCATATTATTATATAGGTACAATAAAATTAATATTATATCACGTGGAAAAATTCGCATAGATCATAAATGTTCATTATTTGAAAAATATCGAGCAAGTAAAAATATAAAAGAATAAAAAGAATAAAAATTAACAGTAAGCGTGTATCTGGCAAACTTCTACCTATTCAGTGCGGACCCGTTTAAATTTTATTAAAATGTTTGAACTCGGTTATACTTTGCTTTAAGCCAAATAAATCAATTTAAAATTTTTTTTTTTTGACAATAATTCAACAATTAAATCAATGTTTTTTATGAAAATCACTCATTGATGAACGTTTTGTTTAAATAATCTTAAAAAAAAAAAAAAAAAACGGTCATTGATCAACTTCCCAAAATCGATTATAGATAGCATTAAATAACGGTTCCTTTATAATTTTATTTTGCGCTTAAAAACAAAAACAAAACAAAAATCATAGACTTTATGACTTTTGCAACATACTGAAATTTTATCTAACTTAATTTTTTTTATTGTTACTATACAAACTAATAGTTTCATTCATTGTTATTTTTTACAGGAGAAATGGTCTAAAGGTAGAAATAAAGCACGTGGCTCTGATACTGATGAGTCACCATCCGAATCCCCCATATTAGCCAGATTAATCCGTCCAGATACGTTACAACACACTAAAACCGACTCAAGAAATACGAATTCAATTACGAGTGGTATGCTATTTTTAAACTAACAATAATATGTCATAGATTTTATAGTTTTTCAAATTTCTAAAAAAATAAAGGGTCTATATTCGTTATTTTTTATTCATTCAAACGCATTAAAACATTTTATTTTTGACTTTCTAATACTATTCAGCTTTACAAAAAACTCAAAACTAATTAAATTGCTATAAATACACAAATGAAACGTATAATATGTTAAATTAGAAAACTATTAAGACACATGCAAATAATAAAAAGCCATTTAACGTAATTCAACATTTTCATTCTTTTATCTGTAATAAAAAAAACATTAAATTATAAAACAATCAAACCAACTTAAGTTAATTTTGTTATAAGAAAAATTTATTTATGCTTTAAGTAGGTACATGTGTTATGGTTCACTGTATTTTCTATATTTGACACAAATAAATACAGTCTACACAAAATCATTTTTTTCATTTTTGTTTCAGAATTCGGTTTAACTCAGAATTGGTTCCAAAAAGTTGTTTCTCGAGATCATCAAAGTCTTCGACTTCGAAGGCAGAATTCTATTAGATCTGAACAACAAATCGATATAAATACTCCGGTAAACCAATAAACTATCCTATATATAAGTTTGGATTTTATAAAACCGTTTATTCTTTATAATTTGATTCCAGGAAGGTGAAAATCCAAACCAAAATGAAATTTTGCTCAAAAAATACGATTATTTCCAACTCAAAATACATTTAAAAAAAGGAAAAGATCTCATTTCCCGTGATAAAAACGGTAAGTCAATTATAACCTAACCAAAAAACTGATTTTAAATTATTAATATTTGCTTATGTAACAAAAATAATGATTGTGAAAATATAGTGTGATTAAAGTTGGTCACATTTTAGGACTAAGTGATCCTTACGTGAAGTTCAAGATAGGTGGACGACAGATTTACAAATCAAAAATTGTGTACAAAAGTCTGAACCCTACTTGGGACGAAACATTCACATATCTATTAGATGATCCAATGGAAGTTATTCAAATAAAGGTATGGATATTTTTGTAATTTTCAGTTTTATTTAAGATATTAAAATGGAATTCTATTCTCAATATTACAAATAATCCATAATAATTTAGGGAATTAAGATTTTGCATCAACTACCGTATCAAGATAAAATATGGTTGTATAAAATCTTCTAAATTATTTATTTTAAAAATTACTTTATTTAGTATTAAAGGTACATGTGGAAAAAGAAAATCCATTTTTTTATACATATTTTAGATTAGAAATCGTTACTTATTTAGTAGCTAAAAGTTGTTTTATATTGTTAAGTAAAAACCCAACTGATTTCATACTTGACTACGTTTCTATAATATTTATTTTCCAATTTGATCTCCGATTGTAATTCTATAAGTTCCCAATCTGACATGAGACTAAATAATTAAATTCTCATGCAAATAAAATTAACCACACATTATGTTTTGCATGTTTTAGTAAAAAACCGGTTTATATAACAAGTATTCAAATTTTTTTTTTCAATTTTAAAGTAGTAACAACTATCTGACTCCGAAAAACTGCACGCACACACTGCTTGGCAAAATCAGGTTAGGTTAAACATTCCAAGTTATTTCGTTGATTTCTGAATATTTTTTTGAGGTACCATGTTAGAATTTTGAAAAAGCTGTTAGAAAACACAAAACGCATTGCCCAAATTAGGTTTCTAAGAATAACGAACAAAACGATTAGGTAATCATTTTTCAAATAACTAATTGAGTAAAATAAGTAAGTTGAAGTTTAAAAGTTATCCTTTTTTTCACCACTTCCACCGTTTTTCAATTATAATAAAATTATAATTTTGAACATGATACTTTAAAAATAAGTACTTTTATTACAATCATTAAGCGGTGAAATTGTCAGTAGTTTAGTTTTTTCTCTTACAGTTTGAGTTTCACTCAATAAATCAAGCCATGTATACGTATAGCATTTTTCCTGAACGTTTTTAAAACGAAAATTTGTATTCTTATACATATTTTTCAAATTTTATTTTATCGTTCCTATCTTTTCGTATTGTGTTGTATTACAACGTGTAGACTAGTAGACTTGTTCTACAACTTGTAGACATAAAACACTATAGTAATTAATACCGTATGGTACTTTTTATTATTATCGCAGAATAACGTAAACAACGTGGATATTATAATACAATTATTATAATTAATAATAAAATGCCTGTCGAGTAAAAAATACAAAAACTAACGCGAGGAACATGATATCTAATATCAATCATGTAGCTCACAATAATAATGTATGTAAACATCACACAAACATTCTTAATTCCCAATTTCAAAAGTACGATAGAATATAACTTTGTAAACTTATTGTGTAATTATATTCCGTAAAACTGGACCGATAAAAGAATATTAACAGGATTTTCATTTCAGTAATAATATAATTTTGCGTTTCACGCATTTATTATTATTATTATTATTATTACTATTATCATTATTATTATTATTATTATTATTATTATTATTTATTTACAAAATACAAAATACTACCTATAAACAAACATATTACATAATATAGTGTACAACGTATAATTTATACGTATACTAATATATAATAAACTAATGTATAATATATATTTATTGATTTATACCTCTATAGTTCAGTTGCTGATATACGATTCTGTGTTTTTTCATCCTTTTTATTCTGGCTATTTTCCAACTATTAACAAACATATTTTGATAGTTTGAATTTACCATTGTACACTATCCGAACTTGTAAATCTTGTTGTGCAATGCATCCAAATAGTTTTGTATATTTAAAAATTTTTAAGTGAACCGTGGTCCTATTATAAAAAAATCCGATTCAGTGTTTATTGATGGTTCAGGAGAGAGTTATTAAAGTTGAATTGACAGTGTACCTATAACAATATTACTATTAAATTTTTAAAAAAATTAACTTTCTGTAACTATATACTTAATCATTTAAGTTATCAGTTTAGATCCAGAGCAGCGAAAGATACAAAAAATGTAATTTTGAAAAAACAAACACGATTTAGACCCATAAATTCGCGTTGAAAGGATATTAAATTCAAGTAAAATAAAGTCAATATAATTCAGAATTCTGATTTTCCGCTTTTAAATATAACAATTTAATGAATTGAATTATGATCTCTTAATTCAAACGTTTCTATTTACTGCAGTGTAGATACTCAATGTACAACATACCTAGTCCACAAAGGAATTATTAACGTGCATTCACATACTTGCAATAATTGTTTATAGCTGCTGTGCTTAAATAATATTATGCACTATATAGAATGATAAATGGAATACCTTCTACTCCACTATATCTCCGTTAAAACTTTGAAAAAAACATGATTAGAAGTCCATGATATGATTATTTGTGAATTCAATGTTGATTTCAACAAAAATTAAAAAATACCCAGTGCTACGATTTTCTGCGTCTCTTCTACAACCCATTGCTATATGGTCACATACAGCAATGATCATATATTTGTAAATGGATCGTTGATGAACATGAATTACCTGTATGGATTATTTTGTCGTGTCGTCCAATCAATGGCGTACTTTAAAATAATTGTTGGTAACAGTTTCTTTTTTTTGTCATTCGTTTGATAGTCAAAAATATAACTGCGAATTTATAGATTTTCTTCAACATTCACATTATATGTTTGTATGAAATCTCACATTTTTAACCGTAAAATGCGAGGATTTACTTTGTCGTGGATAAATTAATACGCGTGTACATTTGAATTTCGATCATTATTTGGTTATTGATTTGTTATACAATAAATAAATATGATCGTAAACGAAAAGGTGCAATAACCTTTTTTTTTTAGTTTTTGAGTGAGCTTCGCATAAATAATAATATAAGTTGCGCATTGTTGTAGCGTGTCACGAGCTTCATGATTTATTCAAACGATGATAAAGTGTTAAAAGAAAACGTTAAAAGTTTTTTGGTGAAATATAAATACCCTACATTATTATACTTATTCAGTAGTAAGTATTCCATCATCGATCAATCAAATCAAAAATAATTCCAGATTAACAAAATAAACATTGAATTTAAATGGCAGGTGTTACAATTATAAACTTTTTTAAAGATTTAAAATACCTTATGATAAAAAAAAAAAACTAAATACACACAATACACGTATCATAAAATAAATACTGTAAATTAAAACGCTTAAAATGGAAATCGTGGTATAAGCGTGGGTAGATGAATAATATGAAAATTTTAATACCAAGGTAATCTCTTAACTTTTTTTTTTTTTTAATCATAATTATAAATATTTTTCAATAATATTTCGTCTTTATCATAATAATACTGATTAAACTCAAACATATGTAATTAAATTAATTTAAAGAAGAAAATATTAAATTATTTTTATTTCTATTATAATTTTATAAGTATACTTTTGAAATCGATAGATACTTTCTGGAAACAATTCTTACTACTTTGAACAATTACAAACAAATAATTCATTACTACGATTTTAACGGGAATTTTTTTTTCACAATGCAACGTTTTATATTTGAATATTGTGAAATCATTTTAACATTAAAAGATTCAAAAACCCTCATGATGTTTTTTTCTAATCTTTCAACTAGATCAAAAATCAATATTTCTTGCATATTTTTACTATTTTTGATGATCAATTTTTTTGCAAATAAAATTGAATTTATCAACTGTAATTTGTTGAAACTACTATAAATAATATATAATAAGTAAATTTAGCACTATATTATTCACTTACAATAAAAACAAAAAAAAAGCAATCAATTAATTTACAAACATATATGTGTTGTGTATTTTAATATTATATTATATTTTAACAAAGTCAGTTATTTAGTAGTGTAAAATTTTATTTTCAACATTTTAGTGAGTATTCGACCTTACACGAGTGGTTATTTATATTAAACACAAATTATAAGTAGGTAATGTATAGTCATGTCCAACTATAAACTGACGTTATTTAATTTCGTTTCAGGTTTTTGATTACGATTGGGGTCTGCAAGATGATTTTATGGGAGCGGTGCAAGTCATTCTAACGACCTTAGAATTGGGCAAGTGAGTTTATGTAATTTTGTTGGTCAGTTTGTTGTTTTTTTTTAATGTGGTTAGAAATTTTTGTATAACTAAAAATATTCTTCGAAACAGATTGAAATATAAATAATATAAAACAATCAATATGTTCATATTTAGTATACGCTCGGGCTGTGAATGAAATCTCTAATTTAACAATCAAATCATACAATTTTAATCATTATTAATATAAAATAGACTAATGATTTATACGACATTGAAAGTTTTTATTTTTAGTTTTAACTTTAAAAACATGAAAATTATGTGATTGAATAAACAAAACCTAATCTATATTAAAATCTTCATACTTCTATATAGAGTAGGCTGCATTTAATACAAGTGATGAGAACTATAATTATCAACATATTTTAAATGCATGTTTCACGTTGTTCAACTTGTACCATAAGGATGTTGTACCAAAGATGTTTAGAATTTTATGTTTTCCAGGCTTTGACTAATGTAAAATTGATATAAAAATTGCAATTTAATCCTTTGGTTAAAAATTTTTTTTTTATAAACGCGTTCTATTGTCCAATACAATATAACATAAATATTTGTATTTTATGACAAAAGATGTATAATTATTATGATATGGTAGGTATGACAAAAGAAATTAAATGAAATTTTCTAGATAATTAAGGAGATCAAAAACATACATAAGTCGTATAGTTGTGAATTATTTTTTCAGACAGCATGAGTTATGTTTACAATTACGAGACACACAAAACTCTGAGTACCTTGGCGAGTTGTATCTAGATGTAACTTTGACGCCTCAGTCAAGAGAAGAACGAGAGCTGGTAAATAACACAAAACTTGATCAACTGTATTATAATATGCTAAAACCGTTACAAATAAGTATATTGGACTTAGTAAAATAATAAATATGAGTTAGTTTGAGCCAGAATTATTTACAGTTCACACATATATTATAGCGATTTCCAATTTTAATTCAATTGAAATTTTATAATGAATAGGAAAAATAAAAATAAATTGTATAAGTATAAGTAAGATACGTTATAATATACGTTAATACCCTCGGGAAAATCGGCACCTAAAGATTTTTTTTAGTCAATACTACGATAAATATTCTGGATATCATTTTATGTACAAAAATGTATTGTTTTCAAGAACTTTGAGGCACTTTTCTGAACATGTTTCCAGATATCTTGTGAAATATTAGTTGGAAGGTGGGAGTTGAGTTTAATAACAATAGGTAGGTGTCAATATGACTGTATTTAAATACAATTTAAATAACTTTGTTGATTCTATACATTTTTCGTAAAATTTTTAATAATATTGTGTTTTCCTTTTTTTTAATAGCTTTCAAAAACTATTGCGACCCAGAGAGTGATAATAAAATTAAACGAAATAAAGTCCAACAGTTTTAAATTTAAAAAATATAAAAATTATAAAAAAGTAAAAACTCTAAGTAATAATTTATTATTAAACATAATATATAAGTTTAAGTATGTTTAAGTAAAATGAGGGTGTTTATGATAGTTTAGTACAAAGAAAAGTTGTTTAGGCCATGAATAAATCTATCAATGGTCAATAAAAATAAAATAAATTAATATAAACGATATATCACCATGATGTGTGTTTTCATTTCAAAGTAATTAACGTAAAAGCAATTAGGGACTTCGATTTAATTTATCCGTGGAGATCATATCTTAAATCATAGGAATTTGGACGTTTCCCTTGCCAAGTATACCGATCGATCTAATGTCGCAATAAAGATTCTGAAAAATGATTTGAATTTGTAATAAAGTTTACTTGAAAACGACTTTCTACCTTTTTCTATTTTATTCACTTAATTTATAAAAACCAAATTTGAACAAAGAATTTCGATTTTTAATTTTCTAAACTCAAGTAAAAAAAAAATCAAAAATGTCAGAAAGTAGTTTTCAAGTAAAGTCATGGTGAATTCAAATCAATATAACACTTTCACTTGAATGATTGTAAAAACTTAAAGGAATCTTTATTTTTTTTATCATATTTTATAGTAATTAGGGACATTTAACACAAAGATTTAAAAATGAAAATAACTTATAAGTTTTAATAATTTAGAGCCTTCAAAGATCAGCAAAAATGGCAGAAATAGGAAGAAAGTACAAGTATCAAGTTTGGAGCTCGGTAGTGACTATCGTGTTGATAAAAATAAAAAATTGTTCTATAGCTGAGGGCTTATGTGACCCATACGTTCGTTTTAGGTACGTATTGAAAATCGCTGACCTACCTATTGCTTTTTTTACTGTATTCAATGTTAATTTCATTTTTAATTATTTTTTTTTTTTTTTTTTATAGGTTGGGTGGAGAAAAATTTAAGAGCAAAGGCAGTAGTCGCATGCCGACGCCTACATGGCTAGAACAATTTGATTTACATCTATTCGACGATCAGACGCAAGAGTTGGAGATACACGTATGCGCAAAGGAACGTTCGCGTGAAGAAATTATTGCAAGGTACAACTTTTACAGTACCCTACTTACTGACAGTTAAAATATATATCATTGAAGGCATCCTGATTTTTTTCCGTCCTTTAAATTATTAACAAGACGACACGAATAATCATTATCAATGTTGGGTAGGATGTTGGAAAAAAAATCAATAAATTCTCGAATGGATTCATAGGAAATTGAAAACACCTACACGAAAATTAATTTGAGTTTTAACTCGGACGACGTAGAATAACAAAAATTATAAATCTATGGAGGTGCAATAAGAAAATTATGTGTTACATTATGGCATATTGAATTTATTACTCACCGTATATCTCGTTCAACTAACATTTTATGGATTTAAAATAATTATACTTCTAATTATCCAAAACGTCCAGTAACATAGTATAAATAGTTTTCAGAAGTCTTACGACCATATAGAAAAATCAGTTTCATACACTCCTTCTACGCGACAAACGTAATCATGGTTGAAATAATTTTGTTGTCTGCTTTTTTTCCCAAAACGATGCGTGCAAACTGCAAATGTGTGCTTAATCTAATTATAATAATTATTATTATAAAACACCTCGGAAACGATGGGCACTTATATCACCTGTGAGTAGGTATACGGCAAAAGTAAATTCAGCGTTGTTGCAGGCTGTTTATGTCCATCACGCACGCAACATAATAATTTACGTCGATTAGTCTTACGGTTGTTGGATCTCTTGGTGTACTCTGATGTCTCGTATTACATCAGAGTTTCGAAAAAAAATATCCGATTTGAATTTGTGGTAATGATTATAATATTTTTCGATGGGCTGGAATTTATCGACTTTTAATCATTTATCGGGTCATTTATATTCTGAGCGTACCAAGAAACGTGTTTGATTATTTTTGTTTTTTTAGAAAAACTTTTGGGTATAAAGAGTGAGTCAATCTTTTCATGCAATATGTGCTCTTATGATTTAGGTGAATATGGTTTTCGGACCTAAATGGTACTTTGTTTGAGTTTTTTTTTTTTGTTTAATTTTGATTAATTTTCGTGTTATGTAGATCCAAAAACCAAAAATTTTTCTACAATTTTAGGCCGAACAACTATTATAATAGGAACTATCTTGTCTGCAGAAATGTGCACCCGTCTTTACATAAAGATAAAATACCACAAAAAAGTTAGATGTATAGCCATAGATCGACGATTGCGCTTTATCTAAAACTTTTTTTAAATTGTATGTTATAAATAACGTTTTGTGTGCCAAAAAAAAAAAAAAAAGAAAATGTCGAAATCGCCTCCGAACGACTCGAAATTTTCACACGTTGTTTGGATGGATAAAAAACTATAACATTACAAACGTTATTGGAATTAATTCGCTAGGCCATTTTTCACACGTTATTAAAACTGATAAAATATTACATACGAAACGTCATATAAGTTTGAATAATATTTGAGGAAAAAACTTAGAGCTCGTTGAGTATTTGAGAATTTAGTTAATCTTCAAATAGACAATCCAAATTGTTTACAAATTCAATGTACAAACATCCGAACCAGTGGCCATTTACTTAGTTTTTTTTTTTTTTTTTGGATTCTGAGCGCAGCAAAAAATGTATTATTTTTACAATGATTTTTTTTTGTTTTTCCGTCAACAATTTTATGGGTAGTAAAAATCCTCCGATTTTTATGGTCAGTACCTCTATGAACTTTGGTGGTACTTTGAGAGGTCTTAAGAAGTTTAAAATTTAAAAAGTTATAGCCATGAAACTAAGGAGAAACTTAGAAGGAACATAAATTACGGCAAACGTGTTTTTGACTATCAATTTAGTTTTTTGGCCATAACATCAAAAATAATGAATGGAACAAATTGAAACTTTTACATAATATTCAAATAGATATGATACAGGTTCGGTAAAAGTCTGAAGTGATTTTGAAAACTTCTCAGCTAAGTATAGAACTTTGAAATTCTCGAAAAACGTATCAGGACTACGTACTAGACAACTGCTCAGAATCGTACTTTTGAAAGCAATGATTTGTCATTGCTGTCAGATATTAAATAACGCGTGTGAACCACGACTTCCAAAACCAGTGACCCGCCCAAAGCGTAGTCGTTACTCCATCAAACTACCCGCGCGACCTGGAGTGATCGTGGGTTTATTTTTTGACGTGTCATGAACATTATCTCGTTTTTCAGCACCGTGATCGATCTCGGCAAATTGGAACGGGAAAAAACGCACAAAATCAAGCAGAAATTGAAAGGCGGCGACGGCAGCGCAGACTGCTATCGCGACGGCGCGGACAGCACCGTTGGTCGCGCGTCTGTTGGCGGTGCGGCTGGCTTGCTGCACCTGCTGCTGACCATCAGCGGCACGTCCACGGCGGCGGAGATGATCGCGGACCCGTTGGACGGCGGTGACGGCGGCGTGGAGATCGCCGAGCCTGTGCGACGGCGGTACGCGTTGACAGGGACGTTCCGTGACCTGCGCGACGTCGGCACGCTCGCTGTCCGCGTGTACAGGGCCGTCGGGCTGACGTCGGCCGACCTGTGCGGCAAGTCTGACCCGTTCTGCGTGCTCGAACTGGTCAACGCGCGGCTGCAGACGCACACCGAGTACAAGACGCTGGCGCCCAACTGGGACAAGATATTCACGTTGTGAGTGGCCTTAATATATTTTATGTCGGTAAAATTTACAGAAAAGTCTTGACTCAAAAATATATGAAAGTTTGAAAAAAAAAAACCCCATAAATTACTGAACAAATTTTAAATGCAGCGCAAAAACGGTTAAAAACTTACATACAACAATGTTCTGATAATATTTGGTATTAGAACGGATACGGTATATCATTTAAATCTTAGCTCGCTCAGAACCGTTGTTTTCGTGAGCAATTAATAACAAATTTTAACGAAAACATCAAACTTCAACTTCCTAACTGGTGAGACTTGCCTACAACAGCGAAGTACTATCTTAAATATCTAATAACCATCCTGTCCAATCATATCGCTATAGTTTTTTTGCATAATAACACGTTTGTGAGGCTGAAAAATATTACGAGTCAATATAATATTATAACTGCAAAAATACTGACAACTTTACCTATTGGTGTTACCATATGTTTTCTGTAAAATCTGAATGATAGTTTTTAAACGTGTTTAAAAAATGTATATTTATGTAAAATTAATCATAGTTATAATTATTAATTGATTTGAGTTTTCTCTCCATTTCAGCATCGTCAAAGACATAAACTCCGTCCTAGAAGTGACAGTGTACGACGAAGATCCGGACTACAAAGTAGAATTTTTGGGCAAAGTGGCCATACCTTTGCTGTCCATTAACAACGGTGTGCAAAAATGGTACCATCTGAAGGACAAAAAACTGACGAGCCCCGCCAAAGGGAACAACCCGAAAATCCTATTGGAAATGCAAATCGTTTGGAATCCGGTAACTTTGCTTTTTAGTACTTTTTCATTTATTTCACTTAACTCTCTCCGTTCGTTAAATTTAGATACGAGCGTGCATCAGGACGTTAAACCCGAAAGAGGACAAATACATGCAGCAAGACGTCAAATTCAAAACGCAAACGTTGATCAAGAACGTTATGAGGCTCAAACAACTCGTCTTTTGGGCTATCGATATCGGAAAATATTTTGAGTAATTATCGTTCCGTTGTGTAATTTCACCGAGAAAATATTTTTAGATAATTTATTATAAGTTTGATTCAACATTGAATCCCTGAATTCTATTAATGAGTATATAATTTGCTGAGTTACGTTATTAGGAAATTGATCAAATCTGTTCAAAACACATGAGTATAGTCGATCAAACGAAAATACTATGCAATCAAAACAAAATAATTATTATTCACTATGCTCAAAATTAAATTTCCTAAAGATAAGGTTCCGGATCTAATTTCGGTTCTTACAGGTGAAGCATATACAAGTATAACTTTGCGTGAGAATCCTATGTAGGTAGTTATAATTTAATAAAAATTAAAGCATGAGTTCTATCTATTTGCTTGTAAAAGAAAACATCGTAAAACAGTAGAAAACAAATAATAGAGGTTCGCATTTTAATTTTATGAGTTCCGGTTTCGGTTAAGGTAAGGTTATTATATTCAAGGTTTCGGTTTCAATTTTGGTTATCATAAAAATTTAATATACAAGCATGAGAATCTAGGTTCTATTAAAATATACCAACTACGTAGTATACGGACAGTAGTATAATGTACCTACCGTAAAATGAAAATACGTACTTTGCACCAGTTTTCATGTTTTTTGACTTTAAACAAACACTGCGACTTGTAATACAAGTGTACAATTGATATTATTAGATAGGTAAGAATAATGACATTTTTTTTAAATTTTTCGTATTTTTTTTTAATTTTAAGTTTTTTAATAACCAATTGGTGCAAAGTTGTATCTATGTGATAATGTTGGGCTACTTTGCACCATTGACGAAATCCATTCATTAGGATAACATAAATATTTTAATCATGGTGCTAGTCAAGTATACTACTATCGGTGTCATCTTAAGGTCATAAAAATGTTGTATTTAAAAAAAAAAAACTAAATAAAGAGCACTATAATATGAGTGTAAAAATATGTATGATTTTGACCAAATTTTTTTAGCACATTTTTATGTTTATAATTACCAAGGAGTAAGGCTTAATATGAAACAAAAGTACAGTTTTGAAGTGTAACATGATTTTTCAAATTTGTTAGTAAAAAAAAAAAAAAAAACTTTCTTTAGATACTGGATAGAATGGGAATCACCGTCACACACCATTCTCGTATTGATCGCGTTCGTAGTGTCGTGCCAGTTTTTCGAACCGTACATGGCGCCCATAGTGCTGTTGGTGGCGTTCGTTAAGTACTACTTGGCGTACGCGTGGGGCGCGTTCAAGACGAGTGGCGGCGGCGGCGACGACGACGACGAGCAACAAGTGGACGAGGACGACCAGCAAGACGACCAGCCGGACGACCAAGACGACGAAAAATTTAAGGTGACATTATAACAGTGGCGGCGTCACTAGGAGGGTGATGTGGATGTTAAATCACCCCCCTGAGACCAAAATTTTATTTTGTCTGCAGTTCCTCCCCCCAAAAAAAAAAAAAAATTTTCAAAAATAATCAAAAACGGTAAAAAATAGACAAAAAAATAGAAATAAAATACTGAAAAAAAACCTCGATAATTTACAATATATTAAATCTAATAGTATTAAATTGTTGACTTTTAAGTGTTAATAAAACTTATAGAATGTACACGTTTCTCTGGCTAATAGAAATTCCCACAAAACACCCACGAAAAAACGTCCGATGCGTTATAATGACGTGTTTTGCTGATTGTGTTCGGTACTTACTCAGCCTTGTTATGTATTTGAGCAAAAGCATATTGAAAATCAGTATTTGAGTACTTTGTCTTCGAGATTTTAAAATTATTTTTTTAACTACACTGTCGGTCGGTATTGCTTTTATGCACTGCGGGTCCTCGTCTCAAGGCACTAAGTTATAGACGTATAGGTAGATTTTAGACCTTTTACCGAAACGTTATTGATCGCAGGAAGAGAAGAAATCGCTCAAAGAACGGGTGGTCGCTGTGCAAGAAGTCACACAACTGGTTCAGAACACGATCGGGGACATTGCGTCGTTCGGCGAAAAACTTAAAAAGTAAGCACCGACCGCGCAAAAACAATAAGTACCTACACTTATTTTTATTTTCTATGTGTTTTACATTTTTATCCGGGTAGATTTTTTAGTTTTTCCTTTTTTGTTATGTTCTTTTATTTAAACAATTAAAAACATGGGCATATACACACGTATCTAATTTATTAAGCTTGATTTATGTAGCGATTAAAAAAAAAAAAAAACTATAATCTAAATTTTTCGATGAATTTTTTCCGAATTGTCGTTTATCGTTTATTTTATTAATTTAATTCAGTATTATTTCTTTTTCTTCTTCGTCTGTTCGGTGAATTATTGACTATGATGGTAGGCGTTGTAATAATCAGTGGCGTATATAAAAGGGGAGTCGTCACATGGGCCATTGTGAAATGTCAGCGCCGAAGAACAATAATTATTGTTAAAGGACTTTGAATACGTTTTTTACACAATAGTTTTAGTTAAAATTTAAAATTTAGATGATTTAAAAAAAATAAGAAAACCCGTCTAAAAACCCCGTAGCCTCATTTAAACTTTTAATTTCGGATAATCGGGGAAAACTGGGTCCACAGGGAAAATAGTTTATATACATACGCCACTGGTAACAATAATAACATGTACACATAATTTGTATACCTACCAACGTCTGTTAAAATGTTCGAACATGTTTAAACAAACTTAGCTTCAACTATTGACGAACATATTTTATTTTTATTTTATCAATTATTTTTTATTTTTACAGCCTATTAAACTTTACCGTGCCGTTTTTATCGTACTTGGCCATCGTATTACTTATTGCCGTCACCGTGGTCCTGTACTATGTGCCAATCCGGTATCTGATCATGGGTTGGGGCATCAACAAGTTTACTAGAAAGATACTTCGGCCGAACACTATACCAAACAACGAACTGCTGGACCTGATTTCCAGAGTTCCCGACAACGAAGATAAGGTATGAAAATCCAAACTTTTTGTCGCCCGATGAAGAAGTTTTAAACAATCGTGTAAAATATCCAATACAGTATATTAAATAATATTGTTATCATAAGTGTATTTGTGTATGATATTATTCTTAACGAAATAAAAGTAGTTTATACTTTTTTAAACTTTTATTTCAGAACGGGTTGTTGTTTTGTAAACATTGTGCAAATTATATTGGCATAAGTTGTTACCTATATTATATAATAATCTAACTTCATTAAAATACGTGATCGGTACTCCTCGTACTTTTAATGTTTGTCATTTATTTTTTTAATAACGCGCAGCAAATAATAACCGAATGTTTTTATTTATTTTTTTAGAAGTATTTCAAAGAACTGAAAACCAATGACAGTGTAGACATTGGTGATAAATCAAACAAGGACGTGAAAAAAAAACAGAAGCTGTGATTATAATTTAAAATTTTGCAAGGTATAACTTTTGGATGCTAATAGTATTTAAGTTTACACTTTATTGCTATTTTATAATATTATTGTAATTTTTATTACCATTATTGTAATTGCGTATTGATTAAATTTTATCAATTCTGAAACTTTTTTATTTAATTTTTGTGTGATATACGTAGACACGTACCTACTTTGTACTTATTTGAATGTTAAAATGGACTTTTCCTCACAATTTTCATCTAGGTTTTCCTTATATATTATAATTCGACGTTTGTATTTGTATTTTTAAACATTTTTGTACCTATACGACTGCGCAAAGACACGTCAAGTACTTTTGTTTTGACTTACTCGTTGACTGTCAATTTGATCTTATATTATGTCTAGTAAAACATTACTATTAATCTCAACATTATGTTATACACTGATATTATTACTATTATTATTGTTTAATATTTATAAATTGTTGTTATATTTTATTCAGAATCGTTTGTAAGTCTTTTTATTGTTACCTACTCAGTACTCAGTGGTTATTAATAATTTATTTATGACACATGTTAAATGTGTGTAATATTGTGTATTTAAATAAAATATCTACAATATTTAATGTGAATGTTTCATTATATTTCACATACTGTATTTTAAAAATTGTAGTTGGGTACAAATATTAATTGTTGAATACTTCAATAAAATACAGTGCTCCTTAAACACTCATTCATTAAAATTGCCTTTACAGTGTCAACGAAAATACAATAATTAATACAATTTGTAATAGTATTGATTAATAACACATATTTTTCATGCTCATTTACATGCTTTCTGATACAAAATGAATTGGACATTGATTTTACTGAGTACTCGTGTTTTGTAAATGATATACGTCCACTGGTTTGTCAAACTCCAGTGACATCTTATTAAAATCACTGACTATAGGGTTTCTCTTATCTGCAACAATATTAAACATGATTCAACATTGCTATGGGATAAAACGTTATATGTTTACGTTTAAAATCAACCAAATTGTTAAAAATAAGGTACAAAAACATTACATTGTGGACAGGCTATCCATAAAGATTGTCTGTAAGCAATATTACACCTATACAATAATTAAATTAAATATTTAAGTTTTATTTAAAAGCTTATGCTTTCTGCGACTTAGGTACAATACATTTTGCATTACATTTTAAGGGAATCGCGCTATCCTCAAAAACAATAATTTGTTCTTCAATATTATTTTATAGGTACTAACCAAGCCATAAGATTTCAAATAAATTTTTTTTTTTTTAACAAAAATAATCTGTCTGATCATTACTTTTATTTACTTAATGATATTTTTCATAAATATACTTAAAAAATAAACATGCAATTTGGTTTCTATTCAAAGCATCATAAAAGAAAGTGTACCTACATATAAAATAACTGAAATTTTCGTTGTTTTAGAATTAATAAAAGTCTCTTGAAATAGAGAGTTTACATTGGTATTTTGAATTATTGACATGAAAATTAAAACTATCAAATAAATTACTAAACAAAAAAGTTTTGTTTCACGTCAAATAGTGTATGTAAAATACCAACATCAATAATGCGATACTTTCAATTATTTTTATAACTATATACGAAGTAAAGTAAAACATGTTATTTATAGTTTACCATTCTGAAAACTGATGCATTTTAAATTGTACTAAATATTTGTTTTAGGATACTATTTTTACAAGTCTACGTTTGAAAAATGATAAAAATACTTAAGCATAAATTTAAATTTGAAAAAAAAATAAATACCTAATAATGAGGTTGATACCTACATTAGCGTTCATACTTCACTCGTATGTTAAAAAACATAAAATCCTAGTTCGAAATACAAAAACAAAAATTCTACAAAATACTAATTCTAGTTGAAAATTAATTGACGTACGAAAAACAAAACTTTTAAATACAATGCATAGCTTACCATTACTGGTGTCAGTAAACTGTTTAAAAAAATTTCGTACGGTATAATCAACATTCGGCATTGGCAAACTTCTTTTTATACGATTATTTGAACTGAAATTATTGTGCAACGACATATCTTCAACTGACATCGGCATGTTATCTGATCCAAAATCCTAAATTCGATCAGTACCATTCGCATTGTTATAAATTATTTTTAAAATAATAATTAATCGTCACAATAATTACTCATATAAACAAGTTGTACCCACTACCAAGAGGCATAGAGCTAAAGACATAATTTCTCATATTTTGTATGCACAATTACCTACATAAATATGTTGTTTTTAATCTGAATTGAAAATCAAATTGATAAATATTGACTTAACATATAAATGTCAGAGTTTACTTGAAAAATCAGTTTTATATTTAGCATTTTTATACCAATCCGAAATATGTCTGGTGAAGTAAATGCCATTTTTAATAAGTAGGTGATTAATAAATTATAATATAGGTCTCGAATTAGCGCATACGAATTTTGTTTAAATTCGTGCACATAAAATATGTAAATTATTGTTAATCTTTTAAATTAACAGTTAACAAATATTAAACACCGAACACATTGGTTTTTTGAAGGTTGGTAGGTAAGGTTTTAAGTTTTTTTGAAAAACTTTTTTTAATCCAGTTTTACCATTTATGGATAAATTGTAATTATTTGTATTAGATATTGTGTTGTTATTACACGAGGTAGGTAATACTGACCACACATTTCCCACTCAAACAATATGCCCGGCGGTCTGGTTCACCTCTGGCACAATCTGTGCCAAAAGGAAACCAACCTACTTCGCCGTTGACGATGTAAAATCTATGCTGTACAGTTTGGTCCTGACACGCCAGTCTGCACGGTCTGTCCACGTCTTCTGTAAAAATAATACAGTTAAAAAAAAAAAATTTAGTTCTCTAAATGAAACTCATCACACTTAGCTATATAAGAGGGAGTGTAATCTTTGGTGTGCAAATGTCGTCGTACTAATAGGTTAATTTCAAAATTAACGTCAAGTAGGTAAAAAATTTTAATTTATGACGCGTGAACATCAAATTCATACATAACATTGAATAGTAGGAACATAGAAGAGCTACTGAAGTGGGAAACTAGAAAATTGTTGTACATTTTATAACCGTCTCGCCTCGTGTGACGACGACGGGGCTAGATGCGACAAACGGACAAATTACAACAATATCTTAAACTTTTTTAGTAAAAAAAATTGTTTTCCTTGATTTTTTTCGTTCCATAGTTCTATACTGATTTCCTCCCATAATTTTTCTTTCGTGTTTTTGTATTTTGTTTCCCTCTCGATGTTCACTAATTGTATTTTATTTTTTTACTAAAAATTAAAAAGTTTTACGCTAACCGTTTCCGATTTTTTCTGTTTTTAAATCATCAAACATTACGCGTGACAGTGACCACAAAATTGTGTAACGTGAAATGATCTTGCTTAAAAACAAATAATTTGTATCGAAGGAAATGATGATTCATCGTTGCTTTCTAATCACAAAATATCTTATCCATAATTGTGAGATATTTTGTAATAGCGACCGAAACTAAGATCAACCAAAATGAATTACTTGACTTATTACTTGACATATTAAAAAAGTGCATGTGAAAACTTTTGACCAGTTCATATATTCAAAATAAAAAATAACAACATTGTTGTCTTACCTGGCACCGACGATAGTTGCATGCCTAAACCAGAGAGCCTCTGTACTTTCTGACCATATTTTGTACATATGTTGGATGCATAATCTACAACGGTTTTTAAACCAGTTTTGCATTGCTAAAAAGAAATTTGTTTTCATTTATAATTCCTTTTTTTTAATATTATAGTAATAATTTTACACAGATTTTTGTTTTATTTAAACTTCACAATAATATTAGTATTAATATATATACATATATTTTGTGCAAAATACATCGATCATTGATCAGGTAAACACATGCAATATGTGAGTAATAATTATTAAAAAATTGTTATCTTTTTTTTTTTTAATAGTTTAGAAAATTATTCTCATACGATTTTTATAAAACTTGACCAAAGTTTGTTTTTAGTTTAGTTTTATACATCCTAACTACCTGTATTTCACAAAACGAAAGACATAAAATTCTTGACACAGACATCATTTTTTTATCACATTGTCTATTAATTAAAATTAGAACTAAAACTATTATTATATCTTTTAAGTTTTCCGTCGCATATATAAATGCGCTTAATAATAACTGGAGATATTTTATTTTTTTTTTAATTCTTTCGAGAAGTGACAATTGAAGATTTACTTTTTGTTTTGATGATTTACTACTTTGTAAAATTAAAACATTTTTTTCTTTTTTCCTTTTTTTTGTAACAAAACTTGAAATAAGAGAAATGATTTGATCTTTACAAAAGCACTAACAAAACGTTAAAAAGTGGACGCAGATGGTATTTTATTTTTTTACATTTTACACAGTTTTTGAAATACAACCAAAAACTCAAAACAATTTTGAAAGAACGTAAAAGCTTTGTAATGTTAATTTTGATTTTTTACAAAAACTCTTTAAAATATTGTTTCTTGTTATTTTTACGCATTATCAAAATAGATAAAGTACAATACATAGAAATTCTAATTTTTTTAAATTGTTTCCGTTTTTTCATAAAACGTTTAGATATTAGTTTTAAGACAACATCTTAACACGAACATAAAAACCCTATATAAGTCGTCGGGTTCAATACATTTGTAAATAATTGATTTTTCCAATATTTTTTTATCTATATATTGAAAATCAGCAAAAATTTGGCGGAAAAATAATAACTAATTTATAGTAGTTAATTCTGTAGTAATCTTGAGTGTTTAACATAACTCAGCTCGGTCAGAACCGTTATATTTAAAGTAAATTATTGAAAGAGATAGTATTCACTTATAATATCTATGCAGTATTCTAGCGTGGATATACTTACAAGTCGGCAATTTTGTTAATGCTCAGACACCGATCTAATGTAAATTAGCAAGTTTTGTATATAAATTAACAGTCAAAAATCTTATTTATTTTAAAATCATTAACATATTCGAGTTCTTAGTCAAATATTCTTGTACCCAGACACGTTGGTATCACATTTAATTTATAGGACGATCGAATTTTTTCGTTCCAAAAACACCAAAACCATTTTTCACGAATTTTAAAAAAGTAAATAGGCAAGAAATAAGAAAAAGAGAAAGTAAGTTATTACACATTTGTTATTTTGTTGTAAGACGTTACGTCGACAACTTTCAAAGATTGCTATAGTTAACAAGAAATAAAATAAAATTTCAATTTATGTGCTGCTGTCGTCATACAAGCAGCAAAATGTTTGTTAGAACTTTTTTTTCCTACCTCAAACAAATCCTCCTACATTGTAAGACGTTGTGTAGACAACTTTCAAAGTCTGTTAGAGTTTACAAAAAGGTAAAATCAAATTTCAATTTATGTGCTGCTGTCGTCATACAAGAAGCAAAAAAGTTTGTAAGAATTTGTTACCTTAAACAATAGGTACCTCCACATTGTTAGGCAACTTTCTAAGTTTGTCAGAGTTCATAAAAAGGTAAAATCAAATTTCAATTTCTGTTGCCATACAAGCAGCACAAAAGTTTGTTTGAACTTTTTTACCTACCTCAAACGATAGGTACCTCTTACATTGTTAGACATATTGTTGGACAACTACCAAAATTTGTTAGAATTTATAAAAAAATTTCAATTTATATACCTACCGCTATCATCATACAAGCAGCACAAAAGTTTGTTAGAACTTTTTTACCTACCTCAAACGATAGGTACCTCCTACATTGTTAGACGTATTGTTGGACAACTACCAAAATTTGTTAGAATTTATAAAAGAATTTCAATTTATAAGCTGCTGTCGCCGCACAAGCAGCACAAAAATTTGTTAGAACTTTTTTTTCTACCTCAAACTATAGGTGCCTCCTACATTATTAAGACGCATTGTTGGACAACTACCAAAGTTTGTTAGAATTTATAAAATAATTTCAATTTATGAGCTGCTGTCGCCGCACAAGCAGCACAAAAATTTGTTAGAACTTTTTTTTCTACCTCAAACGATAGGTACCTCCTACAATGTAGGACCTACATTGTCAGACACGTATTGTCGGACAAACAAACTCGCTAGAATTTTTCCAACTCGCGGGAGGGGTGCCACTCACGTCTTTCTGCGGACGGCACGCCTTGATGCTCGTCACGGGCTCGCAGTTTTTGCACGTTTTGCCTTCGACCAGCTTGAGCCCGATCCCCGGCGTCATGCAACTGTGATGGCACGCGGATATCGGCTGCCACTTCCACGCGACCGCGTCGACGGTGGTGGACTCCGCCGGCAAGAGCGGCAACGGGCGAGACGGCGACCTCAGCCGAGTCGGCGGCTCGTTCGCGTCGCACCGCTGGGCCGTCTCGACGTACAGCGCGTCCGGCGACGAAAACTTATCGCACACAAACTCCTGCGAACGTTATAAAAAAAATCAATATTTTGTAAATATTATTGTCTAATATGTTACTATATTACGCACGGTGGCGAAATTCGGGGGATGCAGGGTGTCTTTGGGGGACCCAATTTTTTACCCCTAGGTGCTTTAACGTTGGCCCGACAAAATCGCATTACCAATTGGATTCATACATTCGAAAAATTGGGATAACGTAAAAAAAAAAATAGTCGTTAGTGTGTACATTATTAATTTACCACCAAATATTACGCCAATTTGGTTTTTGGCGTACAATCGAACAATCTGTTTTTATATATTGCTCAGGGATCTCTGCATGGAAGGGGGGGGGGGGGGGGGCTTATGTCACAAATTTCAATATACTGATAAAAAAAACTATTACACTGTGAATTCAATACTTTAAATAGCTTTCAAAAAACGATTTCGTACAAAATTCTGATATTTTTTTAAAAAATATTACAGGCGACTTGTTAAATTTGAAACAACTGCGTGCTAATGAAGTGTTACATGTAATGTATAGTTTTTCAATTTAGAGAAAAATTGTTTAAACCGTACTTATAAAACTAGTCAGGAAATCAAAAATATTTTAAGAATTTTTAAGTATAAAAATCCATTTGGTAAAAGAAACCCCTTTAATTTCGCGTTCAGTCTTTGTATTAAAATATGTGATATTTATGTAAATACGTAATACAGAATTTCTGATGGGACAGTCTACTTACTTCGTACATAATATTGACATTGTGTGAACTCAAGTTTCATATTTTTAAAAAGTACTGAAATAATAAAAGGTTTCACACTAATTTTATTCGACAAATTTTAATTTTAAGAGTTGCTTTTTGTTTATCTCAGGCACTACACTTAAAGTCTTGTAGACCGAAAATAAACTATAAACTGTAATACGCTGCTAACCTTTTCAATTTTGACGGCTATATTTATTAAGTTATCTTTAACTGCGAATAATATCTAAATAATTATAACTTCATTATTTTAGATTTACCTTACAATATCCTCCAATGCAATACGTGGAATCCTTGTACCTTTTTATTTGACACGTTGTTCCATCCGGAAATGACCATTCTCGACTTTTCGTACCACCTTTTTCTTTATGACACCAAACAGTGCACGCCTCTTTAGCTGAAATGTATAAAAAAAAAGTGTACCAACGTAGTGCTTGAGTAAGTGTGCAAATACTTCATTCATCAATTTACTTTAAAATTTTTAAGCAAAAAGTTTTTAATAAAATATAAATATCGGTTTAATATTCTATTGTGAATGAAAAAAACTAAATTAATTAATCGTTTTTAAGTAGAAATTAATGAGGAATAAACATCATTATTTTATAATTTATAATCATTATCTACTTCTTTTTTTTTTTTTTTTACTGTTTGTAACTTCATATAATTTATTATTATTCGAAACAACAAAAATTGTTCTAATTAATTAACTTATAAAATCTTATGTAGGCAACATATTATTACTACTCATATTGATGGATAGTTAGTATCTATTTTAACTCAATTTATTCTTGACAACGAAAATCCATTAGTATCAAAAATTTTGAATCTTAAGTTTCTCATAGACCCCTTGCGATTATAGGTACAAAAAAAATGAATTGTGTCCATAAACTTTTCAAAATCATTTTTGATACGTCTGAAAATTCAAGAATAAGAATTTATTTTAAGTTAGCCAATTACCATTTTCCAATAATAAATCAAATTTCATGATTTTTAATATTACCTATTAGTAAATAAACATCTAAAATTGTATATTAATTTTACACGTTGTATACACAATGACCATCTATAAACTTATACATCGTGCTCATAATTTTCGGCAATAAAGTAATTAGGTGCAGTATCATTTGTGACATGATGTTAATTTTTTTTTTTTTAATCAACTGTACTAGACAAAACATCTGAATCTAAAATTAAAGTGAATTATTCGTTTATTTAAATTGAATTAAAAGCCTATTTGATTTAGATAAAGTTCAGTATACTTTTATTGAAAATAAATTGTTTGTACATTTTAAAAAAAACATAATATTTATTCAGAGTTAAATACCGTATAGGTACAGTTAAATGTTAAACATAGACTATAAAAGCACAAAATGTTTTCAAACTTACGATCTGAACTAATTTTTTGGTAGCCAGTGCCCAGTAACTCGGCATCATATTCTTTAGCCCTTAAACATATTTCGTTTGCGAAGTCTTTAAGTGTGATCTGGGGTGCATTTGCACACTAACAATATGAATAGCAATTATATTATTGTATCCAACACTAAATGATAATAAAAAATTATTTACCTGCTCTGTTGAACACAATTTATATTTTTGATCACCACCCGAACACGTTTTGCCACCATTTTCTGGCCTATCAATCATTAAAATTAATTAAACCTCTGGACAATTATAAAATATATTATATAAATTCTTGTTGTTTTAAAAATCGTTTAAAAATCATATTTAGCTATTATTTTGAGGCATTTACTAAGGAAAATTTTGGTGTTCAACTGTTAAGCAGATAAGGTACCACGAATTTTAATTAAAACAAATGTACAAATCACTGTGTCATTTAAACAAAATAAAAATTTCCAATATGGGTGTGTCTTCATTCAGGTAAGCCTTTAAACTGATTATAACTGTATTATAATAGCTACTCATGACAATAATTTAATATTCGGTAAGATATTCTCCAAAAAGAGTTTTATGTCAATTTGTCTTGGGTCTATTTTTTTCTTATTCGTTTATTACTGTATCACTGAAAAGTGTTTTAAAACGTATAAACTAAAGTTTATTTACTATAAGGCGTCACAAAATTGAAAACTTGTAAATTGTGCAACGTAGCAACCCCTATATATTGTTGCCATAATCGTTTTTGGCATACATTATTTTGGCAAATGCGCGCTTGTATTTCTCTTATTAATTTATTAAACATCTACATGCAATAAATAAATTATTACATCGTTGACATTTATCATTCTAATACACGAGTACTGTCAGTACTGGACAATTTCAAACGCCAAGAACAATAATACGAGGAATTTATTATCACAGTTTGTATAGTGCAGAGAAATGCGTCGAAAAGTTTTAAACGCCTGGAGTTTACACTTTTCCACAATAGCCGACCTTCTATTGTAATCAAATATTAAGATTTGTGTAAACGTCATTAATTTTTTAAACTAGCTAATCTTCTTTTAAAATCTCAAAATTGTATAACACCTCCTTTTAAAAAAAAATGTATTTTTTCACCTTCATTACTAAAATAATAATTGTTATTCAGATTTTAATGAAACTAATATTTTAACGTATTTATTTTGATCAGGAATCATTACAAACCTTGCAATACTCATTTTTTTTTTTTATTATTTCCAGTCGAAATGCGCTAGTTCCAATTCCAATAGAAGTAAGTAAAATATATAATTTTTAAACGTCACATATCGGTTACAAAAACTCGACTAAAGACAATTCTTAGTTGTTTTATGTTAACATTTTAAGTTCTGAACGATGTGCCTAATAGATATTGAATCCATTTTCAAATTAATTTTGTTCTAACTTTAATTTTTTTACAACATACATCCGAATTCGGATTGCAACTAAAATTGAAACTTCGAATAATTGCAGTAATTGTAATGTATTACAAAAATTGAAATCAACAACGCATATTAATCGGAACGAATTGTAAGCTGTATCGTATAAATTTGTTCGACATAATATCTTTTAACCTGCACAGTTATGGTGTAAACGAGATTTTCAGTTATTATTTTACATAAATATCTATCAAATTCGCCAAAAAGTGTGTGCAAAATTATTGTAATAAACGTAAGGACGATGGTCTTAACTACTTTGCGGATGTCAACATTATCCGAATAACGAATCGCAAAATACTTAACAGTGCTGCACTAATGGAGGTTACCTTGGATTGTTACACCTCCTCAGTGAGGTCATTATCCCAGTGCTTCCACTCTTTAAATCGTTTTTCTCGCCCAACAAACAAGACGAAGCGCAGTCCGAGTACGGTTGCCAGTCACTCCAGCCGCCGTCGATGCTCTGGTGTGGCGCGAATCCAGCTTGGAGGGCCGACAGACCTTTGTGCACACACCGGCCACTTCTACACCACTAAAACAACATTTAGTGGTCAAAACAGTGTTGGTTATATCAAAAATGACTGGTGAAACTTCAGATTGGACCAAAAAACGTCAAATATTATATTTTATAGCGTGTATATCCAGTTATATCCTAAACTAAATTGATATGGTTAACTAAATCTTTAAAAACGTCTTTCAAAAAAAATTCTAATCTAAAATTCACAACAACTCGAGAAAAAAACGTCATATTTTAAAATAAAAAAAACCTTAATCATTTTGTAATGATTTTTAAAACCATGTAGATTGTTCAAAAAACAATAATTGTTGATACTGGTGCAAAATAACTAAACTATAATTTTAAATGTTTCGTAAAATAAAATGGTAAGTGGTATGTGATTTTTTTTTTAGTACTACATGTATAAATCGTGTATCGTCGTACTTTGTTTGGCCCACAGATGGTGCCTTCCAACGCAGGATGAGATGTCCACGTGTACCGATCTCGTTGACAGTGCAAATCCCGACATACCTCGCTCAAGTCTTGACTGGTCGCGTGTATACTACCTCGTCCGTACTTAAGCATGCACTGCTCATGGGCGTCGAACCGTTGGCCGGGCAAATGGCCCTTTTGCCTGTGGTCCATATACTCGACAGTGCCACTGTCGTCAAACAAGCAAGCCGCTTGTGAACTCCTGAGGACGATTTTCGTTTTAAAAAAAAAAAATTAATAAAAACGACAAATTTATAATTATATAATAAAAAAAAAAAAAAAAAAACGGGATCACTGTAGGTCGCGTGGGTAGATTGACGGAGTGCTCTGTGCCGACTACGCTTTGGGTGGGCCACTGGTTTGGACATTGTGATTCAAACGTATTATTTTTTATATCTAACGATTCTGCGAGCTCAGCTGTCTAGTATACATCTACGTCCTGGTAAATTTTTCAAGAATTTCAAAGTTCTATAATTGAATCGAAAATTTTCGAAATCACTTGAAACTTTTATCAGACCTGTATCTTACCTCCTATTTGAATATTGTGTAAAAGTTTTAGCTTGTTCTATCTAAATCGATATGTCTGACGCTTTCGATTTCGCCATTTTCGTCGTTTTTGACACATAACTCGGAAAATAATCAAAAAACGCTACAAATAAAATAAAATTTCATACCGAAATTCCAACTTTTATGTGATATTCAACGTGACTATTGAAACACCCTTTTTACCCGAAAACGTCATTACAAACCTGAAAATTTAAAATATTTCACCGTAAAATTCTTGATTTTTTTTTTTTTTTTTTGGGGTAAAACTCAAAAATTAAGTAAAATTTTTAAAAAGGTTTTAACTAAAGTACCACGGGAGTTCATAGACCTCTTTTTAGAAGTACTGACTTTAAAATTTGGAGCTTTTCATCCATACAAAAAGTTGTTGACAAAAAAACAAAAAAAAAACCCATCATTGTAAAAACAATACATTCATCGCTGCGCTCAGAATCTAAAATAAAAAATATAGAAAGTGTTATCAACGAGTGTTTATATCCTTTTGTCGAAATTACTTTTTTCGTGTTCATTTTTGTCACGGTCTTAGGCCTGAGAGTATAATAATAATAGAGGAACGTTTTAAGAAAATGTCACGCAAACTACAAGCACGTTTAACCAGTCATTGTGTTATGACACTGAAACTATTTTGAATATTTTCAAATCAACTGACACGATAATATAGCCTATACAAATACTAGTCATAACAATCTCTATAGTACCAATTCATTTTTATTCGAAACTATAGTTGCCCGTGTATTAGCTATAATAATCTGGTGAACTATTATTATTTTGTGAAGTAAGATGGCTTGCAAAAAGAAAAGCATTAGAAAGATTTTGGAATCTTAAAGACGAAGTTATTGAATTTTTAGTAAAAAATAATGAATTGCCTGATGAATGTGAACTATTAAGAGATAAAAATCGGTTAATAAACCTTGCATTTTTAACTGATATTCTCGGACATTTGAATATTCTCAATAAACGACTCCAATGTGAAGGACATTTATTTCCAGCCCTTGTAGGTTCTATAAATTCTTTCATGTCTCGACTTCATCTTTTCGAAAGTAATTTAGAAATGGGAAATTTAGATCACTTTGTACGATTAAAATCTATTTATTTACCGACAGATATTTCATTGACGATTTATAAAAATCATACTTCATCACTATATGATAATTTTCAAGAAAGATTCAGCAAACTTAAAGAAGAAGAAGAAGATTTAAATAACTTATTTATTAATCAATTTATCATAGCAACACACGATTTCCAAAAATATAACCCCAATATGCAATTGGAAATTATTGAACTTCAAAGTTCAACTGTTTTAAAATGCAAATATAAAAAGTCATCTGAGATTATAGAATTTTGGAAATGCCTACCCGAAAAAAATTTTCCATAACTACATAATGTAGCGTTGAAATTGGTTTGTAGATTCGGCTCTACATATGTATGTGAGAAAAGTTTTTCACGGATGACTTTCATTAAAAATAAGTATAGAACCAAACTAACAAAATCTAACTTGAAAAATTTAGTGCTTCTATCTTCAACTAAGCTTAAACCAAATTATGAAGAGATAATATCCATCAAGCAAATTCAACATACCTAATCATTAAAAAAAACATTGCAATTGAACTGTCATAAAAATAGTACCTATGAAAAAAATCTAAAATTTATATTTATGTAAACTGTAAAGAAATAAATATTTTTTAAGGCACATTCTCAATTTTGTATACATTATTTGGCACTATATAAAAAAAGGTTGGCTACCCCTGAGCTATATACATGCTGTTGGACACTAGGTGGGTTCATTTTATGTGTTTTTTCAAACACCATTAAAAAATAACACATTTTTAATACCAATTTAGCAAAACAAATGTGATTTCAGTCGCAAATTACTAAAAAAAAAATAGTTTTTGAGTAAACTGAGATGTACATGTATAGGGTCAGAAGATTTTTTTAGAAATCACGATAAATATATTACTGCTATAAGAGTAGTGACAACTTTTGGATGGTGTTACTGCCATGGCAGTAATGGAGATTTTAAAGTGACCCCCTACATCTATTTTCAATATTACTGCAACAGCAGTAAAATTGAACGACTGTACATCAACGGGTTGTTAAAATCTATTTAAAAATCCTACCCAAAACCCGTTTTTCTTATTTATCCTTTTCACCTCTTTTAACCCACTCTTAGCGCTGAATACTAAAAAATGTTCAATTGAAGAGTATGTGCGTTAAATTGTTAAAAAATTTGACCAAAAATATGATTTTTATTTCTTTTTCCCCTTTCTCCCTTTTTCAATCCACTTCCATTTTAATCCGCTTTCAAAGCTATTTTTTGGTAACAGAGTACGTGCGCCAAATTGTTATAAAAACCATATTTTAAAAAAATATTTGTTTATTTTACGTAAGTACGACAAATTTATTTTCAAAGCCCCATTAAGACTAAAAATTTTAAATATTTATTTATAAAGACATTTTGCAATTTTAGTGGAAAATGAGAGATTACTCCTAATAATTTACATTCACTTGAATTTTTTTACATTCTTCTATTCTACGTTTAGAAATTTATATACGCTCACTGTAAGAATTTTTCCAGGTATTCGTGACTGCACGTAGACCAGGTAATTTTGCCACTTCCCAGGGTCGGTGACATTAAGTAACTGGTCGGATCACAGTTGTTGTCAGACGCAGCACCATCATGCCGCATTCCCAAACTAAAATGAAAATTAATACAAATTAACCATTAATCACCTGCAGATAAATCGTCCATTCTTGTACAGAACGCAATGGCAATTCGCAAGATTAAAATCATCATCATTTTTCACGTCAAAATTATTGCCGTGTCCTTGAAACATAGTTATATTGTTTTACACTGTCCCACGAGTTTACTGATAATCTGATACCGGCATAAAATAATAGGTAGAGCGTAAGAAAAGGAATTTTTTTTTTTTTTCATAACCGTATAAGATACGTTCTTGTTTTAATTGATGCGTGCGTAATTCTGCACGAATTAAAGTAAATCTCACGGATTGATTTTTTAATAGTATTTTTACATGATCAACAACACTACGATACGAGTACTTCTAAAATGCAGTCTAGATCAAAATAGGACGAAAAAAATCATGAAAATATCCATTTAAAATGTAATGAACTTGTTTGCTTACTTATGGCCAATTTCATGAGCAACCACATACACGCTTTCAAAATGACGGCCTTCGTTTACAGTACAGCTGCTAGTTTTCGTACACATTCCGGCAACAGGAGCAAGTCCTATAATATATGTATGTATTGCAAATCGGACAACGTAAAAGCATGTACTTATTTTGTATTGTTTTTGTCTAAAACAATGGTAACCAGATACACTCCGGCAGCACAAACTGTTCAATAATTTCTTGAATGTAATAAATTATATAAAATAATATGCATAGTGATAATAATTAACAATGCGAAAATTAACAATTTTTTATGCTTGCAAAGTAATGTTTTGATACGTGAAAAATATTTTATCACGTTGTAAGTATATCAAAAAAAAATAACCATTATTAAAAACATTTAACGTTATTTTGCGTTTTGTTGAAAACATTTATTTTTTATTTTTGGTGCCAAGGTTCTGATATTTGTCAGCTATGCAAAAGTCACTCACCCACTACTTGGTTGCTGATTTTACCGTTTTTACCGGTCACAAACAAATCGAGGCCGGTCAGTATGACGGCGTGATCCCAGTGTAGAGGATCAGAGTCCAGAGGCGGGTTCTCCGTTTGCTGCCATTTGCAAAAGTCGCTCAGGAAACGATCGATGTCGTTGGACCTCAACAAGCCTTCTGGGTCCGAGTGCAGGATCTCCAATCGTTTTAAGATAAAGTTTATTTGACGGCCCAGAGAAGGGTCGTGATACAACAGGTCCACCTAATCGATCCAAAAAAGAAAACCGGAATAATTTTGAGTCGGAAAACAATACATCAAAACATGAAATTTTCGTCCAACTAGACTATTTCTGAAACTGTTACGTTACGACCCCGATACCAGTGGCAAAAACAGGGGGGTTTAGGGGTTCAAACTCCTCCCAAAGTATTGAAAATTTTCAAATTAGTATACAAATTTTAAGTAAATTAAAATAAGCCATTTGATAATTTTTTTAGATTTTTTTTTTTTTTTTGTCTATTGATACCTATTACTTCAAAACACGAATACTTTTCTTTTTTTTTATAAATTTTAATGCTACAAGTTTACAGGCCGTAGACACCTAATCAATATAATAACCATACGTCGAATATCGTCTCATTATCAATAATAATAATACTAATGATACTAATTTAATCATCCAATTCCAAGTAAAGAAACATGTTTTAACAATATGTATTGGGAAAATTCAATATACAGAAATTTCATACATTTTTTTAAAGAAGCTTTGAACGATATTTCATCTAAGTAAACCACAAATGGAGTGGTTTTAATATTTTATAGACACCCCATAAAATAATTATTGTAATTTATGTTCGTAGACTCATGTATCAATTTATTTGATTATTTAGATAAAGATATCTCTGTATACTTTTTATCCCCAAAGACATAAAAAGTATGACTACAAATATTAAATCACAATACATAACGCAGTGCATAAAACTGACAGATTAGGATTTATTATACAGAGTATATTATGTTATAACTAGTGATGTGCCCTGTGTAGATAATAATTTTGCGTATTTAAATATATATATTACATTATATTATAAATGTTTTAATTGAATATAATTTTGATTTCGTATTTTTAATTCTCTGTTCAAGGACCATTTGGTTTTTACCAAATTTACCCAATATACCCGGTAAACATATCGAGTATTTACCCATCACTAATTATAACGCAACATGAACTCCTACAGTAAAATGTTACCGCATGGTATAAGAGTATGGAAAAGATGAAAAAACAAATTTCAAAAATAAAACATAGTTAAAATACTTAAAAAAAATGGAATTATCAAAAACCGTAAAGTAATTTCGATCGGTCGCTTCATTAATTCGTATCTAATAATATTACTTACAGCGTTCACCATGGCCAAAACAAACCGAATAATTTCCATTTCCGTGTTTGACTCAAAACTGACAGCCATGAGTTTGTAAAGGTCTTGGTCTACAAAGATGGCTATTTCCAGATTCAACATGTTCGGCGGCCAAACATCTCGTTTTGTCCGAATTTTCGACGGTTTGTCGTTTTCATTTTCAGTGATAAAGTTTCCGAGAGTGTCTTTTAGCTTCACTGCGTTTTCCAGTCGGACAATTACGTGTGGCGTTTCATCCGAACCGTGAAATCGTTCCGGTAACGGACTTATAGCATAATACTCATCCTCGTCTGACTTGAGAATGCCTCTCTAAACGCGATAGTGGTAAAATTACGAAATGCAATTTTAAAAAAACCGTGGGCGTAAATAAACGCTATGCGGGACCAAATACGTGGTAAAAAAAATAATAATAAGTGGTGGGGTAAAATCCTACGATATTCAATACTAATGAGTTTATTTTTTTTGGGGACATTTTAGTTGTTTTTAATCGTATTTACCAATCCATTACAAACGTCGAGCGCAGCCACGTGAGGTGAAAAACTATGATAATAACATTCAGTGCCGTTCCATAGATTCTCTATGATCTCCGACTCGCCGTTTGTTCTTTTCAATATCACGAACTTATCGTCGAACAGATTATCGTTTTTCTGCAAGTCCAAACGAAAATGACGACCTAACTGACTAGACGTAAAATTGACCGGTCCAGTTTTTGGAATATTTTGATTCAAGTAAGTTACACCAAAATTTTGATCTAAAACCGTGTACAAACATAAACTTACAACAATTCGCTCTATATCACTGTATTCAGTTATACGCATAGTTGTTTGGAAAAAAAAAACATCTCCACACCAAATATTATGTCGATTTGGCGGGCTTACGTAATTATTTTTTTCTACGAGATAAAACAGGTGAAAAAAAAACCCTATTTAAATCTGTAGTGTGAAAATTATTATAACAATACTGTCGGCTGACCACGTGTTACTGACCTCATCAAAAACCACGGGACCGTAACGATCGCCATTTATCACACGTATGCGGCCCCACCCCAAATTAAATATTTTGCAACAACTTTAAAATAATTCGTAAATCACCAATTTTACACTCCCTCTTTATACACTTACCACCCCAACCCACTATTAAATTCATATTTTACGAACTACAGCGTGAAACTAAAGCATAACTAATTCACGCGCTCACAAACTGCAAATATTCATATACACATTATATTAAATGAAAATATTTATGCGTATTAGGTACGTAGGTATATAAAAATATAATTATATTATTAAATAATACTCACTCGCATTGGACCCGAAGAAATGTCTCCATTCCGATGATGTTAAATGTTCGATTAGATTCGTTTCATTGATCTGAAACAAAGTACGTTATGGTTGTATTGGTACGAATATTTTAGATTCTGAGTGCAACGAGATACGTATTGTTTTTACAATGATGTTCTTTTATTTTTATTTTTTTTCTGTTCACAACTTTTTGTATAGAAGGAATGCTGCGATTTTTAAAGTCAGTACCTCTAATTAAAAGTTTATGAACTCCGGTGGTACATTGAATGAAGTTTTTTTTTAATTTCGCTTACTTTTTGAGTTTTACCCCAAAAGCCTTAAAAAATTTTACTGAAAAAAATTTGAAATTTCAAGTTTGTTATTATTTAAGACGTTTTCGGATAGAATGAGTGCTCCAATCGTTACGTTAAATATCACAAAAAAGTTGGAATTTTAGCTTTTTATTTTATTGTATTCAAAAAATTGTTTTAATATTTTGATTATTTTCTGAGTTATGTGCTGAAAACGACGAAAATGGCAAAATCGCCAAATCCTACGTCAGACTTTTATCGATTTAGTTTTTTGGTGATAACATCCAAAATAATAATCGGAACAAGGGGAAAATTTTACATAATATTAAAGTAGGTAAAATACAGGTTTGATATGGGCAATAGTTTCAAGTGATTTCGAAAAATTTTCAGCTAAGTATAGAACTTTGAAATTCTCGAAAAATTTACCAGGACGTATACTAGCTGACAACTGCAGAGCTTGCTCAAAATTGTTTTCTTCATTACTTTCGGATGTTAAATAATACATTTGAACTCCAACTTCCAAACTAGTGACCCACCCAAAGCGTAGTCGCCACTCCATCAAACTACCCACGCGACCTAAAGTGATCACGGCTTTTTTTTAAAAAAAAAATATGAGGTCAATTTTTTCATAAACCGTAAATGACCCATAATAGGTTCTATATGAGTTGTTATTTAACATATTGTGCAATATACCATGCGAATTGAGTATAGGTATACTGATATTACTTCCCTCGGTATGATCCAATAACAGTAACCCGATCAACAAACATAAATAAACTAATTATCCTAGGTATACTCAATATCGATTAAAATATTAAATTATTAAAATTTGCATGAATGTGCAGATACAAAAAGTACAATATAATTTAATAATATCATACAGTTAAATAGCAAATCGATTTTACCTATCTGTATCTATAGAGACAATGTGCATATTTAATGCGACGTGTGAAACAATTGAGCAACTATATTGTCCTGTGTTTTGTTAAGATTAAACATACTAAAACTAATATTTGGTATTTTATCTTGAGTTATATAAATAATTAAGTTCATAAAATGGTTTGATTGAGAGTTGATTACGTATAATATGCTTAAAAAAAAAAAAAACAATAACGTACAGCATTTAAATAAACTTATTATATGTATGTCCTAATACATATAACATGTTTTCAACTCCGTTTTGTGAAAACCATTTGCGTGTTGCATCAATTGCTAAAGATTTAAAGTAATAACTACTTTGTAATTACTTACAAATCCGATAAAAGTTTAAAAAGTGTATATCAAACGTGTATACTATACTGAACTATTTACCTATCTACCTACCAATAATAATATGTACTTTATTGATTTTTTCTACAAAGTGAAACATTAAATATGTACAATATAAGGGTATAGCTACTTTGTTTTATTAGAAAGACAATATAAAGCGTACTTTTTTTTGTCAAATTAATTGAATCGTTTTAAACGCACTACACCATTGTCATTTCTCCTTGAAAAATATTTTTGAAACGATTAAGGTTATCAACCTGGACTACAGAACTGGTTGGATATTTTATAACGTTTCCTGGCACAATAATAGTTGTTAAATTTCTACGTCATTATTTATACAGACAAAAACACCAGATCAAACAATGGCAACAATATTTTGTACAATCATATTCCACATATTTCAAATTCTATACGTACATTTGTATACATATTTAATACATATTTTTTAATTTACTGCAATATTATATAAATAGTGTGTCACTGATGCGTGCAAATCAAACATATCTCTCGATCCCGACAAACGGGCAAGGTTGTCGTCGGTTAATAAACTTCCATTGTGAGCATATTAAATAGTATTATGAGTACGAACGGGCTTATCTCGTCTGCTGCAGATAAAATCATTTCGGAAAAATTTTAATTTTTCTAGGTTGTTCGCGATTAGGTTTGGGAACCGTAGAATTTTGAGGGAAAAAAAGTAATACCTGGGAATAGTATACAGTGCAAATATAAATACAAATAGTAATAATAAAGTATAATAAAGCAATCACGGTCTACAAAAACAATGGTCCTGTGGATACAAACAGGATGCTCGATGAAAGTAAAAGGAGGTGTACCGTCTGTACAATACGTGGATGTGTGTGTGTGTGTGTATACAATAAGAAGGCAATTTTTTGAGTTATTACCGAATCGTTACTTTCCTCGTCAGTTATAGTTTCTAAGAGAGATACCGTCTGCGATGATATCGAGAACGTGTGTAGTAGGTACGATTTTCACTCTCTGGAACGCATCGCCACCGAGACTGTGCGGGTCCGTTGCGCTCGGCGAGTATAAAAATGCAGACTTTAATAAAACAATAATAATGAATGACGTATCTATATACGTAGACACGACAAAGTGGGAAACGCTCGTCATTTCTATCGATTATGTTTGTTGATCGACGGAGAAAATATGTCCGACAAACGCAAACTTTAGTTTATTTGCCCGCGTGCATTGTTGTTCGATAATTACTTTTCAAACACAGCCCACTTTGAAACCGAGACAATTTTTGCATAAACTTATAACAAACCTATAAGCCTAACTAATTATTTTCTATAACGTAGAATTAATTACTATATTGTGAACGAAATACCGGGTAATAGGGTCTTGGGGGTAGTTTTGATCTAGGTATTATACAGTTCTTATACTTAACCAAAATCTATTGTGATTAAACGTAAATATTTTATAAACAGATTGAGTGAAAATTACAACCGTTTTTTTATTTAAAACTACTGTAATAATGGGTCTTAGAATCAAACGTCGTTCAGCTATCAATGTCATATATTACATTTATATACTATAGAGTATAGAGGCGATAGTTTTTATACCCAACTTTAATTTTCCTAGTATAAAATATTTCATGTTATGGTAAAAATTGGAAATCTTGAAATTGTTTTTCTTTTTTATTTTTATAAATGTTGTGTATGTTAACTTATTTGGGTATCAATCTACAAGAAACCCCTTTAGAGAATTTCCAAAAAAAAACATAAATATTTATTACACAAAGGGTAATTGTTATTAAGGTGTACATTTTTATACCTTTTAAATATTTGTTGTACACAACACTTACACACACGTTACTTTATTCTTTTATCAAAAATTTAAAATTTAAAACTATAAAATAATACAATCAAAACACTCGTCTACTCTTCAAAAAAATGCTATTGTCTTGCAATTGTAACAAACATAATACCTATACTATAATGGATAAAAAAAAAAGCGATATCTTAAACGAATTTTTATGTTTACAACTGGCAGAATATAATATACCTACTGCACCTAAACGCATCACATTTAAATATTAATAAAAACTAATGATGAGTGTTTTAAATGTTCCATTCACTATAAGAAATTTGCACTTTAAAATAAAATAATTTATCTAGCGTCACTTTCTTTTTGTTAAAATTAAATTTCATATCACATTTTATCATAATGTTATAAAAATAAATTATATTTTTTTAAACTTAATATGGGAAAAAAAAGTTGATTAACTGTGGAAATGCTTTAAAAAACCTGAAATGCAGTTTTGTGTTTAACTATAATTTAACAATTAGCTTAACTTCTTTTTAAGTTATTTCTATTATTAAGTCTATATTAATTTTTCCACCTACACTTAGGTACGATATATTGTAATTAACAGTCAAACGCGACATTGGCAATAATAATAACAATTTAAACATAAATAACATAAATATTACACATTTTTTCAATGCGGTGAAAAAATATAGTTACATCATAACGTTACAGTTATGTAAAATAAATTATGACGACGAAATGAAAATACCAAGTTAATTAAAATCGAAAAAGTACGGAAAAGATACAGAGATTGGGGCACTCGTCTCGCATCGCTCACCTCAGTGTCAAACAGTTTTATAACTCGAATGGTATTATTATTTAAAATTGTTAAGACTCTCATACATTGTAAGGCATGCACAAAAAATTGATTGCAATTTTCGCTAAAATAAATTTTAAAGTGTTTCATAATAAAACTACTTCATTGTCATAAAAACAAATATTTATAGGAATTTAAGATATTTTTTAATAATTAAAACATAATAATCATTTAAATGTGAAAGCCAAAAATTCTATTACTTTTCAATACAACTATTTGTAAAAATAATTAAATTTACTTTAATTAATAAATTTAAATTTTATTTAAGCAATTTTTAAAAATTTAAGTGTTTACTGCACCTTATTTGAGTTGAATCACGGCAAAACAATATAATATCTTCGTATTTAATTTTACGTTCATTTCGGATACACCCATGTCTTGAAAAACATGGATTTTTTAATTTACAAATTCAAAAAGATTTAACCAAAACTTCGTATATTATAAATGTTTGCTCCTAACGTAGTGATAAGTAATAATATAATATACTATTTAGGTAGATACCGGTTTCAACCAGGGCCTATTTTAGTGTGTTTTAGCACACGCTTTGTATAATATCAAAAGGCATAATAATGTGTGCAGTATTTCACTAGTTACATATTTCATGTTTGTTGTAACATAAAAATTTAAAGGTAAAGGTTTATTTTTTCATGTTTTTTTAAATTCAAATTTGTCAAACCACAGTATTAATTTAGTACTTTGTAAAGATTTATTCTAATAATAAAATATTAAGTACACAAGTAAAGTACCTGAAACTCCGAACAAGATCATGTCAAAAATTTAAAAAATTAAAGATCAGATTTTAAAATTTTGAATTTTTTTTTTTTCTTAACCAATGAATATTTGTTTGCATGAATGTTTGTTTGAGCATCAGATTGATTCAGCAAACAAAACGAAAAAGTTATTCAAATGTACCTAATACAAACCAAACTAAAAAAAAAATTGGTAAGCATAAATGAGTGTTAGGTAAAACCTTCCATTTACTATAATATAATATATAGTATCTTTTTCATGTTACACGGCTTACTTATCTAACCGAATTCCCATATTGAGACCTAAAATGTGTTGCAGTAAAAATTATTAAAAAATAATATGGTCCTTTCAACAGTTAATAAACAGTTAAATACCTTAACGCTTTTTAACGGTCGAAGTATCCACAAAATCCAAACCAATTTGAATGACAACCGCATCGTTTTTTTCAGACTTCTATAGGTTCATAACTGCAGTGTTTTCAGTCTACGTTTTCGTCTTTTCTTGCGGTGACTTGCGGCTATCCGGAGACATAATTACACGTTGATTTGCGATCCCCACGAGCTCTTTAGCTCCACGTGTCGTCGGTTCGTACCTTGACTACTGTTTGGTGCGATCTTACAATAACATTTGGCGCGATGAATGCGGATAATTTTTTTTTTTTTTTTTTTAACCGTTTAAACAAGACGGGAGAAAAAAATGAATATACGCGATACGTTTAATCGTAAAATTGGATACCGAATATTATAATAATCGCACACGACCATTTCATCCGGCAGACTAAAACCGAATGGTGTTCCGCTGCAGAAGACCGACTGCCACACGGCATGCAGTTTTATCGTCGTGCCGCGTGCACACCTGTAAACAATTATAATATAGTATATATAAATATATAGCTCACATTTAAGTATTCAGTAAAAGAACACCACCACTTGGTTTAAGATCACTATTACACATAGTAATATAGACACTTCCCCGGCGATGTTTCTACCTAAACATGATACGTTTATTACAAAACTGGTTCTCTCGAGTATTCTTTAAAGTTCAACAGGCATAATCGTTTTGTACGCCGCGCGATTAATCTTGTATACAACGTTCTACTTATTCTAATTTCCTTAGATGATTTTGATTTTCAATACTATACGTTTTTTTTTAACATTTTTTTTTATTATTATAAGTACATAAATATTCAAAATAATAGGTACTTATATATATATATAGGTAATAAATTAAGTCCGGAAGTTCGTGAATTTGCGTACATTTTTTACAATAGGTAATCTAAAAAATTGCCAGACTATAGTTACGAAATTCACTACACAATACGAATAGAAAATTGTATTTCACATATTTTGAGGTTTTTCAATTGTTAGTACTTATCCATATATTACAATACAATTTTAATGAAATTTGTGTACACTTATACAGAAAATTATATGCAAAACTGTAAAAATTAACAAATTTCAATGTTCTTTACTTCACCGAAAATCGTCAAAATCGATTGGAATTTTAAGAAAATTAATTTTATCTTTTTGAGTGTGAAAACTTTTAAATTATTTTAGGTACTTTGAGATATTTTGTCTGCTTCAATTTTGGATCACAACCAAAAAAAAGCAAGTTGTCGGGCCAATCTCCTACTTTTAAAGAGATCATATTATTATTATGTAAAGATAAATCTACCAATTGAGACAATATAGACTATAGCCTGTAAAAAAAATATGTTTTCAGAAAACACAAAAAGAAAAAAACTATTTATTTTTAATTGAAATGTACGTTCTTCACTACGTTTGGAATCTAAAAAAATAGTAGGTAAATGAGAAAAAAACTTTTCATTATTAATTGAACAGTCTTATAAATATTTAATCAATACAACTTACGATTGTAAAAAAAACATTTTAAAATAAATTAAATTTAGTTATTTACATATTATAATCATTTTACTTAAAAGCTTAGATACCTATAAGATATTTGAATACCCATTTGAAGTTTCACACAACACAGTTAATCTTACAAAATTTATTTCAAAGCGTAATTACTTTTTTTTAAACATTAAGATGTTTGTTTTTCATTTGTAATAAACCGTAAGTATTTACTACCCTATATAATATGCTCCAACGTTTTTACACAATCATCTGACAATATTTCTTTATTCTTAGATTTTTCTTCTTAATCAACTCTTAACTATATCCTTCCTATTTTCTAAGCTTTATAAGGTGAAAACTAGGAAAATCAGTAATTTGTAGGTGTGTTAGGTGTAAGTATATTGATTCTTCAAAAATAATTTTTTTTATCTAAAATAAATTTTTCGAGAAATCGTAGAATTGATCCGATCATTAAATAGGCTACTTCAAAAAATTGATAATCAACCCTAGATAGGATTTTACTTAAAGTTTTTATTGAAATTTTAATAATAAATTGAGTTATCATCCAAAAACAAAAATATCAACACTTCCAATAATTCTCCAAATTATTTGAAATTTTCACATTTTTAGTGAATAAAATTAGCGTACCAACCAAATTGAAATAAGTTTTAGCAATTTTTGAGGGATTTAGAGAACTTTAAAATTTTGGAAAGTGTGTAATAATATGTAGTGGATGAAATTAAAACGTCATAAAATTGTAAAACGATATCAACCGTTTTTGAGCTAAATAGATACAGAATTTCAAAATTCACAAACTCACTGAGTTTACTCAAAACTTTTAATCTTTATAAGCAACCCATTGCTTGCAAAAATGTAAAGCGATAAACAAAACAGTGACCCACATTATGCTGGTGCCCTACTCCAAAGTGAAGTCACAGTACATTTTTATATGTATAATAACTGTCAAAAATCAACTTAAATTTAATCACTATTGTAGTACAAAATAGATTATGATACAAATTTTAAAAAAGTTTCAGCAATATTTGTGTAAAAAATCGAACTATAAAATTTTTTTTTCTTGTTATTTTTGTTCCACAATAATAATTCATTTTTGTAAACTCAACAAAAATAGAACGATGTATTGTTATACAAATATAGGTATCAAACAGAATTGAAAATTGTTTGTTTTAGTTTTAATTTCTTTATAACGCGTAAAATATGAAAGCGGTAAAAATATGTCGTTTATAGGAACTATATTTTCTGTGTAAAATTCACCTTTTACTTAAAACTTCAATACATTTTAAACAACAAATTACTCTAATTGTACCTTGAAATTTCAAAAAAACATGTATTGTAATTTCCGGTTGTCCGGTAGATACCTATACAAAAACTGTAACAAACCAAACCATTATGATATGACATTAAAATATTATGCTACAACGCATGACATTGAAATCTATAAAAAAAAAACCAAAAAAAGTGTATTCTAATATTTTTTAATTTTTACAGATTATCTGTATCAAGAGTTAAAAAGTTAGTCAATGTCGCCTGAAACTATTTTAACCTATTTTGACGATTTTATAAAATCAGTAAAATTTTTTTAGAATGCTGTTTCATTGAAAATTATCATAAATTTTTTACCTTCTTAGACTAGAACATTTGTAATTGTAACGAACTAATATTTTATTATAAATTATCTTTTATTTGCAATCAAAACAAATGGTAAGCAATTAAAAACATTATCACTTCTCGAATCACATACGACATCTATATTATGTAATGTATAGTCAAGTTTATCGTGTATTTAATATTTTATGAATTCAATGACACAATTATAGAACTTTCCAGTCTTATTTGACTCTGAAAATGTTCTATTCAATGGATTATTCATTTGATTTTTTACAACATATAGATTTTATCCATAAACTATAATATAGTAGTAGATAAAACAGCAAAATTATTGTCTTGATCATGAACTTAGTGAGAGAATTCTATGGATCTTGACATAATTTCATAACGCATCCGTTTTGGCTTTTCTGTGGACATTATTTTTTGTTATGTCTACAAACATACCTTTCATTCATTTTACTTAGATACGTGACTGTAGTGTCGTGTAGGAACGTGTCAATTTGCTGACAACTTTTATACGTTGTTACAAACTACAATTAATTACAAAAGTAATCATGGCATTGCCATTACCTACGCCACTATATACATTATTGATTGTTGTTATACTTTCCAAACATAAACGTCATACCTACAATGTGCTCCAACTATGTAAAAAACATTGATGGTTAAAATCAATCTCTATTTTTTTTTATTTTTTTTCGATAGTTAATATGGTATAATATCAAAAGGATAATCATGTTAAGCATGCTGTGAAAGTATATATTATTATACATAGGCGACCGACGTGGCTGTAGAAAACAGCATGCGGTTGATGGATTTAACGTCGCTCAATTTCTTACTATTCTCTATTATTATTATACATTTATTACACCACAATAACTCAAAAACAGAATCTAGACTTTGGAAAGCGTACGAGTATTAAGTATTTTGTTTTTCAAGCAAAATGCATTTAGATGACGTTGCCTTGAAAATCGATGGTAACATATTGTGCACGCATAACCTTTTTAGTTATACATATTTGATGTGTAATAAATGTATTATATTAATAAGCAGTTTATAATAACTATTCATAGTTAGATACATTTATTAGTTGATCATGTTTATTGAAACATTACACTTAAACATTGTCAGGGCCTTTTCTGTGAGAGGTGCACTTGATGTGTAAACCTCGATTTTAGGACTTCAAATCATTGAATTATGAATGATGACATAAATATAGCAGTGACATGTATGGAAGGGCCTATGAGATAACATTGCCGTGATTTCATACTTTGATCTGGGTAAAAAATATCTATTCCAAAAGAGAACACCCAGCAGTTTCTATACATTAAAATCAACGGCCGTGGCAATTTTGTACCTCTATTTTCTCTTTTGTGATACAAACTCATAATAGTTAACACCACCCAAGGATAAATAGTTCAAACTTACACGGGGTTAAGAGAGAGAGGGAGATACATAGACACAACAGTTGCAAACAGACGGCTGGCTGGGTCTTTTTGAACAGAGTATAGATCCAGCACTTTACGTTGTAAATAATATGCAGTCTTTTAAAGTATTTGTGTGCAAATACTTAAATAAGTATTTAAAAAATTTAAAAAAAAAGTATTTGGAAGTAGTAGATATTCTAAAAATACATTTCCAAAGTATGTGTATTTAAAATTAAATACATTGATTTTAAGTAAGTACTTTGTAAGTTACAATTTCGTGTTTATTTCTATAAATCCTTTTTTTAGATTCTGAGCGATAGTGAGGAAGCTATTGGTTTTACGAAGATGTGTGTTTTTATTTTTTTAATAGGTGTTAAATATCTAAAATATTTAATAAAGATATTTTAATGAAATATTCCATGACATATTCTATAATTAAAAAAAAATGAGTCATGGGTCACTAAAGTGGAGTTTAGTCATGGGTCACTAATTTGAGAGAGTTAAAAATTTTAATTCAATATTATCTCTTATAATCGAACTGAGAGTTATATACTCATTAAATAATAAATTTCAAAGTTTTTGATACTTAACTCATAAAGAGAAAACATTTTTTTAAATTTTTTCACGATTGAACTACATTCGTTCCATGATTCGCATAGATTTGAATTCATCAATTAATTATTTTTAAAAGAGATATTTTTAAAAAATTATAAAACAAAACAATTTCAATGTAAAAACGTTCGAAATAATTTTTGATGCTTGAATTTTTCTAACCTAGTACATAAAATATAATGATTAGATTCTAAATTGAAAATTATAGGTTTTACAAAATTATAGGTAGGTATTGCGACAATTTGGATCATTACCTATTTTGAAAACAATAAAAAAAAAATTATAAAATGCTTCAAATTAAGAACCGTCGCGGGTTGACAACATTTTTAAATGGAACTTTTAAATTCTATAGAAAAATTGTATGTGAAAAATATAATAAAAAGTACGATAATGACAAAAAAAAACACTGTTAAATTGCAAACAGGTATACTAACAATTTGGTTTAAGTTGAACAAGCAACTAGTAGGTGACAAACAATTAATATTTAAATTTAAATAAAAATGTTTTAAACCACTTATTAATAATGAACAATATTTTTAAACAATAGTATAACATAAAAAACCAATTATTTCTTTTTAATTGGGGAAAACGCATCTGCAGCTAATGAATATCGGCCAAAACTAAAAAAAGTCTTATACTCTTTTTACAACACAAAGTGAAATATTTCAGACTTCAAACAATTATTATATAATATTATAGGTAGTCAATAAAAAACAAAAACATAACAAAATTCGAATGACCACAGCAGCCTGTACGCGTTTTCTCGCCGCGGCTCGTCTTCGAATTCACTTTATCGATGGTAAAAAAAAAGCGTTTTTGTTAAACCCATCGTAACATCCATAAGTGTGTAGTAGGTACAACAACTAAACCTAAATATTTTTATCCTAAACGTCGCGGCGTTTAAACTAAATGCGGGCAAACAATACAATTGATTCCACGGTGGATTAAACAGTATTCGGTCAAAAATAAACGCGCGCGCACTCCTTCGGCAACTATATTAATAGAGCCGTGCAAGTGTGATATTACATTATATCGTTCGCAATAATTATTATTATTTTTTAAAAAAAAAAAACAGTGGCCATTCGAATGATGCCGGTGCAAACTATTGTAATATCGATGTGTCAGCACAAGTCAAACACCACCGCTTGCAATTAGATACACCGTGGCTAAACGACACAGCGCGTCGATTCGTCCGTGAAAACGAAAAATAATCTCATCGTCTCGCGGCTCGTCCTTCGCCGGCGCAAAAATCTGTATCGGTAAGACATCATAACGCTGTCAATAAAAAATCAATCTCGCGTGTACCAAAACGGGCCTACACGCTTTGTTTGCAATGGATCCTCGATGCGTCGAGATTGAAAATTGGAAAGTAATATTATTTATAATATCGTGTTGTTTCGTTCAGTCTTCAAATATCGTCTGTCAAACAGTGTACAACTCGTTGTACTTTTAACATTGTATAGGCACTATACAATTATTTGCTGACGTAAACACGCCGTATATCCAATATATAAGATACATATACGAACGTTCTATATTCAAGGTAGGCACGCGAGATTATAGTCAAACAGAAAATTATAAAATTTAAAAATCGAAACGAGTGATGATTTTCGTGTGGTCTCTAAACTGACTTGGGTAACTAAAAAAAACCCGTGTTTGTATACAAAACTGCAAACGAAATAAACCATTATTAATTATAGTCAATCAAGCATCAAATCTACTATATATCAGTGGCGTAGCCAGGGAGGGGGCCTTGGGGGCCATGGCCCCCCCATTGGCCATGCTTAAAAAAAATTATTAACTTTAATTGTTAAAGTTAATAATGAAAACTAATGAAAACTAATGTGTTTTTTTTTTTTGGCCCCCTCCATTGAAAAATCCTGGCTACGCCACTGCTATATATTACTAGAATTTCATTGAATTTAAATTGAAAGTGATATAAATTCTTCAAGTTTTAATACATGCGATGTGTTCGAGTAGTTGAACTTGTGAAAGTATAATAACAGAGCTGAGTTTTTGATATGTACTTACGAGCTACGACACAAGCATCGCTTAGGTTGGACAATTAACGATAAACATTAACTTGTGAATTAAAATATTAATATATATATAACTTAAACTTAACACTATATACCTGACACGATGTAAAAATAGTTGTTGCAAGTTTAGGTAAACATACAAATGTAGTATAATAATGGTATAGAACGAAAAAACAATAGTTCACTCTAACTAACCATAGGTAACTCTATCTTTTTGTTATAGCACAATAAAGTATAAATATATAAACAAAAAATACAGAAATGACAACCGTGAATTTAATGCAATAAGCCTTATTGTTTTTTTTTTTTTTTCAAAGATAGTAGTGAAAGACATTATATATTCATATTATTATGTTGTAATTTGTAATACGAAAATAAGTTATAAATGTTATGCGTTAGTAATATTATGCATGTATTCAATATAGTTATTATGTTGTTCATGGTGTCAAAAACAATTGTTTATGTCTTTCCGGGACATTTTAGCTAAATAATATATATATACGTAGTAAAAACTAAAAAGTAAATCATTAACTTCAACAGTACAACGATACTGTGCCAGCTTAGTTAATGACATTCACAAAATCACAACTAAATATGTTGAATAGTTAATCTGATAAAATTGTTATTATTATTATTTTAATTTTTCTAATTGATAATTCGCTTTATTTAATTGTATGTCGTGTAAATTTACAGTAATTGGTATTTGGCTCCAAAAAGTATTTACCACAAGCCCTTGCGTAAACTTTTCCCTCTAAAATCTAAGAGTTTCTTTGATTTTATAACGTGAGTGTATAAAACATACTTTTCACACTTTAAAATGGAAGGGTTTGTTGTATAATCAATTGATTTTAAGTTTTTGTATACACATAAGTTATTAAAACCTACTCAAAATCAGACATTTAAAATATTAAAACTAGCTTTAAATCGTCCTCAACTATAAGCAGTTTTATTTTTACAATAAATCGTGACTAGTAACTGACTTAAAATAACACTATTTAAAAATTTATTATTTTTTATTTTTAGACGGTTAGTTGTTACTTAATTTGAAGGAGTTTTATATAGGCAATTCTAATGACTGTGTAAATATTTATAAAAATTACAAAATAGTAGGTAAGTCAAATACTCAGTAATCTAAACTCTATGATCAGCTCAAAAAAAGATCAAATTGTGATCGTGATTGTACTTCACCAATTCTAATAATGCGTTACACGTACGTATTGTAGGCATGTCAATAAATTTGAGTTATTTTTGGAAGAGTTATTGCAAAAAAAATAATGAAAATAACAAAATAATAACGATTTATAAATGACTACTTACAAATAAAATGTAATCAATTTTTTTTTTTAAACGAGGTATTTTGTATAGGAAAATATGTTATAATAGTAAATCTTGTGTTTCTAGAGGTTAGCCCCTCAATCTTTTTTTGACCCCCACTATTGGGCACTATTGAGTAGCAAATATTTTGGCAAGTGTTGCAATTTTTCGCCACTACTTTGAAGTCGATACTCCAAAATGAGGGAGAGGCTAATTTCACGTACGTGTAATAACGTCCATAAACCGAAATTGAAACAAATAATTATTAACAATTTTAAACCGTTTGTGAACAAATATGATGTATTGATGTGTATTAGAGTTTTAAATTTGTAAATCTGAAATAAGAAGCTGTTACGTGACAAAAACAGTTAAAGTTAACGAATGTCTGTGTTTTATAATTCGCTCGAAAATTAAGTCGGTTACGATTTAAAATTTAAATCTGCAGTACATGCCTGAAAACCGATCGTAATCATGTGAAAAAATTTCAAGTATTTTAAAGCACTTTAGGATATTTTTACTCTTTTGTTTTTGGACCGTAACTCAAAAAATAATCAAACTTTCAAAAAATATGTGAAAAAATATCCATATACTGTTGCGCTCAGCCATGGCTATCTGATATATTATTCTCGTTCATCAAATACACCTAAGTGATTCGTGAGGGTACATCTGCGGATGGAATAAGATGATCTTGCCCCGACTTGATGCGCTCAAAATAGAATATGCAGTTGATAAGCGAGAACAGCAGAGTCTTTTTACGCTTCCGGTTTGGATAATTTGTTGCTAAACTCGTTCTCGAATTAAGGTATTACTTTCGTTATTGATTTCAAGTAGTCTGTCTGTTCTTAACCCAGTTTATGAAGTTTCCGGATCAAGTTTAAATCTCGTGAAAATATCGTACTTGCATAATAAAAAGTGATTACGAAGGTTCCGGTTGGGTTATAATATGATAATAATAAAAAATGTCATTAATATTAGATGAACGTTCCGGAATTTTCGTTACAGTTTCTGCCCATTTTGTTGGTAGGTACCCGCCTACGCATAAAACGAATCGTGGTACTTTTTAAGTGAACAATTCCGATCCCGCGTTAACACTGTATACGGCCGCGTTCCTCGGATCTCCGTCTTACTACGTGCCAGTCAATTCTTGAACTTTATGTTTTGTATTTGAGCATGTGGGCGCAATTCGAAGAACTGAAATAAAAAAATTTCGGAAGGGATAATTTGTATTGAGCCACTTCTCTAAGTTGGGCTGTTCTCGCGTATTTTTTTTTTGAAAAGTTGGGAGGCTTTGAACCATCCGTAGTAGGTAGGTGTATAGGTGTACTTCATTATTCTTTCTACAAAAAAAAAAAATAATAACTTCTATAAAGTAACGTCCCGCCTCGTACGACAAAAATTAACTCTGTCCGACGCCAGCAACTACGGCCCCGCCTTCCGCCGCTCGGGAAAGTAAATAAATAAATAGTAAAACAATAACAGTGCGTGCGCGCTGCTCCCCGGGCGTCGCGTATACCGCGAAACGAGGTCACAACGAGTACGTACGCATTGGCGGGTGCGTGCGCACGTTGTACGGAACGAAGCCCTTCGGCACGCTACGACGATAAGTAGGTCGTGCCACCGTCGACAATCGACGACATCTGTCCGCGCCGTCGGTGGGTGGCGGACGGAAGGGCCGTTTGGCGGGCGAGGCGCGCGTGCGTCGGTGCCGATCAGCTGTTCGCGCCGATGCGTCGCGCCGTCTGTCGGACAAACAAAAAAGATCCGATCGGCAGCAGGCTGGCAGCTGCTCGGCCGCGAACTGGGAACGGCGCAATACCCATAGAGCGTATACGTATATATTCTATCGCCTCGACCAGCCAGCAGCAGCTATCATTGTGATTCGTATGCAAGACACTGCGATTGTGCGCGAACGTCCCGAATTTTAATGCGTACCACCAGAGTACTACAACACTACTACTACTATAGTGCGCCACTAGAACGCAGTCTGCTGTGCGTGTACGGCCCGCAATCATGTCATTTGCCCGCGGCGTAATCGCGCGCGTTGTTATTACTGTTATGCGTTCCAGTGGCGATAGCGCTCGCGGTTGTTACCATCAACGTTCCCGTCACCAGCTGAACGGCGATCGTTCCCAGGAGTTTTGACACGGCGTGTGCCGGACGCGCCTAGCGACTACGGGTGTTTCTCGCTGTCGTCGTATTGTGTTTGTTTAATCGTTTGTATGTAAAACGTTGCGCGCGCTCGATTGATATTCGTGTGACGACAAATAATAATAAGCTGTTAGAGAGTGCGGCGCGTACCCGAGCGACGATAATGGCGTCGGAAGAGTACGAGGAACCGCCGATGTACGTTAGGAAGAGTGCGCAGGAAACGCGCGACGCGGACGGGCTGCTCGAGCAGACCTGCAAAGCGACCGTGTCGGGCGACGAGCGGCTGAAGCAGCTGTACCCCATGGTGGACGAGAACGAGACGCCGTTGCCGCGCAGTTGGAACGCCAAAGACAAGTTCGCCAATCTCGGACTGTCTCAGAACAACATGCGCGTGCATTACAAAGGTACTACGTCGGTTTCGTCTCGCTCTTTTCGATTTCCATTCGGCGGCGGCCGTGCTAATCGAATTCACGTCGTCGTCGTATTTCTGTGTGTGTGCGTGTGAGTGGGTAACAAAGAATCAGCTGATCGTCGTGTAGTGCGTTTTGTTTAGCGCGTGTCTGGCCCGTTTCTCATATGATGATGTACCATATTATTGTTTCTCGACACATTTTCGATTTTCATCTCTTATAATTCCCCTCAGCCTTTGGTCGCGGGATTCCGTCCAAGGTCGACGACTCGCGACTACCTCTACGGGCTCTCTTTTTTTTTTCTCTCTCGTTTTGTACCAACAATTGTTATTTTTCTCGCCGCCTCCGCGCGTCGTCGCGCAGATCGACGTAGGTAGGTGGGTGAAAAAACGAATATCGCGTTTTTGCACCCACCCGCCCGTAATTGCCGCGTTTGTGCGACGCGTACCTACCACCTCTACTCGGATACCTGTTACCACCGGGTTAGGTACTACTTGCCTACTTACGCTATTGATGACGCTATTATTATTAGTAGCTGGATAACGCGAATCCCCGTTTCGTCTCGCACTTTATTACCAATAATAATAATATATTGATAGCTCTACTTAACCGTGAAACCGGACAACAACAGACCGCGTTCAGATCGTTCTCGACAATTAATAATGTATATTATAATAGCATTTATTTTACAGTTAATAAAAAAGGTGATGTTGGAAGCTTCGATTTTTTTATTCTCTGGTCTGTTGCACGTAAAACACATCGTGGGTATTTCATCGTTTTTACTTCCGACATTGATGCGACAAGAGATCTGATTTGAGTTAAGCCATAAACACCACTCCGGATCTACTTTCCCACTTTTTTTATTTCGTCTCCGAAACTTCTTTTACGTATCGATAATTTAACTATTTTAAAGTATGAAAAAAAATAGATAATGTAGGACAGCAAGAATAATTATTACGAATTCGAATCAGTTCGATTCAGAATCCCTCATCGCTTAGGTTATTTGAATCACAAAAACTTGTGAAACCTAAGATTATTAAGTACTCTTTATTTGTTAATATTTGTTAATATAATGTTTTGGGAGGAATCGGAAAAAAATTTGAGGCCGTGTAAAAAATATTGACTAGAAATGATACGAGCACAGAAAAAAAAACATAGGAAAATTTTATACTGGAAAAATATTTAAGGAATAAATTATCGAGGAATATATTACCTAAGAATTTAATTATTTGGAAAATAAATTATCATGAAAAAAATATTAGGAAATGAAATTAACTGGAAAAAAACAAAGGGATTTCATTTTTAGAAAAATTAATTATAGTTATTGGGGTCACTATTTCTCACTCTTTAAAGATTTGCTCACTATTCCTCCAAAACGGTCACTTTTCTCACTCGTAATAATTTTATTATTCGTTTGAAATATTTTGTTCTCTTTAAGGAAAAAATATTTAATGTTTTATTTTTTTTTTTTATATGTACAAGTATTTTATTTTTGCCATTGATGATTATTATTTGTAGAATAGTAAAAATTTGATAAATGTACCTAATATGTTTGTAATTATATTTTTTTTATATACAATTAATGAAAGTGTGCAGTTACTCAGAGAATACAAATTTTTAAATTTTTTAGTCATTTTAATTTTTATTTAAAAATATATTCACTTTTTATCACTTAAAAAATTTAACTACCCAAACTTTTTTATTTTTTCTGTTGTAAACATGTTAGTAGGATAAAAATTAAATTGGAAAAATGTTGGGAAATCTTGTATGTTTTAAAACAAAATTAAGTCAATTTAGAAAATAGGTATGAGCTTGAAAATGTGTACCTACTTGAGTCATTTTTTTTTTTTTTTTTTCAAAGTACCTACATTATTTTTACAGCTATCAAAAATACCATTTGAAAAAAAAGTTCTTTTATGATGTACTATTTAAAAAAAAAAAAAAAAAAAAAAGAGTACTTAATTGGGATAAGGCCGAATGGAGAAGCGACTTCCCTTTGAAGTAGGTCACAGCTTTGGTTGGTTCATTTTTTTTTTATGTTTAGGTATATATTGGATATATTAAGTTTGTAAGCAATAAATTGCTTATAAAATTTATGATTCTGAGCAAGTTCAGTGAATTCTAAAGTTTTAAATCTGATTCACTTTTTTGCAGCTTCTGCAATAATTTAAATTTAAAATCCATTCCAATTACATTTTTATGATAATTTTACCTATATTAACAATGTGTAAAATTTTTATGTCATCCAGAGCATTCTTTTGTAATTGTCTTCATTTTTTAATTGTAACTCAAAAAATTTTCAACATTACAAAATTCTCTACCTTTTCCCATATTTTCAATTGTTTATAGTTCAATGCATAAACATACCAAATGTCTTTTTAAAAAACAATTAAAATCACTAAAAATATAATTTGCTTAGTTCTATGACATGCCAACGAGCATACCAAATAAGTAATAACATACAATTCCAAATAATTACTTCTGCAATACTAGTATGAAATGTTATGCTTATTTTGCATATTCAACAATTTTTAAATTTTTAGTAGATATAGTGATAGTTTATTTCTAAAAAAAATTGTTTTTCAACATAGGTTAAAAAATTTTAAAAAAAATTGAAGATTTTTTGTTCATTATGTGAAAAGTTTCAATTATTGCTCAGATAATTAATAATTACACCAGTTGATTTGGAAAAATTATAACTCCTCCAAAAATTATTCTAATGTATTGAAATTTTCTCACGTTATTAGAACAAACTAAGTTTAAACATCATATAAATTTGAAATAGTTCTGAGCTGATTATAGAAATTAAAAATTTCATAATGGTTTTGTTTAATAATTTGTATAGTTTTCATATTGATACATTTACACCAATTTTAAAGTAATATAATAGTTTTTTCTTCTTTTTTAAAAATTGTAATTTTTTTAAGGTTGGTACTTTAAATATATATGTATAAATTTTTTTATTTCGTATAAATATTCAAAATAATTCACTTATCTCATAGTTCATTCCTAAATTTGGGTTATTTTTGAAGCATATGTAACGAGTTCCTATTTGATTATATAACTATTATTTTAGATGCCATTATAGCATTCACATTTAGAACTAAGATTCTTGCCTATAACCTTATAATAACCATTTATAAAATCTAGAGGATCTGACGATAATGTCTTTTTAGATTGATTTTTTGATATCAAAGAAAAATAATCCTATATTGCCCATAATATGTATAATGGCCTATTTGTTTAATACTTAATTATTTTTAGATTAACCAATAAACTGTTTTGAAATACCTAATTACTTTCTTAGTATATTGTTTTTACTAATTAGATTAGACAAATAAAACTTAAGTTATAGCTTACTTCCTATATTCTAATACGTTCTAATAAATTTCAACTTTTGTAAAATGTATAGTTTACCTTTATGGCCGATAACTTAAAATGTTTTTTCCATTAATTCCATAATTTTGTTATTTATTTTATTTTGATTTAATTTTAATATGTATTAGGTTTTACCCGTATCACATACAGGACTGCACTTTTGTACAGTGTGCTTAAGTAAAGATTATACCTACAGCAAACCAAGTAAAAAATAAGGTCCATAAAATGCTATACGTTATTTGCTGAGGGGGGAAAAGGGAAATTTTTATTAGTGTTGACTGTAAAAAAATCCTTAATCCTTCATACATTAAAACAAGGGTTAGGTACTTGTCATATGACATGTATTCAGTGACAGACTAGAAAAAAAAACCTGGGAAACAGATAAATTACCCTAGGTAATAGGTAAAAAAAATATTTTTGATCTTGAATTTATTATTTGATTTTAATATTCTTAGCTCGTGACCTAAGGTGCAATCATACTTTAGCACTCTAGGGTCCACCAACCCTCTGTATGTATTCATAAATGCAATTTTAATGCAAAAAAACTTAAGTACAAGTTATACTGACATCTCATTCATCAGTATTATTTGGTACAAGTTGTTTGGTAATGCTTAAATAGTTAATTTAGCTACCGTTATGTAGGATATTATCAAATATATAATTCTTATTTTTTTCTCCGCATCATTACTTAATTTGATGAGTAATGATCACACAGCACATGTAAACCATGAGAATCCATAGAAGGAAACAAATTTAGTTCAAAATATGTATATTGCAGAGTAATGAAAATGCATGTTCCAAGTTGGCAATTGGCCACACTGGCACTTCAAGTTTATAATATGCACTTAATGTCTTGGCCTAAAGAACTATTGAACTTGAAATTGATGATTTTTGTTGCCATTTTTACTTGCCAGTTACTACCTACTTATAATTTTTAACTAATGTTCAAACATATTGCAATTTCTTTATCTAACAAAAAATAAATCATTTTAAACGTAATTTTTATTGATTAGAATAAATTTGAAAACACCAATTATGAAATTAATACCTTGTATATTTTTTATTTAGCCAACAATATATAATTAAAATGAAAAAATCTTCTGTATGTTATAAAAATATTTGTGGGTGAATAAGATATGTATTATTGTAAGGTACTGATTTTCTTGATAAATTTTATAGATATCTATTGAATTTTTTTTATTTTTCGTGTCCATAAGTATACTACCTAAGTATTTAGGTACATAGACTAATTTTTTTATTTTATATTACTTTAAATACTTTTAATAACACCACTATATTAGTACCACTATATATAGTAAATATTTTTTTAAAATTAATTCCATGATTTACTCTGTGAACAAAAAGTAAATTTACTGTACAAATATTCTAACAGTGTGGTGGGTATGAAATTAGTTTAGGGGAAATATTTTTTTCCTCACAACTTACTCATTTTAAAGTTTAAACTTTTGAATTAATTATTTGTTAGCACTATTATGCTACAATATTTGTCAAGTTTTGATGAAAAATTGTAAAAAGAAAATAGGTTTCTTACAGTAAAAATTATCCTGTTTAAATTAATATTATTAGTTACCAATTATAATAAAATCTAACTGTTGTATTATCCAAGTTAATGTTAATGTTAAAAGTTAATGTTTTACCATTATGTATGATTGATTGGTAACTAATCTACTCGATAGGTAGGTAACGTTACAATGATAGTTATAATACATTGCCCATTGGAAATATTGTAATCAAGTTGGTATCTAATAATTTTATTTATTAAATTTATAATTATAAGAAACAGCTATATGTATGTTCGTGTATTTATGCATATATTGCTTGTTGATTATTATTTAGATACTTATTTACCTTCAGAGGTCCACAGTCTTGTTTTCTTAAATAAAATATGACTAGGTAATCTTGTGATATTTATTTATTAGATGTACCTAGTTAAAATTATAAAAAAAGCTCTGATTAAAAATAATTAGTATAAATTCTCATTTGTTTTTAAAATATCTGACAGTATTACTTTCCTCTGTTTGCTTGTATGTGAGGCTTAGCAATCTGTTCTCTTTTTTATTTTGATATGTTTTAAGTTGTTGGCAAACATTCAAGATCTATCTTAAATATTGTCTCTATGCTGACTAAATTAAAAATAGTCTTTTACTATACATCAAATAATAAAACTGTTACCCAAAATATTTGGTAATTTAAAAAATCCAATCATTTGTTTTAGATTGCAATGAAAAATGTGTTGGCTCTATAACATGACTTTATTTTTTATAAATTGTCTTTATAAAGGAGTTTTTTCTTAAAAAAATTCATAAATGAACCTTAAACTAGATTATTTCCAAAACATTGACACCCACCCAAATCTACTGTTACCTACTTCACTTGCTCGATTGTTACTACATTTTTTATTTTTTTAATATCGATTGAATTACTAATCAAATTACATTTCAATCTATAAATTACGAGTATATTATATAAGTATGTATTCAATAACCTGTTAAATAATTATTTGTACATTAATAATCAATTTTTGTTTATCTTTAGGTCATGGTAAAACGCATAAGGATGCCGCTAGTGTTAGAGCGACACACCCTATTCCTGCTTCTTGTGGGTTGTATTATTTTGAAGTTAAAATAGTTTCTAAAGGACGTGATGGTTACATGGGTGTTGGTCTCTCAGCTCAAGGAGTCAATATGAACCGTTTACCTGGTAGATTCATGAGTCTGAAATTATATATTTTTATTGATTCGTAAATAATAAACATCTTTAAATACAATTTTAGGTTGGGACAAACATTCATATGGTTACCATGGTGATGATGGCCATTCATTTTGCTCAAGTGGCACTGGTCAACCGTATGGACCTACATTTACTACTGGTGATATTATTGGTTGTGGTGTTGATCTTGTGCACAACCATTGTTTTTACACAAAAAATGGAACCCATTTAGGAACAGCATTTACTGATCTTCCTGTAAGTGATATACTTTTTTGTTTTTGTATTGAAAACGTATTGTTGATAACTGATTGATTAGATGATATATCGAGAGATATATTGTATAATATAAATATATATATATATATATATATATATATATATATATATATATATATATATACATATATATATTAATTTTTCTTTTATTTTTTAGCCAAATCTGTATCCTACTGTTGGTTTACAAACACCTGGTGAGGTGGTCGACGCAAACTTTGGACAAAGTAAATTTAAGTTCAGAATTGATGATATGATGAAAGAGCTCAGAAACCAAACTCAAATGACTATTCAAAATTTTCCATTTTCTTACCCATATTCACAGTGCCAGACAAATTTCCACAAGTAAAATGATTGTTTTTCTTATGTATGGTTTGTAGTAGTATAATAATCTGTGTTTCAGAATGGTTTCTACTTATTTAGTACACCAAGGTTTCTGTGCAACCGCAGAAGCATTTATATCTCAAACGGATCAATCGTTTGAAGAAGAACTGACTTCTATAAAAAATCGACAAAGTGATTTTTATTTTTATGAAAATGTGTGGAATTGATTAGTAAATTTTTCATTCTTTTTTTATTTTTTTAGAAATATTAAACTTAATTTTGGCAGGCCAAATTGGCCAAGCTATTGAAATGACCAATAAGCTTTACCCAGGATTACTCCAATCAAACCGTAACCTTTTATTTAATCTCAAATGCCGTCAGTTTATTGAAATGGTTAATGGAACTGATTCTACCGTATCATCTTATTCTTGCGAAAATATTGAAGTTCAAACTGTGACTCGTCCTTCTCCAAAGCGTACCTTACAATCCAATCGCAGTCCAACATCCGTACAAACCAATGGGTAAAAATCATTATTATTTATTCTAAAATGCTTATAAATTATTAACTTATTTATTATTTTAGAAGTATAAAATGTCAAAAATTATCAAATACAACTGAAGTGACTGGAATGAATTCAGTAAATTTGATACTGAATGGTTCTGATGCAACTACAATTAAAACAATTAAAAATGGTAATCCAAAAATAAATGACTACCAAATAGAAAAAATGGATTGCAACGAAGACGACCAAACGACTGAGTATATTATGTCACCAGAAAGTGTTAATGGACATCATAAAAATCATCTTGTTGATGGAGATTACAGTTCCAATGGTTATCACAATGGTCATACTTGTGATAATCTAAGTAATGGTAGTACATCAAGAGTGAGTAATAACGAACATGGAATTGAAGAATCAATGGGTAAGTTATTAGGATTAGTTTAGGCTTACTTAGAATTCATTACTTTCAAAAGTTAAAATTTCTCTATCAAATTTAAGTTAAGCTTGTGGAGTGATTCTTATTGTGCATGCGCAAGTACATTATCCCGTAATATACGTCACATATTTATTCCGCACTCTTTCCACAACCATGCGCTAATTAGTGTGCAAACTGGGAACGTAGCACGTGCACAAAACTATAACTATCTCTGCAGTGTAATGTTAGACTCAAATATTATATGACCGTGGCTTTATCCATTGTTTAAATCCAAGGCTCTCTCTACTCTTCTCACTACAATCATATCCATTCATATCACTACCAGTCACAGCTATTTTATTTCCTGAAATAGTACATTCTGATTACAAATTTTACCATTATGATTCTATCATATTTCATTACTATGTTGACTGTCTATATTTTCATTTCTTCGTCCATTAATTATTACTCCTACACAATTCCTTGTTCTACCTGAGTATTTACTTTCTTCCTCTTCAATATTTTTTTCCTCTCAGCATTCTAACATTTTACATGGCTATTTTGTTAGCCATGTAAAATTTATTTTTTATTCCTCTTTTGTACCTAAACACAGACTCAACCCAGAGTTCTATATATATATATATATGCGTGTGTGTGTGTGTGCATGTAGATAATAATATGAACCATCTGATAATTGTAAATTAACAAGGTCTATAAGTAAAAGCTCTAAATAATTTTGTTTTAGATACATGCATTTAAGTAAAAACAAACCTAATTATTATTAGTTCTTAGCTTTATATATCATATCATCATATATATAATAAACTTATACTTTTAGCTTGATAACTTGATTTAGATATATATATATATATAAGTATGTGTATTTTTTTTTTTTTTTTTCATTTAGAAATTGATCAACCAGAATACCAAACCACCAAAAAAGTGTGTGGTGGCAGTAAACCTGGTGTAGAAAAAATGCTTGAATTTGGTCGAGAACTATTCCTACTTAGTAAGGAACTTCGAAAAGAATTAGGAAGAAATGAAACAAACAAAAACATGTTAAAAGTTTGTATATAATAGCTATTAACTAATATAATGTTATATTGTATAACAAACACTGTGTAATTAATTTATATGTATTAATTTATCTTCAATATATTTTTTTAGGATGCTTTTAGTTTATTAGCATATTCAAATCCTTGGGATAGCCCCGTTGGTTGGCAACTGGAAGCTTCTCAGCGTGATAGTGTGTGTGCAGCGCTAAACTCTGCAATTTTAGGTAACTAAATATCTAGATGAATATGTATTTTATCCAATTGGTTTACTGACCAATCTCAACAGAAACCAAATTTTCTAAATACAATTTAGCAGTCACACAAATTATTATTTGATGCACTTTAGTCCATAACACCAACTCATAGATACATAAAAATTATTATATTTGTATATATGTTAGGGATTGTTACTCCGCTTATTTTATTTATCCTGACATTTACCTTAGTATAATATAGCATCAATCAACTTCTATAAATGCTGTTCCCTGATACTTCATTGTATAAAATATAAATATACTTTCAACTTAGAATGTTTTATTATGACTTATTTACTATTTAGTAGCATATTACTTCGTATAAATTTTAGACACCGTAATTTTTAACCCATACGAGTTCTAAACATTTTGAAAAATAGAGATGGGAGGTGTCTAACTTAAAAACACAAATTTTCCTATGGATAAAACCTTAAATTTCATCAATTGAGACCAATGAATTTCTCACATCAAAAAACCCCTATGTACAAATTTCAGCAAGATTCTTGAGGTCATTTTTTAATAAATATTTACAAATACAACTATTGCTTGGTTAGTATTATTAGATAATTCTATCTTTATTATGATAGTAAATTAATACTTATTGACTATTGTTTATTAATGGTTTGCCACTAATGCATCTTTTGATTTTAGAAGGTGATCTTAAAATTTGGAAAAGCATTAACAAAAATTTAGTGGGGTTAATTTAAATTTTGATCTGAAGTCATCATCATGATATCTGATGCTGTTAGATAGGCGACCTTGTGTAAGTTTTCTAGATTTTTGGGAATGTTAAACACCAAAAGCCTCCAAAATAGCCCTACATACTTTTTCTTTAAAGTTATAAAATGTTTTTGACTTAAATTATAAATTTTACGATTTATTACATGTTTGTATTTTTATGTTAGAATCGAGTAACTTACCACGACGTCCACCCCTAGAGATGACTGTTGGTCATGCTTATGAACTAGTCAAGTTGATGGCCGTACATAGTATGGGAGCATGCGCATTCACCAATATTGACGAACTGCTCAAATGACCTTCGTACATTGTGCGCATCACACTGCCGCCATTTTATAGGTATTCATTACATCAAAACGGATTGTTATTGTGTACCTAATCTTTAATAAGAATTTCAAAACTTTTATTTCTTAGAATTCAAAACGGTCGGCCGCCAATTTTGAATGTAACAACAAAGGCAAAAGTACTTTAAGAGCGGCTACATCACCTACAAAGATTAAAAAACATTTTGTACAAAACAAATAAATTTTTTGACAATTACATTTTTCTGTTTAAGCGTGTAAGTAGTTATTTATCAGATACTTTTCAAATATTTTCTGCTGAACACAAAGTAAATTAGCATTTGATTAATAAAATGTTAGATTTTGCTATAAATTCTTTTCACTTAAAAATATTTAACCAATATTTGAAGTATTTAATTTCCTTTTTATATAATAGTTTATTAAATCAATTAAAGAATGGAAATACTGTATACTTTAAAAGTCTATACGTATATTTTATGTTGATATTTTATTTTCTCGGACAAATATTTTTTAAAAATTAACACAAATGTGAAGGTCTGAATAATTTTTTTGACATAATACCTTATTGTTGGATCCAGTTTATAATTCGTTGTACGTAAATTGTATTTGCGTATTTTATGATCTCTTCACATAATTTATGCAACAAGTCAATACTATATTTTGTTGCTGTTATAATGTGATCCTTGAAACCCCTTTCTTGATAAATAAGATTTTTTTTTATTGAATCAAATGACGTTTTATTTTTTTATTGATTAAGAATAAAAGTTTTAAATTGCCAATACTAATATATAAGATCATTTAAAAATAATTGTACCATATTATTTAATTTATAGTTGTTAGTTTCATATGATTGTACTAACAAAATATTATTAGTTCGTATAAATATAGATTTTATTCTGAAAAAACTTTGTTATTTTTTATAATGTTTACTATTTATTATGGGTTATTACTTTAATGATTTTGATCTACAGTTGCTTAGCAACATTGCAGAAGCTATCAAAACATTAAACTTCAATAAAATGTTTGTTGATATTTTATCAATGTTTTGTGATTATATTGAAGTTACAAGTAAAATATACTTTTGTTATTATTTGTATTTTTATAACTAACGTATTTATTACAAAGTTATTGAATTAAATTCTTTATTACTATGGCTAATGGAGTAATTCCATCTAAAAACTCAGGTAAGTACATTTTACACTGAGTCAATGCAATATGTTTGCATAGTAAGTGTATTTACATCATTTACAGAATCGATGATGATAGTATATAATGTTCAAGAAAAATCTGACTGGATTATTTACAACCGTTATGTACAGAGAGATTTGGAACTATGCAAACTATTAATAGATCAAGAGATGCGAAACACTAAGGATAACAATGAATTTGTTTTTTACATATTGGTAGTACTTGAATCAAATAAATTAACACTATTAGTGTTTATTAAATATCCATGGACACAAAATGTAAACTGTCACGATTTTCATTTACCAACATCTTAACACTGTTAAATGGACATTCATTTAATAATTCAATTTCAACTTTAAAAAAAAAAAAAAAACAACGTATTTAGTTAATATTAATAAATTTATCTTTTTTGCTCAAATAACGTCATGTTCACAATAAAAAATAGATAATTAAATTTATCAGAGTGTTTGTTTTCACTTGACTAGTTTAAAAAATTCTATTTTACTGCAATCAACATATATTACGCCATTGGTCTAAATGCATGTAAATCTCTACGCACAAATATATTACCCATATAAATATGATTCAATTATAACTAAAAAATGTTTTCTATAATCAAAACCGAAGAATGACATTTACAAAAAATTTCTACATGACTGTAAGCATACTTAACCCGTGGCTGACTGGGCAGTAGATTGTGGGAAAACATCCATATTGGTCCGGCCAGATCTGTTTATTAATTTGTTTACAGAACATATTGTATGCAGAAAGATTTTTGAACTGTTATTTACTCATAGTAAATTTTGATTTTGTTTCTATTTAAAACCATGCATATTGATTGTTATTACTTTTTACTAAAACATTGAGAAACATCAAGGACTAACATGTACTAAAACTATGGTAAGACATTTAACTATTTTAACTAATGCAACTGGGCATAGTTGTTGACACTTAAACAGAGTTAACACGTGGCTATACTAATTAATTGACCAGGCAGCGTAAAGTATTTCAATAAGTATAAAATTCAATATTAATCAAATATAAATAGTAATGTTTTAGAAGCATAAAAATTGATCAATTCAAAATGTCATCTTGAGATTTAGTGATATTTATATAGCCACAAATTGTTTTAGTTTAGTTATAAATGTTTACCGAAAAGTAAATCACAGTCCACAGATAAATGATAATGACCAATTTTTCTACTTAAAACTACTGAAAAGAAATTGTTAAAAACAATTTCGAATATTTTAAGTCACAAATGGAACTAAGTGTTGCCAACCTTGTATTAAATTTTCAAAACTTTTTCTGGAAAAATGTTGTTTGATGTAGATCAGAAAACAACTTAGGTCGTATGTACATGGCTAAAAAATGTCTACATTCCCATTGCTTACACCATATAAACATCAAATTACAACTTCTAAACCAGCTGTAACTTACTCAAAACAAAGTTACTACGCACCCCAATAACTAACAAACTTCTAATAATTGTCTGATAACAAATTATTCCCTAAAAGTTTACCATTTTGCTATACCTACTCAGAATCTACAATTAATAAAAAATATTGTTTATAGGTATAACAATTTACATTTACTTTGATTTATAATTTATAACAAAAAAAAAATCTTTATTATTTCAAAATTATTATAGATCACATTGTAGGTATTTTATGCGCCGTATTATACTTCTCCCTGGGGCAATCACTTTCCCCAAGTCTGCCCCTGCGTTCAAACTTCAACTTCCATTTAAATTAATCTGAATTCATTCCAAGCACTAGTTAAGTATTTTAATATTATTTAGTCCATTTAAAAAGTTATTAAGTAATAATCATGACAGAATAATCATTTGGATTCATTGTTTTAGGGGTTGATTTATAGAGAAGAAGGTAAAATAAAAAATTCGTATTGGTGTTTTGACAGATATTATGCCTTGAATCCTTTGTGTGTAGAAGGAGTTAAACAAATTGCTCGATCATGGTATGTTTTGTAAACGACTCAATTATGTTGGTGTTGCACAACTGTATTTAAGCAGTATGAAATTGTTAATGTTTATAAGTAATATATTTTATTTATGTTAGTATATACCTACATTACAAGAAATGTTATTAATATCATAAACCATAAAGTTCAATATTCATAAATTGTATTTATGCATGTATCAACATTGGCTAAACACTAGTAAGCAGATTTTCTATAATAGGTGTAGTGCCACGATTCAAAATATATAATAATTAAAAACAATTTAAAATTCTATTCATCAAATAGTTATTAATTACCTATCTATCAATGATTTTAGAAAAATTATTCTAATTTTGATTATTTGAACTTATAATTAGGTACTAATAATGAACGCTGGCAATGTTTAAAATAGGTCATATTTACTAGGTATTTATGTACTCCCTATATTTTGAAACCAAAACTATACAGTCCTATAAGAATGTGGGAATTTACAATTTGTTGGTTCCTAATACATTTTAATAAACTAATTTATTTTTACTTATGCCAAAATATTTTATTAGTTTTTAGTTCTTATTTTTGTCATATAAAAATCAAGATCCAAAAATTATCACCTTTAACATATTTTCAAAATTAAATTTAGTTTGTGATTTTTTTTCTCATTAAGAAAAAGTAAAATTAAATTAAAAGATAACAATAAAATATCCTGTACAACATTTTTCTTTTTAATTTTTTTCAGAACCTAGATACCTTTATTAAATTATTAACTATACAGCATTATGATATTAATTTTTTTTTATTTTAAATTTCAAACATTGCATACATATTCTTATCTACTAAGTACTAAGTCTGATGATCAATAAACAAAACAAAATTTAATTAAAAGAAGACACTATATGATCGTTAAAATCAACTTGGTTTTAAGTCTATTATGTTATCTGTTTAATGTTGTCCCTATATTCATGACACTACTTTCTCTATTAGTTATAAAATAATATCTTGAAAATTACTCTTTGAAACACTACCTATTAATTATAGGGTTTAAATACCCTTCAAAAGCAATTTTTTAATTATACTATTTTTTTAAGAAAACTATGTATCTAATTACCTATTGTGTTTACATACAATGCTTTTAATGTTTTAATTTAACATCAAAATCTTTAGTTAATCTTTTAAATTTTAATCATGAAGGTATAGGTAGGTAACTGAGGTTTGTATTAATTTCTGATTCTGTAATACCCATCATTTTAGTTTACTTTTGGGAAGAAATGTTGAAGCCAAAAAAATGTATTTGGAAGCAGAAAAAATATGCAAAGAACCTGACACAAAAATTTATTACAACCTTGGTAAATAATTGATTAGTCAAAAAGTGTTGTTATATTTCACAAAGTAATACTATATTTTATACATGGTACTAGGTTTGTGTTATATGAATTTAGGAGAGTGGGATAAATCAAAAGAATACTTTCATCGTACTATTCAACTAAGTCGAAATCAAGATGCTTATGAAAAGTTGGCTTCAATATTTGCAATTGAAAATAATTTTAAAAACGCCACCAGTATACTGGTATCAGCATCAAAGTAAGTGATTTTAAAACTATATATGTACTAATATGGTTTGGACATGTGATGAGGCTAGAAGAAATTGAAGCAATAAGAGCTGTTATGAAAATGGACATTGAAAGAAAAAGAGTTAGAGGAAGACCAAAGAAAAGATGGCTGGAAACAATTAAAAAAGGTATGAGGGTTGTTAATGGAGAAATACAACGAAGGTGTCCGACCCCAAGTAGTTGAGAGAAAGGTGAAGAAGTAGAAGAAGACATTATTAGAATGGGTGAAACCAGTGTCTGACTTCTCGGGGGGGCTTGGGAGCATCGCCACCAATAACTTGTCAAGTTTTCAATAGATATCAATAGGTAAAACTAACACTCGGTAAAAACAAATTTTAACCAATTTTGAAAAATATTTGACTCGGGCAATTTTTGCAGTTTTTATTTCCAACGTACAGATTGATCTATTTATGCAATAAATATAATTCTGAAAATTGATTTGAATTCGTTATGACGTCTACTTTGAATCAACTTTGCCCCGTTTTCGATTTTAACCACTAAAATTTTTACAGGTACAATAATAGGTACTTCTATAAAGTACAAACGTGATACAAACTCCAAACAATTATTTTGAAATAATTTCACTTTACACTGATCAGACTATAAATATAAATATATGCTGTGTTTTCTTTAAAGACTGTTTCCGTTCAACACAAATCTGTCTGTGGACCTGGGGCTGTTGTACATGAAACAACGCGAATACGATCAAGCATTCAACGTTCTCGGAAATACGCTGTGCCAAGATCCCGAAAATCCCAAAGCGCTCTTGACACTAGCAGCCGAAATGCAGGTAAGTGACTCTAATCGTCCACGTTCTGCACGATCAGTGGCGTTCCCAGAAACAAAAACAAAGGGACGGGATGTGTGAAAAATAACTCATAATTTAATCATTTAATATAACTACCTTCCTAATATAATTATACCAAACGTGAGCTCAATAATGACTATTTGTTTTTTATGTTCACGTTCTTCCAAAAATAGCTTTTTGTTATAAATGTTTTGGCTTTAGTCCTTTCCACCCTAAATGATTGACTCGAGTTGTGCCCATATCTCTTAGACATATTTCATAAAATATAGGATATAATATCAATACACTGCAGAGAAAAAATATTTAAAAAACACACAATTTGGGATGTCACATTTCTATTCAATATTGTGAACTAGGTACTTACTTCAAAAACTCCACTAAGTTCAATGAAAAATCCGAAATTCAACAGCTAATAAATATTTTTTTTAATGAATCTTGTTTCAAAATGCAGCGTTAGGTAACAACTATAAATTACCATTCAGATCCAATGTGTGGTGTTAATTTACCGATATTTCTATTATAATCATAGGCGCAATATGAAAAGCTAAAATTTAAATTTTTGAGGGGCTAATATATACTAAAAAAACCTGAGATAGGCTATTCTGTGCCCCTCTAGCTCCCCCAAATTGCGCCTATACCTAGTCATCAAAAACTATAAAAAGTTCTAAATTTAAAGTTTTAAGTTTTAGGTTTGTTTGCATACTTAATTTGTTTTTTTTTTTCAAAGTTAAACCCATGCTACCAGTATGCATAAATTTTAAGTCATTTAAGAACAGTATTGAAATTTTTGTCGTTTTTGAATCATAACAGAAAAACTAAAATATAGTACCTATACAATCTAAATCCTAATTTTTATGTGTTGTCAAATCAATGTAAATAGGAGCACCTCTTCTAAACAAAAAAATTTATCTCAGTCCACAGACAAGAAAATTTCAAGTCTTTTGGATCAAAATAACTGTCAAAACCTTTTTAGTTTATGAATTATAATAAAACATTCAAAAAACCCTATATATATAAATAAAAACACTAATAAATTAATATATTGTCGTCTCCTTTATTATCATATGAATTGTAATATAAAATTTAACAATTGGACTATTCCTTTTAACTGGACAGATTTTTACAAAAAAAAAAATTCATTGTACACAATTGACATAATATAAAACAATAATTTATTAAATACTCTCTGCGTTCAGAATCTAAAAGTAGACTAAATTGTATAAATGCTTGTATTGATGAGAGCGAAATGAAAAATATGATGTTTTTTTTAATGCCTATAGATATACCTATTTAAAAAACAATTTAAAAATGAATATTAACATATTATAATTAAGGTATATTAACAAAATATGCTCAATGTAGGTAAAATAATTTAATAGTTGAACTGTTTCTTGTTATATTTCTTACAGGAATATAAAATTAAAATTTGTGGATGCTTTACAAGAGTACCTATTAAATTTGGTACCTAATTAAATAATGAATAAATGAGTACTCCTATAGAGGTCTTACAAACTCCAATTTTATACTCCAGATTCCAGTATTTGAGAATAGCTGGAGACTTCATGAACAATCCCTGAACTTCCAGTTCTGTTAGGGTTGGTTATAATTTATAACTTATAAATTATGATTATTTATTATTTTTTGTTGTACTTCAATACCTATATTTACCTATACCTATCTGTGTGTTTTTATTTATTTACTATTAATTATTGCCAACAGCGCAATACCGGGTACGACGAGGCATTATCCAAGTACACCAGAGCTGTTGCTGACTTGTCAGAATCTTCAGAGACGTGGAACAACATCGGAATGTGTTTTTTCGGCAAACACAAATATGTTGCGGTAATTTCATAACATTTAAGCTATAATAATATTGTATGATATTGTTGGTCTCATGGAAGGTACTCTGCAAGCTCTTTTTTATTTTTTAAAAATAATAGTCAAAAATCAAATGAATAATAAGGTACCTACTTCGAGATAAACGGTAGAATCAAGCCCGGATTAAGGGGGGGAGCCAGGAGGGGCCATGGCCCTGGGCCCACGGATATTAAACAAAAGTGGGCCCCTGGCGAATAGTACTTTTTTTATTAAAGTCAGATATATTTGGATATAGTAATAATAGTATATTTCGTAAATCAAAACTCAAAAGAAATTGTTTGGCCCCGGGCCAAAAATTATCTTAATCCGGGCTTGGGTAGAATGAACGACAAACTGCAAGTTTTTCGCAAAATCGATTTCCTTTGTTATTTGGACTTACCTAACTAACAAACTAATTATTGAAAACACTAATAATTTTCACATAATTTTCATTTTCAACTATGTGAAACCAGAACACAGGTCTGTTACTCATTTCAACTTATTAGGAAAATTATTGAGCTAAAAATTGAACTATTAAATTTTCGAAAATTTCCAATTTTTATATTGTTTAACTTTAATAAGAACCTTACTTTTTGACAAAAAGTTTGAAAATTTATTACAATATTGACAACGGGTAGTTTTATTTGTGACAAAAAAAAAAAAAAAAAAAAAAATTGCTAATCACAATATTTTTTTTCAAAGTAGAAAAATTAGCAAAAGTCAAAAATTTGTTATACTATTGATTTATATTCAATATAAATTATTAACTCACTCTCACATTGTTTTGTTATTTACGATTTTAAAATTTAATATGTTGGGTAGGTATATGTAAAACATAATTTGCTATCTGCATCCAACAGTTTTGAAAATATTTAATCTCTAAAAGCGTATAAAATTACTATTGAGAAAAAAAATATTAAAATCACTCCGATAGGAATATAAAATATAACCTATAAGTGAATGAGTAAATTCTGGTAAACACAGTTAATGTAAACACACATAATTTTGGATTATATTTTGTTTTATGTTTTACTAAGAAGTATTAGAGGTAGATAGAATATATTAGTAGGTACTTTTTTGTTTAAGTAAAAAAATTGTGGTGATTTTTTTTAGTGAACAATATTATTTGGTTTTCTAGGGGATGGTAGTAAACATTGGTGAAATTGGGGGAAACTAAGTCCTCCAAAACCATGAACAGGTGTCCTTGTTTCAATCTTAAATTATCTTTCATGATGAAATAAAATAGACTTAGTCCACTCTCAATCCTTTTGTTTCTACTTCATCAACATTTTACATTTGATAACAAAAGTCTAATTATAGACAATAGTTTCTACATCTTATAGTTAAATAATAATTAATAAGTATTATTTAATAGGCAATCAGTTGTTTAAAACGAGCCGTTTATTTAAACCCGTTTAATTGGATTGCTTTGTACAACCTGGGTCTTGTACATCTGTACACCAGACAATATGTTTCGTCATTTTTGTTCCTGTCTACTTCTGCCAAATTAAGTCCAAACCATGCAAGCACATTTGTTCTAATTGGATGTAAGTATGACAAAATTAAAATTTTAAAATATTTGTTAAGTTAAAAGTACAAATGTATGTTAACTTAAATTATAGTTCTTGTAGACTCAGTATACATAGTGCTCAATAAATGCTCCGTTCTGAATGTACTTTACCTATAATAATAATAATACAATAATTATTTAATACCTTAGCTAGATAAATATTTTGATTGTTGGAGTTACATGTAGAGGTAAAATAACAAAATATTATTTTTGGGGATACTGCAAAGATACTTTTTTTTGAATAACTTTATTTTTTTAAAGTGGGAACTTTGTACTTTAAACTTTGTATTTTATGCAAAAAGTTCTGTACGAAATTTTGGTATTGATTATAATTTTTATAGGTATATATTAGTGGAATAACATGTTTAAGATTAAACATAAAATAACTTGACAGCTTTTGTAAATATGTAAGTTGATACTTTAACTTGAGGTACAATGGAACTATATTTTGTCATAATCTTCTATTTTTCCCATGAATCAAATAAGATAGAATTTAATTTATGATACTTTTTGGTAAGACTAAGCTTATTTTGTTTCTTATTCATAACAAAAAAAAAAAATAATGAAAAATTAAATTGCAGTTTAGATTTTTCAATAAATACATTTTTTTATACTTGAAATAGCTATAACTTGGGAATTTATAAGTTTAAGAAAAAATTGTTTTGATAAAAAGTGTTTTAAAATATTTTTTTATTCAAATCAGTTGTAAAAAAATTAATTTTCATATTTTTAATGATGGTGTGTTTACGTGTATATGTGTGTATGTGTGTGTGTGTGTGTGTGTGTATGTGTGTGTGTATACTCCTTTCAATAGACTTGCATAGAGTTATAACTATTATTTATTAGTTTTTAATCTTCTTGTGAATAAAATATTAATACTAACAATGGTTAATAGAAAGCTCATATAAATTACATATTTACCTAATTAATTTTGTTATGTTTCATTGTATTGACATACAGTAGCATTGAGTAATATGGATGACAAACGAAACGCAGAGAAGGCTTACCGTAAATCTATTGGGTTGAATCCAAATAACCCAGAGGCTTTAATAAATTTAACAGTTTTAGAAATCAACCAAGGAAAAATGGAAGAGGCCAAAATAAATTTCCACGCCTTTCAAGAAGCATGTCAGTCATGCGACACAATTGACAAAGAAGTATGTAATAATGTATAGACGAATAGTAATATTAATATTCAACAATAAACATATCATAAAGTAATTAGGAATATTTGTAATTTTTAAAGTAATTTGTTCAAATATGAAACAATATTATTCCGTAATTCTTGGATTGTTGTGAATAGAATCTAAACATACTGTAATTGAAAATTTAAATCACAAATAAATAATATTATAACATTAATTAGATAAGAAGGTATTTTTTGTATAACTTACATATTATACTCTATATTTTAAAATGAACTATATTACAACAATTAAGACAGAATTTTTTTTTTCCATACCCACTTTTGTATTTTATGTTTATAATTTCATCATTACAAGATGCCGTTTGAATACTAAATAAAATAATAAAATTTAATTAATCTAAACATTAACGATCAATATTTTTTTTGAAATTATATTTCACATAGTCTTGTTTCATCTGATTTATCATTTATGTTACTCTATAAACCGCCAGCATTCCTGATAGTCTGGTCCAAAAACAATGGCAAAAAAAGTACACTTGCCGTACTCACAGTCAACCATATAATGGAACGACTATAATCTGCAGCTTCTAAAAGGAAACAAATAATTATTGTTGTAAAATGTTTAGCTGTAACATTTATTTAAAATATAAGTTATACCAAAAAAATTTTCCATAAAAATAGATATTCAAACGTTTTTAGGTTACTTTTTATTAAAAGTTTAATGTTAATCTAATATAATCAAGAAAAATGACAGATTACTCCTAAATGGCGACTGTAAATACTTGTTTGAAATATCTACTTACGGTCTTAAAACATATATATTAACGTTTTAATAATTATTAATCAGATATTAAACAAGGGCAGGGATTATTAGACACTATTATATTATTTGACCTTTGTGGCTTTGTGCCACATCAACTTCAAAAATTGTTCAAATTTGTTATAATTTATTTTATACACATTATTACCATGAACAAAGTTCAAGTGCTACTAAAAATTTAAACATCTGACCATTTTTGATCTATTAACAGAGTACTTTAGAGTTTTCAATACCTATAAATGCTCCAATCTTTACAACTTTCCATATTATAGTACTTCAAAAGGTAGAGAATTGCTCTAGATGATATCTTGGTTGAGGTTTGTAAATTGGATTATTTTTAAATGAATGGCTTATTTGATCCAAAAACGAAAAAGTCAATATTTTCAAAAGTGCTCAGAGTGATTTGACATTATTACACAAATGTTTTTGTGTGATTATTGGAATAGAAGAAGTTTAAACATCATACAATTTTAAAAAATTTCTCACCATGATGTCCAAATACATAACTTAAAAGTTATTACAACTTTTTAGGTATGTAGCTCACTGCTTAGAGCCATAATTTATCAATCCATAAACATCATACTACAACTTACAAGTCAGTAACCTGCGTTTTTTTTTTTAATTACATTTAAAACCGTTTAGCTCCAAAATTGTAGACATAATTTGCACAACTCAATACTTTCAATTAAATTTTTTCCTTGTAAGGAACTTAAGACCGGCCAAAATACCAATAATGATTTTGTATTTATTATAAATTCTTAACCATACTTGTAAAGTTTTTCTTCATTCTCCCACCAATACAACGGGCTTGTTTGTAGTATGGTAGCAAATGAATTATGCCCCAAAACCTTTCGGCTAATGTTTCTTTGATCTAAAAACCAAATTGTTGTCAAGTACCTATCTATTTGTTTTATAATTATGTCTTTCAAATCAGTTTTATTTTTAAACAAGTCTTATTGTATAATGTTATGTAGACCTTAGTCTTTAGGTTTTTGATACAATGTGACTATTTTTTTGTCGTTTGTGTTTTTAATTTTAAAATGTTGTAACTACAAAACAATTGTGCTTGTTTTCTTGTTACATAAATTAAAATACATTGGTGGTAATACTACAGTAAGTTCCCATTACAACAAATACCGATACAACAAAAAATCCCGTTATAACAAAAATCATAGAAGTCCCCTACCAAATTTTCGAACTTTTGTTACAACAAAGTTTCTATTATAATGAAAAAAAAAATTTGGTTCCTTGGAGTTTGTTGTAACGGGAACTTACTGTACTAAATAATGGTTTTTGATTACCTATTTATGAAATGTTGAAAATGGATATATTTACTTTAAAAGGTTAATTAATGGTAAATTATTTAGTACCTACTTAATTTTAAGTCAAATTTTATTAACTGGAAACACCTAAAGATAAGCTGCCTGGTTATTTACGAAACAAATTATTTGCATCAAATTGTAATACTAAACCAAAATCTACTTAGTTTAATTACTTGTAGATTGTAATACTTAAATTATACTTACAAATTCGTCGCATTGTTCAAATTTGTGTTTTGTGTTTTGGCTATCCATATTAGATTTTTTTCTGGATCAAATTCTATGTAAGCAAACTATAAAATGTATTAGGTACAACTAAGAAGTATAGGAATAAAAATAAAAACGTACAAAAATGAGAAAATAAACAAACAAACTGTTAAGCAACAAAATTATTCAATAATTATTAGTATAAGAAAATTATTGTGGCCACGTTGGATTATTAATTTATCAAAAACTAACACCAATTTTATTTGGATATAGAGCCCTCAAGAATCAAATTATTAGCTTTTAATTTGTAAACAAATATCGGAGTAATATACTCCCAAATAATAGCAATCTTACATGCTAAATGTGTTTACTCTTCTACAATTCGTAGTTTTGTAGAGTAGTTGGGTAGGTACCCCATAAACCAACATTAAATAGTTGCATAGGTACAACAATTTTTTTAAATTTTATAATTTATAAAATAGAAATATTTTTTTAATTTTGGCAATTTAATATAATATCAATTTAGTAACAATTAAAATTTAAATTGTTAAAATAATTTTTTTTCTAAATAATATTGTATACAATAATTTAGCTTTAAAACAGTGATTCATTCATTGTTGTATAAATATTTTAACTTTCAAATGATTATCAAAGGATCAAATCTAAGATATTATGTTAAGTAGGTAATAATTACTAAACTTCTTAATAGGTATATTTTCCCTTCCCATTAAAGTATTATACAAATTTGAGCAAAACCTGATGTTAACTGTTATTAATGTGCAATAATCTTAAATCTTAAGTTCATATTTTTTTTCAACCTTATTAAAACAACAATCTTGATCAGCCATTTCCAAAATAGTGATTCTCACAAACAAACGCTTAAGTAATTAATAATTAATAATTATATAGGTACTAAAACTAAACATGTAACAAAAGTCCATCTTCTATGGTAATTAGTTAGAAATTAAATACAACTAAATATAATGCATAAAAAAATATTTTTCTTACTCAAATAAAAACATAAAAACATCAAGTTGGCTAAAATAAATTATTTTATCTATATTTGCTTTTTTTACCAGTTTGTGTTTACAATACCTACACTGTGAAACTGGCAGATGTACAAAAATGTATACTTACAAATAAAATATCATTGTCCCTCGCACACAGTTGCAAAACAACTAAGTATATTATTATAGATTACAACTTATAACTATGCTACTGATTTATTAAAATGGTTGGCCTTAAAACACTATTGATACCACAATTAATTTGGGAAAACTGTAAAACAGTAATTTTAATTGTTTTTTTTTAATTTCAGATTGTTGAACTAAGGAAACAAGTTTCTGACATATTAGAAGACTCAACTTACCAGTCTAATAAAAACGACTAAACAAACTATACAAAAAGTCCTGTGACAAAATGACGCACTTATGAATTCAATTAACTCAAAAACTGATTTTAGTTTTAAGTATTTAGTATACACCAAAAAATAATTTGTAACGGAGCAATCCTTCAAAGACT
>CM029358.1:31324716-31362733 GCA_017140985.1 Hormaphis cornu
TTCTCACACTTTCAATTGCATACAAGTTTCAAACTATTTATATACATTATTTTTTAAAGCTTTTAATTACACTATATTTTTTTTTTTTTTTTTTTTTTTTTTTTTTTTTATTATAAAAAGAAAATTTACAATCTATATACAATTTATATAATAAGTAAATATGATGAATATTACAGGACATGAAAAATCTTGAGGGAAGGGAGTGTCCAGTGACACTACTTCCAATTTAAACTTAGTGGGGAGGTAACTTAATAATAATAGCGCTAGGCATTATTTAATAAATCACGCGGCCATTTGCGTTTGAGGCGACGAGGGGGGTTATCAGGTATTGTGCAAGAAGAAAGTTTAGATATGAGTGGGTTTGGATGGTTAAAGGTATTTTTATGAAATTTGTTATAATGATAAGAGGCAAGAGTGGATATTGATGGTATGTTAAGATCATGATGTAGAGTGCGGTTGCTGACATACCAGGGAGCATTAGAGAGGACACGCAGAGATATTGATTGGAACGCTTGGAATTTGGTTAGGTTTGAATTTTTAGTGGTACCCCACAGTTGAATTCCGTAGGTCATTGCTGGACGTAATATTTGTTTATATATTAGTGTTTTGTTATTTAAAGAGATTTTGGATCGAAGAAGTGGTCTTAATTTGTGAAGCCTGAGGTTAAGGGAAGTTCTTTTAGCTTTGATGTGATTAGCCCAAGTTAGTCTTTTGTCGAGAAGGAGTCCTAGGTATTTAACAGAATCGTCAATGGGAATTGTTTGGTTATTTATGTAAACTGGAGGAATTGTTGTAGGCCTGAGGGTAAAAGTGATGTGAGTGGATTTATTTTCATTAACTTTAATTTTCCATAAGCTGAACCAATCTTGTAGTCGGGTTAGGTGGTTTTGGAGGTTGTTTGTAGTGGTGGCTATTTCAGTGTTGGTTGATATTATGGCTGTGTCATCGGCGAAGGTAGCTAGAGTAGTGTTGATAGATTGTGGTAGATCTGCTGTATATATATTATAGAGAGTCGGGGAAAGAATACTGCCTTGAGGGACGCCTGCTTTAATAGGGTGTGGGTCAGAAGTTTCATCTTCACATCTTACTGAAAAAGTACGGTTTGATAGGAAAGATTTGAGTAAGAGGAATAACGGAGTGGGTAAAAATAATAATTTATACAGTAGTCCTTCATGCCAGACCCGATCAAACGCCTGGGCAACATCAAGAAAAACTCCAGAACAAAATTTTTTTTGTTCAAGAGATGAGGCAATAGTGTCGACTAGTCTGTGTAGTTGGTTCTCACACTTTCAATTGCATACAAGTTTCAAACTATTTATATACATTATTTTTTAAAGCTTTTAATTACACTATATTATACTTTTGTATTGCAACATGTGTGTGAAATTTCAAATTTCTGTAATTTGGATATTGTGTCCAGCGTTTTAATTCAAGTTGATTCTCTATATTATCCTATATTCACAGAATATCCTCAGTTGATCCTCCAAAAATACCACTAGCCCAATTTTTATGTGAATTTAAAAAAGCGTACTAAAAAGTTATTACTTATGAGTAATAAAATATAAATTCATAAAATTGTGTGCAGAAAAAAGCGAAAAAATGACATCACATTTTTTGTGAATTGTTAAAAAAAATAAATAAATTTGTCAATTTTAAAATTTAATGTTACTAACAACAGAATAGTAGTAATGATAGAGTTACTATAAAACAAACAGCTAACCATAATATTACTACATTTGACTTTAGACAGAAAATTAATTGAAAATACGTCTAGTAATAAATCAAAGTCTAGCACTAACTTACTGGTATAACCAGTCACCATTTGCGCAGTATTTAATGCCATGTTTACTTACTCAGGGTAAAAGTTTACTCAAACATTTACTTAGCATTAAAAACACATATTAATTAGCTAACTTAATGAGTTTTTTAAATTTATAACTCCAGTATGCTATCAGAAGGTACTGGTAAAATTATAGTTGCGTCACATTTGAAATTTATATTGGGGTAAACTATTACCTTGCGCTTGTGATAACGGGTTAATTAGTTGTATAGATAGGACTATTTCACACAAGACGGTTTTGTCCGTACAGGTTTTAACCAACAGGATTTTAATTGGCACTAAACAAATAAAAGTAATTGCGGTTTTTACACTGGACGGTTGACTGATTTTTTCTGTATGGTCGCCATGATACAGCCGTGTCAACAACTGAAAAGTACCGGATTTTAACTGTACGGACGAACCTGTCTTGTGTGAAACGGCCCTTATAGTAAATATGAGTATAAATAATGATTTTTAAAAAATCATCTTAAGTTTTAACATTCAATAAGCACATAACAAAAAAAAAAACCACAAATTATTAAGTACATCAATTTTATTAAATAGGTACACAAAAAAGTAAAGTTAGTTAAGTTTTTTAAGTACAATGATTAATTAAAAATAATAATTACTGTTAAGGTTATTACACAGTAATAAACATGATATCACTGATATATAAGTAAAATGTATCAATTATCAATTAATGATGCTCAAGTATTACAAATAACTGGGAATGGTATCATCATTCAGTACAGAATGTTAACATAATAACGTATAAATAAATTTTAAAATAATAATACTAAAGGCATTTACATACAAAAGTATGTAAAAGAATCATAATTATTCATGTTAAAATGTAACTAGTATTTTGGGATGTTTGCAAAAATATCTGTTGCCACAACTCAATGCACAAACATTAAATTAGATTCAAAGTGTTAAATTTATAAAAAAAGGTTAATTTACTTATTGGCTACTTAGTTTTTAAAAATATTGGATTTCTTATACTGATAGAACTGCACCATAATATCCATATTAATGGCGGGTGGTGGCTAACAGAATTTTTAAAACTAAGGGTAATTTTCAGGCATCATTTTTTTAGTTATAACTAGTGTTGGCCACCAATGAATTTTTAATTATTAATATTGTTTTTTTTTTTACAATATTGTTATGCGATATTGATTTATAGAAACTTGGTGGTTGGAGAAACTCAATATCCGCAATATCAATATGAAATTGGTACTCAATAACGACAATAACAAAAACAAATAGTAAATACCTACTAAATAATAATTAATTATTATTTTATTATTTTGTAGGTATTAACTAATAACTAACAACTGTTAAATATTACAATAAACTAAATAGTACATAAATATCAAGTTATAAGTGTACTTAAAAAATTATAAATTGAAATTATATTTCAATATTTTTGATAACGCTACATAGCAGTGGCGTGCAGTCAGGGCAAGCGAGGTAAGCGGCGCATGCCCAGATAAAAGTCAAAAGAAAAGGTTAGGAAGTATAAAATGTCATACCTCATGACTTAATCAGAAGAATTTACAAATATTATAATTACAAACAATAATAAAATTTGTAAAAAAAATCAAGAAAATGTTTTACTGTATAGGCAACTTAATATACATAATTAAGCGCTCAGTTTTTTCCAGACTCGACTTATGCTGTAGTATTAAAATGACTGGGTGCGGTAGAGGGGGGTCACAACGATTTTACATGGTTCTCGAAAGCGCTCAGCAAAACGCTTCTGACGCGATTAACGATTTGATTAGCCACCGCCACCTCACATTATATCAGCGCATTCTTGACTATGCCTTAATTCTGATTAATTCTTATCAAAAAACCCAAATTAGAATCGAAACAGACGTAGGTGTACTTATAATATTGTATTATAATTTATGATATATAATATTCTTTATAATAAATATAATATCCAGTAAAATATTAAAATGAGTACATTTTTATTGGATTATAGGTAGACAAGCGCTAAATAAGTATACCTAAATACTTATTTAGTGCTTGCCCATAATGTTTTACCACCGCACGTTACTGCTTCATAGATATTGTATTGAATACACAGAAATAAAATCCACATCATTCATATCATATTGAATTATATTGGCCAACACTTAATTATAAAAAAAATTAACAAATGAAATTTTTAGATTAGCTGGTATATTAAACAGTGTAGTTTGATTTTTTACTAATTTTATTAATTAATAATTAGCAATTCATAATATGTTGAATACACATTATGTTTAAAATTCTAGAAAATGTTGGTTTGACAGTTAACATATGCCATGCCAAACAAAGTGCCAGGAATGTTTAAAAGGTATCATATTATGTTTATGCCACAGAAACATTTATAATTTTATAACTAAAAATAAAAGTTAAGTACTTTGTTACAACTTACAATTTATTTGAATTATTACATTATTACTTTACTTTTATTACAATTTATAACTAATACAAAATTTTGGATGTATAAATTAAATATTTTTCCCAAACTCTTTGTTATTGCGCTCTTAGGTATAAACTATAAAGTATAAATGTTAATTAAAATGATATTAACGATAATTCACAACTCTGTTTTCCGTATTTGTTACATTTTATAATAACAGTTATGACGCAAAATCCCAAATACTAAACGCCCATACAATAATAATATAATAGTATCTATACTTATGCAATACAATAGCATTGATACATGTATCAATTGTTGTCCCTACACCATTTAATTTTGAATGAAATATAACATTCAAGCATAATTTTGTATTGTTACATATAATTATATTACGTAGTAAACAAAAAAATTCACAGTATAACATGATAATAAAGAAAAAGTAAAAAATTCTTTTAAAAAAAATGTCACCCTCAAAAGTACAGGTCATTTAATTTTTAAGTAGGTATTTTGGTAAGTTTATGTCCACACAGAAACACTATGGTTCAGTTTAACATTTAACAAAAAATAATAATTCAAATTTATAAAAAATATTGCAACATGTATGGTTCATTAAATGTGTAAATAGCACAATATAATTCACAGTAATACAAACAAATTTGATTATATAATGAATAAAATTTCAAAATTAATAATAGTTAAACATCTTAAAAGTTAAAATTAAACAAAATAAAACACAAACATGTATAATTTTTTATTGCACACAAGAAATTGGCTGCCATAAATTAGTAAAATCAAGTAATAATGAAAAAATAGAAGACTACTTTACTATAATAATTAATCAAAATTATTTATTTCAATGTGCTAAAAAGTAAATATGGCACCATTATTAATTTTCATTGAGCTTGCATGGAATAAAACAAAAACTTGTCTATATATAATAATTGAATTAATATTTTTCTTAAAATGTCAATATTATACTAAAATTGTCTACAAAAAATAATTAGCAATTGCAAATATATTTTTCTGTCATATGATAATAAACAAACATTGTTAAATAACCTAATATGTTGCAGTTGCATTAAAAAAATTGTAAATTAACAAAAACTATAGGTATTCAATAGTTATGAAAAAACTAGTAATATTTAAGAAAATATTAAAAAATCAAACAGTCACCAGAGAACTAACAGGACGGCAATTCAATGCATAACATTAACAACTGGATGATCAAAAACAGGACGGATATTGAAACCACGGCCTTTAAGGGACTCAATATTTAATGCCAAGACTAAAAAATTAAAACTGTGTCGAGGACGGCTTACACATTCTTAAATCAACCTCACCATAGAAGAGAGAGGGAGCCATATCACAAATGATAATAAATGTTTTTTTCCACACAACTAATTTACTAATTATCTTTTATCATGTTTTACCAGTCTCGGCGTTGAGACTGACTGTACCTTTTAGAAGATTTTGAAGGTGTAGAAGAGTTGGGTGTTCCCATCGACCGACGAACATTCTTCATCTCTCGATCCATTTCAACTTCTTCCAATCGTTGAGTGACCACTAATTTCTGTTGCACAGACAATCGTAACAATTGATTCAAAGTCTTTTTTTCCTCTTCAGCAGCTGCTAATTGTCGCTGTAAATCATCCATGTGTGTCACTTGTTCTTCACAACGTGCAGCAAACATAGCCCTTAAACCTGTAAGATACAAGCATTATATTATGATAAAAATCATAAGACAAATCAAAAACAGCTATGTGTTATGACTGATAAGTTGTAAGTAATAAATTGTACTTACTTGAAAATGTAGCAGCATCTTCTTTCAAAGTACGTAATTCATTACGTAATTTGGTCATAGTTTCTGTTACTATCATTTTTTCATTGTCATACTTTGATTTCAAATTATTTAAAGCCACCTCTGCAGTGTTTTTATTTGTCTTTAAAACCATACGCAACGATGATATTTGTTCGCGCTTTGTAGCTAAGAGTGACTGCAATTTCATAACTTGTTCTCGGAGATCAGACAATTCGTCATTGTTATCCATCACCAAACTTTTTTTACCTATAACATAATTTTATAGACTAAAGTAAAATAATACATGCAATGTTACAAATATTTAATGTTATAGTATACCATCAACGTTTTCACGATTAACAGCCTTAGCATTATCTATAGATAAGTTTACAGATTCTTTGAGCAATTTGATTTGATCGAGTACATTCCTAAGACTTTTTGCTACAAATGAAGCTTCAGTGAGGCTTTCTAGTTCTTTAATGAACACATCTGATTTAAGTCGCGTGCGTAGTACATCAATACGAGGATCATTTTCTTCCTTTTCTTTTGGTATTTTTACAACTATAAACAATCATTATTATTTCATTTTAGTTCATTACAAAATTATCTAATAAAGTACTTAAAAGTAACATTAGTAATGTATATAATTAATAGTTATACATGTATAATATTTCAATACCTGTATTTAGTGTAACAGATTTTCCATTAAATACAGACATTTGATGGGCAAGTTGAGCCAATTCGTCAGTGATGACAATGAGGTCGTTTTGTGCGTTATCTAAAGAAGCACTAGCATCTGTAGCTAATTCACCTAACAACCGAACATTTGACTCGAGTTCCATTGTTTTTTGTTCCCTGTCTATTAACTAAAAATTAAAAACATCAATCCAGATTAAGTTCAAACTATAATTATCAATGATAGATTTTAAATAATACATTTAGAGCATTAAATTAAAATACAAACTTAACAATTACTTTATTTTTTAGCATAATAAGTTCGTCTTTCAAAGATAATGTATCTTCGGATGAATTTAGCTGCCGTTCAAGTTCATCTAAATCACCATGTAACTGATTAATTTCTTTAGAAGCTAAACTAAACCATTGTTGATACAATTCTAGTGTTGCAATTGATTTCCCATCTTCTATCTAATAATTTAAAATTAAAAAACGAATTGATTTAATAGTTCTTTATAGTGGTTACTTTATTACAAAGTGACATAATTGACAAAACAAAAACATACTTTATTGTCAGAAGCTACTTTAAGGCTTGTTTGAGTGCCAAGATGCTCCAAAGACCTTATATGTGATCCCAGTTTGTAAATACGAGCTGCCAAATTTTCTAAATACAATTTACACCTATCAGATGCTGATTGTGACTCCTTAAGATTTTGGGTCAGTAGACTTTTTTCATTTTCGACTTGTTCCAATTGTTTTTCCAATTTTTTCAATTCATTTAAATGAATTTCACTAAACAAATCATGTTTTCCACTTTCTGGTAAATCCATAGTTGAACCAATATCATTTTCAAGTTTACGTAACACAGGCAAATCATCGTCATCGTCGCTACCAGCATTTTGGTCTCCACCCATACCTAACAACAATTTATAATATTATTCTATAAATAGTGCTCTATATTGATATATTATTTATAGTAACTGGTTAATTCAAGTTATAACTAGGTCACCATAAAATTAAGATTTTTCAAACGATTTTAAGCATTTACATTGTACATACACACCTCTTATGCTAAAAGCTAAGTTACTGAGATTGTAAACTGATTCATTGTTGATGCGCTGATCTAGTTCTTTTTTCAAAGCATATTTAGCTTCACGTTCACCCTAAAATATGTAATAATATTTTGAACAATTTTGTATCTACATAATATTACACACTATTAGAATTTTAATACTTACTTGTAAGGACTGTAGTGCTTCTTCCATTTGTTTTTCAGCAATTTTTTTTAATTTTGCTAGCTCATCAACTTGTAAATACAATAACTCAACATTTTCTTGTAATCTACGTATTTCATGTTTAGCACCTTCAAATTCAACCTGTTAACATTTAAGTATAATTTTAAACTCTAATCACACCAATCAAATATTTTTCTTATTTAGTATACTTGAGAAGATTTCAAATGAGCAATTTGTTTTTGAAGAGTGATATTTTCTTCCTCTAGTTCTGAATAATCAGAGAGTAAATGAGTTTCTCGAGATTTGACTTCACGCAGTTCTGCACGAAGCTGTTTACTTTCACAACTAGACTCATTGCTTAATCTTGATAAATCATTATTTTCTTGAATTGCCCTATCCCGTTCCACACGAACACGTTCTAACTCTTGTCGTAACTATGATAATGTAATACATTTTACTAGTTTTAACATTAACAATAGTTATACTCTTCACTTACCACTTTAGTATCATTTTCAAGTTCTATAATTGTAGTGTTTAGTGATGATTCTAAAGCTGCTGTTTCATACAAAAGGGATTCTTCTTGTTCAATACCAGATTTTGTTGTTACTTTGTGAGAAGTTTGAAATTTTGTCAAAGCCTTAAATTATTATTATATACATAAATTTAAAAAAAAACACAAATATTTGTACAAAATATGACAATGATCAAATAATAATAAAACCTATTGTGTTTATATACTATAATGTTGTCTAAAAATAAATTGTAATAAAAAAGTATAGAATAATATGAATTTGTAATTTTTACAATTTAGATCAGTAACTAAAATTTTTAAACATACTGTACAAAAATTAAAAAATTATAATAATTAACCTTACCTAAAAGGAGTTTATTTTAGAAATCGGCTTCAAAATGTAAACAAAATTAAGAAAATGTACATCAGAATTTTATCTTATTTTAAGTTCTAGGTATTTTTATTAAAATATTAAGTACCGATTAGAATAAATCATAAAATAAAATATAAAAATAATTTCATTTATTGTATAAAAGATATGAGTTAATATCATGTTGCTGTACGTAATGCAAATTCTAAAGCAATCTAGTATTAATCTAGACTTTAAAATTTATAAACAAAAGATCAATTCAAAAAAAGGTGTTTACAATTATTTGGTAAATTGAGACACATAAAAAATAGCTTATTACTATTTTAATTCAATTCTATAAAAGCTAGAGAAAAATGAAAAAATATTCAAAAGATTTAGTGTAAGAATAAACTTCTCTTGTTACAATTTAATGTTTCCAGAACCAAAAATATCAGTATATGTATTTGTAAAAGTTTATCGAAAGAACTTAATATCCCATCAAAAGCAACTTCAATGAATGTTAAAACCTTATAAAATCTGCTTATAACAAAACATTACCAACAAATTATAATATTTTTGCCCAGGAGTACACTATACACATAGACATCAGCCATTATGAATACCACAAGACAATACTGAAATATCCAAAGTAACAAAAACTTCTTAACAAGTGAAAACTACCTACCAAATTATAAATCTTTCCAGAGTCAAACTCATAAAGATATGAACTAGAGTAATTGTTTATACATATTTATTAATTATATAATTTAAATTTAATTGTATTTTAATCAAATATGTACCTATTGAATATACTTTAATTTTTATAAGTTATAAAAAGTAATATACGTAGATGTTAAAACAAAGGGTAAATATATACCTAATAACAAAAAGTTTAAAAAAAAATAGATATTTCTGAACAATGACCTTCAAGTAGGTATAAATAAAGTAAATTGGATAGCTACATGCATAAAAAAATTAGTAAACAATCTATTAACATAACTCATTCACAAAGTAAAATTATTATGTATGTCATATTAATTGAAAATAAAAACAACTAATATTACCTCTTGAGTAATATCCAATTCTTGCCTAACATTTTCATATAAATTTTCCAACTCTTCATAACGTTTTGTTAACAATTGTTTTTCTTCGAGCAGACTTAATCCGTAAGTGGCCGACTGGACTTTTTCTGTATGCGCTTGGTCGAGCTCTCGTGTGAGCCGATTAATTTCATGTTGAAGCTCGGCCACGTCCATGACTAAATAAAAAACTAATAGGTAGTAGTCGAATCATTTTATGGCATTTCCAAATAAAAACTTACTTTAGGCCTGTTAATAGTTAACAAGGCCTTTGCTCAACACTTCATAGAGCACATTTTTTTTCAATCGTGTACTGGATCATAAGTTAAAATTTAAATTTGTGTGTAAATTAGAACATGAATTAAATTTAAAATTAAAAAAATTGACATTGTAATGAATAATGATGTTTACATTGTGATGATATTTCAACAAATTACCAATATAACTGTTATCACCTGTGTATCAATATTGAAAACGTGGTATCAATGGTATCATTAATGGTCATAGATAATAAAGATGTATGGACCACAGTATTCAAGGCTACGGAATTAATATTGATAAAATTATTAATTGTTTTTTTCGCCTTCCTTCCAACTATATTATATTATATACTATAATATATTAAATTATACTTGGATTCGGCCACCCTTGTTTTATCATAGAATACTAAATTCTATGGTTCTATCCCTCCACTTATCACGATCATTCACATTCTCTACACACACATTAACAACACTATTTTTCAATTTTTTTTAATTATTGTTTCCATCCATCTCTTCTTTGGTCTTTCTCTACCTCTTTTTCCTTCAACAGTCATTTTCATAACACTTACTGCTTCAGTTTCTTCCCTTCTCATCACATGCCCAAACAATCTCAGTCTATTATCTCTAGTCTTGTTTACTGTTGGTACAACACCAATACTACCTTTTACAAATGCGTTCTTTATTCTATCTTCTCTTGTTACTCAATTCGTCCATCCAAGCATTCTCATTTCCGTCGCACTCATACACTGTTCTATACACCGGTCAAGTGTCAACCACCCTACACCCTGAATTATATAACATGGTTGGTTTAACCACTCATGTAAAACTTATATTTTAGTCGTATTTAAATTATTTTATCACATAAATAAAACACCCGACGCTTCTTCTTTCCATTTCATTCAACCACATTTAATCCTATGTTTCACATTTATCATAAAATCCCATTTCTTTGTACATAAGATCCCAGATACTTAAAGCTCCCTACCTTTTCTATTTGGTATGTCACCGCTGTTTGTCATTAGTCATTACTATTCTTGTATTATTAATCTCCTGATTTATATTTAATGAATAATTTGTTAAAAATGTCTTTATTTGTAAAAGGGTTTTATAAATTGAATGATTAAAGGATACTTTAACGTACAAAGCATATTTTATTTTTGAACAGTCTAAAATAATTATTTGAAGTATACAGTTTAAAATACTTTTAATTAAAATAAAAATTATAAAAACACTAAAGAAATAATTTGTTATAAAAGCTATTTGGCTAATCAAAGTATAATTCAATTTACCTAGTCTTACCAGTATTGTAATTATTGAATATAAAATACAGTTTAACTTTCAAATTGATTGCAATAAATAATTAGATTAATTAAAAATATAACCAACAACAAAAAGTTCTTATAATACTTATTTTGTTTATATTAAAACATAATATGTAAGTTATATTAATTCATAAGTGACATTATAAGCAATTTTAAATTACACAAGACAGTTAATTTTATATGTTTATATAATTTATCAATAACAAGTTAAGTTATAATGATAAAACAATCCACATATTAAAAGGTAATTCAATAAATATTGTACAATGAACATTATGATATAAAAAAATTCTCATATTTACATTATAAAAATAACTTATGAGTTATAATTAATTATATATTATAGATGTAATATTACGTCCAAAATAAATTACTGAGAGCCATTGCAACACAACAAAATGCCACATAAAGACTTTTGCGTTCACCAATTCTTGCCAACTTCCAAAATGTTCCTAATGGTCTAAAAATATAAAATTTAGTAAGTAAAAAATGTATTTTTTTGGTTATTTATTAGTCAATAAACTAAAAAATATTACCAAAATACCAGTTTTAATTACTAACTAATTTGAATTACACAAATGAAAGTATATATTAAGTTCATTATATTAGTCATTAAGATTTTAAACACTTGAAGAGCATTAGTAAGTAGAACAAGAAACTTTCAATGACTAAATTTATTACAAATTTTGGAAAAAAAAAATCATTATGTTGTTAATTTGTAAATGTAAGGAAGATAAGCCAGTGTTTATAAACTCAAAATACGGTAAATCATAAGTTTAAATTTCTAGATCCTTATTTGGTTAGGAGTTATATAAAACAATACTTGAAAAATGTTTGATGATAAACTAAATTTAATTCTTTACATTTTACAGTAAGTATTGGATTTTATCTAATAAAAAATGATGTTGTTGTATTTGCTCTATTTCAAAAAAACTTTTTAGAAATAGATGTACATACTAAGAAAAAGATGACTCTTGAGAAACAGAATGTCAGGGTCAATGTTAGCTTTAATGTGAATTTAAAAAATCAATAATTATGCTATGTTAAATACTAAGGCTCACAAGAGAACAACCATAACATTGACCAAAATATAATGCATTTACAAGTTTAAAATAACTAACAATATATAATAAAGTATATCCACTAAATCAAAATAAATTTAGTAATTTTTCTTACCCAGTTTTATTTCTATCAATGATACTTGGAACTAGCTGTCGTAAGTAAGTGCAAGTACAAATAGACAACAGCAATATAGTCAAGAGACTTTGTAAGCTGAATAACGCCAACTAAAATTTAAACAATAAACAATGTGAAAACAATCAATTCAAAATAATAGCTAAAACAATAAATTGTGTTTTTCATTCATTGGTAAAAATTTAATTTTAAAATGTTGTATGAAAGATACCTTCCTAATGATATTTACCTATGACAATTTCTACCAATTTCAACGTAAGCTATTAGATCAATTTATTTAAAAATGCTAGTTGTGTCTCACCATTATTGTTTGCATGACACATGTGAAGACAAGGAATATGTCATTATTTTTTTTTTATTGTAATACATAATAATACACAGGTATGAAACCCTTTTGAAATATTTACAGCTACAAATACAAAGACAAAATAATATTAATATAATTTTATAATCAATAGAGTGGTCATCATTGGCCATTAATTGGTCTTATAATGTAATCATTTTTCTTATAATAACTCGATCAAACAGGGACAAAGAATGGAACAAAGGAACTATTTTGATACTGGGAGACTTTAAAGTTGAGTAGGGATAGTAAATAAATTGACTTGTCCAGACAATAATATTTTTAGCAACTATACGCAAAGTATACGCCTAAGTTCAGCTAAAGAGACAACTCTTAATTGATTGGCTAAAAAAGAATAAAAATAAAATAGTGTGGAGAAAGTTCAAAGCCTAGCAAGAAACCAGCAGATTGAAGACAATGCCGCTGAACTCATTCAAGTAAAAAAAGTAACTAGCAGTGTTGAGACTCCATAAAACCTCACCATATTTTAATATTGTCCTGACAAGCCTACAAAACAATGTTTTAAGTGAGCGATACAGTTTTAAGTCCCTAACAAGCCTATAAGCCCAAGAATTTTTAAAGTCCGACAACACACCATTTCAATATGCAGTCTAGGATCAAAAGAACAGATTAGCTTAAAACCAAGATCAATTAAGGAACTGTCTGCACACAAAATATCAGAATCCAAAAAGTTATGTGAATGGATTTTTGTTGAACAATTTTGTGTAAAAGTAAAAACCTTACATTTGGATACAATAAGATAAGATAGATAGATAGATAGATAAGCTAATCTAATATTTCTAAATCAATTTATAAAAGCGATCAAATTTCTATCTATCATGGAGATTAGGCAATCTTCAATACAACCAATTGGTATACAGCTTCATATCATCAGAAAAGCAGAGAATACAAGAGTGATGCAGCACACGTCAGATATTATTTATAAAAAGAGAAAACAATAAGAAGATAGGTGGACACCTTGAGAAACGCCAGAGGATGCAAAATTATATATTTTACCATACATAATAACATTATATAGTTCCAAAAAGTTTTACCCATTGACATTGATTACTAAGATATGAAGTAAGCCATGACAGAAACAGCTCACCAAAACCAAAACTACCTATATGAAGTTCACATAATATACTAACAACTATCTAAGTATTTAATAGCTATTATTTAGATAGGTATTAAAATTATTAAAGTATTGCCAATTTTGTGATGTAAGTCCATGATATTAATTAATAACACAATAAAATATTTTGTTGAAATATTAAATGGTACTTAAGACAAATTGAGTTGTTTTACCATGATTACGGTTTATAGATTGGAGACTGGATTGCAACAAATTTTCGTTTGTACTTTGGATAACAAATATTCTCAAAAACACTATGACATTAATGATTAAATTAAATTGAATTAAGTAAGAAACAGCTATTTAAAATATTATAGAGTTTACTTATTAACAATTAATATTTTAAATTCTCAATTTTCTATTTTACTCAACGTCAACAATTCAATTAGTACCTTATCACCTAAATTCTGTGCGTCTGAAGCACGGCTATAGTATCTATAGCCGTAGTCTGAAGCATAGAATATTATTATGATGACAGCACAGAATTTCATTGATAGTTTGATACTTCAAACCATGAAGGCTAGAGATCTCTAGAGACTAGACTATCTCTAGTCTTCAACCACAGAATAGATTAAATGCTTCAACCTTCAAACCGTACTTCAAACACAGACATTTATATTAAAATATAATATATATTATAATTTATAATATAGATGTCTGTGGCTTCAAACCATGCTATAATCATCGAGGTAGATAAGAATTATCTTATGCTTTAATCTCAATGGCTATAATATGATCTAAGAATGAAGATACTATAGCACCGATAGCCGATAGGGTGGCCAGCTGATTAAACCGAAGTTTATTTTATTCAAAATAAAAAATAGAATCAATTTTCACATAATATAAATTTTGAAAAAGTGTAGTGACTTTGCTTTGGAGTAGATCACTGCATTGGATTGGTCGCCGTCTTAAAGGTGTATATAGTTTGATATGTCCGTGTTTAATTTGTTAAACTGCAACAGGTTGCTTACAAAGATAATTGTAACCATAAAATAGGGATAAATTGAGCTCATTGGGTCAAATACTCGAAGTGTTATTCATTTATAATATATTTAAGCGTATCGCCTACATCCCAAGTCCAAAATGTGTATAATACAAGAAATAATTAGTGCTATTGTAATATTATTAGATACCTATTATAAGTTCAAAGCTACAGTAAAACGTATCTGTATAAACACCTATTGTTTTTATTACAGACTGCAGTATAAGCCGGTCCAACGTTAATTTTTACGTCTGTGGTTGGAACCATTTTAACTGGTTTTCCTAAAAATTCTATGTGCAGTTAGAAAATGTCATCTTCAGGTACTATAACATCAAATTTTAAAAATAACAATTGTAAATGCAGATGTCAGATGTTTTTATATCTAGCATTTGCATTTTTATAAGAATGCCCAATTTCAAATGTATGTTCAATATCACTGTTTTTACATACTTACAATTAACAAATATGAAAAGCAATGCATGATTTTAATTTTTGTTTATAGACATTGTTAAAAATTATTGTAGAATAAAAACGTAATAAAACTTTGAAACAATTTTGACTGTTATTGAGTAGAAAGCTTTACATAGGTATTTGAGTCACTGAGTTTGCTCAGAATTACTAGGCAATTTGTAATTCAATATTAAATATACATGTACCTACCCACCTATGTAACAAGTTTACGAAGAATTTATTTTGTTTTAAAGTTATAAATAGGAATACATTTCTATCTTTTTAAACTTAAAAATACAACATCATAATATATTATAATATCAAAAATTATTTTATTGTCTGTGAAGCATATTTATAGCATAATATTTACACATGATGAAGTTTTACAGCGTTTTTGGTATTACAACTTATATAACATGTACCTATATAAAATGAATTTAATGAAATAAATCATTTGTAAAAATTCTAACGTTTGAATTTTGATAGAACAATGCGTGGTGGCCGCCTCCTCTGCAGTCTGCTCAAGCTGTAAAACTACATTACAAGTGCTAATTAAAACCACAAACTTCTATAGTATAGTGAAGTCCGTGGTTAAAACAAATAATAATTTATGATAAAATGTTTCTTACCCCACCACTGTTCCTCCCACTCAATGTGTAGCTAATTGTTTTATATTGGACGTTCGAACACAAAAAAAACCAATTATTATTTACACGCTCTTTTAGCGTTAGTAGCAATTTTTTTTTTTCTTCTTTTAAATTACACCTATATTTTACACATCAAAATCAATCTTTATTTGTATAATTGGATAGTAAAAAAAAAAAAAAAAAAAAATGGAAGAAAACAGGTCAAAAGGTTAATAATAATTTTATTATAATATTATGTTTTCATGTGGAACATTTTCCATCAATGTACCTATACAATATCAATTTTTTTTCTACAACAAATCGATGAAACTTTTATTTTTTTTGGCTTTTTAGAAGTATATAGTTCATCGAGTCTTCTAGACTGTCAACCGGCCGTAAACTTGGACAAAGCAATCGAGATGGTCGGTGAGTTTGTACCTAATATACTTAATACTTATAGTATACTCAATTCACAAAATTTATAAGTATTTATATATTTATACTTTAATTTAACTACCTATAAGTATTTTATTGAAAAAAAAAACAAAAATTAAAAATTTTTTTAAAAAAAGTAGTTGCTATTTTCTTTGGTGGTATTTACTTATGTAAAGATCCGACAATTTTTCCGTTTATGAATCTTCAAAATATAGAACAGAGAATGGGTCTAGACGATTTGTGAATACTAAAATAATTGTGGTGTTGGTAACTATAGAAAGTAAAAACAGATATGGGTAAACTTTAAAAGGCAATTTTTGAGAATTATTTATGTCATAATATAATACAATCAGTTATGTATCATGAAATCCAGTGAAATCTAGAATCTCATCCAGTGGTTATTGGTTAACGTGAAATTAAGAGTGGCATCTATATGTCAGGGGCAAGCAAGAACACCGCCCTAGTGCGTCAAAACTAAAAAGGCAGTGGTCAAAGCAATTTTGAAAATTAATAACTTAAAATGCACAATCGTTGGGCATGATAATATTGGCAAAATAACTGATAAAATAATGGATTATCATGCACATAGCTATATTGTTTATTATTTTAATTTTTATTACAAAACACTTTTTTTACTGCTACATACATATTATATTACATATGCCTACATTTTTGTGGATTGTTTATTATTTGAGGGACAATTGTCTGGAGACTTTATTTGTTCTCCTATAATGGGGGGTGGGCACAAAAGCTTTCCCAGGGCAACCGATGCTATTTATGTGTTAATGAGTACGCAGTGGTAGGTACTACTTGGATATTATTAGACGACACCAAAGCTGGCAAGACTTATAGAGGATAGAGGATAGAGGAGGTCAAGGTTAATTCTTAATAATAGATATAATCTTGAGGAGAAACAAGAATTTTATCAGAAATGTTCTGATGGTAAAAAAAAAAAAGAAAACTAATGTATGTAATTGAAAATAATATTTAAAGACCTACTGAGTGGAGTGTGTGCTGATTATGACGTGGATGAATATGAGTTGGGTAGAAAATAAGACTATAGCTATGGTCGACTCCAAACTCAAGTTATAGTTATAGTGAATACAATATTTATATACGTTTTCACTTCTATAGGGTTTGGAAAATTTCATTATTATCTGTTATTCATTTGTGGATCATTGTATACAGCAGTTGCTTTTAGTTTTACGTCAGTGTCATTTATTATACCGTCGGCTCAGTGTGACTTTAAAATGACTTCTACTCACAAAGGTCTCTTAAATGGAGCCATGATATTTGGTAAACCTTTTGTTCACTTAATTATTTACCTATTGATAAATTGTTTTAAACACGATGTATCTTTTTTTTTTTTAGGAATGTTAATGGGATCATTTATTTGGGGCTATGTAGCCGATTCTAGAGGCCGAAAATTTACACTGGTTGTAAGTATGATGATAGATGGTTTATTTAACCTCTTGTCTAGCGTGGCCCAAGTTTACCCAATGTTTATTCTGTGCAGACTTCTGAGTGGATTTGGGTGGGTAAATAAAATATTAAGTATCTATTCCTATTCAATTACAATTGAGAAAACATTTTACCTATTTTGTGAGGATAAATTGGTTATAATGATTTGCAGAGTTTCTAGTGTATCAGTACTTTTTTCGTATCTGGTTGAGTTTTTGAATACTAAGTATCGTGAGAAATTTCTGACTTGGATGGAAATGTTCTGGACTAATGGCCTAATATTACTTCCATGTAAGTATTATACCTTAAACTAAGATTTATAATAGATATATACAGTTGTCATCTAATAATAAAATAGAATTGGAAAAGTTGTGACTTATACCTTAATAATTACTGCAATTATATTAAGTATTTACCTACTATTACTAATAATATTTATTTATTTTTATTTTTTGTTACACTACCTATGTGTATCAGGTGTGGCTTGGGTAATTATACCATTAACGTTTAAGATCGAAAATGAATACTTTTTATTTAAATCATGGAATTTGTTTGTAATTATATGTTCTCTTCCGAGTATAATATTGACGTGCTTATTAACGAAATTACCAGAAAGCCCAAAGTTCTTACTCACTCAGGGTAAGCATGATGAAGCTCTTGATTGCTTGAGATTTATTTATAGATTGAATAATAAATCAGATGAAAAATTTCCTGTAAGTACAAACGAGTTGTAGGTATTACCATTGATTTTATAATATACTAAAAATAATATTATAAAATCAATGGTATTACCTACATATTTATTATTTGATTTTATAATAAAGTGATTAAATTTTCTTTTAAAATTGTTGTTTGATAATTTCTTTAAATAAGTGTTGTATAGTAATTTTTATTTCAGTTAAACTCGTTAGTAATACCAGATAACATCGATAAACCAGAAAATAGTTTTTTTGTTGGACTTTACAAAAGTACGATTGGATTGTTTACGTCAGAGTTCAAAGTTATAGCTATAGTAACTTGCATCATTAATTTTTGCGCCAGTACTAGGTAATATTTTATGAAAAAATAAATCTAGATAGTTGTTAATAAAATAAATGTACCGCTTAGGCACAACACTATAAGACAAATTTATATTATATTAGCGCTCTAGATTCAAAATTATTAGTATAGGTACCTTAGTTATATCATCCAAAATTCAAAACTTGGTATTGTGATTTAAGTTTTTTCAGTTTTCAACAAGTTAAGGGTTTATCCTTTAGGGTTTTGTTTGGTTTTTGATTTTATTATGCAATTTGTATACCTATAGATATACCCATCTATGTTACAATATTTTGGTTTAGGAGATCATAATTCGGGCACCCTCTCTCCAAAAAAAACAACCACTGTTTTGCTGTATCGGAATTTCAACAATATTAATGACAATAATAACCTAGTAATAGAGCTATATTGATTTTCTAATTGAATGTATTATGTAATGTGTGCAGCTACTTGATGATGATACTATGGTTTCCAGAACTGATGAACAGGTTTCAGTGGTTTGAAACTTTGAATCCGTATTCTCAGAATAAGACAACTATGTGTGAAATTGTATCCGCATTTAAATTTGGTTCTACAGTGACAAAAGAAACTTGCAATGATCATATTGATCAGTCAGTGTACATGAACATCTTTATAATTGGGATTGCTTGCATACCGTCCAGTGTTATTGTGCCACTGTTTATCAACCAACTTGGTTTCAGATTTTTTACAGGTTCTTAAAACTTTATTGTATTGTACCAATTTTAATGTACAAACTCATTATTATTTTCATATCATTAAATATATAATCATTATTTATATTTAGGTATCTAAACATAGCTAATTTTTTGATCTTTATAAACATTAGCAACTTTAACCTTATATGTGATACAATTATTTTTTGTTTTAATTCATATAAGTCGGAACTTTAAATTATTTAAATTAGGTAGATAGCACATAAATCAATTAAAAAGGTAAATGAAGTATGCAATTTTGATAGATCTAATATTGAGTAACACTGTCTTAACCCCCAACCATTGAACCCTGAGTAGGTACCTACTAATTTACATTTATATAAAGAAGGTATCTACAGTGACAATGGTAATTGGTAGTACAAATAGAGTAGAGACAGCTTTGAGTAAATCACTGTTTTGTTGATGTAAGTTTTATATGAAATTTGAAAATTAGGATGTAAGTACGTCATATCCTACAAAAATAACAATAATTCTGATCAAGCTGTTTTAAGTTTTAACAGTGTAAAAAAAAATATTTAGCATATTTGAGTTCTGTGTCCCTAAAAAACTGAAAACTATTCCTATATAAAATAAAAACTGCAAAACCTAACAAAGTAAAAAATTTCAAAATTCTATCTTACAAATATTTTACGTGTACTTTATGCATTATGTGTTTTACAATAGTATGATACTAATTGATAACTATATTTAGTTTAACTTTATTTAGTTGTGAGTTTCTTTGGATCGGGTATGTCAGCGGCTTGGCTGTACTTTATTACATCTTCAATGGAGAATCTAGTGTTATCTGCAATATTTGAAGCTCTCTCCAGTACCGGTATTAGTTTAATGTGTTGCATTACTGTTGAACTGTTTCCAACTGAATACAGGTAAACTTTGAATTTAAAACTTATACTTACATTAAACTGTAAGTACATACATACTATGTGTAAGTATACTTATCTAATATATTTGTCCTTATTAGGGGTATGGCTGCATCTATAGGAACTATGTTTGGTAAATTGGGTGCGCTATTGGGCAATATTTTAACGGGAGTTTTTATTGATGTTCATTGTGTAATTCCGATTTTTGTTTCTTGCTCATTTTTGATTAGTAAGTATTACACTAAGGTATAAGCTATACTTCTTAAAACATGGTAATTTTAATTTTAATTCAATTTTATATTAAAGCCACAAAAATGCATTTTATTTGAAAGAAATAATAAAATCACTAATACTAAACACGCATACTAGGTATATGTTTGGACTAAAATGTTATTACTTATTTGTGTTTGGTTATATTGTGATTTGGGTTTTTAATTTTATACTTTAGGTATTATATATTGTTTTTATAAATTAAAGTTCGAATAATTGAGTTCTCAAAAAATGTAAATAAATTAAAATATCTGCATACTAAGTAAAACAATTTAGGTCCACCTAAATACTTTTTAGGAACATCAGGATTAGTTTTAATTTTTTCAAAACTTATAGCCGCAATAGGAAGTACGGATTTAACTGTACTGGTCATAATAATATTTGATAGCATGTCTTATTTTACAAATTTCTAAGAATTTTGATTTTACTAATTCATCAAAATTCAAAGACTAATAATTTACATTATTTTGTTTTTAATAAGTTATAACAATATTTTGGTACTAAATAAAAATTTTAAGACTGTTATTCAGTTATTGTTGTGGTTATTGAATATAGTTCATAAACTGTACTTACCTTATTAAATTGAATTTTAAATAATACACCTAGACAAGTATAAAACGTGCAAGTGGCCCCTAGAGTCTCTTACATACAATTCCTCGGTCCTATTCTTTACATATTTCATGTTGATGTATATTATAGTTCTTAAAACATCAAATCAGTTGTAAGCACTTGTTATACAGTAGGTACTTGGTACGTATATATATTTTAATAATTATTCTTGTATTAGTTTCAGCATTGTTAGTACTGATATTACCAAAAACTGGAAAAAGCAATGTTACACTTGATGAAGTACTTTAATATTCTTATTGTAGTTGGATAATTGCCAATTTGACTACATAAAAACTGCGTTGGCAGTTGACTAAACAGTGTTAAAAGTACCCAAAAGAACATTTAATTTAGTTTTTTTTAAAACTATTCAATTGCAGTTGGAATGTTGCCAAACTTTTATTAAATTTTGTTATAATATACCTATCTACACTTAAGTATTTTTTTTATAAATTCATACTTAAGAGTAATTATTTTACGTTATTTTACACTTATTATTTTTATTTATTTTATCATTTGATTGTGCTACTTTTATTAATTATAGTTAATATTTTTTCATATTAGTCTTTAAAATAAGGAATAATTTTACACAAAAGAAATAAGATATGTTTCTTAATAATTATTGTGAGTATATTTGTATGTACTTAATCAAAAATATAATTTAAGTAGGTATTTGTTTACTGATAAATTATATAAATATTAGCAAAATTACTTTAGCCTATAATTGGAAACTAAGTAAACAATATATTACAAATCACAGGCAAATTGTCTTCACTATCCTGACTCATCCATGGTTTAAAGATTTAGTCTTTTCCAGGCGATCAATCGTGAGCTACACTCGTCTCCATTTATTTCATAGTTTATTACCTCATCATTCTTTCAAACTAGAACTTAATTCCTCTCCCTTTTGTACCCTACACCAAGAACATTCTATTTGCGATGTTGATCACCTCATCTTCAACTGCCCTTCGCTACTACAGAGAAGACAACTTCTTCTCTCGTTATTCTCTTCCCTTGGCTACATCACTCCCACTTCCATACTCCTCCTAAATTCCTGCTCTACTCATATCATTCATTCCATCATTAATTTTATCCTCTCGGCTGGATTTCTAATTTAATATAAAGAAAAAAAAAAAGATTGTAAATAAACAATGCACTTAATAAGTCTGTCTAACCTGTAAGTTTTTCTATCATAATTGCCTTGCTGTAATGTTATACAATAAAAGCAAATTAAAAAAAAAAAAAAAAAAAAAAAAATACAAATTTTTAAAGAATTATTTTGAAGTACAAATGTTGAACTTTACCTACAAGTAGGTTTACATGTTATTCAGGAGCGTCTTATTTCTCTTACTGTTTTTATTTTTAAAAATCCCATCTTAGTGAATCTTGCCTTACAAAATGAAATTACCGACTAAATTTCATGTATGTTTATGGCTTCAGCAGTATGCGCTTGGCAACAAAAATATTAAGTACGCTTTTACAACCATACCGTGGACTGAAGGAACCCATAAGGGTTAAATCTTGAAAAATGTTGAAATATAAAATTATCTACGTATATATATATATATATTCTTAGTATTTGTACATTATTCTCTAATTGTAAATTTACTTTGCCATTATTTATGGTGTAGCACATTTAAATTAAATTTAAAAAAAATATTTTAACCATCATTTTAACCTCCGTAGTAAGGGTCCAATTGAGCTAACACTGCTCAGTCTAGTAAAGTGGTTGATATGCGCGGAAATGGACCAGTTAACTCAGAGAATGCAGTATAATATGTAATTATAAAGATTTTAGTTTTACGTAAAACTTAATAAATAATAAATGTACAAAACATAGATTTGTTGTTCTTAAACATCAAATTAATGTATTAATTTATTAAATACTACTAATAGCATTCATTTATAAGCTTACAACATACTTTTGTAATGTTTTTTTATTTTTAATATGTTATTAGTGTTTTAGTTACACATTTGACATCACGTATACAATTTTAAAACATATAATCCTACAGTCTACAGACACACATCTTGTTAAAAAAAAAACTGCACTTGTCTATCTTTTATAACTAGAACATTTTCAATCAATCAAAAATTATAAAAATAAATTTAAAACCTTAAATTAGTTTTAGATTCAAAATTATAGAAAATATAAAATTTTGTTACACATAAGGAAAACAAGTCATATAGTTGATTTGTTAAGGTTTCAAAGATCAATTTTTAGTCAACAATAATGTTTTATATCATCCTAAATCAGAACTTCTAAAATGTGAATGATTTAACAGGCTCAATTTTTTAACATTCAACACCTGAAACAAAACAGAAATACACTTAAATTAAATACTATTACTTTTATTTAAAGAACAAATCTTAATAAAATATTACGTAAAACATACACAAAAAATATTTCTAAAATAATTGATCAAAAACTGAAATAGAACAAACACATAAAATACAATTTTGTTTTTTAATTAAAAGTGTTATTTAATAATAATTAACACATTAATATTAATACTTCTTTTTTTAAGCGTTAGGTATAAGCTTGTCATATATTGTGCCAAACACAGCTAAAATAACTAAATAATCCCCCCACTAAGACAGGACCATATACATTGCTAGGAATTAAATAACTTTTATTCAACAATGTCTCAGAAATTAAAAATGTTGTAGATTTTTAGAATACCAAAAAGTCACTAATTATTAATCATATTACCTTTGGATTGACATAAATTGGTCTTCCGCCAGAGTTAGCATTTCTTATAAGTGCTAAAAAAATATAATATGATCAAATAATTATACACAAAAATAAACTACACATTTATATATTTTTTAATGTCTTATTAGAAATGAGTTTATTTAAATAACTTATAAAACCAAATTTACCACTTTTGGAAACAAGACCTGGACTTTTTTTCTCACGATCACATGATGCACCAATACGTTCAAACACTGATTTTGAAGAGCTGGAATCTAAAAATTATATTTTGTTGTTTATTATGAGCAATGAGGCTAAAAGGTAAGTTTTAAAGGAGTGTGGCAAGATCAACCATGTTATATAGTTTGGAGTGTGGGCGGTAGACAGGAGAATAGAACAAAATATGAATATGGCAGAAATGAGAATGCTTAGATGGATGAATGGAGCAACAAGAAAAAATAAAATAAGGAATAATATTATGTAAGAGGTAGTATTGGTAATACACCAATAGTAGATAAGATGGGTTGGGCAAGTAATGAGAGAGGAAATGAAAGCATTTAAACAAAAATAAAAGTTGAAAAAAAAGAGGTGGAGGGAGACCAAAAAAGAGACAGGTGGTAACAATTGAAAATGGTATAAGGGATGTTAGTGTGTGTGTAGGGGATGTGAATGATCATGACAAGTAGAAGTATAGAATAAAGGTGGTCGATTTCAAATAGTTGGGAGGAAGGCAAAGAAGGAGATTAACATGAAATCTAACTGTATACTTCTAATCCTAACAATTTAAATACATAGGTAAGAGTAAAAATAAAGGTTTTATTTAGTTATTAATTCAACAAAATTAAGTGATAAAATGTAATTTTTTCATTGAAGTTTTACATTAATTAATACTTGATATTTAGAATTTAACTACAAAACCAAGCATAGTTTGGATAATATTTTATTATTTAATACCTACTTACAAAGTAAGCAACTGTTGTTAAAACTTCAATTACAAAAAAGTAAAAATACATAATGCTAAGAATAAATAAATTCTTACTCGTTTCTTCAAGTTTAATCCTTTTAGTGAAAGCACTAGTTTCTTCTGATGGAATACTAGGGCTATAATAGGCATCATCGTCACCTTTAATAGTACGTTTAAATGTTGCTTTGGCTGAAGATTCACCAGTTTGTTTTATTCCAAGACGTTTGAACACTGATGACTAGAAACAAATTTTGAAAATTGATAATTAACGATACTAAAAAGCAAGTTATAGAAACAAAATTAATTTGTTTACTTTTCTTGATTCTGTAGAAGGTGAATTATTACTATCAAAATTAGGTGTTGTACTGCTGACATCACCTACTCCTAAACGATCAAAAACTGAACTTTTGGATTTTAATTCAGTTGGCAGATGTAAATCATCATCACTTTTAACATCAATAGGTTTAACTTTGACCACATTTTTAGCCTTGGGAACTACTTTTCTTATAATTTTGACTGAATTTTGTGTAAGCTGTGAAGGAATTTTTTTCTTTACCTGTTTTAACAGTACTTCATTGTCTTCTTCACTCTCACTAGAGACTTTGATTTTCTTAGTAATTAACTTTTTTACTTTATTATTAACTAAATTAAATTATAAAAAAACAATTGTTTTTAGTATACGTGTAAATGTACATTGTATTTAATAAATTATTACTTTGTATTTTAAAACATACCTATTTTTTTTTTTATAGGCATAGTTTCATTAAGTTCACTTTGAGTTTTCTTGGACAGTGAGTTCTCACCTCCATTATAATTATTACTATCGTAAAAACCCTTTAAATAAATAGAAAAAAATTTATTATTGTAAAATGATACATTTAGATTCTTATAAAATAAATACCTCTCTGTACACATCTTTTGCATGTTTCAGTATTGCTATTATATCACCAATAACAGTTATACCCATTTCTTTTAAGATATCTTTGTCCAAGTCCAGTAACATATTAGATTGAATTCTATTTTCAAAAAATATAGTTGCATATTTGGATGATGCAAACGAGGGAATACCAGCATTTGTAAAAAACTTAACCCACCAATCTGAAAAATTATAAATACAAACTAATTAGGTATTTAATAATCCTAATAGTCATAATAATACAGACACCACATAATAAGAATTTTGACCACATAAATGTTTCATTTTCAAAAGTATAAATTCATTGAAACTTTTTTATTCATATACTAGAAGCGTGTACTCCGAGGACGGAGTAATTTGACAGACGGATGTGTCTTATCAGCAATTTAACCTTTACAGATCACCATATATTTTTATAACATTAAAATTAGATTTTCAATTTTTTAGAAGTTAACAGCTTTTGAAGGGAACACATTAAGCATGTTAAGATATAATAGGAGAATACCTCCTTATTTTTTTTAATCATGTGTGAATTTCAGATATCAATATTCAATTAAAGAGTCAGGGGCTGATTCAGATGGGGGCGATAGCACTCTCATTCTTAACAATAGAAATGGGCTTAGGTTCTTTATTTTTACCTATAAACCAATTGTCCAACTTAAAAAAATTTTGAAGGGCTAAAATGAAAAAAAAATATCTAGACCTTCTTATGCTAAAACTTTAACAATTTTAAAATTTCCAGCAGCTATTCATGATTTTGGAAGAATAAGCCTCCCAATGCTCTACTAATTGCACTAATGCTATGCATTGAAACCACCCACCCCATTTGTTTGGACTGGATCTGCCCCTGTGAAGAGTTTACGAGTATTATTTACTGGTAATACAAACATGAAATAGTTGTACTATCTAGAACTCAACTAGGTAATTGTTACGATTTAGTTAGATGAATCTTTTTGTTAAAATTACCAATATATACCAATGAGGTACCTATTTTTAATTTCTAATAACTGATCAAAAAAACGTACCTGCAACATTGACAAATAATAACAAATACTAACATTTTTGAGACAACTTACCTTTGCTAAAAGTAGACATGGCTTAGAAATTTTTTAATTGGTACTCAGTGTTGGTATTTGGATAATGGATAACAGCAAAAATTATGTTATGTTCAACTGTTTAAATCTATACCAAATTACACATTACAATAGCTCGATTCTTATATGAATTAAAAAATCAAATTTAAGTTCTGATTATTAGAATTATGTCTCAAATCTCAATCGACATATAATTGACAATAACAGAATCACAATGTATTTTCTGTTATGTAGATGTAGATAATGTACATAAATGTATTTTCTACATCGTTCATTGAATATCATAAAGTAAGAACTGATACTGATTAAAGTTGTTTATTTTTTTTATATATATTGTTCTAGTACAGTGCTGGCAAATGAATAATATTTTTATTTACGGTATTCATAATAAGTGCCTCGTGTCTTCTATACCGTGGTCTATGCTTTAGATTTTAGAATTTAGATCCTATATACAAGCTTGAAGCTACATTTTAGATTCTGAATGTAACAAAGAATGTATTAGTTTTCACATGATGTGAGTTTTTTATTTTTATTTTTTACCACTTTTTAATCACAATAACTTCTTCAATAATGCTCCGATTTTTAAAGTCAGTACCTCTATAATAATAAATAGGTATATAACACACATGGTACTTTGATAGATTTAACCGTAAAAAAATTAAAAAGTAACGACAAAATCAAAAATTAAAGAAAAACGTTAAAAATTACGGAATTCGTGTTTTTGATTTAGATTTTTGGCCATAACTTCCACAATAATGGTCGGAATAAGGTGAAACTTTCACATGTTTAAATTGGTAAGATACACGTCTGAAACTAATTTCGAAAATGTTTGAGCTAAGTTTTTGAGCAATTTTTAATTGCTTACAGATTTAATATAAAACTTCTATATAAACCTTCCAAAACAGTGACCGACAGCATCAAACTACCCACGTGACTTAGAGTGATTGAATGAATTTTTAAAATTGATTTTGTAAATATTTAGAAGATAAAATCAAAAATGTGCCTCAAAGGATCTAAATGAGGAGACGTATTTAAGAATTCAAATTAATTTACAGATTCTTTATCGCATTAATAGATTGTTTGGTACCTATGTGGGAACTAAAACCCGTCTAAATTCTTATGATTTACGTGTGACAGACAGGAAAAAGGGCAGAAAAAAAATCAAGGTGTTTTCTTTTCTAAGATCTAAGATTTTATTTAATGACATGGTGACAGATAACAAAAAATGTTTTTGTTTTAATTTTTTTCTACATTGTATTTTCATGTTATCTGTGACATGGTAAAATTGAAAAATAAGAGGGCATTCAAAGTGTCGATTTTCTTTGTTCTTCCTCCGTATGTTACACGTAATTTATAGAAATTTGAACTGTTTTTTTCATTTCCAACAATAAATTCTAAGTGCAACCGAACAATCTGCAAATGCAAATTGCGATTAGGAAGTTTGCAATTATTTATTTTCTCGCCATACCTACTTTTTTAAGAATACAGAATTAAAAGCTTTCAAAATTTTTTTACACCACTGGTACCAACTTAAATTTCCGAAAAATAAAGTTTCCCTGGTTTACAGTGTGTCTCGGGATACGCCAAATACTCATTCATAGTTTTCGATCATTCTCATTTCTCACTCGCGTGGGCCGAAACTAGTGTCTAGATATCTTAATTCTTATTCAAATCAAATTTTAAAGTATTCTTTTGAAGAAGTCTGAATCTGAAATAATAGGTCATAGAAATACTGTTAACAAACCAGCTGCTGTGTAACTTCAATCTTGCAAACTTGCACGAGATAGGTATATTATTATTTATTGTTGTGAAGTTTGGGCAGTTTATCAAGACGTCCGTAAAATTATAAAACAACAATTATTGTCGTGTAAAATGTGAATAGTGAATATCTAATTGTTTGTTTTGCACCGCCTGTGTAAACGTTAACGCACGTAGCAAGTGCGCACGCATTTTACACAATTGTCGAATTTATCATTTACCGTCGTTCATCACACACGTCGTTACTGAACTGAACCGACACATAGTAAGTATCCGCCAAAAAGGAAAAAAATTTTTTTTAACCTCTCCGAGACGTGTGTGTATGTGTTGTCCCTTAAAGCGCTCCAGCTGATCGCCATGTCCCGTTCGTCCAGCTCGTCGAGCGTCTCGTCGTCGCCGTCCAAGTACGAGTTCTCCGACGACACGGACTCGGACCGCAAGCGGCTGCGCGGGACAAGCACGCGGCCGCGGCGTTTGCCGACCAGCAACAGCAAGAACGCGGTGGCCGCGCGCATGAACCGCATGAAACAAAAACAGTACGTCAAAGACTTGGAACAGAAGATGATACGGCTGAAGCGCGAGATCAAGGACGTGAAGAGGGAGCTGCGGGAGCGCGAAAAGAAATGGGCCAGCAGCCGCCGGCAGGTGTCCTATCTTCGCGGTATGATAGCCAACAGCCACGAGATTGGCCATCTGTTGCGCAACATACGCTGGAGGAACATTGTGCCGCCACCGCAAGGTAGTAGTGTCGACAAGACATTAAACGAGTTAAACTCGGAGACGAGCGTTGACCGCTTTCCCATCGGCACGAGCCCTAGTCTGTTTGATGGTTGTTTTGATTTGTTAGAGGACAGAGACTACGACCGCACGACGGAGCAGCCGCCTTTGGTCGTGCCCCCCCTGGACGTTGGGGAATCTTGGAAAATGTTTGACAGCATCGACGATCCGCCCACGACTGAGGTAGGTGTATGCTTGCACGTATCTAATAGAAGATTATCGATTGAATTTTGTGATGAGTGCTCTGCCAGGTTCTATGACGATCCTTATGCAACACGGGTTTGATTTTTTGTTTGGTGGGTGTTTAAAATACGCAATATGTTCTATGTATAATTTTAAAATGTTTTTTTTTTTTTTTTCCAATTATATCTTACGCTCACTATACTTTTGTAATTAGGTAAAAAATAAAAATATCTTGTAAAACTTGAAGTGTTTTTTAATATATGGGTACCTAAGTAGGTCTATTGAGTGTTATTAATAAAATCAGAATCTACTGTCTTTTATTTAATTGTGATTTAAACTCACTTTGCTAGGTACCTACTACCTATCGTTATTGGTTTTTAACTTTCACTAGCTGTTTTTTTTTTTTATGTTGTGTACCTACGTGTTATTTGTCCAGTAAGTTAAATGTTAAAATTATATTTAAGTTCTGTATCCTCTCTTAATTGAGTGTCTAGTTAATAAGGATTAAATTTTATAGAAATATTTTAGCAATGAATAATTTTTATAGGTGCAAATCCTTTATTTTATAGACTACTATATACCTAGGTGTTAAACAAATTACATTTTTAGTTTGTAAGTATAAATAGAATGATTTTAGAAAGTTGGTCATGCCTCTAGCTTTATTTTAATATTTCAAATTCCTTGAATTGTTTTTGGAGATAGCTGTTTAGAACTTTGAACCTCTTAATTTATTACACGACCCCCTGTACCTCACTTCCTTACCACTCCATTGATCATATTATTATAATCTGTTAGTATATTGCTTATATATTTTCTGTATGGCAAAAAAATCAACTAGTGAACAATCACTAATCTTATGTTTAATCATTAATATTTTGTAGTTTTAGCTAAACAGTTGTCTCCCAAAACATGTACTACCAAATAATTGTATTCTCATTATTAGATAATGGTTATTTTGAACAATTTCAGCTATTCCAAGAGACAGTCCCATCTAAACATGTGGCAGTGTGCACGATGTTACCTTAATGGTTGTGCGCGTGCATATCTGTGGCGTATTTGATTTAATTATTTGAAAAAAAAAAAAAAAAAAAGGTTGGTATATTGAACATCTTTTTTGATAACGAATTAATTTTATCAAATTACAATTTTTTTCTTGCAAACACTAAAAAACGTTAGTAGAGTATAAAAACTCTTTTGGAATAAATGTTCATTTATGCTTTTGCCTACGTATGAAAACTTGACAATTGCTATTAATATATGTTGATTTTTTAGAAGCTGTGATCTCTCGTTATTCAATTCATGACATCTTCAATTTAGGCATAAGGTAAGCTGTGTTTTTAATAAAATGTGCTCAATTATTTCTCAATAGTAAAGCAGTTAGCATGACCAATTTTCTTATAACAGTGAAATACATACATATACAATTATATGTACCTATTTATTTTTTTAGAATTTAAAAATATTTTCCATTGTCTACTCTTCCTATTGCATATTTTTTTTGTAATTAATATTACTTATTTTTGATTTTGGTATAATTAAAAACACTTTTTAGTATCAGTTTGATACTTAATTTTTTAATGCTTAACGTTAAACTATTACTAGAGTTAAGCTATTAATTAATTTTATACTGTATAAAAGTCCATAAGAAACTGTTGATAAATCTTGTAAATATTTTGTGATTTTTAATTGTTTAATAAAAAATTAATTAAGAATTTAAGTGTTATTACAACATTTTTTTTATAATAGTTTGGAAAATTTTAAATTATTCATCTAATCATATATAATCAAAAATATCTTAAAAGGTTCAAACAATAATTAAAGATTACAACAAATTTTGAAATGTTTACCTACCACTTAACAGTGCCGAACCAAATAACCTAACCTATTTTTATTATTAAAAATGTGTATGTTACTTTATTTAGATATTTATCGGTTTTTGGGTTTTAATTAGCATCTACATAATGTTATATAATGTTACATGATGAATATGTAAGCAGTTATTGCACATTAAGTAAAATGAAATAAGTATAAAAAAAATATTTTTTGTGTTAATTTGAGTATGATAAACCTAAATACTTAAAACACCTGCTTATATTCCTACATTTTAATATCTATGTAGCAATAGTGGTGCGCATATCTCAGAAACAGCAATAACCCGACACAACAATAAAATACTTATTTTAATTTTATTTTACATGTAAATTGTGTTTTTCTAATTATAGTACAACATTTTTTTTTAGTAAAAAAAAAATTATATTTCCCTTCATTTTTAATTCTTGGTTCTCTATTCACATTGTTGTTGGAACTAGGTATATTCCTTAACAAGGTTCCGGAAATTAGAGGGTTATATTTAGGCAATTTAAACCTCTTAAAATGCATTTAATTGGACATAATTGACTTTCTTGGAAAAGTTCTCCTGTCTTGTGAAATCAACATAATTGGATTATTATGTTTTTTTTGACAGATAGAACATAAAATCACCTAGGTTGGGTTATTTTATTAAAAAATCTTGTGTGAAACTGATACTTTTAATTAAACCAAAGAATTATATAAAATTTAAGTGTTAAAATGAACTTAAATGCAACTTATGAAATGTTTTTAACTTTTATTTTAAACAAATTAACCAAAATTTTAATTCTACAAGGCAGGACTTTTTTTGGCAAAGTGTTTTGAGTAAAAAATGTATTAGCAACAGGCTCCTTAACCAACTATATATTCAGTGGTATTTTTTTGAATTTTGACATATCAGAAACAAAATAACTTTTTATTATTCTTAAAAATTATCATGACTATTTCGAATTAGGTGTGGAAATTGAAAAGGTTTTTTTTTATAAAATTTATTTTGTTGTTAAAAAGACATTCTTAATTTTAAATGTATTTACAATAAAATATTAAATAATTTCTATGGTAAAGATTTAGAACATTCAAATAGTAAAACTATACTAAAATAATAATAAATAATGTTAATTCTTTAAGTATAGGCCTCATAAAAGTACTTTAAAGTTGAATACTCCTCTAAATATGCCTTTGTAATTATACTAAGGTAATTGATTTTGAAGAGTTTAGATCATAAAAGGTTTTTTTTTAAATACTATCCATACAAATATAGTTTTTATTTTCAACATGATTATTGATACAATAAGAATTCTGAAAACTGATGTGTCAAACAACAATCATCAAATGTGTTGGATCATACTATGTAAGTAATGTTTCAAATACGTATTTAAGTTTTTGAATATTTACTCAAAAACTATTTAAAAGAATTCTTTACAATACTGATTATTGAGTACAATAAGTATTGATACAAAAAACTTTCACACGAATAATTTCGGTTAAATAATTAAAAAATTAAAACATAGAATAATGATGTGTAAAAAAAATAGCCCAAAACAGTTAAACTATGAAAATTAAACTTTAGTATTGATTGAAAAAGGAAATGTAATTAAAATCTCAAAGATTTTTATTTTAAGTTAAATAGTTTCACTTTGAGTTTTTATATTCTGTTCAAAAAAATAGGTGTAGACTGCATAATTAAAAAATCATTATGTTTACAAAAATTCACAAAGATAGAAAAAATCAAGCTTTATCACCAATTGAACATAGCACGTTCTTTTAAAATTCTAATACTCATGGAAGGCCATTCTTTACAATTGATCCAAAGTTCATTTGAGGACTCAAGTCCGGCAAGTATTGCAGCCCCTTTCCACGTGACAATTTGAGGGTCAAGATCTTTAGGAGAACTGATTATTTCAATGTGTCCTAAAATAAAAAATTCATTGATTTAAGAAAGTTAACCAATTATTGTGTTCCAATGTACAAAACAAACCTCCATAATAAACTTGTTGAGCATTCAAAGATATTTTGCTCTTTAACCAAGCACACGCACCTTCAAATTTAAGTCCACCACCTACTACTAAAATACTACTGTACATTTTTCGTTTGATGTCATCCGAATCTAAATTGTAAATTTTGATGTATATAAACAATAATAATTATTGTTTTGCATTCTATTTAGTATTACACATTATAAACTCACTTAATCGTTCAATACTTTGAACAATGACTTTATCAAGACTTTGTGGCCGACCAGTTTCAATATCAAAATAATTTCCAGCTGTTTCAATTTGATCAACACATATTTCTTCTTCTGTGTTTTGTGTAGTGTTGTTTTCAGTTGGTGTTTCAGTCTCCATTTCACGACCAGTACCTCGCCTCTAAAATAAAAGTTTACGGTATACACACAATGTGCATTATTAATATGTATATAAATGATTACCACACTAGTTTCTCTCAAGAACTCTTCGTCGTAAGGATCTTCAGGCATAGATTTTGATGCTTCTTGAATTACATAGTGATTGTTGTCTGTGATGCCTAATAATGATGGATTGAACATCCCCAAAACTGAAATCATTGCTTCGTCGCCTACCTAAGTATAATCTATGATCATGTTGTAAACTTTTGTATTTTAAAATCCAAGTATTTACCTGTATTGTGTATTGTACATGGAGTTTTGATTTTTTTATGCTCACAGGTTTTTGAGTGGCGCCACACCTATCCAAGTTTAAATGACAAAACTCCTGTTTCAATTGATCAAGTAACATAGCGTCATAATAGTTGGTCATAGGACTGCATTCTTTGTAAGGAAAGCCACATTTTTTTAGTAGCCAATGAAATGTTTGAGTAATGTTTGCTGAAAAAATTAAATACTCATTGAGTACAAAGAGATGTAACTCAAAAATATGTAATGATTATAATTATAAATTTACACAGGTTAATGGAATATTATGTATGAACAGTCAGTTAGGTCTAAAAATATAGTGATATAAACATTTAAAATACTGATTTTAAGTAAAATTTGTCACAATATGAAACCTATAATATGTTTTCTATATTTTAAGCTACCAACCGGACTTAAGTTATTTTATTATAATTCAATATTTGTATAGCTATCTACTAAATGTAAGAAAACAAAAAGTTACCTCCACCATAGCGCAATCTGATACGTGTATTTGTTTGAGATATACCATCTTCAACACAACTTACAGAAGTTTTTCTGTGACCAACATCCACAACACATGCATAACCTAAACCGGCACCAAAAGTAGCTGCAACATGATCCTAATGATAAAATGAAAACATTTTTACATAGGTTGATTACAAAAAGAAAATAAGTGTTGAAAAAAATGGTTCAATATTACTTGTATAAGAATGCAGGCTTTAAACTTCATACTTAACAATATCATTGACATCATTTCTCTAACATGAACTCTGTTGAATATATCTGGTATGATTAGGATCACTTTGTAGTTCTACAGTAAAATATGAACATCATTTTTTACTCAGTATGTTATTAAAAGATCTACACAACCTACATATTGGTTTTACTCAACAGTTTTAAGAAAAACATGGTGAAATACAAGAATTACAATAGTAATAGCAACTATTAAGATAAAATTAAACACAATATTTTTAACAAATAAATTGAGGTGTGAGACTTTTTGTAAAATAATATTTGACAGTGAAGTTACAGCATTTAAAATGTCTTATTTTTTAAATGGCAATAATTAATTAAAATTATAAAATAATTAATTTGATTTGACAATATTCCCCAAAGGCAACTGGCATTACTAAAGAATACTTAGGTAGGAATAATTCTTGCCATTGATATTTTACAATACTGTAGGAGTAACTTTTACTACAAGGGTAGGGATTAATATGATATTATCATATAAATGTCTACATTTTACTAATCATATCAGGACCATATTTATTACTGAAATCTTTGATTTTTAAAATTAGTTTTAAACGCTTGAAATAAAATAAATTAGTTGATTTGAACTGCAAATACTGAAAGCAAGTTACTATACGAACAGGCTTATTTAGCACATTATTATAGTATGAAAATAAATCTACTGAAATACTTCATAAACATGTATGTTTGAGTAAAAATTTACTTTTGTAAACTTTAAAATTAAATCAAAGTGGTGTTTCGTAACAAACATAATAATACATATTTATAAAAAACACAGAATGAATTAATACAACTTAGAACCTACATAATAAATTATGATAGATAGCTTGAATCGTAGTAAGTAGCAGAAATTATATATTTACATGAAATTCTGTTGTTTCGATGCCTAATATTTTATTTATACAATGTCTCCAAATGGTTTCAAGATCTGCTAAAACACCTGTTAACGAACCACCGACTTGGTCATTGACATTTAATGCCCCATTATTTATTGGAAAAAAAATGTTATAATCTTGTTCACAATTTAATTTAAAAATCTGAAATTCAAATAAAACTACGTATAAAGTAGCATAAAACAAATTAAATGGTTAAAAAAAAATACACGTTACATCTTCTCCAAACACAGTTTTGGTCAAAGGTGAAACAGGTGGAGGCATCTCAGTATCATAAATTTTTGGTGCCAAATGACGATTATAAGCAGCAATTTGCTGTGGCGTCGTTGCGTATCTTCTGTCACCGTTTGATTGTAGGCTTGACTGTAGCATATGCGACGCTTGCAATCTACTGTCTTCCATGAACGCTAACGTCTCGGAGTTCTATAAAAATTATACAAGGTTGTGAAATTTGAGTTTACAAAGATACTGGTGCGACACAAGCAAAATATATGAATCCAACCCACTGATGGGAACGTTGGCAGTATTTGATCCTTTCTGGTAGCGTTCGAACAGAACCGGGCCACGCCGTGAACGTACGTGTAAGGAGTGACATCGCTCGCAAGGCCAATTCTTACGTACAAAGACCCCGGATGAATTATGATGACCTTATTTGGAGATACTTTTGTCGTCTAGACGGTTTGGTAACGGTATGTTGTAGAAATAGGTAACGCAAAAAAAAAAACTTTCATTGTAAATGATTAGGTAGGTAAGTACCTACCTCAGAATTATTCTCAACAGCATTCGGCATGATTTAGGATAAATTTTTTCTCCTCTTTGACTTTCTACGGTGGACTGGTGTTGACATATTTGCAGCAAAAGTATGGACGTGTCGACTCCATTTAGCAGTAACTAGGTACATATACTTACTTATTATTAGTATCGACAAACACGAATTTACAATTTAAATTGACACACGTTATAAATAAGAAAACTTCAAAAAGTTATCATTCAAATTTCTAACTTTGAACATTAATAGTAACTAGTCAGTATAGTCTACTATACAAAAAAAATACTAGGTTCCTTCCTCGGTTCCTTTGGTTAATTCGTTAATTTCGATTTTTCAAACCTATTTGGATGTAAAAACCAAAATAAGAAAATGATAAGAAGTGGTTGATAATGATATTGACGTTCGGGCACAGACTATAGGAATATAGTATTATAATATAATATTCCTATAGTCTGTGGTTCGGGTCTGTGTATTATTTAATATTTCCCATAGGGCATAGACATACATAAATATAAATATTAAATAATAAATTAAATTTAAATATTTTTTTTTATTAAATAATTTAAATTTATAAATATAAAACAACTGTTTACAGGCTGTTTTCTATGTCTATGATATTTCCATGGTTGGCAGTCAATTATTTATTCTTCTAGCTGTCTTGACCCGGCTTTGCCTAGGGTTATTATGATTTACTATGTCCCATTTTTTTTTCATTTTTACCTCCATCTTCTTTTCACACTCTTTATATGGGTTTAATTTTGAAAATGCAGTAAAACTCATTTTGTTACTCGTATAACAGAATAGGTAAGCAATGATTTGATCGGACCAAAAGAAACTTTTAACCTCTTTAAGGATTGAAAAGCGGTGGAAAAATTGCATTAGTTTTAAAACAAAATATAGGTGTATAAGCCAAGTTTCAAAAATATTCCTTTTTTCCCCTTTTGAATCCCCTAGGTGTTAAATTTTAAAAATCACTATGAAAAACATTTCATTGTTTATGCAAAACAACTTGTATGCCAAGTTTTAAGAATATCTGGTTATATTATTATCACTATATAATAATAATATTTATCTATTCTGTGGCACGATTATACCACAGATTATATTATCTGTGAT
>CM029358.1:31367733-31438407 GCA_017140985.1 Hormaphis cornu
CTGGTCATGTTCTTAATGTATGTCGAGTATAGGAAAAACCACTTCTATAAAATACGCATATAAACTTAAAAAAACACGTTTGAAATATTACTGAAGACATTTATTTTAAGTCATTTTAGCCAACCACAAATTTGATTATGTTACTGATTCTGTAACAGTAATATGTATGTACTCTGAATCTATCATAATTTGAAACTTTTTGCTTAGAAATGGCTCCAAAAAAGAAAAGTGTCAATGGATTTTCAGTATTTATGTCAGAGACCCAACAAGAATTAGCAAAAAAAGGAATTAAAATGAGCATGTCTGATATGCCAGATTATTGTAAGCAAGATTGGGAAAAAATGTCCAATAAAATGAAAGAAATGTATAAAGCTCGAGGAAAAAAAATGAAAAATGAAATTAATGTTGTTAAATATACATCAATTGGTGAAAAAGTAGATGACATTAAGAATCAGTCAAAAGTCAATAAATCAGAATCAGATACCATGTACCTGTATATTGAAGAATTAGTTCGTGTAGCTCCAATTAATTATTATCTTCCGAAACAAAAATTCATTTTGATCCATGTTAACCCTTATGCATGCAAAGATGAAGGATTTTACTTTCCAGCTGAAATATCAATGGCTGAATTTTCTCTTGAAAAAGGTTTAATTCGCACTTTTCATCAGTTGGTTGGATTTGATAAAGTTCTTACAAATGCTCCACCAGCTCCTACGGCAGATATAAATAGTCATGCTGAAAATAATCACTTAATCACCACATTTTTCAAATATTCAACAGCCTATAAAGATATCTACTTAAAAATTGTTGGTTAGTATAATTATTATTATTTATATTACATTCTTCTTCTTTGCCTTCCTCCCAACTCTTTGGAGTATGCCAATTTGGTCCTATACCTCATGTCCACCACATGCCGCGTTCATTACATCCTTTACTCACAAACAATCATTATTTTATTTTATTTTATTGAGATATACGGGCGAGTTCCTTATTTAAATTAATACATATATTAATACAATATATAATATTATACAGCAATAGGAATGAGTAGAAAATAAATTTTACAATAAGTAAATAAAGAACAATATTTAAATTCCATGAACAGACATGTGAAAGGAGGGATCCGCATTGGCGCGAGACATTAACCGTCTAATAGGCTTGTTGCACATATAGTTAGTGGTCAAATGAGGAATAAAGAAGGGGATAGCTGACCTAGATATGCGCTGAGGAACCTTAAATTAAAGTAAAGAGATGAGGACAGATAAATCAACTTAATTGCACAACAGATCTTTAATGAAATTTATACCCGCTATTCTTCTACGCTCAGCCAACAATGTTAAATCAAGTAAACTAGATACAGGGGTGTAAACAAGTGGTTCATATGGGATCTGCAAAAAATAACTGATGAACCTCAAAAATCGTCGTTGAACCCTTTCAAGCTGCAGCAAGTTGCATGCAGTATGAGAATCCCATAAAATTGCACCATACTCAAGTATTGGGCATACCAATGAGCAATAAATTCTTTAAAATCCAATCCCGTCCTCCGTTCAGTGTTTCCACGTCTTTTCTCATCACATCTTCCCACCTCAATCGTGGTCTCTTACCTACTGGGTTCTCGTCCATGATCATCCTTATGAGATAGTTCTGGCTTTGCACGGCATGTCTAGCCCATTGAAGTTTTTGGCTTCTGATTACGCTTAATATGTTTTCTTTCCGGAACATCCTTTCCAATTCCTCATTTTTTCTTGTTTTCCAGTCTTCCGTTTCTCTGTCCATTACAGATTCAAAAATCTTTCTTAAAACTTTCCTTTCAAAAACCAATAATTTCCTTTCCTCAGTCTTTCTCAATGTCCAGGCCTCAGCCCCTTAAGTGAGAACTGGGCGTATTAAGGTTATGTATAGTTGTATATACTTTATTTCTATTGACAGAGATCGTGATCCTAATATTTTTGTGAGTCCATAGATACATTTATTTCCTGATAGGATTCTTTATGTTATTTCTTTGTCAGTTTTAATCTGAATAGTAATCTTAAATAAATTGTGTGATTTGCTCATTAGTTCCACATCATTTGCATATACCAAAATTGCTATAGTTGATTCTTGTAACTTAACACCTTCTTACAGTTGAATATACATTTCTCTTACTACTTTCTCTAAAATTGAGTTAAATAGAGTCGGTGATATTGAGTCTCCCTGTCTTAACCCAGATTTTATTAGTATTGGCTCTGTTTCTGCACTTCCTACCTTAATTTTTACGAATGTTTCTGTGATGCTTATTCTAATTATTCATATTAATTTTTGTGGTAACTTAAACTCTTTCAGGCAATTAATTAGGTTAGGATTTCTATGTATGCTATTGTACGCCTTCTTGAAGTCGATAAAAAGAACATATATCTCTTTGTCAAATAACCAAATTTTTTGGAACAGCTGTCTGAGTATAAATATCTGATCTACTATCAACCTTCCTAGTCTGAATCCTCCCTGATAGTCACCTATAGTTTCTTCTGCTTTACTCTTTAACCTTGATAGTATACAATTCGAAAAGACTTTGTGTGTTACATTTAAGAGAGCTATTCCCCTATAATTATTGCAGTCCTGTTTATTCTCTTTCTTGTGAATTGGACATGAGCACTGCAGTCTTCTATTCTGTTGGTATTTCCCCATTTGACCGTATTCGACAAATCAGTTTCCACACTCTAAATGCAACTTCTTCAGTCTTCTTCTCCCTTATTTAAGAGTTCTGCTTGAATCTCATCCTCTCCTGGTGACTTGTGATTCTTCAAATTGTTTGTTTGACATTTTACCTCATCTAGAGTGGGTCTGTAATCTATAACATCCATATTGGCTAGATAAAAAATAAGGGTTTCTTCTGGTTCTTCACAATTCAACAGTTCTCTGAAGTAATTACCCCACTTTTTTGCTAGCTCATCATCAGTTGTTATCAATGAACCATCTTTGTGTCTTTGAGACCTTTCTTTCTTTTTGTAATTTCCTCTTAGATTATTATATAATATAGTATAATTTTAAATTATTTCTATCCATCTCTTCGACCTTTCTCTACTTCTTTTTTCTTTGACGTTCATTTTCATAACCACTCCTACCTACTTCTTCCGTTTCTTCTCTCATCTTATCTACTACTGGTGCAACATTAATACTATCTCTTACATATTTGTTTCTTATTCTATCTTCTCTTGTTGCTCCTGTGGCAGTTGTAAGCGGGTTATTTTTAAGGAGTTATTATTTAGGCAACTTATACATCTGTTTTTGTTTTATGTTTTTAAAGCAATAAACAAATGACAGTACCCTTCAGATCAAGTTAAAAATAACCAATATATTGTCCCAAAGTATCCAAGTCCAAAATTTTTAATTTTTGAATTGTATACCTAACTTACCTATATATATATATAAATTGCTTTACTAGTTATTTTGTCAAAATTAGACCTAAAAGCCAAATAAAAATACACGTACTTAGAATCAACCAATTTGTAATCTGTAAAAAGATTAAAATAAATTATCTTTTTTTTCTAGGTTATTGTAGAAGCCGTACTTTTAAAAAGTTTTTTAGAATAATAAAGTATAATTTTACAAAATTTTCTCAAATTTTAAAAATGAAAAAATTATTTTCACTTACTTGTAATCAAAAAAACAAAAATTGATTTCCTTAGTAACATAGAAATTTTTTTGGTGAACTCAAAACTTTTTTCAGTATTTCAAATCACTAAGCTAGCAAATTTTTCTTATGCTTTGAGGTCTAAAACAATAATAAAATATGCCGCTTACAACATTAATGTTTTAATTTATTCTTTACCTAACCTAACACATCAATCTCAGCAACAAAATACTTCTATATAAGCTACTACTAAAACCCATATGGTCATATGGTATACGACTTTGGGGTTTGGCCAAACCATCAAGTATAAAGAAAATTCAAACATTTCAATCTAAATGCCTTCGATAAATTACCAAAGCTCCCTACTAAGTCTCAATCGACACACTCCATAATGACCTCTCCATTCCAACAGTACAATACGTAGCCAAAAATCTATATAAACAATTCCACTCAAATCTCTCCAACCACCGCAATCCTCTAATCTCAAACTTATCTACTCTCAGCATCCCAGGTGACTCTGGAAGCCGTTCAAGATGCAAATGGTTGTCGGGATCTCCTGAATGAATAAAACCCATTCACAATACCAAGAAGCTCCATCGCTGTATAGATCCTTCACTCAAGTCATCAGTCCCTCTTTTACATTACTTTATTATTTTTTGTTTTTCTATCCTACAACACTTATGCTTATTGTAAAAATAAAATAATTACAGATTGTATAGTAAAACAAATTAAAAAAAAAAATAAAAAATTATTTTTTAGCTAATTTATCTAAATGTTTTAGGTTTTATTATTGATCAAAATGTGGAAGAAGCTATGCTTTATGATTCAAGTTTAGATTTGCCGCCAATATACACTGCACATTGCTATACTGGATATGAACTTATGATAACTATTACAAGTTTAAACCAGTTATACCTAAGTGCTAACATAGATAACTCTATGGACAATTTGATTAGAGTTTTCCATTTAGACAAACTATTTATGGAAATGAAGAATGTGTCTTTCAACATTCAAAATCCTAGTGTAACAAAAAAAGTTATACCTTCAGTTGCAATGGCTACAGAATACTTATCTATAGATATGTTGAGTACAATAATTAAATCAGTTGGTTGTAAATTTCATGAAGAAAGAGAGCAACCTCACCTTTGTAGTAACTACTTTGTCTGCAAGTGGATTTACATACTTTCAACCCATTGTTGTCAGTATTTTAATATTAAACTTATAAGAGGTTGTCATTTTGATTTAATTTTAACAGAAACTCCTCTTGAAGCAATGGTTAAAGACTTAAAAGTTACTAATAAAAATTATGATTTTGTATTCAACACAAAGATTCATACACAAGATTTAACTACAGCTAATTTTCCAGCTCTTAAAGGTGGAGCATCATCAAACGTAACACAACAACCAGTGTGGAATAGACCTTTAAATAAAACTGATTTTAAAGTGAGTATACCTCAAAAAACTATTCCAAATAATAATGATAACTTTCCTCCTCTGGGCGGTTTACAAAAACCTGCATCTGAAAAAATATCAGTAACTAAAAAGAATGACTGGCAGAGAAACACAAATTCTAATAAAGGTAACACAGAACAATTAGATACAAATATGACGAAGTTGTCTAAAGGAAGAGGATATGGTGAAAAATAATAGTATGTTTGTGGATATTTATAATTTTTTTTTTCTGTGAATTTTTAAAGCTTAATGCTAGTTAATCTATTTTTATATACCTGTACAAAAATGTCAACAAATTTCATAATAAAAACAATTAATTTTTAAATATTTAATTTGATTTTGTAATGACTATAATAATGTCAAATACTTAAATAGGTAATTTTATTTTATTAACAACATAATTCAAAAAAAGACAATATTAATTATTGAAGAATATATTAATTTTGTATACAAATCAAAAACAAAAAATAAAAATATTTTGTTTATTGGTATTAAACGTATAACAAGCTTTTTTATTTCCAGTTTTCTTTTAGAATATTTTTTTAGTACTAAACTTTAAAAAAAGGTAGTAATTGAATTATTGCATTTTTCTAAAAGCTATTAATGATTAGTGTTCACTGACCAATTGTGATATGAAATCATTTGTTTCTGCAGTTTGAGCAAAACATTATTTTCATCATGAAAAGAGAATGAGTATTGCATTATATTTGTAAACTGTATAAAACCATTGCACTTATAATGATTTTAAGCAAGCTCAACTCGACTTAGCAATAACTGCACATAACTTTTTGTTTTAGAGATCTACTAATATATCTAAAAAAAAAAATTATACTAATTAAATTTACTGTTAAAACTTATTTTAAACAATTTCAAAAAACAATTAGGACCACAGATTTTTTTTTTTTATATTACAAGTACAAACTATATCAGATTATAAATATAGCATAGGATTGATTGATTTTGTAGTAAATTTTTTTTTTTATTGGGAACACTTTTAGATTAGTGTTTTCTTTGACCTTTGTATACAATATGTAGAAACATTTTCAAGGTTTGTGTTCTTCTTTACTTTGTTTAATTAGATTAAATTATTTGTTTATATCTCATTAATAATTGTAAATCCTGCATTCATTATCTAAACTGCAGCTTCGTTAATAAATTTGATTTAAGTCTCAACAATTATTACAGTAGTCCTAGTCAGCATTTACATTTCTATTTCTTGAAGAACAAAAGTAAAAAAAAAAGAGAAATTATACTATTCAGTCATTTGCCATTTAACTTAATTAAAATAAAATTAAAATAAAACAACTGAATATTTCTAGGTTGGATGGTGTTTGATGGGGTAGCAACTACGTCTTTGCAATGGGTCACTGTTTTGAAAGTTTTAGTTACAAATTGTGTATTAAATTGCTTGTACAAATAACAATTCTGTGTGGATCTCTGTTAATTTTAAATTATGTATTGCTCGTTACAATTTCAAAAGTTTTTACAAAAATGATAAAATAAATTTGTTTTTTTTTTTTTTTTTTTGTCAATAGGAACAAGGGAAAATAAGCAGCCTGTATTTAACGCAATTGCCTTTGGTGGCATTATAAGAAAGTAGTTTAGGGGCGGAAAGTTTTTGAAATGGTCAAATTGTGAAAATTCATTAGTAGCTATTTTTACCCAATGAGTGTATTACTCAATAATCCAACACAAACTTTGATCAATAAAAATATATCATATTTATGAGTTATGACCAAATACTTATTGATATTGGAAACATGTATAATAAATACGAAAACGTGTTTATTACTTGTTGGTACTTATTTAAAAATGTTCACGTGGTTACAATAGAATACTTAAAATATGTATTAAAAAAAATGTATAATAAATATTATATTCATCAGTGTACTGCAGAAGCCTCATCACAAATAGATGTTAACTATGTCACCGTGAATCGAGATTATTATTAACTAATTAATACAATAATCAAACCTAAATATGATTAATTTTTTTTACAATTATATAATTTATGTAAAATCATATTGGTTATGTCTGAGCTATGGTTTACATTTTTGCTACTCTCTATAATTTATCTGATGATTGATTTATTTACAGTGCATTTAGAGTGATTTTTAACTACCTCTAGGCGCATTTTTCACTTCTAATTGGACATTTATCATTTATTATCCCAACAAAAACACTCCATCAATTTCCTGTAAAAAAACATGCAAAGGAAAAAACTTTAGTTATAAAGTTAAGTGCTTACGGCTATATCCACGTGTGAAGTTTGGTTCTGACGTTTCGGACTCATTTCAGAGTCCATCTTCAGAGATATCTCTGAATATGGACTCTGAAATGATGAAATGTATTATTTAGGACGTTTTATAATTTTTAAATAATTTGGTCTAAATTATAAGTCGTTATATTATTATCTCAATAATCAAGCTAAGTACACGAGTTTGCTCAACTGGAATTCTAAAAAATTTGCATAAGATTATAAGTAAATGTATGAAGTACAAAAATTAAAAACAATTTGGTTAACAACAAATAAATAGTATTATTTTGTCTTTTACATAAAAAATGTATTATGTTTTCCAGTTATAAGGTTAATAAAACCAAAACCATGTATATTTCACAAGTTTTGTTAGTAAATATCAACAATACCAGTTTCATTCCTAACACAATATAAATATGCCATGTACACTTCAGAAAGTAGTAACATTAAATTATTATAAAACTGATACAAAATAGTTTACATTTCAATAAAAAAACAGTTTATTTAATGTGAAATATCTTAAATTTAACTTTCCAAGCAGTCATAACAAAAATATTACTTCAAAACTGCAAATTTTTTTATGGCCTGACATTTTGTTAATATATGCAGTATAATTTTGTAAAAATCAGATCATCATTTCACCATATTATACAATGTTCATTAATATAATATACAGAATTATTTTTATAGCTTACCAATAAGAAAAATTAAATATTCAATATAGTAATTAGTTATGTTTTTTATTTATTCAATATTTTGTACAAAATAATAAATAACGATAAAAATAAAAAATAGGATTCTTCCACACATTGAACAATGATATTAATATTCTTAAATTAAATCCTGACGATTATGAACTGTATGTATTTAATATGAATGTATAAAATATTACAATCTTAGGTACATAGGCGGTATAATTTTAGTATAATTTAAATAAGTGTATGCCTATACAAAATATTCTAAACTTGAGAAAATAATTAAGTTTTTACAATTTAAATATAATATTGCTTACTTTGTACTGATTAAGCTAATATGTATATTGATGGAAATAATCGTATAAACTAGGCAGTTTTAACACATTACGAATGGTATAACAACAATTTTGTTCAATAAAGTATGCATAATAAATTATTATTTCAATAAAATAATGATAAGGATATTTAAATATAACAACATTTTATTAGGCCAGTTTTTTCAAAGAGTGTAGATTTTTAAACATTGATGTTTAATTTAAAAAGTCAAGTACAAATTATGTACATATGGAATCCATTTTAGTCCTAAGCTTTTTAAAATATAATAATGAAGTATATAAAGTATATAATATTATACTTTGGTATCATTGTTTAAAATTTGATGTAAGCCATGCTAGACCTTCATATAATCCATCTCCTGTGGTAGCACAAGATGGCTGGACATACCAATTTCTATCTCGTATTCTTGTTAATCCAAGTTTTTCTTGTATTTCATGTGGTTTCATTGCTGCAAGATATATTTAGATTATGTAGGTACATCAACCAAAAACATAAAGTAAAAATTGAACACACACCATTAGTCAGGTCTTGTTTGTTGGCAAAAATTAAAATTATTGCATCCCTCATTTCTCTGTCATTAATTATCCGATGTAGTTCTTGCTTAGCTTCATCTATACGATCACGATCGGCACAATCTACTACAAAAATTAAACCTTGTGTGCCTGTATAGTAATGTCGCCATAGTGGGCGAATTTTGTCTTGACCTCCAACGTCCTAATAAAAGTATATGAAAAAATCATTATGGCATGTACTTAATTTCTGTAAAAATACATACCCAAACATTAATTTTGACATTTTTGTAAATAACTGTTTCCACATTGAAACCTACTGTTGGTATAGTTGTTACCGATTGACTCAATTTCAATTTATACAAAATAGCTAATACATTTTATAGGAACCATTTGTGTAGTTAATTTAATTAATGACAATGTGTGTATTAAACTAGAGTAACCAGACTATATGTTTTGGTCTCTACCATGATTAGTTGAAAAAACTTAATTTTATAAATACATACACATTACACATGTTTATTTGCTAAAAAATGTATATACTTCTAATGCTAAAAAAATGTAAGTATAATAATGCTTCGTACGTGAACTACTGGTTTGATATAAAGGCTAAATACAAAATTTCTAACTGATTAACTAAGATAGAATCACTATTTTATTTATAAAAAAAAGGATACTTGTTTTACCAGCTGCATCCAAACCAAGCATAAGTATTCTCATCTCTTTGTTACCAAATATTTTTGAAAGCAACTTCCCCATAGCGATAAATTACCTAAAAAAAAAAAAAAAATAATAAAATATTTCATGATCAACAAACTATTATTTAAACCTTGATTTATATTTTAACCGTTTCAGAATTGTGCACATAAATTATTTAACATTTTAACTACATAATACTAAGATAATTACTTATTTATAGGATGAAAATAATTTATTTTAAATAGAATAACTCTTTAGGTATCATTATTTTAAATATAATATTATTAATGATAAGTAGAATATAAAATGTAAATACTGATAATTTATAGCTGTTTACCAACCTATATATTTTTTAATTTAATTAATTAAGTTATCAAAAATCCTGAGAACCAAAAATTAGAGAAATTCTTGACTATGATATAGGTAGGTATATGTAAATATAACTTCTAGTGTTTGTATAAAACAGCATAAACTCTCAAATGATAAAACTCAAGGATTATAGGATTTTAAAAAATAATATTTAGTTTATAAATTATCAAGTAACCTAGTTACTGTTTTTTAAGAGTGAATATTATAGCATAAAAATGTTGATGTTTTAAAAATTAAATTTGATCATAATACCTACCAAATAAATTACTAAAAATAGTTCTCACAATCCTAATTGCTAATGCCTAGAATATTACAAGAAAAAACTCAAAGGAAAGGTTTACAAACAGTTTTCTGAAATTGCTTAATCACTACATATAAATCAGGTCAATGTAAATGTTTAATATAAATGTAAAAAATGTTTTTATCTCGGTTGAAACATAGGTAATGTATTTAAAGCATGAATTTTAAAAACGCTTCACAATCATTGAACCATAATCATTATTTTGTAATAAATATGCACACAAAATTTGAGAAAACTGTACAAACAGTGCAAAAGCAATCTTTTGTATTATCAACTTGATAAAAAATTAAGAAGTAAGCTTACATTTTTAGTGAATTAGTAAATAAATATTCAACAGTTTGACAGTTGACTGTTACATAAATTATGGCTGGAGGGCGTTGCCCATTGAGCAAATAAAATTTTAAGCTGAAATCATAAATATATAATGGACCAGTTTTTAAGAGAATATTAAGCCAATTAGTATAATTGCCCAGGCTGATTTTTTAACCCAATCTACCCCGAAAAAATAAATAAATACACCAATATTAATTAGGGATAGATTGTGTAAAATTTCTTATCATATCTGTATCTATTGCTATGTGTATTTGTATCAACTTTGAATGGTTATCGGATGTTGGTGCTGATTTCAATTATTTGCAGGTACCTATTATATTGTCCCTACATTGACTACAATATGTCAAAACCAAAGTCAAAACAGTCTTGTTGTAAGAAAAAAATTTAAAAAATTAAGATACCAAAATCAAAAGAGTGGCAGAATCAATATCATCAAAAACCAATTAATTTTCTAACAGCAAATATAGTGTACTATAGGTTGTACTTGGGTATAGGTTTGTCATAATTTTGTCTTGCCAAACAAGGACACCAGGAAAAAATCCATTTTAAGTATTTGGTTTTAATAAATAAGTAGGTAGGTTACTTACTTATATAATTTTACAAACAATTCAATCAAATGTTTTATAGGTACACAGTGAAACAATTAATGATTTTTAATAACCTAACTATGCCCGATTCATAACTTTGTTTTTAATTTTCAATTTTATTAACGCTGAAAACAAAGGTGTTAGAGAGACTCACTTGTTTTACAAGTTTTAGCCATTTGAAGTTTGTAAAATTTACTTGGCTGTCATTGGGCATATGTAGGTACTAAGTAAGTACCTAACCATTAATTTTCCATTTTGCTGCATGAATTATATATATATATATACATAAATTTTTTTAATCTTGGGTTTTTTAAAATAAACTTGGTTACCACGTTTCTTCATAAATTGAATTTAATCTTGTCATTGAATTAAAATAAATGACAGGTACCTCTAATCATAATATTTTGCACTTGCTCACTCGGCAACAAGAACATTATTGATATTGAATATTTTAACTAGGTATACCTAGGTACTTGTTTTTAATCTTTTTTTTTCTAATCCGGGACTTCCGAGTCATACCGAAAATATTATTTGGGACACAAAGCCAAAAATCAACGACAATCACGATTATGGAAACGTATGGCAACCCTAATAATTTGAGTATGTAATATTTACTAACAGCTGCGTGAGCATTTTGTAAACTACGGTCGCCCTACAACTCTCACTGCCGACCGGTACGGCAGTTGACAAGAAAAAACTAAAAGATTTTGGGCTTTAACAACTGGTCCAGTGCGAGGACAAAACCCAACGCTAGAACGATTTTAATAAAAAACAAGAAATGGTCAAATGGTATCAGTCTTTAAACAAGCACTTTACGATTAGATTAACTTGTGTTACCTACACCAAGTCATAGATTAAATATTTAATAATCAAATTTAATATTTAATTAATGACCAAGAGTACCTGTGCTGCGTCCTACATACCGGTGAACATTTACGTGGAACGGGTGATGACGGGTCGAGCGTGTGAAAATCAAGCCCAGTTTTGCGTCAACCAGATTGGTAAGTTACAATTTCCGGACATTTGAATCCGACGTACATAATATTAGTATTATGTAAATTAATAACGGGTCAGCGTAAAAAAGTTGAAACGAACGATCGACGGCGGCGGTTTTTTTGTCGCAATTTTCTCGAATTGCACTCACGACTCACGTTCTTGTTTCATACCTAAGTATATAAATTAATAATAATTATATATGTTACACAAACGGCGGCGATCGACAACTATATATAGTACGGGGACGATACGAATTACGAACGTGCCATGGAATGCCGTCGGATTATAATAATTTATAACAAAAACCGATTCGACGGGATTTGTAATTCGTACGCTAACACAAATCACAATGATGATAATTATCCCGCACTTAATATTTTGTATTTTTTTTTTTATACGGCAAATCTTAATGAAATTATCACGATAAACACATTGTTGTCGTCCACACACTAACTCAAATAGAAGAAAGACGACGGGAAGGGAACAAAATTACAAGTGCAATTATTATAAAATAGACTGAATAAAATGATATATCAGTTTAAACATACTTAAACAATATAACTGCGCGAAATGATAATAATACCTATATGAAAAAAACGCGTTTGATTTTGTTTGTTTTTATTATAATTTTTTTTTCGTTAAACAACGACGACGGTTCGTTAGAGTGGGGGGAGGCGATCTGTTGTTGGTATTTGTCGTTTGAGTGATAAAAACATCGTAGAAACGAAAGTCGGGTTATGGCACAGACTTCTAGGGAACTATATAGACCATAGATAACGATAAGTAATATTATAGTGCCTTAACTATGGTTCTATTGGAATAGAAATCTGTGGTTTATAGACTTTGGTTTTTGGGGAAGACCTTGGGGATTAGTGTGTGTAATTGACAATCGTAGACATAGCATATTATTATTGTCTAGGCACGGCAACTATTATACTCATACACATAATTATTCTATGGTTTAAGGTCTATGATAATGATGCACGGTCTTGTGTCTATGTCTATATCCTTATTCTATGGTCTATGTCTGTAATCTGCAAGGTTTATAGATAATAATTTGTTATCTATAAATTTTGTGTAATCTTTACTCTCCTTTTCTGTGTCGATTGTTTTATCAAGTTATACCACAGAATAGATTAATTAAATAAATGAATAAATAAACTGAATAAAAGATCTTTTCTGTGGTTATACCACAGAATAAATGAAATAATTATATTAAATAATTATTTAAATAATTTCATTTATTCTGTGGTTATACTATGGAACCACGATGTAGAGAATATAAATCTTCCCTACATCGTGTATGGAACTATAACCAGGCACCTCTTTCCCATTGGGCACTTTGGGCACGTGCCCAGGGCCCCGCGATCGATGGGGCCCCCTAGCTCCTGCCAGATCACCAACCGATAATCGATATTTATTACCGTTGCAACTAATTTGTTAACTTCACTCGACGATTTTATTGATAACCTCAGGGATAGATTTGATGGCTTCGAACCGTCCGCCAAAGAAAAAAATCCGGGATCTGACTACGAGGACCTATCTCAAAGAACGAGAGTTAGAAGTTCTAAAAATAACAATAATTTACAGTTTAATTGATCTAGACTTTTTCTTTTTTACCTGTTTTAATAAAATAGTGTTCTTACCAAGTCGTAGGGGCCCCATTATACCAGTGCCCAGGGCCTCAAAAAGGTTAAAGACGGCCCTGACTATAACCACAGAATAAATGAAATAATTACTTCATTTATTCTGAGCTAATACCCAAAAAACCCAACAAATAATATCCAATACCACGGAGTAATTGAATATTTTATTTTTAGAATTATCCTAAAAGTCTAAATCATTCTACAACAGCGTGTAACTTCATTGTTATAATCAAAATAACACCGTTTTTCAATACTTTTTTAAATGCTTTCAGAATCTACTGGGCGGATTTTTTTGAAATATTTTTATTCAGATACCAAATTTTGTTTTACATCACATATAAAATTTTAAAATCTTAAATAACAAATTAGTGCGAGTAACGAATTTTTGTCCAAAAATAGTCAAAGGTATGACCAATTTTCGAAAATTTACCATCTTTGTACAACTAAATATAAAAATTATGTCTACGGATTTGGGATATTTTTTTAGTGACAAATGTATTTATTTCATGTTTGGAACCTTGAATTAAATTTTTTAAAACTTTTTGTGGAAAATTAAATTTTTTATCGAACAAAAATTACAAGAAAAATGAAAATTTCAGTTATCTTAGCTCAGAAATTTTCGAAGTTTCTTGAAATTCGTATCAGTCCTGTATCATATCAATTTGAATATTATATGAAAGTTTCAGCTTATTTCGATCATTATTGTGCATGTTATGGCTAAATCAATTATGTCAAAAACACGTTTGCCGTAATTTTTAACATTTTTTGCTTAATTTTTGCTTAGTTTTTTTATTTTAACTTTATAATTTTATAGACGCTTAAGTCTATAACCCTTAAAGTACCATCTGAGTCCATTTAGCTATCATTAGAGGTACTGACTTTAAAAATCGGATCATCATTGAAGAAGTTATTGTGATTATACATAGTGGTAAAAAAAAATAAAAAACACATCATGTGAAAACCAATACATTCTTCGTTTAATTTTGAATCAAAAAAATCCATTTAGCAAAAATATTAAATATAACTATTTTTAGATATCATAAAATTAAAATTTTATGAAAAGTATTTTATGCATACTGAAAAGTAAAAACTTGTAATAAAACTGTAAGATAATTTAAATTAATTTATGTATACTAAACAATTTTTAAAGATAATGTAGCATAGACAAATAAAAGGATTATAATTTCTAAAGAATTTAGATAAATTACAAATAAATAAGATCTTAACTTACATAAAATTAAAAATTAGTAATTAAAAAACATTTACAAATAAATTATTAAAAAAAAGTCATGATATATAATTTTGTTAAGAAATAAAGTAAAAACATTAAATAGTTAAGATTATTTACCTATTATTAAGTAGGTACCTAGTACCTAAAAAAAAAAAAAAAAAAAAAAATAGGAATTTATTAGTCATTATTCATCATCTTCATCATCTTCCTGGATATAACGGTATGGTATTGAGCGGTTTATACATTGCCGTGTTGGCCGAGATCCTCCAGTTCCAGCAGTATCTGACCAATTTGTTTCATCTGAATGATCTTGGAACCGTATAGACCTTAAATAAAACATAGTTTATACCAAGTGGCTAGAATAAATGTACCTAACCTATCTGATATTACTTAATGATCTTTGATTTTCTTTTTTTTATTGGTGCTTCATTGTGAGTAATTGGAGTCCTGCAAACATCAAACAATGATTCCAATTGAAAATTAGAAATAGTATAAATTTTATTGTAGTATCTAGATGAATAAGTTGCTCTTTACTCCTTTTTTTATATTTTTATTTTAAATATAAGAGATACATCTAAGGGAAAGGGGAACAATTATTGTAATATAATATTGTTTATTACAAAATAAATTATAGTACCAATTAATTTATTAGTACTTATATGTCATAATATGGGATACAGTTTTAACAACTAGTAGGTATATTACATAGTAAGTAGTAGGTACATGTTAAAACTAATCCTAAAATAAAATAATTAACTAAATAATAATATAATATACATAATATAATTTATGTATGACGTAACTTTGAAATTGGAAGGAATTGCACCTTTAAACATTTTTGTGCGATGGTGTTTTATTATAATATTATCCATTTCAAAATAAATTTTAAATTCTAATAATAGATATAAATTTTAACATCTACATTTTTTTTTATTTTACAACAATGTTTTTTGTCATCACTTTATAAAGGAGATTTATCTGTAGAGCTTGTGCTAAATTATAGTTACCTTAGAGTAGTTTTGGGATGAATTTGCAATGGATATAAGTGGGCCGATGTACGAGAGTGTATAGTAACAATAAAGATGAATAATCTGTTATAATACAAAACTGTTGAGACTATGTAGAAAAAAATGAAGTAACAATTACCAATCTAGTAGGCAACTTTGTTTTGTCTGGGTCAATGATTTCAAAGTTGTTATTTGACGTTTGTTATATTAAATTAATTATAAGTAGAGGTCGGATTTATATTCTCATAAAATCCTTAAAATTTGATGTTTCTAGGTCGTTAAAAATGGACCATATATTCTCTTAAAATTCTTTTAAAATACCAGAAGTATGTCATTTTATTTCCTTAAAAATGCAAAATATTCTATTAATATTCAGAAAAAAAAAAAAAAAAGGTAGGTGTAGTATATTGGTATTACTGATAAGTTGATTATTGGTTTTAGTTTTTTGGTTATGTTACGACTTACGGATGCGTTTATGTAGTACTAGCATAAACCTTACACTACAGTGTAACTTACAAGTTACAGTCCTGACCCGGCATTGCCTAGGTATGGTTGAATATTCGATAATCGATTCAAAGTCAACCCTCTCGTCTTTCAAAACATCCGGAAAGTTAAAACCTGAAGAGGACATAGGAAAATGAAATGGTGAGGGTTGTAAAAACCGCAAACGTCAAGCTGTTCTTTCACGGCGTTATCCTTATATTTTTTGCTCGTATGTATAAAGTAGGTAGTAGTAAGATCTATTGTTACCCAGCGTTGCAGTTGCAACGTATATTACGATTAACCCATGTATGAGTTTCATATTGATATTTGCTATTCTTAATCATTCAAAATGTATTGTAATTTAATTTCAGTGTTACTAATTATGAAATACTCCTTTTACCACATTTAAATACTTTTAGTGGGTAAATGTATTGATAAATATTCAATTATTTTGAATTATCAAATTTGAAACCCCTCAAAGTACTGTCAGAGCTCATAGACCTTTTATTAGAGGTACTGACTAAAAATTGGAGCATTTCTTATACCCTTAAAGTTGTTCACAGAAAAAAAGGTCGGAATCTCTCTAGGTCGTGTACTCGCGTGGATAGTTTAACGGAGTAACGACTACCGCTTTGGGTGGGTCACTGGTTTGGAAATTGTGGTTCAAACGTATTGTTTAATACCTGAAAGTTATCATTGTCTTCGAAAAAACAATTCTCAGCGAACTTAGTCATCAGGTAAACGTCCTGATAACCAAATTTAACAATAAAAAAGGTGAAAAATCGTATCCACGTATAAAGAATATTAATTTAAATTACATGTCAAAATTTCAATCCATTTTGACCATTATTTACAGTTAATACGATTTTAGTATTAATTTCACAATAGTGCGTACAATTTCATTGTTATTACCAAATTACTGCACCGTTTATCAATATTTTTTTTATACATTCTCAGAATCTACTGGACGCATTTTTTTAAAAAAATTTTTTTCATAACATATATTAATTTCAAATCTTAAATAACAAATTTGTTTGAGTTACGAATTTCTATCTAAAAGTAAGTCTAGTTTGGAAGAGGTGGTTCAAACGCGTAATTTAATACCTAAAAGCAATGATCATTGCCTTTGAAAATACGATTCTGATTGAGCTCAGTTGTCTAGCATATGTCCTGCAGGTGCATTTTTAAAAAATTTCTAAGTTCTATAATTAGCTCAAAAATTTTCGAAATCACTTGTAACTTTTAATAAACCTGTATCATACCTATTCAAATATTATGTAAAAGTGTAAATTCATTCCGATCATTAATTTAGGAGGCCAATTAAAGTACCTACTTACCTAATTAATTTTGTAAAGTATTATATGATTTTAAAAATTAAGAAGCCGGGAACTTTTAATTTGTTGTGGGTTAATCTGAAAGAGTGACCACTACGACATTGCAGTGGATCACAAAGCTGCCTAATTTCAACTCGATAAGACATTGGGTTGCGGCATAAACATTAATTATTAGATTTGAGAATGGAAGAAAATTTTAAAAAAAGTTGAAAAATAGAAAATATTTTGTTGGCATAATTCTGGCTTGTGTGAACGGATTTTGATTTTGTATAGGTGAACGATTTTTGATTTCTGATTATAGTATCTATATTTTAATTGAGAGAAATTTTGATAGTTTTTTTTGGCTGAAATATAACTGAACAAAAATGTTGTTTCTTTTATTTTTTACACATTGAATTTTCAAAAAATTGGATTTATCTTTGATTATAACAATTAGTAAACAAGTACATCAATCAAAATCCGTTTTTCTCAAGATTCTCAGTTTTGTCATCGGTTTAGGTCCCCTACTTTTAGTGAAGAGTCATGAAACATTAATACCTACGAGATTAAGAACATATTTACTTACTAATTTACCCATATATATTTGGTTTTAATATTAAAAAATTGGTTCACACGATTTTGGATTAGGTATACACGCTTTTATATTGTTATTTTGTCATTATGGTATATATTTTGACCATAATTTTTCTGAAGATTAAATGTCATACATTTTTCAAAATTTTCAAACTTTTTAATGTTTAAATAACAAGTTATGTAGGTTTTGTTTTAATAAATCTTATAGTTTTAAAACTTAAAACTCAAAACTTTTACACAAGCTTTAAAACAAATTTTAGATTCTGAGCGTAGCGATGAATGTATTTTAATTACAATAATGTTTTATTTTTAACTATAAACACTGAAAATTTTTACGGGTAAAGTGGTCCCATTGCTAAATGTAATAGCACTAAAAAGTTCGTAGAGTCGACGTTAATGGTACTTAATTTAATGCATTTTTTAGATTCTGAGCGTTAGCGAAGAATGTATTGTTTTTACTATAATGTTTCTTTCTTTTTCTGTGACTTTTAAGGGTATAAGGAATGCTCCGGCCTCCCATTTTTACGATCAATACTCCTATTAAAAGATCTTGGCTCTCTAATTGTACTTTGAGGGGTCTAAAATTTGAAAGTTGGAAAAAGTTAAAATCAATAAAGTCTGTCAAATTTGATGAAAAACGGTAAAAATCATGGAAAACGTGTTTTTTGTCATAATAGATTTAGTTTTTTGGCCATAATTTCCAAAATAATTGAAATAAAAAAAAAAACTTTTAAATAATATTTAAATAGATAAAACACAAGCTTGGTCCAATTTTCAAGTGATTTTGAAAATTTTTGAGCTAAGTATAGAACTTTCCATTATCTTTGTGGTTTTTGTTCGGTGAAAGATTTAATTTTTGAGAAAAAGTTTTAAAACTTTAACCCAAGGTTAACAACAAGTATATACATAATACACAAAAAAAGTTCAAAAATCCATAATCATAATTTTTTTTTTAGTCATTTAAAGTTGGAAAATCTGTAGGTATGACACTTTTGACTAATTTTTAGAAAAAAAATTGTATCTTGCACAAAGTTGTTATTTAGAATTGAAATTAAGATATATTATGTAAAAAAAAAATGTTCTATCTGATAAAAAAAAATTCAAATTAATCTGCCCAATAGATTCCGAACGTGTACTAAATCGTACTAACGCGTACTATAAAAAAAAAAAATAGTACAAAAAAAATGTTGAAATACGTTGCAATTTGGTTATAACAATGAAATTACGCGCACTATCATGCAGTTGAAACTAAAATTGTATTAACTCCTCAAATAAATGGTCCAAATGGTTTGACATTTTTACACGTTATTTAAGTTATTATTTTTTATACGTGGATTTTTGTAATTTTTGAACAATATTTATTGTTATTTTTTATCAGAACTTTTATACTAGAGCTCACTCAGAATCGTATTTTCGAAGGCAATAATTTATTGTTGTAATAATAAATTATAATCACAATATCCAAACCATTGACCTATCTAAAGAAGTGACCCACTCCAAAGCGTAATCACTACTCCAGAAAACTTCTCACCTGACCTAGAATTTACTTAATTTTACTATATGCAGTTAAAACAAATTTATAATTTATTGACCTTTGAGTTAAATAATTAGGTTTTAATTTTTAGATTAAATTACAATTTACAATGAGTTACTTGAGTTTTTGGCTCATGAGCTTGCTCAGAACCATAATATTTGTAATTGATTGATTGCTTCCAGACTGAATACAAGCATAAAGATAAAATATAACAACTAGCAAGTTCTATAACATATAAGTTTATAGTATTTACAAACAATACAACTTCTGAATCAGTGACTTACCAAAGTTAAGTTGCTACTCCAATAATTTTCCCACCCAACCAGTAACTAAACTTTTCATCCTTTTATTCATATAGTTGTTACATTAATTTTAAAAATGATTTCTAGACCACCAATGCTCCGTGAACATATTTCCTTAATTTAATATTGTGATTATATTAGTCAAAGTATGAGATAATATAATATTCAAAAGAGAAACTATATCACAGGTATTTTTTCTTAAAAAGGGAAGGAAGTACAAATAATTTCATATGTAATAATTAATATGTTATGTATTTATACGTATTTAAATATTTAATAAATTTAAATAAAACAAAACATTATTTTGCTTCTTACTACAGTAAATAAGATAAATTAAATACTTCAGAGGATGAATATTAACCGTTTTGAGTGTCACTTATAGATGATAAAAAAATGGATTTAGATTTAAAATTAAAATTTAAATATATCTTCTATTGTTTTTCTTAAAAAGTTTTTTGAAGTACAAGAAAATTATAATTTTGTACAGTACATAAAAATTTAAAATAGTTTTACTAAATTTAAAAATAAAATTCATGCAAAATAATATTATCCTTAGACTAATAATTGTCATTTGGCAAAATAATGATATTTTACACTTTAGGGTTAACTTTTTGGACCAAAATGTTGTTTTGTTTTTAACTTACCTAACTCACTAACCATTTATTGTACGTCAACACTTTATAAACTATCTTGTTCCTGACAATATTACCTAGGGTTTCAATTTTTTTTTTTTATTAGTACCATGATTTTGTTTCATATTGTGCCTAAGTATTTAAAAACAAAATAATTTTAACAAAATTGGTAAAATGCATGCATTTATTATAAAATAATTTACATTAAAGAAAATTCAAATCAAAACTAACTAATAAGATAAAACTAATTAGATACATAAAATTAAAACATGTATTGGATAGCATTTAATATTATTTAAATAGTAGAGGAAATTACATGATGGTGCACACAAAAAGTCCATTGACATTGGCGATAACAGCTAAAATTTAGTAACTGAAAAAAAGTTTTAAAAAATAAATAGTTATGCAAATATAATTATAAAAGCAAAACCATTAAAATGAATAATAATAAATAATATAATTTTCTACATGTTTTTTAAACCACTAAAAACATAAAAAATGCTTAGATTTAAATTAAATTTGAATTATTCTATTACCCAAAATCTTGATCAGATCCTTCATCATCATCATCATCAACTAAACAAAAACAATTAAAAAATATAAATTGAAAATGGGTAATCATGTTTTACTAGTATAGAGTGATGCAAAAAAATATAGGATTAATTAAAAATTATTTACAAGTTTCTTTTTTATTTCTACGAGTGTATGCCCTCCGTGAAGTTACTGGTCCTGGTTCAGCATCACCATGCATTAAGCTGTTCCTATATATTACCCAAGGTTGCCAATCTTCACTACGACTTGAAGGAACTGCAGACGTAATGTGTTTATCCAAATAATTAAGGCTAAACATCAAATAGAATATTTTATTTTAGAAAAGTTAACAAAATAATATTATAAATATGCAGCATACACAATTCGTTTATCTTGTTTAAGGAGTTTATTGGTAAATTCAGCAAGTATCTCCAAAAATGCAACATGAGGAGGGGGTACTGATGGATCATCTTGAGCAATACCTTCATCGGTCCCCACAGCAAATAAAACACCTTCACGATGTAAAGCTGCCATAGATTCGCGATTTTTTAACGCATCCAAACCAAATGATAAAGCAAATCGTTTAGCTAATTCCTTAAGTACGAAAAAAAAAAAAATTTTTAGGTCAATTCCAAATAAATAAATAGCTTAGTTTTAATCATACCTTTAAACTACTGAACTCTTGGGAAGTCCTTGAAATACGGAATGTGCCAGAGTTGATTTGCAGCTCTCTAAATGATGTGATTAAACTGACAACCATAGTTCTTGCACAAATCACTTTATTTATTTCACGAGCTTTTCCAATTGTTGTTTTAATTATATCACCGTACTCATTGTAAGACTAAAAATTAAAAACATCTTTCAAATAGTAAACGTTCATATTCAATTAATGTAATTTATACTTTGACATAATGTTTAAAAATATCTGCTGCACAGGTAACAGGAATCATTCCATACACAATTAGTTTACAATAAGAAGCTAGAAAGTTTCTTCTTTTATGTAATTCTTCAATCTTAGAATGTTCATCTTGAATACCTAATTATTAATTATTTAAACAAAAATTATGATAATGATCATTAATTAAATTCAGTTTTACTGTAGTAACCAATTATTTATTACCTTCTTCTTCATAAACAAATACATTTTTTTGAATAAAATTATTTAATAAGTCCTGAAGCTCTTTGTCTGAATCATAAACTAAATTTCCTAAGACTGGATTATGTTTAACACCCAATTGATTACAAAATACAACAAGCAAGTCGCATATTGATATATAAGCCTAAAAATAAGTTGGTTAAAAAAATATGAAACAAACATTACGCAAAACAATAAATACCTCTTCTTTAAACAATGGATTTGTGGAATGAGCCAGAATCCCACGAAGAACATCCATAAAGTCTAAAAGCTTAGTTTTAACTAGGTCAACTTTTTCTTCTATACCATCAGTTTGTCCACTTTCTAGAACAGTTTCAATGTTGTCTAACTCCCACATTGTAGCAAATAAACATGCAGATATGCTGTATTTGATAGCCTTTAAAAATTTGAAGTATATGAAATATACAAATTAAATTAAACATCAATTTTAAAATGTAGTTTACTTCTTCTGGTAATGGTTTTAAACCTTTGTGGGCCATTTTCAAATCATTAAAAATTAAATCCCACAAATTCCACGGTCCCAAGTTGTGACACGCATAAAATATAGAGATTTTTTTCATGCTATTTACTACATTGTAGATTTCATCATCATCCGGTTTTTCATTCTAAATATAAAATACAATGTACATTAAATGACAGTTTGATTAATACAGTTGTCAAACAAATATTTCAAAAGAATTATAAACTTGCTCCTTCTATAAGGTTATTCCAATCATCCATGGATTCTCGATGCTTATTTGTAATACTATCCATCAGAGTACTTTTTTGAACACTACATCTAGTGGCTAATGTAGAGTTATTTTTTGAACAAAGAATTTCCAATGTTTTAGCACAAGTTTCTAGAACCTCATCATGTTGATGCTTGTCAGTTACTAAGTGTATTTTTTTTAGTAATAAATCCAAGTTCTATTCATATAAATTAAATTGTTAAGCAGGTAATATAAAATGTTAATTATTTAATAAATAATAACTACAAACAAATACAGGGTTGTAGGATGAATAGCATTTATGGCATAAAATTAAATTTATTACATTTTGAATAGTTGTGCTTCAAAAATGTTTAAAACCTTGCTAAAAACTAATTATTATTATAGTTGTTTTGAAAATAAGAGGATAATTTTTGTGAAACAATTAGAATAATTTTTAGTAATGTTACCCATGATGTCAAACCAAACCCGAACTGAACTTTTTAAAATTTTTATGAACCTACTGAACTTATAACTTTACCGAACTTACAATTTATTAGTCAAACCCGAACCGAACCGAACTATCCAATTAAAATATTGAACTCGAACCAAACTTCATAAATAAAACAATACAATAATATAAATGACCATTTATATTTTATTATTAATGAATTATGTATATTTGCATAAAAATATACTATAAATAAAAAATGTGCATATACAAAATACATAATGTAGTTAAAATTGGTTGTAAATTGGTTGGTGGTAAATGATAATAACTATATAATTATTAATAAAAATCAATACATTTAAAAGAAAAATATGTAAATGTTACAATATTAAAAGTTATTACGAATTTTATCATCAAACGTTAGATGTTTCATTTTTACTTCTAATATACCTTCTATTTATATGGAATCGTGGTAGGTACGCAAACACAGTGGAGTAAAACATTATCAGTTTCGCAGCGCCCACTAATACACAATTATTTTGTCTATGGCATATTATCTATGGATACAATCCACCGTTGTGGTGTAAGCAATATATTATATACGCAAGACATAAGTGAATGTGCGCGTAATTTAAACTTCTGCAGAACAATGTCTATAATTTATCAAGTAGGTACCTCAATATAATTTTAAGTCTAAGTAAAGAAGGACTCCACATTTTTCCATTTATTTTTATCGTTTTTCGACAAAATAGGTACAAATTTTTTTCCTTTGGTTCGATATTTGAACTGAACTATTTTATGTTTAATTCGGTTTGAATATTTCCAATTTTGAGTTTGGTTCGGTTGAAAAATCAAACCGTTCGTAACATCACTAATAATTTTGTAACATATACATATATATGTACTATACATATATAGGACGGGCATTTTGAACAGGGCAATGTGAGTTGGTGAGTAGTTCCCAAGACTCAAGGGCCAGTTTAACTATCAATAAAAGTAAGGTTACAGAATGATATAAAATTAACGATGTTACTTGTTTTAAATTTTTGGTAAACAGCTTTTAGTTAGTAGGTTACAGCCTTGCATACAAACTAAACAATTTACAAATATTGATTATATAAATATACTTACTGATTCTTGTCTTGAAGTAGTATAAATATCTAAATCAAAGTACTGTGGAATAGATAGTAAATTTATAAGCTTGTCAGCATCTGCTCTGTACTTATCAATTAATGGCGGTAATACTTTTATAAAGTGTTCTGTTAGTATTTGTTTATCATCTTGAACATGTTTTATTTCTTTTACAGACAACATCTATTTTAAATGTAACAATACACAAAAGTTATAATGTTAGATAAACCATGCAACTTGTAATTAATATTATTCAAACTTTCATGTTTGTAGGTAAGTAAAAAGAATCTTAATTTAATAAACTTAGAAGTTAGAACAATTTAAAACTGACGATAACATTAAATTAATAACTTGATGTTGATATATTGAAAGGTTAAAAATGTTATTTTTGCATTAAAATTATATTCAAAATAATAAATTATTTACTTTTCTATTTGGTCCTCTTCCAACAGGTGCCTCGCCAGTTGCTGCTTGTTTAACGCAACACACCATTAACTCAATCAAACTTGTTTCTTGTCTATCATCCATTTTTTCTTCACTTAAGCCAGGCTCTTCAAGCAATAAATCCGTCATACATTCCCAGTCTTTCATCATTTCATTAGAATCAATGAGTGAATCAACTAAGTATGCGCCATGTTCGTGTAACTAAAATTTAATTTATCATATAAATTATGTAGTTAAGTTTACATTAAGTAAAATAATATTTTGACAAAACCTTACTTCTGATTCAATAAAGAATTGAACTAAGTCTCTTATTAGTGGAGTGTTTGGTAAACGTTTTTTCCCTCGTTTTGTTCTTAAAGTTTTTATACCTTCTTCAGGTTTAAATAATCGTTCATTTAAAAATTCTCCAGCAGCTTGAGCAACAGCACGATGTGAAGAATAAACAAGTTCATATACATGTTCACAATCTTTGTCGGATAAAATGTCACGATGATGTCTACATTATAATAGACAATTTACGTCAATTAATGGACTCAATATGTAAAAAACACAGTACATTTAATATACATTTATTGAAGTTAGTTTACTTTAAAATACTGATGACTAATCTTACAGCTTGGACTGCAACATCGTATTCTTTATCTAAAGTCATAGCAACAATTCGATCCTTAAACTTACTGGTGAATAGTTCCAGTTTGCTTTTTAAATCTTCAGAGGCATATAAAGGTTGCAATGCCTAAAGAAAATAATAAATTTTAACTAAGTGTATAATCTAAATAAGCAATGGTAAAATCTAAAAAAATAATAACCCATGAACCAACTATCTAAACAATACATAGAGAAAAGAAGATTTCTAAGAAAAGGATTTCTAGGACGTGTGTGTAGTTTGATGTTGTGAGTTACTGTTTTGTAAGGTTTAGATGGATGTTATAGATTAAATTTTTAATTTTTAATACTTTTTTTAAAATTTTTAATTTTTTTTTATTTATAATTATAAATTGCAAAATTACAAAAATGAAAATTCTGAGCAAAGCTTAGTTTGCTCTTTAAATAAAATTTGGTCATTACAATTCAAAAAGTATCTACACAATGTACAAATATGATATAATAACTTGAGAAAAATTTTTATAATCGATTTAAAAAAATATTTTTATTCCGTTAAAATTAAAATTTTTAAATAATTACTACTATCATTTTTAACTTTCATTAGTTAAATTTATTAGTGGTCTACATCTAGAATTGATTTAATTTTTTTAAAGTTTTATCATTTATATAAAAATAAATTTACTATAATAATACTATATTAAATTTGTATAACTTGTATATGAGCAAAATATGTTTAAAGCGTAAACTAAGCTCCGCTCAAAATTGTTATTTTTGTAAGCAATTTTTAATTCAATACTCTAATATAAAAATCCAACTGAAAATTGAATGTTTTATTTTTAAAACGCAGCTGAAAATCGACAAAAAATTCAAAAACATGTTTATACATCAATAAAAATTAGTTCAAACATTTCCTAAAAATTTTACTTCAATTAGACAATTATACTTATGAAATTAATACAATTTAAGTGCAGTCAACTGTGCAATTTCATTGTATTAACACTGTTTTATAAATCCATTTTTTGTATGCTTCCATAACTACTGGATGGATTTTTTTTTTTTAATGTATTGAAAAAGATGGCAAATTTTAATTTCTATAACATATTAAAGTTCCAAAACTTAAATAATAAAATCGTGTTACAACAAATTTTTCTCTATAAAAAAAAATTACAGCTCAAAAATGACTAAAAGACTTCGAAATTTGTATTAACCTTGTATGTTACCCATAAAAATTGTGTAAAAGTTTCTGCTCTTAGAAATCATTACTATGGAAGTTATGGTAAAATAAAAAAATTGATAGAATGAAGTAATATATAATATGAATTTCAATGATATAATTTGCTGTACTTATTACGGGTTTTTTTAAAGTTTTTAGGCAATAACTTATTGAAATTGAAAATGTTGAAGAAATAGGTAGTATAATGCACTAAGGATATAAGTTAGGCTATAAGAAAATGTTTCAACTGTTAAGATTGCAACAATACTCTAGGCACTGTCATCTCACAGATAAAAAAAGAAACAAATATACAAATACAAAAAAAAAAAAACACACAATCATTATAAGTAAAGACCGGATTTTGCATAAAATGCATGTTGTTTTTTTCAACATCATATATATGCAGTCAATGAGTGTCACACAAATCATTACTTGATTGATTAAATATCAAAATTTTATACTGCATATTTTTGCATATTCTGACGTTAATGCATGTTCTGCATATTTTTGCATATTTTAACAAAAACCGTACACATATACAAATAAAAACACAGATCATAGGTACGTTTATATAATATTATAATATCAAATATTTTACGTCTCAAAGAATATTCAGACGCTAAAAATAGTTCCATAGGTTGGTTGTATGGGTTTTATAGTGGAGACATGGCTTTACCTCTTTTATCTAATCTTGTTGATAAAATTCCCTAAACATAATTTGTACAGCAACATATTATATTACAACCACTTCTACATTTATCTAATCTTGTTGATAAAATGCCCTAAACATAATTTGTACAGCAACAACATTGGTGACATTAATGATTTAATTAATAATGGAAAAAAGATTTTCTCAAAGGCTCCGTATAGAATTCAATTATATAAAGAAATGTTGCCAAATACACATTTACCACCGCAGCCAATAATTACCCGTTGGGGTACTTGGCTAGAGTCAGCCTTTTTTTACGCAGATCATTTTGAAGAGTTCAAAAATGTGATTGAAAACTTAGAAGATAATGCAAAATGCATTCAAAATTGTAAATCAATTTTTAATAAATTTAATGTAAAATATGATCTTGCTTATATTAAAGCAAATTTTATATGTATCGTTGAAAGTATAAAAAAGCTTGAAACCTCAAATTTGTCCCTTGTAGACTCATTAAAAATTTTAGAACAAGTGGAAAACTCTGTTAATAAACTTCCTACTAGTGCAAATAGTACAATAATTAAAACAAAATTTAATAACGTTTTGAATAAAAATAAAGGAATAATGGTTTTAAAAGAAATTTCGAAAATACTTCAAGGTGACAGTGCTAATTTCGACGATTTATCAGTTCCAAATTATTCGCCGGATATACTAGCAAATTTTAAATATGCTCCAATCACCAGTGTTGATGTCGAACGCAGTTTTTTGTCATACAAGTACATTCTTACAGATCGCCATAATAATTTCATGGAAATAAACATGGAACATACTTTGATAACTTATTGTTTTTCAAATTAATAATTCGCTACCTTCAATAAAATTGTTCGTACTTTTTTCCTATTTATATCAGTATATCACCAATGTATCTACTATTTAATTTAAATAAAATATTTTTTACAATATATCAATGTTTAAAAATTAAATTAAAATTTAACAAAAAATTAAATTTTTGTACTATATTATACATGTAAATTTTTGTTTATGAAAAATGTAATAAAATTATTAAACAATTATCACTGCAAAATTAAAATCAAATATAAAATTGAAATTTTATTTTGCATGTTTTGCATTTTTTTCTTGCATATTTTGACTTTTTTTAGTGCATGTTTGCATGCATATTTTACAATTTAAAATGCATATAAATCCGGTCTTTAATTATAAGCATTTTTGCTCTGATCAGAATGTAAAAATAGGGAAACACGGGAGACACAATGCCGTGTTCAGGAGGGTTGTAAGTTGGAGTAGAGACTACAATTTTGAAGTCACTGATGTGGATAGGCTATTGAATTGTTTGCAGTTATATACTAATTTGTAAAAAATTATAAATTATTAACAAAACAAATATTCTGAATTAACTCAGTTAAGTTAGTAAACATTGCATCTTGAAAGTTATAATTTTATTTTAAAACATAAAATTAACAGTTAGTGATACACTACAACTAAAATCTAAAATCCAAAAAAATATAAATTATAATTCCCAAAACAATGAACATTGTAGGGAGCTAAAAAAATTATTTTTAGATTCTGAGAGTAGCAATGAGTTGTGTGATGTATTGGTTTTAATATGATGTTTTTTTTTTACAACAATGAAATTACAATAACTTCTTCAATAATGTTCAGATATTAACACTTATGCCCGGTTTCTGGTAACTCTACTTTATCGCATGATATTTTAAGAGGTTGTAGATTTAAGAGTTCAAAATTGAAAAGTTTACAATCAAAAACTAAGAAAAAAATGTTAAAAATTACAGCAAACGTGTTTTTGATATAATTGATTTAGTTTTTTTGGCCATAACTTCCAAATAATAATTGGAATAAGATGAAACTTTCTCTAAAACTTTCATTAAAATTTATAAGATACAGGTCTAATATAAGTTTTAAGATTTTGAAAATGTTTGAGCCAAGTACAGAGTTTACAAATTTTCAAAAATATAAATTTTTTTTGTAATTTTTGTTTGATAAAAATTTAATTTTACATATAAACAGTTTTGAAACTTTAATACAAGGTCACCAAAAGTGTAAATCCATACACTACTGGAAAATTTTGAAAATCATTTGTCACAATTTTTTTTTTTAGATTTCAGTTGGAAAATTGGTTATACCTGTAACTTATTTTTGGAAAAACATTTGTAACTCGCATAAATTTGTTATTTAAAATTTGAACGTTAAATATGTTATGTAAAACATAATTTGCTATCTGCATTAAAAAACTTAAAAAAAATCTGCTCTGCAGTTTCTGAAAGCATATAAAAAAGTATTGATAAAATGGTGTTATTTTGATTATAACAATGAAATTACATGCATTGATTCTTAAACTGTAATATTTCTTCAAATAATTGTTTGGATGGTTTGAAATTTGAACACGTAATTAATTTACTTAATACATAAGTACAAATTTTGTAATTTTTTGACCATTTTTAGAAAAATTCTAAAAAAAAAACACTTAATTACTTGAAGATTATGACATTTAATATTTTTTAATGGGTTTTTTAGTATGTTTTAAAATAATTTTCTCATGATAAAATTAAGATTTCAAACAATTATGACTGTTTTCACTTTTATTAAATTTGCGTCTAGTAAGATAAATGCTAAAGTTATGGCACAATTTTTATAGGTAAACTGAGCTCACGCAGAATCATTATTTTTGTAAGCAATTGTAAATTGCTTACAACATTTAAATTATTATGTACAATTTCTTAATAAATCTTCCAAAATAGTGACTTATAGCATCATACTACACATGCCACACCTAGAGTGATTCCGGTGTTTTTTTTATCATTTTAATTTTAAACCTATAGGTGGTTACTATACCCTTTTTTTTTTAAAATTTTTATATTTTTGGTATAGTTGTATCATTCAATTTTGAACATTCTGTATTTAAATAAAAAATGTAATTAATTTTCAAAAAATTTGCACACTTCTTACCTGCAAACATTTTAATCGCACTTCACCAACTTTGTCATGTAAAGTCCAACCAATATACTTCAAATATGAGTCATCCAAAAAGTTTTGATGAAATTTTTTCATCCAAACTCCAATTTCTGCCATACATATAGCTCTGATTTCAGGTAATGTATCCCTGAAATAGTTTATAATTTAAAACAATTAGCTACTAGTATTTTTTATCTTACATTGACACTTGCCTATATCTGTGAACAAATACAGATTTAAACATGTATGTCAACATGTTTTTAATTTCATCCATATTTTCTTCAAGTTCTTGTCGTTTGGCCATTAATGACTCTAAACGATCACTTGCTCTTTTATCTCGGGCTTTTTGACGCTCTGCTTCATACTGACGTTGAGTATTATCCAAATTAACAGAAACAATTAAAGCCACATCAACTAGAGCAGTCATTAGTTTCATAGCTGGAAATTAAGGAAACTTAGGTTTTTTATACTATCTTTGCAATTTTGAAGCAATTATAATTACCAGCAAGAGTAGCTGTGTGTCTAAAAGCTCGAACTTGAGAATCTGATAAACCAGTTAAAAGTGAAATCATGTTATCCATTAAATATTGATCATATATAATAGAATATTGGCATTGTTTCACAAGTTGAGCAACAAAATCACAAAAATTTGAACGAAATTTTTTCCATTGAACACCACTCATAATAAGAGGATATTCTCCACTTTCCTAAAACATAAACACACAGTATAAATCAAACCATTTACAAGACAAAAACAAAAACATTCATAAATTTAAAATAAATTTTACTTCATCAAATTCTTCAGTCATTTTTCTAATTATAGCTGCATGTTCCATATTTTCTGACATGTCTGGTGTAATAACACCTTTACAACCAGCAGCATTAATAAAGAACTGCATCAACACCAAAAGAGCTTCATCTTTGTTCATCTTGTATTGTTCAATCCAATCATCAACAATTACCTAAATTTTTATTGAAAATATATAATGAAAATATATATGTATTACAATCTGTTCCAACCAGCCATCGTCTATGCATTGTTTGATACATATAGTGGCTTTTGTTACTTGACGTTGCTTCTATCTAATTTACATTTTAACACTTTTGATCAATTAAATATTTTATTATAATCTGTTTTTAATTTTTACCCCTTTAGATTGAACTTTTAAAAACCCCTTAGTGTATCAATACATCAAGAAAAAAAATCAAAAGAGGGCTTATGATGATAAGACAAAACAACTGACAAAATTTCATATTTATAGCTAAAGCGGTAATTTTTTGGAAGTGATTTATAAAAATCTGACCAAATAAAATGTTTTTACTCTTTTTGTCCACTTATAGGGGTTCAGTTTTGGAAAATGCTATAAGCTAAATATCAAAAAAATTTGAAAAAAAAAAAAAAGAATGTTTTAGATTCAGAATGATGTGTCTGTGACATGCATAGAGTCTAGCATATTGCTCCGATATTGACGGTTAGTCACGAGCTCACCAAACTACCCACGTCACCTTTACTGATTCCGGCTTTTTTTAATGTTTACCTCTTTCTCTCCATTAGGGATTAAATTTTCAAAAATCCTTTCATAGAGGATGCCTACGTCATAAAATCTATATGTATTCCAAATATATCTATTGGTTTTTTATTCTTACCTACATACTATGTTTAAATTTCTTATATTTATGGATAGGTAAAGGATTGCAAAACTTATTTGGATACAATTTATTATTTTTATTTATAATTAATATGTATTAAAATTATTTCTTTATCGTATACAATATAATAAATATTAATAATAATTCATTTTTTTTAAATATACATTTTTTTCTAGATTTTAAGTCAGCAAAATTTTGTATTGCTTTGTTTAGATCTAATTTAGAAACTATATCATTTTCTATACTGATTAATGCCAAATTGTTGAGACGTTCTTCTGTCATTGTTGATCTCAAGTACGTTTTTATTAACTTTAATTTGCTCGAATTTTTCTCGCAGCTTGCAGTAGTTACAGGAATTGTCATCATAATTCTTCAAGCGACCCATAAGTTTGGTAAAGTATCTTGTAATTTGTTATCATTAATAAATGTAAAGATTTCCAATGGACAGCTATCTTTTTTTAGAGTATAATGATCTTACAATCTCAAATTCACTACACAAATCTATACCATTCAAATCGCACTTTGTCTTATCTTTATTCTGATCGTTAAGTTTTAAATATAGATTTTTACACAATTTTAATAGATCTTAGTGGCTTTTATTTTCTTTTATGTTGTACAAAAATTCCTAAGTATCATTAAATTCTTTATTTTTTTTCAAAACGTTCAGAAATTGAAGATATTGCTTGGTCTAATATGTTATTAAATACATGCTGTTTGAAATATAATAATTCTGGGTTTTGGGGTTCTGAAACTTCGTCTCCAGATTTGTAATCAAATTGTTTTTTCTACGTATTACCCTACACGAGTGACTCTAAATTTCGATTCAACACTTAACTGTAAAGCTAATTTTAATATAATAATAGAAACTGGAAAGTCACGTATAATCTATACAAAAAATTATATAACAGAATATTCTGCCATGGATAATTTAGTCATTTAGAAATATTATTGTAAATTTGAAAAAAAAAATTTTTTTTTTTTTTTTCTTAAGAATTATACAATCTATACAAAAAGCACAATAAGTGTATGTGAAGAGAGTAAACAAGCAGGAAATTGGAGTAAGAAGTCACCCATTAGCAACACTTACCTTGTGCACACATTAATTTACCTAACTATGGATTTGGTGGAGAGGAAGAGAATGTTTTGAATTAATATTGCACTAAAATTCATAAAATATTCGTATATTAAAAGCGCCCCTATAAAAGTAGTGCCCCGGGCAACCGCCCGGTTCGCCCGAATCTTGGGCCGGCACTGCCTGTCCACCTCACAACTACACATCAGTCCAACGTCTTTTATCCTTAGAAAGCCTCATTGATTGTCAACACTCAGCTAACATATCACTCTTACATAATTTACTTTTCTTTAAAATTGATACCTCTGATTCACTATCTCGAGTCTTTTTTATAACGTCCCCCGTAGCGTGCATGATCACCTGTCCCTTGCTATATTCCATTCTCCTTTTCTAACTACTATCTTAACACACCAATCATTGTCTTATGTGTATAACTAATACTGACCCTTCTTTCTCCCTTTAAAATAAGTCTTGTTTTGGTGACTATTTGCGTTATTGTACTATAACTACACCTACCTGATTTGTCTTAAAATCAGGATTGTACAATTACCTTAATTTACTATATCTTATCATGTATGTATAATATTTCTTAGTATTTATCAAATATATATATCTAATTGTTTTTAGGCCTCGGCCTGTAATGTTTTATTAAAATTAAAAAATATTTCTAGCAGTTAGGATACCAGCATTTTTTGATAATAAGTAATTAGTAATAACTAAAACATAACTGTGATTTTTAACAACATGAAGAATAAATTAAGTACAATACAATTAATATTGTACAATAAAACTAGGGACTGAAAAAAGTGTAAAGGTAATTTTCACAACAATAGTTGTTTTAGCTCACTTGCAAAGCAATTCGACCATTTCTTATTGCACCATACAAAGTTCCATCATTTTCAAGTTGCAAATCTATAGGTTGTACGGGTACAATTTGCTTTTTTGATCCAGGAGGTCGGCCAGGAGGTCTTCCAGGTTTACGCTTTTCCGGTTTCTTTTCAGGTGGTGGTGATGGTGACATATTAGACCTTTGAGGAGGATATTGTGCTCCTACAATTATACACAAATAAACATCAATTATTAAATAAACAAAATTATAATATGCGCATATTTATACCTCTAGTTCTTGCTCTTGTTATTCGACCAGTGCCTGGAGAGTTACCAATAGCACCACTTGTTGATGGAATTTGGTTTTCTAAATGTAAATTAGTCATTGCATCATGGATGGGCATTTGTGGAGATTGATGTCCCTGCATACTTGTTTCATCATGAATCGATGGGGAAACTTGAGAATGTGGACTTTCATACGTTATCTGTGATTGCTGAGGTTGTTGAATAACCGGCATTTGTTCATAATGATTTTCTGACATTCCTGGTTCTTGATAATGGTCCATGCCAAAGACATCAGACCTAGAAATGTGCCCGTTAGTAATATTATGTATTAAAAATTATAGTTTATACATTATATCACATCCACATAGTTAAATAAATATTTTTACATACTGGACATCCAGGTTATAAATTTTAAAGTAATTTTATATTATGGATATCCAGTTCATAAAATGAATAATATTTTGATGAACTGAACGTACAAATGGTAGGTTATGGTTAAGGATGGTGTAGGTAATTTGTTCAGATTATGAAACACGACAGTTTGAAATAATGATTAAGATTATGAACCAGGGGAATACTTCCAGAGCTAAATATTGAGTTTTACATGTGTGCATAGACAAAATTAATTTAAATTTTTTTTTCCTTTTTTAAAAGACGACGTAAAGGAAAACACATTTGTCTGGCCTGCCTCTACGCTGACATAATTTATGGAATAGCAATAAAACATTTATGTTGGCCCATTGCTTTTAACAAAAGGGAAGTGCACACATCTTTGTATACATACCCCGGAGTTCTGTTTAGCCTTCAGCTCACAGATAAAATAAAATAATTGCGCACATATTTGGCCTTTCCTGTTCTTATAGTCCATCTTCATTCATCCCTCTTGACATCTGGCTTTCTCTCTCGGCCTTCTGTTTGGCTGTTAGGATGTCAGACACCATTTAAATGAATGGCTCTATTTGCTCTTTTGCTTCTGCTACCAATTCTTTTTTCTGACTAGCATCCGCAGGAAAGTATAATAATATAATGACCATTTATGCCAAAAAATTTCTATAATTTATTAAGTAGGTATCTCTTAATTATAATTTTAAGTCTAAGTAAAGAAGGATTCCACATTTTTCCATTCCTTTTTATTGTTTTTCAACAAATTAGGTTCAAATTTTTTTTTCTTGATTTGATATTCAAACTGAACTATTTTGTGTTTAGTTTGGTTCAAATATTTTCAATTTTATGTTCAATTTTTACCTAACACCCCGGGGGTTCGATTTGTTTTGGTTCAAAAACAGTTTGTAACATCACTAGTATAAACGAAGCGTGTCTCAAAAGTAAGATCTCCATAATTATAATAATCGAAATAAGCTTTATTCAAAATATGTTTTACATGGGTATACATACAGTAGTTATAAGTTATTTTTCCACATAATCGCCATTTACTTGGATGCATTTTTCAAGGCGCACTGGAAGTTTTTGTATGCCAGCCTCATAGAAACTCGCCGTCAACTCCTTATTTAGATATTGGGTGACTTCTGTCTTCACTTCTTCATCTGTCTCTAACCGTTTTCCTCCCAAATGTTTCTTTAAGTTCAAGAACAAATGGTATTCGGATGGGGCAAGATCTGGGCTATACAGGGGATGGAAGATCACATCCTAACCAAACTTTTCCAAAAGAGCTTTTGTTTTACGGGCAACGTGGGGCTGGGCATTGTCATGCAAGAGACAAACCCCCTTCGTCAGCATGCCTTGTCTTTGATTTTGGATGGCTCTGTGAAGTTTTTTCAAAATCTCACAATACAAAGCTGCATTAATGGTAGTCCCAGTTGGCATAAACTCAATCAAAATAACTCCTTTCCTGTCCCAAAAAACAGAGACCATGACTTTTCGAGCAGACTGCGTCACTTTAAACTTTCTTTTTTTCGGTGAGCGAGAATGTCTCTACTCCAGTGACTGTTGTTTGGACTCAGGGGTGAAATGGTAAACCCATGTCTCATCACCCGTTACTATGGAGTCTAAAAAAATCTCTCCTTGTTCGGCATAACGAGACAAAAATTCTCGAGAAGTCTCAATGCGTTGACGCTTATTGATCGATCAACATTTTAGGCACCCACTGAGCACAACATTTGTGATAGCTCATATCATTAAAAAACCTTTGAATGGAGCTTTTTGACAACTCAAATCTTTGTTCGAGATCTCGATTCGTCACTCGTCGATCTTCACAAAGCTCTCTTTCAATTTGTTCTTTCAACTCGTCTGAAATTGAAGGTCTCCCGCTTCTTTGTTCATCATGAACCTCCGTCCGACCTCTTGAAAATTCTCTACACCACTTTCTAACATTTTTTAAAGACATGCAACCCGTACCATATGTTTTACAAAGTTTTCGATAATGGATATTGGTGTTTCACCCTTTGAATGCAAAAAACGAATAACGGCGCAAAGTTTGCATTGAGCATACACGGGAATAGAGGTTGCGGCGGCCACATAGAAATGTCCATATTAAACACGTGTCAGACGCAAACTAAACATTGGATCTAGTTGAGCCATCTCTTGTTGGAAAGAGTACGACCGACACTATACAACAGTGTTACCAAGTTTGAAAAATTTATTTATTTCTGGTTCTAGGAGCATGGAGACCTTACTTTTGGGACACGCCTCGTAATATTAAATATAATATAGTAATTACCTATACAAATTTATTATAATATGAATTTAACAAAATTAATAGAATAATAGTAGTTAGGTACCTAAAAAATATATTAAAATGTTATTTTCGGTCCTTTAATTTAAACCTTCAAGACCCAAATTATGTTAAAACGGAGAAAGAAAATTTTGTGTTTTTATTTTAAATCACGCTAATTAGATATTTTTTTCCAGTTTTTTTCTAAATTGTTTGATCAAAAACATAATATTTTAGTATGAAACTTAATTGTGCATATTTTGTAATTCTATCTTTAAATCTATTTAAATCTGGTTAAAATGTTTTTATTTTAAAATTAATTTATAAATTTAATTCATACAAAAATTATACAAATAAACGTATTATTACTTTAATAATCATTTAGTACCTATTTTGGTATACATCTAATTATTTACTTAGTAAATTCTAGCTTTTTCATAATTTTTTTAAACCATAGAACAATACCAAATCAGATAATATCAGATTTAAAATTGTATTGGCAATGATTCCAACGTTATATACCTGATATAGATAATATTTACCTAGTATAGTTGGAATAATTGTATTAATTGGATGTGCTTCAAATGAACTAAATTTCCATAGTGGTTAAAGGGGAGGAGAACACAGAACACTTGTTCCTTTTACTTCAGACTAAATTATAGATCATTCCTCCCTTAATTATTTTCCTGTAATGGGTATAGGATCATCATGGTTAAAATTAATACTAAACCTGCTATTACAACGATTATCCAAATATACATGCCAACATCAGACAATGACGAAGAACTTGAAGAAACTTATGATAAAATAGATGAAATAATGGCGATGACTAAAGCAGGGGAGAATGTTATAATCCTGGGCGACTGGAATGCAGCAGTAGGCGAAGGGAAAGAAAGTAACATAACGGGTAGTTATGGCTTGGGAACCAGAAATGAGAGAGGGGAACGACTAATACAGTTCTGTACACAACACAAATTGACAATTGCAAACACTTTTTTCCAACACCATAAAAGAAGATTATATACCTGGAAGAGGCCGGGAGATACAGAGATACAAGTGGAGTATATTATTCGATATTCTAAAATCAATTGGAATTAAGTATTACGACAGACGATGCATATATAATTTATACAAAAACCAAACTTTATTAATACGTATAGATGGAAAAGAAGAAATAGCAAAAATTAAAAAGGGTGTACGACAGGGCTGTAACCTATCACCCATGCTGTTTAATCTATATATTGAAGAAGTAATGAAAGAACTAAGAATAGAAGTAAAGCAAGGAGTTAGAATAGGTGGAGAAACAATTAACGCTCTGAGATTTGCTGATGACATCGCTTTCTGCGCAGAAACAGAAAATGACCTGCAAAATATTTTAACTAAGGTCAATAAAATATTATGGGACAAATATGAAATGTGATTAAATAAAAAAAAGACAAAGGTTATGGCGTGCAGCAAGACAAACCCTGCTCAACTTAATATATACATACATAACGCACGCACAGAACAAGTACAACACTTTAATTACTTAGGAAGTAAAATAACGGAAGATGGCAGTTGTAAAGATGAAATTCTAAGTAGAATAGCGCAAGCGAAGAGGGCTTTCCAGAATAAAAAACACCTATTAACCACTAATAGTGTGGCCTTAGAGGTAAGGAAAAGGTTCTTAAAAACATATGTATGGAGTATTGCCCTATATGGCAGTGAAACTTGGACAATCAGTACAATAGAGAAAAGAAAACTAGAGGCCTTTAAAATGTGGTGTTATCGTAAAATGTTAAGAATTAAATGGATTGATAGAATAACGAATGAAGCAGTACTAAATAGAATAAAAGAAAAGAAAATACTATGGCATACCATAAAAGTTAGAAGAACTAAAATGATAGAACATCTACTACGCCATGAGAGTATAACAAAAACCGTCATAGAAGGCGAAGTTGAAGGCCATATAGGAAGAGGAAGACCAAGGATGGAATACACGAAGCAAATTATAATTGACATAAGGAAAAATAGTTATAAAGAACTAAAGGAATTGAGTAATGATAGGGAAGCATGGAGAACTGCAGCAAACCAATCTAAGGATTGAAGACTGGGAGAAGAATGGGTAACAATAGGACACTGCATTAGCATAATAGCAAAATATAGCTAATAGAATGCAATGATGGTCAAAAATGAAACATGGTCAAAAAATAATATTAACAATAGACCCTCTTCACATTTTTTTAATTCCAAATTAAACCTTGGATGTCCCATAATACACAATTTTGTTATATTTCATAACCTGGAAAATTACACAATCTAGAAGTTCAGTATGTGAACATATTATTAATTTCATGAACAGGATGTCTTTTTATGATATCCATAATACAAAACTTTGTTAAAATTTAAAATCTGGACATATTTCATAATTTGGATTTCCAGTTCGTAAAAATATTGATTTCACTCAGTGGATACAACATAAATATATTATAAATTCTACAGAATTAATATTTTTTTATACCTTGGTGTTTGAACATTATGATAATTTGCATAAGGGTTGTAATGTTCTTGATAATCTGATCGGCTAGGAGTCATAGGACTTGGGTGTATAGAGCTGCCTGGTGTTGATGGAATATCATATTCCATTGGAGGAGGATCGTCCATACGAATTCGTTTACCAATGCTTCGATGCATTATTGTTTTTTGATCTATATTAACATAATAATAAATACCAATAAATTCCTATTGTTGTTTAAATAGCCTTAATTTAAATAAGTGTAGGTAATTTAATATTATATTAAACATAATCTAACAGGCATAAATGCTTGTACAAAGAAACATTTACTAAAAACGGTTTGTAAAAAAGGTTGTACCACAGAAAATATTGTATTATACCAAGTCAATGTATATTGTACTCAGTCATTAAATATTATTAATACTAAAGACTAAACTCTTAATTATTAAATTAATAGTTTATTTTTAAGGCAATTATAAGAAGTTAAAACTTTTAACTTAAAAAAGTAATTACATATCTGCACTCTACAGTTAACATAACTCTTAAATATCTAATAACGTATTTCAATTCTATGAATTTTGCTTGTTTGATTTGGATTTGATAAAGTATTAGAATAATTTGGTTCGGTTTGGGTTCGAATTAAAAATTTTATGTTCGGCTTGATTTCAAAAATCAGGGTTCGTAAAATCACTACAAGCAACCTATTTTAACTTAACTAACTTGTTTATCAACCTTATTTGTAAAAAATATTTGTTTGAAATTCAGGTTTCCAACGTTTTAAAATCAATGATACAAAAATAATTGGGTAATCAAAGCAATGGAATACAAAATGGGTGTAGGTATGCAAACTTCAAAAAAATTTCCAATTAAGTATTTACCTTTATTAAATTAGAGAAAAGTAATAGATATTGTTAAAACTACTCAAGTTATAATATAATATTATTATATTATTACTATAGGCACAGGTACATATTATTATTTTGTTTGGCGTCCATCTAATTTGATGTGAACAATATACTATCAAATTGGATTTTTAAACAAAAATATGTAAAATATATAGGTAGGTTAATATAATTATTGATAATTTAAAAGTGTATGAAATAGTATTATTTGTCTGATAAGTATAGTATAGTTATTTTAATTGTTATTTATATAATATTATATGTATACAATGCATGATAAAAAAACAACAAATAAAATGAAATTTGTTAAGCGGCAAATAATGTACATAAAAAAATAGAGGTAGGTCAACTTATCAAAAATTTCTCGCTAAAACTTCTGTACTAGTTCTGTACTACTAAGACTAAAAACAGTAAAAAAAAAACAAAAAAATTGGTAGGTACTTACCGAAAATCAATCGATTGAAAACAATTTAAATTACACACACGCCGCGTACTTTGAATTATACACCAATAATTAACACCTTAAAAAAAAGTAAAAACAGTATACAATTTTATCATTCTACAGCACGGCGTCAATGTTTATAAAAAAACAAAACAAAATAGCTGGGTATTTTTTTTTTTTCATAGGTATAAAACTACGAACTGAATAAAATAATGTACTCCTACCTTGGTAGTTGGTACAATAATTATCATGTAATTTGTAAACAACTCAAAAAGATAAAGAAATTTTAACAATTCAAAGCGCACGATTATAACAGATTATTATCTTTATAAACATAAATAATAAAAAAATTGTTTATTATCTATGTATATAAAACCATGGCCATGTATAAAACAAAATTCTTTTCACTGATATTAAAATATTTTTATTTATGATTGTCTTATATTTTTTGTTTTATATATCTGTGTTATTACCTAACCTATAACTTCGGACGCTCGCTAGAAAGCGCGCTTCACCAAGGGAGGAGGGAGGTCAAAAATCCCCCTCACCAACCGGTCATAACTCCGAATGTTGTTGGTACTTACCGCAAACGTGGTACGTACTATATATTCGTTTGTTGGTACCTACCTACAAAAAAATAATACAAAAAATATATTATGAATTCAGTATCAATGGGAAGAAAAAAAATGATTGGGCGTCGTTAGTGCCGTTGAACGGCTATTGGACATTGGCTTTTGTCCTGTTGAAAACTCGGCCGTAAGTCAATTTTGGTTGGATGCGCTACTTTGAGCGGCAAATGAATCTATTTGGATCGTAAAAATTATAGTATACATAATATTAAAATGTCGATGTACTTGGTAAATCCGTGAGTAATCTCTTGCGTTGTTACTTCAGCATCGTAATTAATAATAATAATTAATATCAATATTATTAATTTTAAGATCGGCAGAAGAAGAGGAAGATAATCCTGCTGAAGAGGGTTCTAACGCCATAACAATATCTGTAGAGGATAGTCAAACGTGCAATGTGGTTGCTTTAAATCAATTCTGGCCCAAAGTCATAGAGGATATCAGAAAAATTGGAACAGTGAGATTTGTGTATTTATTTTGTTCTATAATTATTTATGTTTGATTGTTATCACATGATTTCTTTACAAATTTAGTTAGACTTAAAAACACAAGCACTACCATTAGCTAGAATAAAAAAAGTAATGAAATTAGATGAAAATGTGAAAATGATTAGTGCTGAGGCGCCTATGTTGTTTTCAAAAGCGGCAGAAATATTTATTAATGAATTGACTCTCCGTGCATGGATTCACACTGAAGACAATAGACGCCGAACATTGCAGAGAAATGATATTGCTATGGCAATAACTAAGTATGACCAATTTGATTTCCTTATTGATATAGTGCCGAGAGAAGAAGCAAAAGTTATTACAAAAGGTATTGCTGATGTTAAGACTACACTTAATCCTGAACAAGTAACTATCAAATGTTATTGCAACGTATTAATTGTTTAGTATTTACTTTTTTACTACCTATTCAACAAATCATTATTTGCCCAAATAATGATTCAATATTCATACAATGTACCTTGATAGTTTTTAATTATTTCATTAGCTTATATTTTTGGTTAAAACTAATAGTATAAATAAAAAATGCAACATTGTACCAAATTATACTATTTAAATTCTATATATAGGTGAGTTGTACATAGGAGATTAGTTCATTGTTCATTTATTAGTTTAATGTTAGGTAAATGATTTATTACATCTAGTTTTTGTAAGACAAGTTAATATTATGTGGCAGTTTAATTTGCGTAGTTGATAACTAATATTATAGTAAGCCTAACTACATAATTATGTAAAAAAATAAGGTTTTTCCATTACAGACGACTGTAAATAGTAAAATATTAGAAGATTGCTAGGTACCTACCTACTACTAATAATTTAGTTTTACTTGAGATTTGTTTTAATTGTTACTACTGTTTATACAATCTTGATGCCAACACAGGAATAACAAGATACATTTTTGATATAACTCCTTTAATAATAAAACAATTTTACCTACCTTATTATTATAACATAAATATTTTTTACACTAATGAATTTTACAATATATCTTTATCATTTTTAAAAGTTACCCACTTACCCAATTTAATTAATTGATGAAATTCTAATTAGTCTTTTTTTTTTATTTTGTATACTTATCTCTAGGTTCAGTATTATTTTCACCTTGCTCAACAACAACAAGCAAATAATGCTACACCTTCTAGTGCTGGCCAGACAATTCAAATATTACAACCTGTTACTAATCAAGTAGTTACTTTAGCAAATGGTACTCAAGAACAAGTAAATATTGAAAATGTATGTGATATTGTTGTTTTTTAGTGTTTACTAGGCCAAAGTGATTCATAATTTTTAAGTACCTTCCTAAGTTATATGCAGTTCAAACTTCAAAACTAAATTGTATACTTGTGAAAAGTCTTATTTTACATTTCAAACCTCTATTAATGGTCTATATAGTTGTAGTTAATAATTTAGTAAATTTAATAATTTTAATGATAATAATTTCTATTCAATTTTCCATTTAGATTTCTAACAATACATCAAATATAACAACAAATACTTCAAGTACAGTAACTAGTACTCAACCACAAGTCTTACAGTTACAAAATAATACACAGGCCTTGAATACCAATTCAAATAGTGTTCTTCAGTTGGTACAACAAGTTATTACTCCAACTGGTGAAATACAACATATACCTGTAAGTTATTAAAGAAGTATACCTACTATAAACTATAAGGTATTATTGACACAGTGCTTGTATCTCCTCAACTGTGCCCATGTCACCCACCTAAATTGTAAAGTATTATTGTTTAGCTAATCAGTATGCGGCGTCCCAGCAATTTGGTGCCAGGTTTGATTTCAATCTCCGCAAAAAACTTTTTAGCTAAATTTCTGATACTTTCCTGACTGGCCCACTTATGCACGTTGCAGTGTTATTATTTTGCTTAATGCAAAGATATAAAGATATAACTAGGAAATACATGCGGATACCTGCATGCAATATTGAGCGCAGCGTATCACTATTCTTTTTTCGGAAACAGTTTAGTGGCCCTTAAAAGGGCCGTTTTGATGGAATTTTTTTAACGAGAAATCTTTAAAACTCGATCCATTTCTTCGACATCAATCGATGATTCAATAAATGCCTTTCGTGCTGCCTTCGATAGTGCAAGCTCCTCCAACTTCCTTATGCATGCCACTACACAGTTCTTATAATTGAAGTTAGGTGCCAAGACATATCTAAATCGTTCGCAGTTCAATTTTTTACGTAACTTTTGGAACACCTCAATGTTTTTAAAACCATGTAGATTGTTTGCCTTATAGTCTTTTTTGGTGAAAGGATCAAATATGATCACAGTGCCTTTACCATTCAAATACGTGTAGTAGATTAGGTAACAATGCCGCGCATGAACTTTCAATGCCTTCTTAGCGTGTTTAGTTTTACGACCAATGAGTATTGCGAAGGTGCCACCATTACCAGCCGTCAGGTCATCAGTAGTCGCCAGGCACTGAGGTGATGGGTAACCACTTGGTAGGTGTAGTAAAATTCTAGTTTGCTAAAGAGACAGATCGATAAGCAATGACGTCATTATCTGTATGATATTTAACTTACATGTAATAGGAGAAGAAAGAAGTGTATATGTATCTTTTTACTTGAATATGATGGCCGGTTAAGTGACGTTAAAGTGATGAGTATCGATTAGGACACGAGAAATTACGGTCTGTAAGTGATAGCAGCAGATCAGCATATGATACCAGCATAGAACTATATGAAATTCTATTATTCCATGTTTTCATTGAGATAGCGCGAGATTTTACAATTTTCAATGGAAGTCAATGGGAATCAGGTTTTTTGGTGATTATTCCTCCGTGGTATGTCCGATCATGGACATCGACCATTTGTTCTACGCAGCGCGAACTTTTCTATCACTGTGGCAAGTATTAAGGCCATCGACCCAAGAACCGCTGAATTATTCTTGAAAAAGTTTTTTCTTCGGTGATTATTACTCCGTGGTAACTTCGATTTCAAATTTTATTTTTCATAAACCTTCCCACTGTTAAACTGTTCAAACATGCCAAGTTTGGTCAAGATCGGTAAAGCCGTTTAGGAGGAGTTAACTTAGGAACGAATGGCAAAGTGAAGCATAAGAGCTTCGCTCAATAACTCCTTGCTAATGATAATGCAATTTCAGTTTTTATTAGATTCCTTAATCTATTCTGTTTTATTCTATTACTTACTCATTGTGTAACCAGTAAAACCTGTAAAAATGTTTACTTTTGTTACAATGAAAACTAAAGTAGAACAACATATAAGCTATTTTATGAAAAATATTTAGAGCAATTGATAAAAATAAAAATTATTTTAAACATTGCGAGAAATGTATTGACTTGACGGTTTTTTTCCTTTTTGTATTTTTTTCCAAACAATTTTTGGATAATAGAATCTCTAATCTTTATGTATGATATCTCTAAAGATAATTAGATAATTGAGAATCATTCTAGTTTAAGGCCAATACCAAAACTGTTACAGCTGTAATACATTGAAAACATTTTAATATTCTAATTATTACCTTTACAATACTTTAATTAGATACATCTAAACTCTAACCAAATGCAAATGCTTCGTATGCAAGTTCAAAATTCTCCTCAAACTCAACAAGTTCAAGTTGTGCAGGCACAACCTCAAATAATACAAGTAATAATGTCTAATAGTTGGTTTTATAATTTTTTTATCTTTTGCTAAATCATTCTTTGTTTTTTTTAAGGTGGCTTCTCAAGCTAATGGGCCTACACCAGTTTACATATCTCAATCAAGTGTTAATTCATCTACAAGTCCAGAATAAAAATTTAAATTAAGTTTTAATCATGTATATACTATAATTATAATAAGTAATTTAACAATAATACAATATCTCATTTATTTTAATTTTAATCTTAATGTTTTATTTGACATACATACTTAAACTTGGAAAGTTTAAAAGCAGAAATTGTAACTTGTTTCTCTTAAGATTAAGAAATTATATTTATTTTATGATCTACTTTTAAATACTTGCATTGTTGTTGACCTATTAAGTTTACAGTATATAGTTAAAATAAAAAAGTAGTTATTTCTTATAAAATAAATACTACATTTGGCAGAGATCTGAGAGTTTTGGGTTTAATGTTATCATACGAAATACAAAAATTTTTACCTCCATTACCTCTCAATCTTTTACTTTGCCGATTGTTTCGTATTTAAATATGGTATTTATTGTCATAGCGCGACTCTTTCATTTCTAAAAGGGTCTACACACTAGGGTGGTGCAAGATCTTATGGTAAAAACTCAAGTTAAATGTAAAAGCCAAGGGACCCCCCAATTCTTTTCTATTTGATAAAAGAAGTAAGGAGATAAAATTTCAAGGTCATAAGTAAATTGGAAGGCAGTGCTCAATGCTGTTTAAAAAATGAAAACGGGAGTTTTTTTTACAATTTTTGAAGATCATCATGTTAGACATGTTAGGATACAAAAACTTAAATTTATTTGGTTATTTTAATTTAGAAACTATGTTAAAAAATAAGCACATTTTATAGTGAAGACCATAATAAATATGAAGTCTTTACATTTTGTCTTTGGAAGTGGATGGTTTCTGTAGGCTTTCTAGAACGGCCTTCTTTGTTGGTTCAGTCGGAACTTGTTTTCGATTAGCCTCTACAATCTGCAGCAACAGCTGTTTTTCCTCCTCATCATTTGTTATGAGTTAGTTAAAATCTTGAAATAGTTTAACACCTCTTTCTGCGATGTCGTTGACCACTTTGAGTTTATTTACTGTATTTTTTGCCTCTTTAAACTCTGGCTTCTGTTCCCATTCACTTGAGTGCTTGGTTAAAAAGCTTTGTTTAATGTTTAGCTTATTAAACAACAACATTGTTCTACTATTAGCAAAATCAGCCAATTCACATTCATCACTTAGTAAATTGGCATTTCCTCTAATCATCCTGGGCGGTGCAGGGATAGACATCTTATTTACGATGCTCACTTTGTTTTCAAGACTCACTTTCTTGGAAAAAAGGGATAATCCAACCAGTTCGTTGGACAGATACCACAAATGTGGCTTCAAGACTTTTTTGATGGTTTTAGATATCTCCCCATCAATTGCGCTATATTTCCCAGCCTCTTTCCAAAAATTTAGATCGTTGAAAGCTGCATTAGCGCTGATTGGAGCCTCCACCCATTTTTCACGTACAAAAGTGCTCCGAAACGGACAAATCTGTCCAAGTTTTCTTTCTCCTTGTTTGTGAGAAGGTAAACTCCTTGGCCTTGGAAAAGGTACAATTTATAAGCATAAATAAGCTTAGCCATTCACCGAGCGTGGTGTATAGGCCCAGGTGCTCTCCAGTGAATTTTTTCTATTGATTGTCCCAACACCAACAGCGTCATTTCAATAAGTTCAAGCTAGTCATCTCGAGGCTGGTCTTTCTTACTAAGATGTTGTAGCAGGGACTCAGTGGCACTGTTTTTTAACTCAGCTTCTCCAGGGGAAAAATTTAATGGTGTGTAATCTGATTTAAGAACTGCATTCCATGATTCCTTCAGCCTTTTAAGTATTTGAATTTCAGGAGAGCTTGAAGGTCCCAATCATAATGTAAATACTTTGCTCAAAATAATTTCCATTATGTGATGGCGACATGGCAACCATAGAAGTTCTTTGTTCAGCTTATTTTCAATAGAAGTGCATGCACCACTCTTGACACCAGTGTTGACGGCTGTTGTGTCAAAGCCCATACCAATGACTTTATCATCGAGATCCCATGTTTTAAGAGTTTTAAGTACTGCATCTCCAGTTTCCGAACCTGTTGCACTAGACAATTTTGGCACCCCAAGCAGTTTCACATTTCCACCTGCATAGGAAACTAGCACTGGTAGTCTATCAACTTTTTGTGAACCTAAAATATCGGGCAAGATTTTGCTGTCCCAATGAACAACAATTGGTTCTTTGATGTCTAAGTTTGATTTCATCTCTGTTGAAAAATTCTGCCTTACTGCTTCTCGTTTCCTTTTTATAGAACTTCTTGAAAGTGGCAATGCCGCAGGATCATGCCCAAGTGCAGCTGCAATAGGAATGATAAGCCTCACAGCTTTACGATCGGAAACTTTATTCCGGTCTAAAGCCCCTGCCACATTCATGTCAAAAAGGCTCTTCTGAGCCTTTGGTTCAGAAACATATTTGCTCTTGCCAATTAAAACTTTTTCTAATTTTTTCTTGGATGAAGTTGAAGGTTGATAAAAATCATCATCAGAACCATTTTCAGAACTGCTTTTGGCACTTGAGGTATCATTTAAGTCATCATCGGGAGGATTAATAGAAGAAGACGTGAATTTTGTAGCAGAAACAGACCTTTTTCTTCTTTCCTCTTCTTTTTCAAATCTTTCTACTGCTCTTTCTTGTTTTTTAATATACTCTTTGTCTTGAGATGAAATGATCATTTTTCTCTCAGTTCTTTGGTCAATTAGAAAATCTTTGTCTTGTTGTATTTTTATGAGAGTTAGAGCATCTGAATGGGCAATGTCAAAAAGCTTTTGAATATTGTCTACAAATGATTGCTCGTTTGTTTTTTGTTTTTCTGTTTTTCTGCCTTTATTTTTCTTTAAAAGTAGCCACTGTGAATGCACACTTTCAAGTTTTTCAATCGAATCCTTTGTGTATTTAGTCGGGATTAGGGCTTTGCTCCAAGCTTCATTCACTTCTTCAATTGTGCTATGACTAGCATTCCTGGCAGATTTTTTTTCACTTAAAAAAAAGTGAAATCTTAACAAAACTTCTTTTGTGGTAGGAAGTTGGTTTTTCCTCGTTAATGGTTCTAAGTCTTTAACACCGATTAAGTAAACACTGTCTGCCTGACGCGTCTTAAGCGTAGTCATTTTGATTGAAATATTAATCAAACCTGAAACAAAAAAAAAGGCATTAAATACCCAAAAGTAACAAATATTTAAAGTTTTATAATATCAATCTGAAGTTTTATAATATAATTTTAACTTCTGAAACCTGAAAAACAAACAAACAAAAATTTTTTAAATTTAAGTGTTTCACAGAAATTTATGAAAACTAAATGTTGTTGAGCACTGCCTTCCATATGTTCTAGGATGCTAAGATTTTGCATAGATTATTCTTTTATTAGATGTAAAAAAATAGGAGGGTCCCTAGGTCTCTAAAAAAAACTTGAGTTATTTGGACCACCCTACTACACACTGTAGTATGATCTGGTTGGCCAGAAGATCAGTTGGCCTTACCACTTAACAGTACCCAACAGGATCATTATCAGGCAACACGACCTGATCTGTTGTTTGACCTGACTTAATATTCTTGCCCGACTGATCTAATCATACAGTGTTTAAGCCACTTAAACAATAACAATTTGTTAAATTTAAAAATTATACCAGATGCTGTTGATGTTACATTTCACCAATATTATTTAATATACATATTTACTAAAATAGTATTGTTTTTTCTATAAATTATTCAAAAATACTACATTTTGCAGATGATCCAAAAAATTTTTAAATTATTTTTTTTTATATTGATATCAGAGAAGTAAAGAATTTCGAAAAGATTCTAAAAGTTTTAATGATTGGTAAAAATATAATGCTCTCATTAAAATTAGTTATAAATGTCACACTAATACTTTTTCAAAAAAATCTTAACTTGTCTTTTAATTATAAAATAATAATATTACTTATTTTTTGTAGTTATGTACCAATGCAGTGAAAGATCTTAATATTATTATTTATTTCCTGTTTTACGTAACTTTCTTAAACAATAAAGCTCTTTTTATTTTATGTTTTATTATGTATTATGTATTATTATATTAAGTTTTATCATGCATAAATGTACTTGAAAAAACCCTTTCATCTTCAATAATCTATTTTATTGTATATTTATGTTCTTTATTAGGTCTCATCTAGAATATACTACATTATTTGGGATGCTAATACTTTTTTTGTATCTCTAATCAAATTTGAGCTGTTCAAAATAAATTTCTTAGTTTTATTGGTTATACAATTTAAAATACTCTCTCTCTGCTTATAGTAACATTTTAATTTTTCATCTTTTAAAATCTAAAATTTCTTTCATTCTAAAGAAACAATTTTTGTGTTAATGTTTAATTTGTATGTCTTAAAAAAAAAAAAGAAATATTAAGAATTAAAATAAAAAATGTAAGAGATTACAATTTATTTTAAAATCCTAATGATTCTCTCGTAAGGTCATATTATTCTATTTTTATTACAAGGTAATCGTATAATGATTTTGATTTTTTTGTTAGTACACAATTTTTTATCTTACTTTTATGTTTATTGTTTCTTTATTTAAATTCTTATAAATGATTGTCATTGTATAAATTTAATCACACCTAGGTCTAAAATAAATAATATATTAAATAGTAATTTTAACTTAACTGCAGAATGAATGAGCTATACAAATATAAACCTCCGGATAAACGAAATGTTTATATCTTATATGATTGCCATGAATTTAAACAATTAGCTCTTTGAACAATTTGGTGTTCATTTCAAAATTGTATATTCAGGTGTTGGTTACTAATAAATTAATTACAAACACCCATTTAAAGAAAAAAAAAAAACTAAAAAAAAATACAAAATTTTTGACATTTTTAATTGTTATCTTAAATGTAAACATTTAACATAGACATTTACATACATATGCTTATAATAGTTACATACAATACTAGAAATTAGTTATTTATGTTTTATTTCCAGAAAAACTACAATGCATTATGTTTATAAAGTAAACAATAGTTGTACAAATTAATTTTCAAGTTTTTTTCCAGAATTTTGTAAAGTATAAATTGTATAGAAAACAGCAAACATATACAAAGACAATATTATAAGACTATTAACTGTATTGATAGTTAAAGTATACATACACATATTAATTATTCCAGTTAAAACATTAGCAAACAAAAAGAAAAATAATAAATTATCATTTACACTGTCAATAATCAAGGATATTTTATTGAATTCATTCAAACGATTTACTTTATGCAAAAGAACTGTAATAAAGTTCTCAATTGCTATTGACATAAATAGAAGATATGAAGAAATTGATAAAGTCCAGTAAACATAGCCAGCGTTTGCTAACCTTCTAGAAACACCAAAAAAATAACTTAATATACATGTTAATAAGAATAGTGTAATTGCTGAAGTTGCTGTTATTACTAAAAGAATTATGCTGTTTATCAGACGGTTTTTTTTTATAAAAGCTGATAATTGCCATTTTATGAACAAAGAATATAAAAATATAGCTTCATACCCAATTAAAGATAAAATCCCTTCACGATTAGCTGACAACAATGAATCCCTGGGAGCATTACCCATTATCCAATCAGCAAGACCACAGTTCAATGCAACTTCATAGTTTACAATTAAAATAGTAGCCAAACCAAATAGACAACAAGAACTGATGAATGGTAAAACCAAACAATTAATTATTTTTAAAAAAGCCAAAGTCATAAAAAAATTCCAATGAACACCATACTCGAAAACATAATGATGATAATCTGATTTTGTAATAAAATATGTACGACCAACACCCAGAACTAGTAATGGTAAGATTTGTTTGAAAACTTTAAATGCATATCTAGCTATGTTATCTACCTTAGGAATTGTAAATAATAAGGCATTAGAACAAACATAACATCCAACACCTATGTCCATCACACTGTGGCCATACTTTTCAGTTTTAGCAAAGTGCCTGGGAAATATGTTGAAATCAACAGCAAGTATACAAAACACTGTATAAGTATTAAGCATAAACCTATATAATGTAATATGAGGATGATTTTTTTTTATTTGAATATTACTAGCTGATATGTAATTATAATTCAACAACAACCACATAAATGGAAATGCAAAAACGATAAAATAAACAATAAACTGTATCACCAAATATTCTGAAAAAATGGTGAAATTGAATACAATCGGCAGCACCATGACCACAAACTCAAAAGAAAACATCCATATAGAAGGAGAGTTCAATTTCTCACAATAGTTTGTATAAATAGATATCCATATAAATATGATTACATGCACTGGTAACGAAAATAGCAACATGTACACTTGAATCAATGATGAGCCTTTTTGGTTGGATATTGCTTCTTTATGCAGTTGCTTGTACTCGATATCCATTTTTAGTGATTTAGTTAATTTAAAGACAAACCTATTAAAATCACACAAACATAAAAAATAGCCAATAATAATTTGTACTATTTAATGATGTTTATTGTTATAAAACTATTTACCGTAATACCAATGGTGTTTATTTGTCAGTAAAGTTCATAACGTTTTCAAATAATATATGGCACAAATGTGAACAGTGTCTATTCCCAACATTTCATTATCATTTATAAGAACCAAACTGGAATTCAATATTTTTTTAAATAACAAGAATACAAATCGCTTTATGTTTAATGCTTGCAGTAGTATAATCCAAAACATTTTAGAAGTGATACACGAGGCTGATTATGGCAAACCCAGACACAAATCTAGCTCAACTAAAAAAAAATTACTGTTGTTATTTATTTTTTAAAAATACAGACATCTGAAAAATCGATTACCATACGTTTAGTTGCATTGATTACATATTATATTTTTACAGAAAAAAATAAGAATCCATATTTTACCAAATTTGTGTAAAACAATCGCTATTTTGGTTGAGGCGTACATCTAGGTACAATGTTTATGTAACAAACAACTGTGTATTTCACTTTTTTAAATTTAATTGTTGAAACTGTACACTGGTACACAAGTCACATTATAGGTATAATATCTGTAATTAATTAATACATTATACAATTTTGTGTAAAATTTATATCAATTCACGCATAACGCATTGATTATTATCAATAATCAATGTGTTTGTACGATACTTACCACGATGTAAATATAATTTTATAATATAAAATTCTACTTACATCGTGGCTCAGAGTAAAAATAATAATAATATTATTTTTATGTCTATTGTCTATCTGTAAATATTAACACTAATCAATAAAAAAATACTAAAAATTATTAAAAAATATAATAAGTTTTATTATCTATTATGTTGACAACATAGTTTGACAACTTATCAATATATTATCTGTTATCATGTAATAAATAGTAGATAATAGCACAGACTATAGGAATATTTTATATTATAATTATATTCCTATAGTCTGTGATAATAGTATTAGATATATATCAGTCTGTCTTGTCTATGTTGTGATGTGATCTATAAAAAAAAAAAAAACTATTGTGAACACATATTAAGAAAGACTATCTTGATTCGTGACCATGAGTAAATTTGTTATTATAAAGAACCTAAACTTATAATTATTTATTAAAATTATGGTAAAAACTAAATAACATTAATTATGGTAATAATAACATAATAAGTACCATAATATATTAACAAGATTAATATTGCGCCCGTGACAAGTGGTCATGAATTAATTTATGCCATTGGTTGAGTTGCTAATTTGTTCAAACTATTTTTTGGTAATTATTATTTAATATTTATTTTTATGAAACAATATTTTGTACCTACAAATAACAAGTTATGAACGATTATTTTTGTTGTATCAGACGGTGAATTGTCACCAGTTAAAATTTCAATCGTTTCACAGGGCCAGTTGCTGTTGGCTATAACAATTTTTAATTTACCGTGTGGCAGCCATTTCCAAATTTTCAAATAGTAACAATGGAGTCTTTGTATAGTCTGCCTTTTAAAATTCTCAAAGTCCCCAATTTGCGTTTGAAGCGACCGTCATGGTTGAAAAAACCGTCCGCAATGTTTGTGTACGCTATTGTGACAATCTCTTATTTTTTAGTGACCGGAGGCAAGTATTTTATTTTTGATTGAATCTTGTATAATTATTATTGGTGTTAATAATTATGATAATGGTTTGTTGTTTTAGGAATCATTTACGATGTCATTATAGAACCGCCTAGTGTGGGTTCAACTACCGATGAAAAAGGCCATTCTAAACCGGTAAAAATTTAGAATTTTAAGAACTTTCAGTGCTATAAGCAATTTGAAATTTTTTTTAACAGATTTATGTATGTTTTCACACTTAGATCTACCCGTTAATGAGCAAATTCTGAACAAATGTAGTACATATTTCTAAACGATCTAAGATCTTTTGTACAAAGGTACAGGGGCTTTATGATAGATGTGAAACATAGGATTAATGCGATTGGATGGAATGGAGAGAAGTATGCAGTGTTTTGTGTGATGTGATTAACTAATTCCAATGAGACTAAAAGGCAAGTTTTACAGGTGTGTTGGGCGGTTGAATTAAAAAGTATTAGTGAAAGGGAAATGAGATTGCTTAGGCCTTAGATGTATGAGTGGAGTAAAATAAAATATTGAATAAGGTACGAATATATTGGTGTTCCACCAATAGTGGATAAGATGAGAAAAAATAACTTAAATGGTTGGGGCATGTGATGAGAGAAGAAGCTGTAGCACTGTAGCAGTAAGAATGGTTATAAAAAAGAATGTTGAAGGAAAAAGAAATAAAGGAAGGCCAATAAAAAGATTGATGGAAATAATTATTGAAAATTATATGAGAATGATCACAAGAAGTGGAGGTTTAGGACAAGGGTGGCCACTGGCCAACATCTAATAACCGGGATGAAGTGAAAGTAGTAGATATATTATTAAAGTTTTAAAATATCAAGATTCAAGTTTAAAAAAAAAAATTTTTATTAAAAAACATACACAAATTATTCAAGCATTATTTATTTTAACTTTTAATTACAATTTTATTTCAATGTACCGATTTTGTTATACAGGTTGCGTTCATGCCATACAGAGTTAATGGCCAATATATAATGGAAGGCTTGGCATCAAGTTTTCTTTTTAATATTGGAGGTTTGGGATTTGTCATATTAGACTTGACTAATAATAAATCAACTCCAAAATTAAACCGCACATTGCTTACTGGTGTTGGATTTGCATGCATTATTGTGTCTTACTTTACGTGTTGGACATTTATGAGGATGAAACTTCCGTACGTATCTTTGTATTATGCATTTTATAATATTACTTTATGGTATAATGTGTGACCATTACAATATTGAGATATTTAATAAATGTTAAATAGTAAAATGTAATTAATTTAAAAAAAAATTTGCAATCTTCATTTATATACTATGGCATTTTATGGTTAAACATTATGTTTAATATGGTTGATAAACCGTCTTAATTTCTTCACTAATATTATGTTTGTTTATTTTTTTCAGAGGTTACTTGAAGTCATAAATCATAATAAAAATTAATTAATTACAAACAAAACTTTTTTTTTAAGAACTAATAAATATTTTCACATAATAGTAAGGTACCTACCATCAAAATGTACTAACAATAAAATAAATGTAAGCAAATTGAAAATGTAATTAAAAGTTTGTATTATTTTTAATTTTTGTGCCGTATTTGTTCTTTAAAGTTTAATACTGAACATCCTGAAAACAAATACACACATATATATATGTTAAAAATGTATTTAAGAAACAACACATTCATCTAAAAAATATTTCTAAAATATTTTTAAGTATACTACATAAATGTAGCTTATAATGCATAATATAATATGATATATGACTATTATTAAAAATTGATAAGAAAAATTAAAATTATATAACCACTACCACTTAGTTTTAATTCAAATCTAATATGATCAGGGTTAACTTAAATAGTCTAAGAAAAAAAAAAACCCCAGTGGGTATATAAGATATATTATATATTTATAAATTGGACAAAAAATTTAAAACAAATGACCAGTTCATGAAAACCCATTCCTTCAGTCAAGAGTTGAAAACTTATGAATTGAGCAATACCACTAGAGAGTAACATATATCTATATAATAAATATATATAATTATATATATTTATTATTTATAATCAATTAAGTATTAATAAAAATAATTAAAATCATACACTATTGGAAAAAAAATGTAAAATACAATCTAATGTGAAATTATGTTCTTTAAAAACAATTAAATATCACACTATAAATTACTATTGTACAACATTTTTACTAACTTTACAAAATCTGGACACATGTCAGTAACGTGTTCAAACTCGGAAAATGAAAGAGCACCATCATCATCAAAATCAACTTCTTCAAATATTTTTTGTACCAAATATTTAAGATCATTATCATTAAAGGAGCTATGTTCACCAATCAAATATTGTATTACTTGTTTTATATCATTTATACCCAACATGTCATCACCATCAAAATCTAAAAAAAAGTTCAATTTTAAAAATTCTATTTTTAATAATTTCTAAACATGTAAAATATAGCTTAATTTATTAGATATTAAGTACTATAAAATAAATTGTAACAACTGTTTCAAAGGCATATTTTTGTTAGTAAATTTTACTTCTCAATAATGAGTAATTATAAGGTTTAGACGTTAAGTCTAAGTTTAAGATACCTATACTTTTATATTAAGTAAGTATGTTAACATAGTATAATCTAAAAGGTATTTATCGTATATCATTTATAATTAATAACTTATTGTTTTTTTATTTTTTTTTTTAGTAGGTAATTATAAAGTCATTAGAAATAAAAAACCAGTAGAATCTACTATCCAACTGGGTTTATTCCTAGATACAAATTATATAAATTAGAGGCATTTTTGCCATATCCCAGTTACAAAATAATTTTAGCTTCTGAGTGCAGCAAAAAATGTTTTGTTATACAAAAATTCTTAGGTAGAAGGAGTGCGTGCTTTTATCCATTATACTACAAAAAAGAAAAAAAAAAGGATTTTTAAATTTAATTATATAAACCTAAAACTAAGAAATATGATCAGCTGATTTCTTTTCTATGATCACTTTTTCTGGTATATCCAGTCTATATTTCTATATAATAGATAATTAGCCCAAATGACTTAATTTTTACACATTGTAACGGAGAAATTTGAAATCTCAAAAAGATTTAAAAAATTTGACTCAAATACAAAACTTCAAAATTTAGAATTTGCAAAGAACTTAAATCACTTAACTTGCACAAATTTGTAATTTTCGTAAACAATTCTTAGCTAACAAATTTAATATAAAACTGAAAACTGTGACCTACTACAAAGTGAAGTTGCTACTTAAAAACTTACAATTAATAGTCACAGTAATTTTTGTAAGTTCAATTGGTTTTAAGTAACTAATTAAATATATATATATATATATATATATATATGTATAATTTATAGATAAATTATATAGTTACAATTAATTAGTATAATCAAATTTATATTAAACTCAAAAGTCACACTTTTGTCTTACGGCCACCTAAGTTTATCTGTAATACTTCAAAATGTAAACAGATTTTCAATGTTTGACACTCACATGACCATGATTAAAAAAAGTAACTACAGTAGAATATGAAAAAATTATAAAATAAATAAATCCTTTTGGTCTAAAAGTGAAAGTAGAGTTTTTGAAGAAGTCCACTATTGATATGTTTTGTTTAAATGTGAACACTACATAAAAATCAGATGACAGCTTAAATCATCCATAGTTCATAACCATCCTGTGAAGTAATGAAGAACATCTTTCTCTCAACAACCCCTATCTATTGTACAATAATAAATTTCTAAACCTGCCAAACAGTTCATACTCAATTTATTTATTTAATTTCTCCTATGTTTTATAATTCATAAAAGTTAAGTTAATAACATTGTTGTAATATTTTATAACCAATGGCGGCTGTTAATTCCTTATGAACAAAATGATAACCTGTACATTTACCCCACCACATAATTCCAATCAGCGAAAAACTAAAATAAAATAAAAAAATAAAAATAAAACTCTATCAATTTTTAAAAAACTTCAAATATGAAAGTTTATATTCGTCAAAACATTATTTAAATTGGTTAAACTGTTATTATTGTGTTGTATTCACTTAATCACACATCTACTGTTGCAACACATTATACTAACTGTCAAAAATTTTCTTATAACTAGTAAATAGATAAAAAAAAAAAAAAAAAAACAGTGCACAACTTCAAATGTGTAGCTTTTTTCCCAAAAACGTTAGTTTATTTGTTGTAAATGTTTTTGCTATGTCATGCCCACAAATTTTGTCCATACATAATATAAGTTAGGCGTCATAATCAGTGAAAAACCAAAATATTTTCAAAAAGTAACATTTGATCAAATACTTAATGTATTTGATATAATGTAGATTTTTTATTCTCTTAGAATTTTTGAATGTTTAAAAAAAAAAGAAGAAAAACAATTTAATTATGTTTATTTTATTGTTATTTTGATGTCACAATAATATAATCTTACGGAGGCTGCAGCTGTACGTATTTTTTATACTATTAAACCAATCAGTAGAAAAAAAGTAAGAAAAAATCGAAGCAAACCTACTATCCTGAATAGTGTTTACACAAAATTAATAAAAAAATAAATAATTAAATAAACAGAAATATAAATATCATTGTAAAATTAGTTAAAAACTAAGTAGGTATTGTACTTTTCACTCAACCAGAAACAAATATAAATCTTTCACACTTCACAAACATGACACCCAAGATCCACAGTGCCCATTCGAGTTTACTGTAGGTACCAATGGTTTATTTATATTTATAAAATCATTTGCACAATTTGTTGATACATATTTTGCACCCCTTTGAATGTTGTCTATGCTAGCCCTCTTTGCTACAGCTCTGATAATTATGCATCTACAACCTGTATCACATAAAATATTTATTTACTGTGCGTAATCAAGGTACTAATTGTAATTTGTAAATTTCAAATAAAGAAAAAAAAATCAATTCTATTTTACCATGTTTATTTATTTACTAAATAAACATATTATATTTATCAAACATTACTTATTAAATACAGATGTACTATTTGAACTTTATAACTTATGATAAAGAATAAGAATGATAAAAAAACATTTTTTATTTTTTTATTAAAAATTAATAACTGTATTAAACAACACAATGAAAAATGACATATTTTTGAAATATTAGTATAATTTCATCACAGAACACTAAAAATAGTCATAGTTTTATCTAGATTTAAAACATTAATAAAACCATAATTTAAACTTTTTTTATTCATTTTTAATAATGTGATAGTAACAGTTAAGTGCAATATGCTGTGTTTTAGTTAAAACTAAGAATTTGGGTAAGTTTTAAAATGTACTAAGGAATTTATTGTTTTTAAAATGACGTTTTTTTAGATTATGAGCGTTATTGAGGAAGTTATTGATTTTACATAAATGTATTTTTTTATTTTTTGTGTCTGTGACATGCATAGCGCCTAAGAGTATTTCTCCAATCAAAACAATCAATATTTTATTAAAGCCCAATTTATATCCTTAGTACATTGTTTTCACACTTAATCAAAATTTCAAATTCCAAAAAACGAACAGCACATATGATTTTGACAAAATCGATTGAGATATTTGATCATAACTTTCTTACAATGATTTCTATAACATGAAACTTTTACATATTATTAATATGGGTAAGATACAGGTTTGATATCAATTTTGAGCTAAATATAGACTTGAAATTTTTGTACAAGGTGGCCGACATATAGCTTAAAATGTATATTAATGTAAAATAAATATATATATTATTATAAAATTATATATCAACAAAAAATTTCAAAAATTGCAATACAGAACATTTTTATTTCAGTTGTTTAAAATTGAAAAATTGGTTATAATTGTAATACTTATATATATTGGTAGTATATTGGTAGTGAACGACTCATTAGTTTGTTAACACTGAGGATGGAAACATAGTTTCCGAAATACGTATTTGTTTCAAATAAAAACAAAAATTTTTTGTAGAAAAAGGGTTGTTATTTATATGTATAATATTAATATATTGTTTTATGAACCAATTATATTCAACCTACCAAATCTTTTTTTTTATTCTATGCTAAATAAAAAATAACTTTGTTCATAAGTACATACAAGAAATATTTTTTTTTTTCAATTTAAATACAATTAATATATAATAATTACTAAATTAACATAAAACATTCTTATTAAGTCTTACCAAAGACTTAATGATTAGTTATTATTATGTTGTTGATTCACGCTAAAAATACATAATATAGCAGTAAAAAGTGTAATATTGTCATTTTGGATTTATTAAATTTAGTCTTACCAAATATTCTGAAAACATGCTCTGCTTTTACATCAGCAGGTGTCATAGGACTAAATACTGACATCATATCCAAAAAATCTTCAAATGTACAATCTCCATCTTGGCTAGAACTAAATACTTGACACATTCTTTCTCCAAATGGATTAGCTGCTAATTCAGGAAGTTTAAGGACTTTGTTTAGAGCTAACTTGGCATTTTTGTTATGCCCAACTTTTTCAGGAGCTAAAGACTTGAACTTTTCATGCGCACTAAACAATTTAGTAGATTTTTTTTTTTACATATTAATACAATTTAGGAAGTATTTTAAATCATCAGCGTAATTAATAATAAATCATGTTTTTTACCCAATTATTCAAAATCATAGTATACTTACATCAAAACTTCTTTTTTTGTAAAATAAGTGAGATCCTAAAAATAAATAAAAGGGAAAATATGATTTTTCTTATTTTGTTAAGACATTTAATACAATTTTCTACTATAAAAATAAATGTTTATCGAGCTATATTTTACTATACAACTTGTATAATACAACAAGAAAAAATATTATTTTACATTAGTTCTAATTAATATAAAAAATAATATACTTAAATATGACAACTAATATAAACTAACCTAAAATATTTAACTTTGGTTTTTACATTACATAAATATACAGTATTTCTTATGCAGTTAATTTTTTTTTTTTAATGGTTCCAATCTTGATTACTAGGTCCTGCATCTGGTTCCTCTTCAACAGTAGGCATTGGAGATCGATTTTCAAATAATGGTGACATTGCTTCAGATGTATTCTCACCACTGCTACAATGACCACTATTCTTGTGTGTGCGTTCAGATTGTTTCTTCATAGTTCTGAACCTCTTTCGTTCTTCTAATTCACAAGCTTCATGGTGTGCACTACGTTTACCATCATCAAGATCATCAAAAACTTCTGGTTCAGGAACAGTAGCAGCAAATTCAATTGGATCCACATCCAATTCTTCAACAATACGCCATTTTGGAGTCACTATTTCTTTATATTTTACCATTTCAACCCTTGATGCAGCAGCAATACTATAGGGTATGACAATATTGTCAATATCATACTCTCGTTTAGCATTGTAAGTTTTTTCTCCAGTTCTCGGAAACCAAGGACTATAATCTGGATCAGAATCATAATTGTCATCTTCATATACTTCATCAAGATCATCATCGTCACAAACACTTTCACTACTTCTGCGACTACTATATTTATAGTCTTCGTCAATTTTACTTCTTTTATGTTTGTTATAGCGCAATCGTCTTCTCTTTCTTGCTTGTCTTTGATTTCGATTAAATTTAGTAATAGGATCATTACGATTTGGCCAAGCATTTTGTAATTTTACAGGTTGAACTTGTCTAATAGGAGGACTTTGTTCTGGTGTTCTATCCACAAAGTATTTATTAAAATCAGTAACAGATAGTGTTTTATTTTTATGTTTTTGATGGAAAGACAATTTTCCTAATTCATTAGATAACGCTACGTTTAAAGAGATATCTTTTGGATATGATAGAACTGGATGAAAGTTATCACTCAAACAATGACCAAAGTCATTTGAATGGCGCTTGAGACTTACACAAGTAGGACAAGAATCAATGCCATAGCAGTCACAAGGATTAATACGATTTAATTTTGCTTTATCACCTTTTTTCAATGCTGCAGCTAAATTTATAAGTGGCGTTTGCATTAACATCCTACGCTGAGTTTTTGATTCGTACGGGTGGCATCTTCTACCAGATTCTTCATCTTGATTTTGTACAAATGAATGAGAAGAATATCGATTTAAAGCTTCATTATAAAAATTAATTTTGAATTCTATATCAGACATAACATTTACTAGCCATGTTAATCGATATGCAATATTTGCTCTTTCATGAAGCCATTTCCATGAATTCTTCTTCTCAATAGGATAGTTAGAGGTTTGTATTTCTTCATCACTAGTTTCTCCTAATGTATCAGTTTCAGAGTCACTAGCAGTTGCTTCAGAGTCATAATCTTCGTTCAGTGTTTTTATTTGCGACTCTAACATTCCAAAGACTTTGTCGCCATCTTTAATTTCATCACATAATAAACTTTTTAAAAATGGATTTGACTGTCGCTTTTGAACTTTAAGCAGCGTAGATTTTATATTTTTAATTGCATTACTTTTTTGAGATTGTAACACATTATATATTTCTTGAGTAGAACATTTGCCCATGGTTTTAAGCTGAATATTTTGTAATTTAGATATTATTTTTTGTATTTTGTCCCTCAACATTAAACCTTTGTTCATATATGCATTGGTATTTTCTTTTACAGAAGGTGTATCATCGTATTGAGTGACTACTTCTTCTTCAGCCATACCAATTACATTCTCAAGAAGATCTCTTTCAAAAGAACTTAAGTCGTTATCACCAATTGTAAACATTGCGTCCGTATCGCCATTCCCAATTTCCATTTGTTCGGCATCATTTTCATAAGACATTAGGCCGTTTTTGGCCATAGACATATTTTTGATGACACCAAGTAGATCATCGGAAGAAAATTCAATGGGATCACCATTTTTTAATGGAGGATTCTCATCCATGGCTGGTTCCTTGTACATACAAACGTTTTGTACAGTTACCGCCAAAACGGATTCCACGAGTGAGCGCGTTTTCATAGACAAAACTACAATGTTTATAAAAAAATGTTGTCGTTTTACATCCGTATAAATGAATATGAATGCCATGACAGAACACCGGAGAGGCTTGATCTGAGGCCGTTCATTCGTAAAAACGGTATTTGTGTCACATTTGCTTAAAAGGAACTGTGTCCCGGTGTACAGAGGACGGTGAAATTGATTGGAGAGTACTCACGAGTGTCAACAAATAATCGCTAGGGCAGTGGTGTTTACATCATATGTCGCCCGCCACCCATCCTGATGGCTGATGAAAATTTAATACCATGAGGACAACAAATGGCGAAGAATGCTACACTATATAGAACAAAGTTTTCTTTAGAACTTGAAAAACGTATAAAAACAATTATTTTAAAGCAAACTGCGATCGTCACTCTTTGAAATTGTTATTGATGGCCAAGATTTTATTCATAAACGCGCGTTATTTCGATACGGATTACGGTTCAGTTTATTGGCGTTAAAAGGAGACAGACGCATAATAATAATAATAATAATAATGAGAAAAAAACACAGTCGCTTTCTTCTTCGAGTTACGTGTTGTCACACGAGTACCAACTGCGAAGAATACATTCATGGAATATAATATTAATTTATCGATTATTTCCAAATCGTCATCATATCAGCAAATGGGCAATTTGTATTTCACCATGATCTGTGTTATTACTAAAAAAAAATATTACTTTAAACAATTTTTATTATAGTTCAAAATGATTGGTCTAATAAATTTGATTTTCTTCTAAAAACCAAAGATGTTCGAAAATATGTACAAACAAACTAACAGATAAGTTTAATTGATAGACATATTTTCATCAACGAAAATGAATTAAATGAATATTAAAGTGTACATTCACATTATTACACTAATTTAAAAAAATAATTGAACAATTATTAAAGTTCAACAGTATTAAACCACTTTTTTATTTTTAGCAATATCACTTAATTTTCAAACCCATTGACGTACTAGGACACTAGGTTAATATACTTAATTATAAATGAACATAAAATTAATCTAAATGAATACTATTTCTTCGTAGATTAACCCGCTGGATTTCATAAAAGCTATTGTATTATTTAACGAGCTGGTATACAGTTTACGTTAAATTTACAAAACCAATAAAAATTTACCTCTATAAATTTATGCTACGTTTAAAAATTAAGACTACAACAATATAATTATTATGTCTCCACTATAATACTCAACACGTAACACATGTCTGTATTTAGAGATATAATTAGAAATTACCTGATAATCGAGTAACTCATCGTCGGTAAATTGACTAGATTTTTGGCCCATTTGTTTTTGGAAATACAATTTTCTCTAAACTGTGTTTAGCTTGTTGTTAGTAGTGAAATATAACTAAAACAAAGTACATTGTATCATTCGTCAAATATTTTAAGGTACACTATGTAATACAATTTTAAAATATACGTATGTCTTATTAATTATAATTGTTATTTGTTTATTCGGACAAAACATTAAAATTCATATGCCCAGTATTGAGTATGTTCTGAGCTTTTGCCTATAATTGACCCTTATTATCTAATGGGTAATATTTAAATAGAATTTTGGTATTTATGATAAGTCATCATGGAAGAGACGAGAGCCGTCACAACAACTTTAACAAAAATTATATGGTATTTTCGGATTTAATTTGAGTTGGTACAAATGCTCAGAAAAAATGTTGGCAAACGGCAGCTGTGAGGCGCGTCGCCGCGTCCGTCGTCGTCGGTGAATATCATTTCAAATTTCTATGGGTGAGTAGGCACTGCCCACTGACTGGGCCGCCGCCGGCCTGACAGGCCTCTACGTCCAAGACAAAGTAAACAGGTCTGCGCGTGCGCCTTAAAGGAGATTGTCAAACGCGGGTACCGCGGACTGCCTTTATTGTTTAAACTTGGACCTAAAATATAAATTAAATTAAAAATGTAAACTTCTTGTTGGCAATTGTTTATCTGTGATTGCATGACTTTTTTGTCATAATATTATGTAGTCACTGATATACGTATACAACAAACAATCGTGGTCAATGTCTATAGTTCAATCAGGTTCTGGATTTATAAATCCTCCTATCCACCTTGGTTAAGTTATTACATTCATGGCAGATGGCTAAATAATTTAGCCAAGATTACATTATTCTATGAGTTCAATACGTCAAGTGAATAGTGACATAGATTAAATATTTAATCTATGATAGTGATAACAATATTGTCATATTAGCTGATGGTAAAAGAAATGAGAATTCTTTTATTATTTATGACCTCAGTAGCAGCACAGATATCTAATCTGTGGTAGCAGTGGCGTATTGGTGGGTGGGGCAAAATTACAAAAATTAAATTTTTTATTTTTATATCAATTTTAATATTCTTGAATTATTTCGTTATCTATAACTTCATAAATTTTCAAATTTTTACCTATATTTTGGCAGTTTTGGTTTTCTTGATTATTTAAAGGTGCTCAGTTTGTGCCACTGCTTACTTCCTTTTCACCCTCTTTGTTGATTACTTTGCACCCTCTCCTCATAAAATTAAATCTGATGATTCGATTTATGTCACTGAGTACATAGTAGACACGTTTACATTATGATTATGAATTATTAGAATGATAACATATGTTTATGTATTATATGTTAAAAAAATTATTAAAATAACTATTATAAATAGGTATTTTGCAAACACACAATGTACAATACTCATTCATCAGTAAAATTTATTTTTTACAAAAGTTTGCATGGGCTGATTGTGATGAAGGTGACTGATGAGTAGTTCTTAAGGATCCTAATCAATATTTTATAAGATAATTTAAATAATGCCTAGTAAAACAAAATTACATTTTAAAAATGGCATGTAATTAGAAATCTTCTAAAATAAAATAAAAAATAAACAAAGCCATAGATTTACAGCACTTACATATTAAACTAATTATAATAAATTTTTTTAAATTTTTTAATTGTTACGGAACTGGTTAGAATTAATATTTAATGATTGCAGGTTTCAGGCCAAAATCACTTTTTACAATTAGTTTTTTTTTTTTTTAATATTATATATATACATATATTATGTTTGCATTGTTAAATGTGACAAACCACAAGGTGCAAGTGTGCTGTATAGCATTCAATAGACAATAGCTGCTGATGGCTGGAGTTGTTGGTCAGCATTCTACATAGACTTTAGAGTTTCCCAACTGGTATTCCGCAGAACCTAAGGGTTCCGTTAGTTGGTGCCAAGAGTTCTGTGAGAAATTTGGGAAAATGTTTTCCCAATCTAAATACATTCATATATGAGCTCAGTGACACCAATAAATCCAGAAAAAATAAAAGACCATTTAATTAAGGTTAAATCTTTGCTACTTTCCAAGAATAAACGAGGTTTCTGATAATTTGTGGGTACAAAATCTATTTTCAATTCAGAAAAAGCTAAAAGTACTATCATCCATGAATACGAAATTTACTTGAAATAAAATCTTCTTCTGAATTGAAAATTAAGTTTGAGTCACTTAAAATTGAGGAGTTCTGGACTGCCATGGAAAATGATTACAAAAAATTTTCCATAAAGGCTATCACCCTTTTCAACTTCCTACTTGTGTGAAACTGGCTTTTTAGCGTATACAAAGACTAAGAATAAGCCGGAAGTGTCCGACAACTCACTTATTTAAGTGTACAAAACATATGTCTACATTATTATTATTATAGTAAAATTATATGGGGGTTCCACAAAACGTTCAATATTCTGCAAAGGTTCCGCGAGTCAAAGAAGTTAGGAAACACTGCCGGTTAGACTAATAATTATTACGTTTACTATTTTGTCTACAATGGCCAACAACATAGTGGAGTCTACTGTTAAATACTATTGATAATAACTGCTGTAATGTTGACAAATTAAACAATATGTAGTAAGTACACACTGCAATGTATCGCAAGTGGCCATATAAAAATACATACAAATTTAAATACAAGTAATTGAACACTTTACTATCGTGGAAATCCAGTTTGAAATTGTTACAAAAAAATTAATTTACGATCTCTATAAAGTTATTACTTTCTAATTTTAAAGTTTGACTGACTGATTTTCTATTAAAAAATCTGATGAAATTATTATCTGATACATAGTTGAAAAAATTTTTTCTGTTACCTATTTAAAGTAATCAGATTTTCTATTTTCATAAAGAGATAAGGTTCAGCAAACAATAGGAACTATTCTTATAGAAATGTGTTAATGCTTTTTCGGTACCCAAGTATCTTATTGGAATGAGATTAGTTAATCTCAATTACAAACTGAAACTTGTTGGTAAAATATATTTAACTAATTAAAATTAACTATCCGTGGTCACTTGTATTTCAAACTTTGGATTTAATAAAAAGCAAATATTATTTTGAGTAAAAGTTACATTTGTAATACAAAAAATCATTAAACTACTAATAAAACAAAAACTAATTTAAAATTTATCTTTGAAGAAATATAGATTTGTTATATTAAATCTATTTATAATATGAATCTAATACTTATCTTACAAAATGTCAAATTATTATAAACATGGGAAAAACATTATAAAAAATATAAAAATAATATATTTTTAATATTTATGTTTATGTTTTCGCGAAGAGTGAGATAAAGGTGTGGGTGGTGTGCGTGCACGGTGCCGATGTGGTGAACGCGAATGTGATCTTTTATGGCGATAATTATGTCTTTCTTCACGCTCTCGTTCTCTTCTTCTTGAAGATGAATGTGGGGAATCAATAGGTGATACTCTTGACTTTTTGTTATTACGCTGTGGAGAATTTAGTCTTTTTCTTGAAGGAGGACTTAAACTGTCACTTCTAGAATAAAATTATTTAATAAATAATTGCTACGGTGTTAAAAAAAATATTTTGTAAGTATGTTCTTACCTAATACTATGAGATGACCATTTGCTATATGCTGGACTATTTGAAGGACTTCTTGATCGTTTTTTTTTTTTACTATCTTTAAAGTCTTCATCAGGACTTAATCTTTTATTTACTTTGTCTTTATCTTTTTTATCCTTCTCTAATTTCAATTCTTTTTCCTTTAATAAAATTGTTATTTATGTTTTAAAAATATAATATTAAAAGTAATAAACAATAAAAAAATTACTGGAGACTTGTGAACTTTTTTAAGTAGTTTTCGTCTATAATGTTCTACTTGTTGATATATATTCCATCCTCCTTTCAATGCTCGTTTGCCAGACTCTAATTCGTCTTGATACTGCATGACTTTTACTTCAATTTCTCTTAATTTAGCCCTACGATCATCTGCATTCTCTCTAAAAATTGAATATATAAATTAAAAAAAAGCCAGAAGCACTCTAGGTTGCGTGGGTAGTTTGATGCTGTGAGTAGTACATACATCCAAGTTTTAAAATAGTACTCAAATTAAAAGTACAATGGTAGAAGTAAATTAAGGAAACATATCTAGTTTATGCCCCACAGAAATTTTTAGATAATAATAATTATGTGTTTTAGTAAACAGAAAAGAATACAAACTGAACTTCATGGACACATTAACTTTTGAAGTTTCTTTTAATATTTTATTGTTTAAAAAAAAAATTCCATATTACTTTGGTTTTTAAACCTCTGTGTTTTTGTTTGCTAAAAATAATGGTTCTAAAATTGCTGTTCAAAGTTACAGCTGGTTGAAAAAAGTAAAAACACAAGATTCTGCCACACAAATGACACCATTGCTTCCTCTTACACAAAAACATCCTAACACAATAACCCTTCATTAAATTTGTTCAATATTGTCATAAATACCCTATTTCATTCAAAAAACTAGAAACAATATACATTATACGCAATAGACAGTTAAAAAATAGTAAATATCACTATAGAACTAGTAAAACTTTAACTACCAGTGTGATTTAAACCGTAATGTGTTGTTAATTTTATTGTTTAGACTTTGGACAATAACAGTAGGATATCTTGTTTAGCATATAATATTGACGTAACTTAAACCTAAATCTGTTTGGGCAATTCAGATTGCCTGATTGTTTTCATCATAGTAAAATACATAGAATCCAAAACAAATTTGATCTTGGGGCATAACTCAATTAATGCCAAACTGAGGAATCCTTAGAAATTTGAATTGAATCAATAACTGGTAGTAATTAAAAATGAAAATACCTTGTTTCATTCAAGTCGTCATCTTGCGAATCCTGATCTATAGACTCATTGTTACTAACTGAGTTTTCTTTTTCTAACATTTCCCATTTACTTGTAGTCATAGCTTGTTCTTCTGCTTCATGAGGGTCTACAGTTTCCCATCTAGATGGAACAAATGCAGCTGTTTTTATACTCTTTTCTACTGTTTCTTCTATCAATGGTACACCCTCTAAATCTTCATCTATTACTAAACAAAGTATACAATTTTTTATGAATTATAAATAATGCCAAATTTTATAGAAACAAATTTACATGGTACACCATCAATGTCTGCATCACCAGGAGGTGTATCATATGCATGTTTAAGCAATGCAGCACCATCTAAAGGAATTCCATCTAAATCTTCATTATCTAGATTGTCAATATCAGATAAAGGAGCCCCATCTATATTCTCAGGATCATTAGGTTTAGTACAATAGGGCATATCTTCATGTGAATCTGTTGGGTTTTGAGGAATCTACAATATTTTTAAATAGAAATTTATGAATTAAGTTAAATACTTATAATATAATTTATTACGAATGTTACCTCGTCTACTGAAAGACCAAGAAAAGTATTTTGACATCTAAACAAAAATTCTTTAGGATAAATATCCCACTCTTCCCAAGCTCGGAAAATTTGCATAACACGGTGTTTAAAACCATCAACTTGACTTTGAGAATCTAAACTTTTGTATGTCTTAAGTGCTTCTTCCATAATAGGGATTAATCTTGTTTCAAATCTGTTATAAAAATAGTATATATTAAATATTATTAATTTCTGAATAAATCTGCATTGGTGAATTACCCTCTTCTGAACTGTGTTGCGTTAATAACTTTTAAGCCACAATTATGTAAAACATCTGATATCAAATATAGTCGAGCAATCTAAATGAGGAAAAAAAATGTTTTAGTATAAATAAACTTAAGTAAAATTAACAACATTTTAAAATTTTTACTTTTTTTGGTAAAGCTGTGGTTATATTTGATAATGATTCTTGTATACAATCACATATTTCTTCTACAGCATCACTATGTTCTACACAAAATACCATGACTTCAGCTACCTTTAACCTGTCAGGAGTCATATTTCTAATAAGTTCTTCAAATCGTTCTCTTTGTGATACACTTAATGTTCCTTTAGTTCTGGCTAATAAGTCTTCTTCAGGTACCAGTTCTTCAGGCATTCCAATAGTATATGGATTCATAGGTGGTGGTCTCCATATTGATCCACCTTTAAACATACGAAATTCATCAGTACGCCATTCTTTGGTAGAATCACCTTGTAGCATTGAAAATAGTTTCCATCTGTAGTATAAATGGGTAGGCGAACAATTGTCAAATAAAAATCTGAAAACAACAGTAGATAAAGTGTAATATACTTTAAAATATATAATCTAAAACATTTAAATTTAAATTTCTTACTGAAACATAGGGTTATTTAGCTCTTTATTCATAATCATTGCTTCAAATAATGGTCCTTCCCGTATTACAAATTCAATCATATGATGTATGAGCAT
>CM029358.1:31438807-31543029 GCA_017140985.1 Hormaphis cornu
GCCTACCTGCTGTACATTTTGGTAGTATATAAGGAAGTCGGATCGAGTATAAAAAAATAAGAGAATAGTAAAAAATTAAATAATACCTTTTCTAATGGTTGATTTCTATCAAAATATCCACTATCTTGTCGTAAACGTGCATGATTCTACAGTGAAAAACCACAAAATTAGTAAAAACTAAAAATTTAAATTACTTTTAGATTTTTAGCATATTGAGAAAGCAATTAGTTATTTGTTTAACAATGCTTAAAAATGTATTTATTATTGTTATGTGTGTATTACATAGGATGTGTTGCTCCTAAGAAAATACACTACTCTATTGTATAAATCAATTTTTTCCGGTAATCCAACATGTATTATACCACCAATTTTTACAAATATTTCAGTAAAACTTATGTAAAACAAAACAACTTGAGAAAAACTTGTAAAACATTATGGTAATTAAGTTTTTAACAAAATAATTTTGTTTTTTTATCACAACTTCCAAAATTATTCAAAAGGCATAAAATTAATACATATTGTTAAGATAACTAAAATACAGATTGTTACAAATTTCAAATTGTTATGTCAATTATTGGGCTAGTTAAAAAACTTTTGTTATTTTTTGTAGTTTTGGTTCTATAAAAACTTAAATCTTCCAGAAAATAAAAATATAATAGACGCTTGATAGTACCTATATCTTTGTGACTAAAAATTTCCAAAACATTTTTTTTAACCATTTAAATTGCAAAAAAATGTGAAATTAACCTAATTAGTTTCTTAAAAATTTTAAATTTTGTTATTTTAATATTACTCTCAAAGAAATCATTGAAAAGACACAATACTTTTACAAATAATTTTAAATATAAAGAATAATAGAAGTAAAAAAATATCTGCTCAGTAGATTTTAAAGCGTACCAAACATTTTTATAGTTATAATAATAATAATTTTTTATATTTTTAAATTATTTCATTTTTTTTTTTTTTTTTTTATGTCCCAATATCAACAATTATAATTATTATGTATTAAGGTCATTTATGAACAAAATTTAAATATTACCCAATCAATATTGAGTTATTTTTAAAATAATTGATCAAATGATTTAAAATGTTTACATATTGATTAATTTTAATTTAATTCTTTTTAATGTGTAAACAATACATTTGAATATACATCTTGTCTAAATCTATAAACACTATGCATAGGTTTTATTCTTTTCACTGTATTCTCTACCAGTTGTCTACACAAAATAATGGATCCATAATCAATTGTTTTGGCATAAAACTAAACCAATTTTCTGTTATAGATGCCTCACTTCTTATTCTGCTTTCTATAATCTCTACCCAAATATTCATACTGACTTGTAAGCCTAATTAAATAAAGTACAATTAAACTCTTTCTCCAATCTTCTGGAATTTTTTTTTTCTACTCACTTTATTACAAATATCTTTCAACCATCCAATGCCTACATCTCCTATAATGTTCCACACCATCTAGGACTACCGCTTTTTACTTTATGCGCTCATTACAGCCTCTGTTTCCAGCTGACTAACCTAACTTATCAAACCTCCATTCCATAAACTATAGCTTTTATTGAACACTCTATGTTCAGTAATTTCTCAAAATATTCTTTCCATCTCTTTTTTTTACAATTTCATACTTTGTTAAGGTTTTTGTATCCTTAATTTTTATGCACCAAACATAATACAATTAGATTTTAAATTAATTTCTCAGTTAAATAATTGATCATACTCAATTAATAAGTCTAGATTCACACTTAAAACAAAATAGTATAGAATATTTATTTAGATAATTATTTGCAATAAAAAAAAAACTGCTATTAAGTATAAATTTTAAAACCATTAACTAAATTGTTTGGATATATTTTAGTAGGGCACAAATAAAAGTTAAAACAAAATCATTATAAAATTAAAAATTGTCTTGCTTATGTTTGTAATCTAATTTAATATTAGTTTTCATCCTTATTCAGAACAGTTATAACAGATATTAATAACAAATACAGTAACTGTAGTCATTACCTACCTTTTTTTCTCTATGAGGCAATATTGGTTGTGCATTAAATGGTAACCCAGAAAGAGGTGGTGGCAATGTGATAGCTAATAAAGCAGGCGGAATGAAAATTGGATGAGGAGGTATTGGTACACATTTACCCCATCCCATTTTCATTTCGTATGACATGACATCTTTACCTAAAAATTATGAATTAATTTTTTAAGTAAATAATTTTCTTATTTAATAGAGTATAACAAAACGTTGACATACCATTTAAATTTTTAAGTGCTCTTTCACCATCTTTACGACTCATGTAAGCAACAAAACCACAGTTACGTCCTCTCGCTTTTTCTTCATCAGATCTGGGCCACATTATTTTAATGCTTGCTAATGGACCATATTTTCCAAAAACCTCCATTAATTGGGCTTCAGTAATCTAAAATTAGTTAAACATTAAGAAAAATATTCATACAATAATTATTCATGATGGAAATTACAGGGTGTAATACTCTACAGTAAATACACGTCATGCTAATAGGGGATTATGTTTTATAACATCATGCCCAGTTATTTCAATAACTTAGTATGAAATTTTACTTAAATAATACAAATAATAAAATTATATTATTAGAGTACAAAAATTTTAATAAATCAACATTTTAATTAAGTATTTAGTTAACACAATAAAATATTATGGCAAGAGCAAAAAAAAAAAAAAAATAGTAGGAAAAAAATGTAATACTATATAGTCCAGAGTATTTATTTTAAATAAACATAAAACTAATAAAAAGAAAATATAAAATAGTGTGTATAGTACTTACATAATAACTAATTTTGAATTTATTTATACTTACCTATATTGAATTCACAAAAAATAATAAACAATGGGATCAACAACAATTTAAATTGGTAATTTAATAATAAGAGGTATTAGGGCATTTAGTATGTTAGAGTAAGTTGTTAAGAAAAATATAATAAATTACAATTTCTTAAATTAATTATAGGTACCATAAAACTAATCAAGTATAATAATCTAGAGATAATTAATTAGGATTAAAAGGATTATTAACAATTAAGAATATTGAGAAGTAAAAAATTTTTTTTTTAAATTTTTCTTTACTCAATTAAAAAAATCTAAATAAAAAAAAAACTAATGGTAAATAAGTCAAGATTTATTTAAGTAAGACAATAACTTATAAATCTAGGAGAAGATTAAAAAATAACCAACATTAAAACAAAAAATAGCTATTATGATATCTATTATTCACATTCAATAAAAAATAAAAATGTCTTATGAGGATTGGGACACACCAACATCAATATTATAGAGATTCAAATTATATCGATATCAAAATACATGAGTAAATCTTGTAAGTTAATCTTTTAAAATACCAATTGTTAAATGACAATAATAAATAAAAATAATTGAACATTACTTTTGGGTTAAGGTTTCCCAAGTAAAGATTTGTAGTATTTGGATCACCTGAATCAAATGACCCTTTAATTTCATCAGGTTCAACCATGATTAAATCTAAAAATTATAAAAAAATTATTTTTGAATGAATGATTTAAGTTATTAAATATTTTTGTACTACTTTTTATTTCAGGATCTTCAATAGTTTTTTGCAAGACTCCTTTAAACTTATGCCTTTCTTCTCTTTCTTCTTGAATCCTTTATATTGAATAAAAATAAATTATTGTAAAAAATATAACTTAATTTCAAGTATATAGACAATTAAAACAAAATAAAAGAATAGTTACATTTTAAGTTCTTCTTTGAATAGTTCTAAGTTGCTTTTTTTCTTTTCACCTTCTCTTTTTTTTTTTGTAAGCATTCGTTCAGTTTTTCGTTCACCCATAAAACGAGATAGGTCATCTGCTTTATCTGATGTTTCAGTATTTCCTCTTGCTTGAGGTTTGTATAATTTACCCTTTTCTCGGGTATCTTCCTCTAATGCATAAGAACAATTATGACAGTATAAATCTGTAAAATATGAGTACTAAATAGTCTTACGTCGTTTTCCAGCATCATATGTGCCAGCTTTGACCCAAACTTTGCTATTTTTTTTTCCTTCATTTTGAAATGTTGCAACAAATTCTTCAAATGCCTGTGGAATGTAAAATAAAACAATAATTATAATAAATATTATAAAACCTAAATGGCCTATTATCACCTATATGGCAAGCAATTGGATTTTCAGAAAGTGTATACTTATAAATAAATTACTTGGGCAGCAGCGTGTTCTTCTTCTTTTTTTTTTTGTTCACTTAGTTCTCTTTTTGATGGTTGTGTTTTTCCCATAGCTCCAATTGAAAATGCTTTGAGTTTTTGTTCTGCTATAAACTAAATAAAAATTTTTTAATTAATATTCAAGATTTATAAATAGAAAATGATTTTACTATACACGGCCAGTCAAACCTAACACATTTTCTTCAAAATAATGCTACGCCAAGTATTAAGAAACTTGAATGTACCAAAAATTCAAAACTTTAAGTAGTTTTTTTACAAGTAACAAGATTTAGGTTCTAAAAATGATGTCATTTATATGGCACCTATAAGCCACAATGCAAGAATTCATGCACCCCTAAAACGAGACCATCTGCATTTGTAATCTGTTTTGGAACTTTTCTCACCACTTGTGTTATCTAGTCTTTCAATTCATTGTGGGTTTATGGCTTGTATTCATTAACTATTGATTTTAGGAGAACCCCAAAAGAAAATATCACATATTGTCAGGTTAGGAGAATGAAATGGTCAATAAAAATTATCGGCCCTTAATTTTTTTAAAGACAACTAGCAAAAAACCTTTGTGAATTCAGAGCGTTACACTAAAATGCTGACCATTTTTTTTCCTGAGCTTCAACGTTGACATGTCTGAGTTAAAAAAATGTGATTTCAACAAGATGGGGCAACATTACACACAACTTGTGCTTTAATGAAAGTTCTTTGAAAACAATTCACTGAGAGTCTCACTTCACGCTTTAGAGACATCTTGTGATCTATATCAACGACATAGTTGAAGTTTTGTAAGAGGAGAGTTTTTGAGGGGAAATTTACACTGATTTATGCAAAAACAATTTCTTCATGGTTATAGACTTAGGTAAATTTTTTTTCACTACATCCTGCTCTAATATTTTTCTTCAAATTTTTGGTTTACCTATTGTTTGATCATAAAAAATCCTTTGTGCTACAAATTTATTATGTATAATTAACAAACTTCATATCGCAAAAACTTTGGGATTAAAGCTGATCAAACAATTCTGATTGCATCATTATTTGTTTTGATAAATACATACTACATAAAAAGCAAAACAAATGGGTGTGCAAAAATCTAGATTAAAACCACCAATTGTGAGTTAACAAAAAGAAAGTAAGGTATAACTATAGAAGTAATAATTCTTGCTCGCTGACGTTACATTTATTAATCATGGCAGAATATATATGTAAATTATTGATAATAACCACATTAAGTTTCACATTATTATGGAATACAACCACAAACACATTTCAGGTGTATAATAAACGATTTGGTGTTAAACTGGAAGTTTACAACAAAATAATGTAGGTAATGTAAATTAATGCGTTTGATAAGCACACCTTAGTTAGAAATTAATGAATTGTGAATACCCGAGATTTATTTGATAGCCATAATTAAATTGTCTAAAAAAAAAAAATTACCTAGCTAATATTTCAAACATTTTATAGCAATCATAACAAATTTCAGAACATATAGTTTCTTGTATAAAATTAAAGTTTATTATCTACTAAAACATATGCCACAAACATCAAGGTCCTTAAACTATTTTTTATGTCATAATTTAAATAATTAGGTAGGCATTATGGAATTATAATGATATAATTTTACCTTTTTAAATTGTCCTGATTCAGCCATAATTAAATTGTTTTTAAAATATTCCAAATTTGTACTATAAGTTATTTAAAATGTAAAATAAAATACAAGCATAGGTATAATATTTATTAGAAGATTTTAACATTATTCAGTCGACGTTATAATCGCACAAAGCACTTAACAAATTAGTTCGTATTAAAAAAAATTAATTGAAGAAAAATACTTAGGTAGGTAAATAATAATAAATAATAAACGAGTTATCACTATTACTGCGAAAACTAAAACGGAAAACGGGGAAATATCATAAGAAATAAGTACATTTCTATTTCCTATAAGGTTACAGAATACAGAAATCTGAAATTCTTAAAAAATGAAAATCTTTTGGTTCTGAATTCTGATTCTATAATCTTTAAAGCTTCAGGTCTGCAGTCTGCTTTCAGTCTGCAGCGCCCATAGATGTTGTTAATATTCTATTCTATGGTTACTGGTTAGTACCATATTTGGTACCACAAGATAGCGAACACGAATGATATCGCACCGTGTGGTAACGTGGTTAAAGCATTTCTGTACTAACTTTAACCTAAAAAGACAAGGTTTGGTATGTAGAGTATGGTTTCATAATATAATACCGTGGTTTCAGGTTTGTTTGTACCATAGACATAAATATATGAACCATAGATTAGAATATGATTTATACATTGACAAATTCAGCATGACGAAACAATTGCATTTACTGGCAAGTGACAGTTACGCCTGTTGTCATTGTATAATAATTGTTAACTTATAACTTACTCATACTTTAACTTTATTCATTCATTTTGCAATTGCCAATTCTTAACTAGTGATACCAAGTGACAATATCAATATGATTGGCGAATCGAGGTCAGAGTTTAGACTCAAGAATCCACCGGAAGATGCAATATCCTCTGTAAAATTTGGACCGAATTCATCTCAATTTCTATTGGTTTCTTCGTGGGATGGTTCGGTTAGACTTTATGATGTCCAAGCTAATAGTATGCGTACTAAGTATGCTCATGATCGACCCGTACTGGACGTAAGCTTTCAGGTATAACTTTAGTTCCCTACATAAATCTTAAATAAATAATATTAATAATTTTATTTTATAACATACTTACATAGAGACTTGTGGTGTTACATCAGTATGATTGTTTAAATTATAATTTTCACTGTCAAATCTTAGGTCGTAATAAAATAAGAGATGCCTGTCTTGTATAAAAAGAACAATTTATTTTTAACAGGATGCTGTCCATTCGTTTAGTGGTGGTTTAGACAACAAACTGAAAATGTATGATTTAAACAGTAATTCTGGTTAGTATCTAATTTTGTACAATATATTAAATAGGTACATAAATGTTTTTAAGATTAAATTGAATTTTCAATTTTAGAAAGTGTGGTAGGTTCACATGATAATGCAGTTCGTTGTGTTGAATATTCTAATGAAATAAATGTAGTTTTATCTGGTGGTTGGGATGGAAATGTTAAAATGTGGGATACAAGATCATCTAAATGTGTTGGAACCCTACCTCAACCTGACAAAGTATGTTTAATGTTTATGTTTTTCAATTATTATAATATTTTTATTATTTTTAATAATATGTCAATTGAATATTAATTTATTCATAATTAATTGTATTTAGGTTTTTACTATGAGTAATGTTGGAGAAAAACTTGTAGTAGGTACTGCTGGACGTAAAGTATTTGTTTGGGATCTTCGAAACATTGGGTATATAATGCAAAAGAGAGAATCAAATTTAAAATTTCAGACAAGGTGTATACGTTGTTCACCAAATAAACAAGGTTATGTGTTAAGCAGTATTGAAGGGCGCGTAGCTGTTGAATATTTTGATACAGCTCCTGAGATTCAAAAAAAGAAATATGCTTTTAAATGCCACAGAATAAAAGATAATGATATTGAATGTATTTACCCAGTTAATGCTATAAGGTATTTTTGAATAATTTTATAAATTAAAAAAAATACATTTTCTTCTTTTTCTTCTTTGCCTGCCTTCCAAATATTTTGAGTCGGCCACCCTTATCCTATACCTCCACTTGTCGTAATTATTTACATTTCCTAAACACACTAACAACCCTCAATAGTCAATACAGTTCTCAATTATTTTTTTCCTCTATCTTTTCTTCAGTCTTTCTCTACCTTGTTTTCCTTTAACGTTCATTTTCTTAACCACTCTCACTGCTTCAGTTTCCTTTCTTCTCAAATCACATGCCCGAACCATCCCAATCTATTTTTAGTTTATTTTATTAAAAATGTGTTTTTGTATTTTTAGTTTTCATCAAGGATTTAACACATTTGCCACTGGAGGATCTGATGGATATGTAAACATTTGGGATGGTTTTAACAAAAAAAGATTATGTCAATTTCATCGTTACAATACAGGAATCACATCTTTATGCTTTAGTCATGATGGTATTTAAAAAATTTGTACATTTTAATTTTTAACTGATATTTTTCAAATTAATAAAATATTTAAATAAAATATTTGATGCCAAAAAATTCTATTGAAGTATAACAGGTGCCTATGTTATAAATTTAAAATAATTAAACCTAGTAATAGATAATGATATTTCATTATTTTTATACATATAATAATAATAGTTTTTAGATTCTATGTTTGGTAAAGAATGTATTGGTGGTTTTCAGGTTTCATATTATATGTATTTATTTTATTAATATTTTTTACATATTGAAACCACAATAACTTCTTTATAATATTACCCCGATTTTTACACTTTTACGAGATTTCTGAGAGCTGTACTTTTTTGTACAGTACTTGAGAGTTCAACATTGAAAAGTTTCAATAAAAAAATTACACATGATAGTGTTTTTGACCTAATCAATTTAGTTTTTAGACCATAGTTTCCAAAATAATTACTGAAATGAGCCAAAATTTTCACATGAGATTTTCAAAGTTTTGAGCTAAGTAAAGAACTTTAAAATTTTTGGAAAATTTCTAATTTTTGTTAATAAGAAATTTTGAAAAATCTTTTTTTTTTTAGATCTTAAGTTGATTAATTTTTGAAAATTGGTCTTACTTGTGGGTTGTGTCAATATTTTGTACATATTAGATATCTTTATAATATTGATTATTTCTTTAATACATTTAACATTATATATATTTTACATTATAATATTTTTATTTAAGGTTCATCTTTGGCAATTGGCAGTTCTTACATGTATGAACAAGAAATGCACCCAGATCCAATACCAGAAAATAATGTTTATATTAGGTATGTTACTGATCAAGAAACTAAACCAAAATAAACCTAAATGTTTCAACATAATTTTTTTTTTTTGTAATATTTTAATGATTTGGTTTTATTAAAAAATTTGCAGCCCTTGTTTTTTTTTATCATGTATCATTAATTTCAACAAGTACCAAGAATTGTACTTACTTTATGAAATAAAAATATTAATACAATTATAATAGCTGTATAGCTTGTCAATTGTGATAATATGTTTTGGTATTTAAATGTATCTATTTTTATTTCATTTGTGATATTTCAGATTGTTATGATAAATCTGATATATGAAAACAAATAAACATTGCATGAGTTAAGTATTAGACTGAAGTTTTTTTTTATTTGTTGGCAAAAGCCCTCTAAACATTGCCAAGTGTCTAATATTTAAAAATTGTCATTATAATTGACTCTATACTTTCTCAGTAGATTATCATAAGAGACTTTAAGTTGTCTTCTCATAAAAACCTAGTACAACTAGATTGGTGGGCTGGGCGGATAGGAGGCCAAAGATAATCACCATTTCTGCAAATTAGGGGTATTGGAAACAGATTTGGCATTTCAGTACTACTTTACTCTTTCCTTCCAATTGTTGCCCATTTGGCACACTAACTTACATAAGTGCAGAAAGCAAAGTTTTTCCTTCAACTTCCTCTATTTTTAAATAATTTTAAAATTTTTGTTAAATGATTTTCTTTGCAACAAATTGACTTTGCCTAATTGTCCCTGTTAAAAAAATTCTGTTGTCTTGTTGGCTTATAAACAAAGCTGGGAAGTATCGAGTTACAAAATTAATTAAAAGTCACTAGTGACTTAAAAACTACTAACTTCCAACGAAACAAATTACTTTTTTCTTCAAGTAACTTTGGAATTTAACTTATCCACCAATCGATCACCAAAAATAACTATTGCATAGCTTATACGTTTATTATAAAATCAATGGTAGCACACACAATTATTAAAAATAAAATTATTCACGACAAATTTTGCTCCAAGATAAAACAATGTCAACATGATTTACATTGTTAGGTATATAAAAGTTATACTTTAATATAATAGTTATAATTAATGTTAAAGAACAATGCAGATAATTTCACAATAAACAAATTTACTTTAAGTATTTATTACATAAAAAAAAAAAAATACAAATTTTTTTAGACCAAAGAATATTTAAAATTGTATTATGAATATAATAAAAAATTTAAATATACTTAACCTCGTAATTAACTTAAAACAAGTAATACTTTTCAATGATTAAGTTATATAATTTGTTGTACAGTTTTAATTAAATTTGATACAAAAATGTAGCAAAGTTCACAAGTCTAGTTTTGGCCTATACTGAAGTTTTAAAGGAGGTTCCCTGAATCTCCATCTAGTTACGTAAACAAATTTAAGAGTGTGATCTTTACCCAATAGTTCATCGTTACACAAAATGTCAATCTAAATAAAACAAATATAAAAGAACAACATTAAATAATACTAAAATAAAAGTTAATAAAACTGGTTGAGATAAGCACTTATTATAAGAATATTTGTCAAAACATGAATGTATGAAATATTATGTTTTCAATATTAGTTAAATCAGGTTCAAGACAGGGGGTCACCAATCATATTCAATACAGTAAAAAGAAAATAATAATATGAATATTTCACCTCAAGAATCACCTAACCACAAGAATTCACCCCAATTCCAAGGACCATCTAGGGAAATTCTGGCTTATGCAGTTGATTTGGTGATCAGGAAGAATTACAAAATAAATTAATATCTTTGTTAAGTTGACTAAAAAATTAACACTGACTTGACTTCATATAAATTAGGACAAAACAGCACACATTTTGTAGTGAGGCTGTACCCATTAATTTTTTGAAAGTATATCAAGCTGTTAGGTACCACAACACATGAACATTTAATCCAAATATTAAGTTCTCAGCATAGCTAAGACATATGTTTTGTTGATGATGTTTATTTTTTCTGGTAGAAGGAGTGGATAAATTGTAAAATGTCATAGTAAAGTCATAAAGTTGTGAACGCATGTGGTACTTAATCTAAAGGTTTTATTTTAATTTCAATTACTTTTTAAGTTATGAGGCAAAAGTCAAAACAAAACTTGAAATTTCAGATTTGTGGTATTATATTTTTTGTAGTATACAACATAAAGATCAGAGCCACCTGCTACTTGTAAAAGCGTTTAAAAATGTTGCAATTTTAAGATGTTTTCTGAAAGTGGTCAAAAATGTTTTGGTTTTTGGCCATAACTCAAAAATTAAGCAAAATTTTAACAAATGCTTCAAATAAAGTACCACCAAACTCCACTTTCCACATTTTTTATTTATAATGACATTTTGCAATTGAACAAAAGTGATAACAGAGAAAAAAAAACATCAATGAAAAAATAATACATTCTTTGCTACGCTCAGAATCTACAAGTTACGAATGAAAAACTCAAAAGATATAATGATATTTTTTTTAAATATAATATGTTTTTATATTTTAATTATTAGCCACTATGTATTTAATGTTGTAGTTATATTATATTAATAGGTTTTGTATCGGCCACAAAATCTTATTGCTTCCATATGTTATGTCATTGTGTGATAAAGTATGTATTCATTAGGTCATTAGTGAGCATGAGCAACTATTGTTTCCTTATATGCTGTCTAAATTTTTGTACTTACACACATATGTCAATGACAATAACATTAAACTATGTACAAACATAATTTGTAAACAATTTAAAATAAATTGTAACTTAACAATAAAAAAAAAAGCCAGAATGACATGTCATGTGAGTAGTTTGACGAAGTAGCACCTACGCTATGGAAGTTGTGGTTAAAACATATTATTTATTATCTGAAAGCAATGATAAATCATTGCCTTTTAAAAACAATTCTGAGAAAAATTACAGCATGATAGAATGGGAAGAGGACTACTTGAATAAAGGAGATTAGTTTTTTAGAGCTCCCTGATTTTGATTTTGCCAGATTTTATTTTCTTCCTAAACAAAGCTATGTATCAAATCTCAACTCAATATATATATACCTATACATGTATGGTTAAAATGTATTCAATATAACTAACAAATAATGCGACAAATATTAACAAATAAATACTATACATCTTTTTTCAATTCAATCAACCACCAGACGGCGTCTCCTTTCAATAAGTGTCAACTATTCAGCTTGATAAGCCAATGGTAAGTGATTTAATTGAATAGAGAGCCAGGCCTTTAGAATCCCTTTGAGCTTTTTAAGGTTTTCTGATTTTTATTTTGACTATTACTTATAGCATAGTATCATAAGCAAAGCTAAGTGTCATATATCAGATTGATAGTATAATGGGAAGTGGGTTAAATTTTAGTTATATGATAAGTGAATGATAAAAAAAGAAAACAAAAAAAAAGATTTAAAATATTTATTTGTTAATATTTGTCGCATTATTTATTGTTAGCTATATTGGATACATTTTAACCATACATATATAGGTATATATAGGGAAATCAAACCCGTACCTACATTAAGATAAATTTTTGATGTCTTATAAGCAAAATAATTCAGTTTTATCAACATTTATTTTGTAAGTTTTTGAAAACTACTGGTCAGATATTTTTGAAATTTATTGCTGCTTATAGAAAATTTTGTATTACATAACATACTTACTAAATTTTCAAGGTTGAAAAAAAAATTGAGTAACAAAATGTTTTCAAAAAAAAAAAAAAAAAAATCTCTTGTGCGATTTTCAATATTTTTTAGTCATATTAATAATTAACTACATATTATCAACCTTGTATTAAAATGTAAAATCTTTTACTTGAAAATTAAACTTTTTATTGAAGAAAAAAAAAAAAAAATGGAAGTTTTAGAAAATTTCAAAGTTCTATACTTAGCTCAAAAATGATTGAAATACTTTGAAACTGGTATCAAACCTGTATATTATCCATATAAACATTGTGTAAAAGTTTTGAATCTGTGAAATCATTATTACGGAAGTTATGACCATAAAATTAAATCAATTTTATTAAAATAGCGTTTGTCATACTTTTTACCGGTTTTTTTAAAGTTTTTTTTTTGGTATAACTTTTTTAAAATGAAATTTTTGACAAAACTTTAAATACAATGCACCAAGGATATAAGTAGGGCTTTCAGAAAATGTATTGACCGTTAAGATCGGAGCAATTCACTAGAAGCTATGCAACACAGACACAAAAATTTACAAAAACACATCTTTGAAAAATCAATAGCTTCCTTGCTTTGCTCAGAATCTAAAACATTGTACAAAAATTGCTTTGCTGAAAAACTGTCACACTATTGATTTTAACTGTTAAAACATTTCATAGGGCTTGGCGATTGAGTTTAACTATTTATGAATGCAGTTTTCCTGTAAAATGGCCATACAATTTAGACATTTTCCTAAATAATTAATCGTATACACAGTACAAACAAATAATGGTACAAAATTTTAAAGAAGTTTTGTCGTTGAACGCTACAAAATGTTTTCTTCAATAGTCTACATAATCAAAGAATCCAATTTCAAAAATATTAAAAACTAAAGCCGTGAAAGTTTTTCCCAACGGTTTTCAGGATACTATTTTATGGCTATTTTACGATCTTAACATTCAATGGACCTTATATACTTTTAGAGCTACAGGAAAAGGGTTTACTGAAAAAACAACATTTTCTTCAAAGATTTAGAATGACTAAAACATAAAAATTATGTTATTGTCATCAAGTTAAAAAGAACCCCTTGGTTAATATTGTATTCTATTCCGAATCCATGCATTTCATTTAAGTGTTAATGCTAAATTGACACATACCTATCTACAAAAAATCACATATTTACTTACATCTCTATATTTTTCTGATCCATCTAAAACTTTAACTGCAATAAACTTCTTAAGATGTGTAATAGTCGCTTGAGATGATACTCTTAGGAACTTCTTCTTTAATGATTTTAAGTGTGAAGCAACACATTCCAAACCAATATTTACCTTATTATAAACATTAATTTTTGAGTTATTTACATGTAGGTTTACATAGAAAATGATAACTATTAACTAAAAACTATCCAGTGAGAGAATGTGCTAATTTTAGACTAATAGACTGACAACCAAGCAATTTCCTAAATTCCAATTTTTTCCCAACTATTCAAAATATGACAATAAGAATTTTGGAGAGTAAAGATTGAGAAGATGGGCTTAAACAATCAGCGTACTCTCACAGGACAAAGTATAAAAGCTGTTACTTGTTCATCTGTTCTATGATAATCAGAATCTGCAGCAGCTTGATCTTGTGCTGTTTTATCGTCATCAACTTCAGTACCCGCAGGTACTTCTTTAGGATATGGTAAACCTCTAATTCTATAAAATTCTCTTTCACGTTTTGTTTCATCTAAAGTGTATATATTATGTAAATAATAAATATACAAAAATATTTAAAAAAAATTATTTTCATTAGACAGATACTCCTCTTCATAATTATTTTTGGCCAGTTTTTCTTCTTACCTAATTGAAGACCAGGTACAAGTTTAAACACAATGTCTTGCATTGTACGATCAAAACTTATGTACTGCAATGGATGTGATTGGTGAATAACAATTTGACAAGTAGGGCAACTATTGTTTTCTTCTAAATGTTTAACTAGACAACTCTTGCAGACTACATAAAATGAAATACAGCATTTGTAATAAAAACATTAACGCTTAACATGATTCACTATGCATTACTTACATGTATGTAAACATTCTGTTACTGTTGTGGCATCAACTAAATACCCTCTACATATTTTACATGTAATATGACAATTAAGGGTTTTTAATTTTATCAATTTTTCCATTATTTTTTACAAAAATTAAAATTCCCAATTTCAAATTAAAACACTATACTTTATACTTTTAATCATGGACACAAAAAAAAACCATACATTATAAAAGGACCATTGTGAAGACGGCAACAGAATAAATTTAGAAATAGGTATTATTTATATTTTGTACATATTACATTATAATTATTAAAACTGAGGTGTAGTCGTGTGGATTATTAATTATTATTTGATGTGTGATGATTTTTGAGTATTGAATGTTTACACTACAAATTACAATAATAAAATTTACTTAGTGAATAGTGTACTGATTTGACCATAGACAGTACACAGAGTAAGTATGATTGAAGTATGATTTTAGTATTTTACTATTTGTCAATAATTGATTGTGTAGTTAATAATGTTAACATTATTTTCTGATTACATATTTACATTTTGAAATCAATGCAGTGTTGTCTTTAGGCACAAACATCAAGGTAGATAACAGACAACTGTACTGGCAATACTGGATAACGCGATAGAAAAAGCTTGTAACCATAGACCTTATACTATATAATAAATGGAACCATAGATAATAGACATATAAGTATTTATTTATATGTCTATGGACCATAGACCTATTAACAATATACATAAATATATAGGTCTATGCTATAGACGGAAAATAGTAGCACAGAATAGAATATAGATCAGGGGTGTCCAACTCGCGGCCCGCTGTAAATTTTGTTGCGGCCCTCACTTCAATTTAAAAACCATGAATTAATTTTATATAATATATTAATATTACGAGAACAAATTTATTTTAAGAATATAAAATTATAAAACATCAAATAAACTGTAAGGGCCGATGCTCACGTCCGTGTTTTTACCGTTGCGGCATCTTATCTTATATTACATACGGATGTGTGCATTGGGCCTAAAGATAAACTTTATTAGTGTTTTATCTTTATTGGCTCCGATCCTGTGTCATTTATCAACAAATAAAAAATACCTGTATAAAATTATTACTAAGCACATGTAATCTAGTACAGACATACAGTTGCGCGCGTGATGGTCAGATGTTCACGTTTTGTTCAGAACAGCTGTGGAAACTAAATTTCAAATGGAATGCATTGAGTTGCAATCAGATATTCAAATCAAAGCAAAATTTAATCAGTCATCTTTATTAGATTTTTATGAATTATATCCACCCAAAGAAACATATCCAGCCCTTCATGTACATGCCTTATTCATGTTCTCGCTTTTCGGCAGTACCTACATTTGCGAACAATTGTTTTGAAGAATGAAAAACATAAGAGTAAGAATTGGTCCACTATATCAGACAAGCACCTTGAAAGTTGTTTAAGGAATTGCCACAACTTCAATCGATCCAGATATTGATTCATTACTTTCACAAAAAAAGCAATCTCACACTTTACATTAAATAACTTTTTTAAACTAAAAATTTTTTTTTATTATAAATAAATATATATTTCTGTGTTCTTATAATTAAATATTAATACTTTTAAAAATATTTCTGCTTATTATTCACTATTGTAAAATCATAAAAAAATGTATTGTTGTATTATATTATAATTTAATCATTAAATTTGAATGTATTATTATTAAAAAAAAGTATGTTGCCCACAACAACTTCTACCTCTATGATGTGGCCCAGTCTTCATAAATGGTTGGACACCCCTGATATAGATAATAGATTATATTAACATGATGACAGAGTAGCTGATTAGATAACATTCATTTTATTCATAGATAATAAAGGAATCTTTATCCTTTATTATCTATGATTTCATTAGATTCATATCATCTGTGATAATATCTTAAATGGTGATTAGGTGATTATTGAATATCTTAAATTTGTGATAATAGCTAGATAGATAAATAGTTTATCTATAATCCTATTCTGTAGACTGTATTATATAGTAATTAGTATTTAGCACAATATTAAGTAAATCTGATGACATTTTACCGAATGGCAAGATCTAGTTTACATTTTAGTTTTTGCTGTATTATAATATTTAGTAATTAATTCTATAACTTGTTCAATATTTCAATAAATTGTCTAAAGCGATTTTGAGATATATCGTAGTAAACTAAAAAATGTTTTCATAGTGTGTGAAATAATATTTTTAGGTAGTTGGAAAAATGTTAATGTATGCAAGATGATGTGAACATTATTTATCAAGAATCAAGTGCCATTAGTGTCGAGGTATGTAAAATTGTATTAAACATTTATTATACTGTAAAACAGTGTATGTTGAGTATAATTATGCTGGAAGAGACCAGGTGTTTGGCGATATGAGAAGAGTAATTGCAGTAAGTGGTGACGTAATAAATAAGGTAGAGAACTATAAGTACCTAGGATCTTATGTGCAAAGAGACGGAGGCTTTTTTAGAGATGAGAAACATAAGATTAAGTGTGGTAGGATGAAATGGAGAGAAATGTCAAGTGTTTTATATAATAAATAATTCCAACAAAATAAAAGGTGTAAGTTTTACAGGAGTGTGGTGAGACCAACCATGTTGTATGGTTCCGATTGTTGGGCAGTTGACAGGAACATAGAACAGAGTATGATTGTAGCGGAAATGAGAATGCTTAGATGGATGAGTAGAGTAACGAAAAAAGATGAAACGAATATGTAAGAGGTAGAATTGGTGTTGTATCAATAGTGCATAAGAAGAGGGAAAATAGACTGACTAAAGATAAGAAACTGAAGCAGTAAAAGTGGTTACATAAATGATCGTTGAAGGAAAAAGAGATAGACTAAAGAAGAGATGGATGGAAACAATTGAAAAAGATATGAGGGTTGATAATGTGTGTGTAGGGGATGTAAATGATCGTGAATAGTGGAGGGATAGAACAAGGGTGACCACCCCAAAATAATTGGAGACAGGCAAAAAAGAAGAAGATTTATTGTTGTATTATTATTGTTAGCAGTATCTGGGGCTTGAAAAAATGTTTGTTCATAAAAATAGAAACTGTACCACCAGTGCATAGGTCACTCATTTAAATCAATTTTTTTGTAAAAAATTACTTTATTATAAAAGTTTATTGTTTCTCATTGATATTCATTATTTTTTATTTTTATGTTTTATGACAAACAGTTTTTAGTTTTTTATGTTAATTTTTTGAACTAGTTAAGTACTTTTAGTAATTTTCATGTATTTCAAACCTGTTGTATTATTGTTCAAACAGTTAGAAGTTTGAAAAATCTAACCAAACTTGAGATGTTAGGTTTGTGTTAGAAAATTGTATGTCAATAGCCAAAAACCGAATCAAACCAAACTTCAAAATCAAATTGTTCAAAATATTAAACATTTAAAATTTATGAACATCAAACAAAAAAGAAGATCCTTTGCATTATATTTTAGCGTTTATATTAAAACAATATAATAAAAACCAAGTTTTATTTGTTAGTTTTTATCATATATCTTGGTAAACTGAGATTGCCATTTATTATTGTCACGGTATCTTTTTTTATTTTATTTTATTTTTTTTTTATAAGAATTACACAATCTATACAAAAAGCACAATAAGTGAATGTGAAGAGGGTAAACAAGCAGGAAATACTGGAGTAAGAAGTCACCCATTAGTGCAACACTTAGCTTGTGCACACTTTACGTTAACTATGGCTTGGTAGAGAGGAAGAGAATGTGTGTTTGAGAGGGAAAAGATCAAAAATAGAAGGTCCCTGCATCATCTTCTTTTCAAACGACGTCGAGGATCTTTGGGCAATGTTTCAGTATTTAGATTCCTGATTAATGAATTTTCGTGGTTGGGTAGATGTGCAAAGAATCTCTTGTAATAAATTACCGATTCTTCTTCAATTGATTTCATGGGCATGTCAATGTGGAGGGTTTGATTGGACATATATGGTGGAGCGTTTGCTATTCTACGTAGAGTGATGTCCTGGTATCTTATAAACAATATTTGGAACACTGGGACTGTCTCAATGTTCTGGTTTTAAAAAAAATTTTAACATGGGTCTTTTGATAGTTTTATAAAAATCTATGTAAGCCACTTACAATTACTTGATCACTTGTCAGAATTTTATTTATTCAAAGTAAAATTTTAGGTGGTAAATTATACTATGTTTTTTTGTGGAAATTTGTTACTTGATCAAAATATAACGTGATTAAATGATTGTTTATTTAATTGTGAACTTGGACTTGTGAATTATAACGTGTGTAGATGAGATACATGTAACTTTAATAGTACCTTTCTTAGAGGTGGTGGTGTTGTCATCGGCATACAGAAAAATTTACCTTCACAACTAATTTCAAATTTAGAATCAAACAACTTCACAATTTGAACAACTTATTGTGAGTTTCTCTATTGGCTTGTTTAAATTTGTAATTGGTGGTGTCTATATTTCCTCTCAAGCTCCTTCTCTAATCTACGAGTCTTATTTACAATCAATGGAATCAGTTATCCAACAGCTTCCAAATCACACTTATATTTTTTGTGGCAATTACAATTTGCCCGGAATATCTTGAAATAATGATGCGAATGGATTGGTATACTCTTTCTCATCGCTTGTTGTTGCTCACTATATTCCAGAAATCTTTGCATTTCACTCTTTCTTCCAAAAAAATTCTATTTTTAACGATAAAAATACTGTTCTAGATTTAATTTTTAGTAATAGTACATCCTTGTTGTTGAAAAGTTTGATAAACTAATTGTACCTATTGATTTTTATCAATCACCTCTATGTTTCTCTATTCCTCTTAGCACACATGAATCTTGCCATGAACTTGATGCCATGAATTTTGTATTTTATTTAACATTATTGTTTACTTACTTTACTTCAAAGTTCAAATTTTGTTTGACCTTAAAGTTTTGAGTTGAACCACATCTAATTACTGTAAACTAATTAAGTTTTATTTTTCTGTGATATTTCAGATACATTTATAATTATTTACAATGGAAGAAATTGGCATAGATGTATCTGGAGAGATCAACAAGATCCTCTCTGGGTTTAATATGGAGGCGTTTTCCGAAATTTATTCAAAACTTGAAAATTTCGAGTCTATTGATTCAGATGATAATATAATAGAAATATTGCATAGTATAAATGGAATTGGATATGAAATTGAAGAAAATGTATATTCTTTACCAAGCATGTCTGTGAATAGACTAAATGAACGAAAAAAACAAATTATTATGAGTCATTATGAACTTGCTCGTAGATATTATGATAGTTTGACATTTTCCAAACGATTACAAAGAAAGTTGTCATTGTTAAACCATTTTTATAATATTCTGCACACTAAATATTATTCAACTAAGGTAATACATAAAATAATACAAAAAAAAAAAACAGTTTTTTGTATTTTAATTTTTTATAGTAAAATATTTATTATTATTGCTATAATTATCCCACAGGAAGATAACAATGTTCAAATTTCAATGGTACCTCAAAATTCTACTGATGACATTACAAAACCAGTTGTAAAGTTAACAGGACAACAAGCACTTATACAATTAGCTGTAAAAACAGGACTTACCATGTTCTTCAAGTTGTTAAAACAAAGTTGGGAAAATAAAAACACAAATGGTAAATACTGTTTATGAATACTTATTACTTATACATTTATAATATTTAACTTATAAGTATATTTAACATTTGTAAATTAACTTAGTGTTGGTCCAATTTATAATTTTATAGATATCAGTATGGGTTTAGAGGTTCTTGACATGGCATTGATTCTGATGAGAGAATTAAACCCGCTTTCTTTAGGTAATAAAGCTGAATTATCTCAACTTGGTTTGGACTGTTTAGATAATGTCATGCATTTTGTAAAAGAATGTTTAACTGCTGATTTCATACTAAATGCAAATGGTAAAGTTATATTGTACTAGCTAATTTATTACAACATCGTATTTAAATAGTAACTAAATTTATTATTGTATAGTAAAAGAACAACTAGCAGAACTATCATTGTTGTTGGCATATCAGCGAGAGTCTCTTATTTATTTATTAGAGTGGATTGATATGGCTTTAAATATTGATAATATTTGTTTACCTTTTGAAAAACTCTATAAAGTTTTGGAAGAAATGTCATCAATATTAACTTTTGCTTTTGGATCAGAGGAATTTGAAAATTATAGATCAAAAAGTTGTATACCATTGAAAGATGTTGCATTATTATTAATGAAAAAAGTAAACTTTGTTATTGTTATTTGTTTGTTAAGTATGACTTAAAATACAATTTTTAGTAATATTTGTTTGGACTAATTACAGCTTGTAAGTTTTGGAGAAACTTCTGTTGTTCGGACTCCCTTAAATCAAAATTCTGCTGAACTACCTCAACCTTTGAGTGAAGTATTTATGTGGGGAAGTAATTCTTCAAACCAACATGCAGAAGGCGCTACAGAAGTTACAGATATACCACGACTTGTTAGATCTTTGTCAGATGTTCAACAAGTTGAAGCAGGACAATATTGTACATTTATTATAGATACAAAAGGATGTGTTAGTGCTTGTGGTAAAAATAGTTATGGTCGCTTGGGCTTAGGAAATTCATCCAACCAACCAGTTCCTAAGCGAATCAATATTAATTGTAAAATTAAACAAGTATCTTCATCAAAAGGTTGTGATGGTCATTCTTTAGCCTTAAGTGATACTGGAGAAGTGTATAGCTGGGGAGATGGTAGGTTTAATGTAAAAAGTTTTTATTCATATTTGAAATTACATTATTCTTTAAAAATTAACCGCGTGCAGGTGATTATGGAAAATTAGGACATGGAGATGTTGCTACTCATAAAGAACCAAAACTAATTCAAGGACCATTTCTTGCTAAAGTGGTAGAATTAGTTAGTGCTGGTTATAGGCATAGTGCTGCAGTTACTAGTGATGGGCTGTTATACACTTGGGGCGAAGGAGACCATGGTCGGTTAGGTAATATATATATAATATATACAATTTATTTATGTAACATATTACTTGTATTTAGAAAGTTTTATAATATACAATAATTTTCTACTTACTAGATTAGTATCAAGAATAAATTAAACAATTTAATAATTTCAGGTCATGGGGATTGTAACCCTAGACTTATACCCACACTTGTCAAAAGCTTAAGTGATATGCCAGTTGGTTATGTAGCTTGTGGTTCAACACATACACTAGCTTGTTCACGTGATGGAAATACTGTTTGGTCATTTGGTTCAGGGGATAATGGAAAACTTGGTCATGGTAATACATTGAGATTATATAAGCCACAAAAAATTGATGGACTAAGACATTATAAAATTAAAAAAGTTGCTGCTGGAATACATTTTTCGGTTGCATTAACTTGTACTGGTGAAGTATGTATCTACTATATATTATTATACTAAATTATGTTGTTGTATTGTATTTAGATCTGTTACACTTAACTCTTATTTATGTTAAAAAATTTAATTAAGAAATATTTTTTTAATTTATTTATTCATTTATTTTTTTTTATTAAAAATATATTTACAATCTGTAATATTATGTACAATAAGTAAATTTGAGAAAAAAAAAAGTATACAAAGACAGAACAACGTGATAGAAGGGAGTGTCCAGTAACACTACTTTAACTAGATTTAATTATTTCATTGTTTTGAATTTTCCTTAACTTAGTTTGATTTTTTTTTTTTTTTTTTAGTTTTTGAAAAGGTTGTGTGACCAATTTTGTTTAGCGACAAAGAGGATTGTTTGGAAAAGTAAGAGAAAAAATATTGGATATCAATGGATTCGGGTGATTTATAGTGGTAGAGTGGAATTTTTTATAATGAGTGGATGCAAGAACAGGAATAGTAGGAATACTGAGGTCGTAGTGGAGTGTACGATTACTCACATACCAAAGCAAGTTGGTTAGGAGACGGAGGTTAATTGATTGAAAGGATTGAAATAAATTTAGATTTGAGGTTTTTGTCGATCCCCAAATTTGGATGGTCAGGAATTATTAAAAATAGTTTTGTTCATTATTATTTCATTTATAGATAAATAAAATAACAAAAACTTGAGATATAAATCTTTTAATTTTCACACAAACCAAATCTAACTGATAATTAAAAAATTGTCACCTTTAAATAATATTTTAAAATGCACCATTATTAAATATTAAGATGTTTTGGTGTTATTTATATTTTTAGGGGTTAGGTGTACAGTTTAAACCCGTTACAAGTATATATATATATATATATTTTATATACCTACATATTTAAGTTAATGTGAGGTATTAAACAAATTTTATTGAAATCTGTCTATAAAACTTGTTTAAAATTCTGTCTAAGAAAATGCATTTCAATTTTCCTTTATTGATTTATAAAATTAAATTAAATTAAATATGATTGTTGATTATTTTAGTTTTATTTGAATATGCCAGTTTTGTAGTGTTGTATGTATTTTAGAGCACTTTATCTTCTATGCCTTTCTGCCAACTATTTGGGGTTGGTCACCTTTGTCCAATTCCTCCACTTATTACAATCATTCACATCCCCTACACACACATTAACAACCTTTATATCTTTTTCAATTGTTTCCATCCATCTATTCTTTGGTCTTCTTTTACCTCTTTTCCTTCAACGTTTATTTTCATAACTGTTCTTACTGCTTCAGTTTCTTAACTTTTGTCCAAACCATTTCAGCTTATTTTCTCTCATTTTATCTTATATGTATTTTAGAGTATACTTAATAGTTTGATAATAATGTAATGATAAAACATTCATAGATTATTTTGTCAATTATTTATTTTATTTTTATGATTCTTTTATTCATTTTTGTATCTTGGACAGATTTTAATGTGTTTAGTACATTGAAGAATATGTATTAATTTTATGTTTTTGGGTTGAGGACAACAGACACGTTTAACACAGTCAGCAGTGTTGCACCATGTGGGCGATAAGTTTGCCATCAATTATTTGTAGTTGGCTCAAGCGGTTTTGCATTATATTCAACAATTGCTTATCAAACAATAATGGTCTAGATTAAGTTTGAAAAAATCTTTTTTTGATTTTATTCTAGAAGTGTACTTAACAGTAGGCCTAAATATTAACGCAATATTCTGACAACAAATTACAATAATTCACAGCCCCCATAGTCACTTTCATTAGTAAAAAAAAATAGTTGACCAAGTGTGTTCAATGCTATTATTGACCTAATAATGTGTAAAAGCAGAAAATAAATACATACCTGTCATCTATTTTGGTCAAGATACTTTATTTATTTGTATAGTGTCACAAAACAGTATAAACTATATAAGTAGTATAATTAAAATACAATATGTACAAGGTCATGTACCTTATGTTACAAATTACAATGAACATTTTGTAATTTATAGAAAAAAATTAAACAATTCTTATTGCAACTCTGTTATGTTTATTTAGTTTGTATAATATATCTTATAACATTTGTATTGACATCTTATAAATGCCAGGCTCGTTTTATATATCTAAATTCCAATCAGTGTTTAACGCGTCTGTCGTCCTTTAGACATAACTATTTAGGACATACCGTTTGTCCCCAACGCAATACGCTAAGCAAAATGCAAAATGTTGTCTTTTAGAAACTAAAACTCTGACTGCATGGTGTGTTAAACACGTCTCTTGTCTCTAACTTCTTAAATAATTTATTCAGTTTATACATTTTAAATGACAACTTTTTGTAGTGAAAGTTAATGTTAATCAATATTAACTTACTCAAAACTTTAAATTACAAACATGTTTACTGAAAATATTTTTAGTTAATACTATTAAATTGTAATTGTAAAGTCATGTTAATTTACTTGCACTTAGGTTTTCACATGGGGTCAAGGATCAAATCTTGGATGTGGTTCATCAGAAATTACTCTTTTTTCCCCAGCAGTTGTTGAGGATTTAATGCAGCAAATGATTATTGACATATCAGTTGGAGATTCTCATTGTTTGGCTTTAACTAGAAACTGTGCGGTGAGTAAACTGTAAAATATGTATTAGAATATATGTATAGAATCAATAAAACTACTTGTATTTTTTGTCATTTATTCATTAAACATAATTTTATTGGTTCAAAAGGATCTAGTATAACATAATAAATATACATACATATCTTTATTTATTGGAGAAGTGGAGAGCTTTAAGTATCTAGGAATCTTTGTATAAAGAGACAGTGGTTTTATGTAAGACGTAAAAATAAGATTAAGTGTCTGAGTGCACTTAGGTTTTCACATGGGGTCAAGGATCAAATTTTGGACGTGGTTCATCAGAAATTACTCTGAGGTGGGTTAGGTGTGTCTGGCAGCTCAGAAATGCAAGTGGTAGTAATGAATCAATTCTAGAATGAGCCTTCAAAAGTTTAGTTCAAAGTAAATCAAATAACTTGAATAGAAAGCATAATAAAAATCAAATTTAATAATTTAAAATTTTGAACTGTTATGCTGAAATAGAATTTTTTTTTAAATTTTATATAAATTTTGTGTACAAAACGTTTAATTTTATAGTTTTATTTATTATCATTTACATTTGGCTTATTTTGAAAAATAAGGTAGTCGTTGTAGGAAGGAAAAGTGATAGAATTATGACCGTAAAATTGGTATTTGAGGAAAAATTATTAAACATAATAAGTGCGTATGCGCCACAAGTAGGATGTGAAAAAGAAAAAAAGAGTTTTGGCGAGAGATGGATGAAGTGATGCAAGGAATTCTAGGAAATGAAGATGGTGTGATTGGTGATGTTATGATTGGACATGTAGGTAGTGAGAGAAGAGAGTAAAAGAGTGCATGGAGGGTATGGATTTGGGGGAAAGAAATGAAGCTGGAGAAAAAGTTTTGGATTTTGCATTATTGTATGAGCTTGCAATATTTAATACATATTTTAGAAAAAGAGAAAAGCATGATGAGAAAAGTAGTAGCAAGTAAGAAAAAGCAATTTAAGTTATGGTAGAAAAGCAAGAATAGAGAAGATTGGATAGAGTATAAAAATTTGTGTAAAATAATGAAGAGGACGGTAAGCAAAGTAAAGCTTAATAGGTACAATGAGTTATATGAGAGGCTAGGAACACAGGAAGAAGAAAAAGAAATTTATAGACTGGCTAAGGTTAGAGAAAAGTGATCCAGAGACTTTCAAAATGTTTGATGTATAAAAAGTAAGGATAAGAGGGTTTTAACAAATTATGAAGATGTGAAAAAAAGATGAAAAGAATATTTTGAGAGATTTCTGAACGAGGAGTATCCAAAAGAAGCTTAGAGAGTATTTCATGAAATAAAGGATTGAGATGCAGTGAAAGCGATGAAAAAGAATAAGGTGGTAGACCAGATGAAGTGCTTGTAAAGGTGTGGAAAATTTTAGGGGATGTAAGCATTGGGTGGTTGATAGATCTTTTTAATAAGGTGCTAATGCAGAGTAAAATGCCTGAAGATTGGAGAGTGAGTTTTACTGTACCAATATTCAAAGGCAAAGGAGACATACAAGAATGTGGAAACTATAGAGGAATTAAGCTTATGAGTCATACTATGAAGATTTAAGAAAAGGTTATAGAGAAAAGAATAAGAAGTGAGACATCAATATCAGAAAATCAGTTTGGTTTTATGCCAGGAAAACCAACAATAGAGCCATTATTTTGTGTTAGTAGAGAAGTATAGAGAAAATAATAAAAAGCTCTGTATGGTGTATATTGATTTAGAAAAGACGTACGACAGAGTGCCAAGAGAAGTTTTAAAGTGGGCATTAATGAGAAAAGAGGTACCAAAAATGTATATCAATTTGATTCATGTATGAAGGCTCGAGTACTAGTAATTAAGAGTATGTGTGGAGTAACAGAAGATTTTAATGTGGGAATAGGTTGGCTTTAAGCCCTTACTTGTTTTCTGTGGTAATTGATGAAGTTACAAAAGAGAAACAGGGCGAGGTACCATGGTGTATGATGTTTGCTGATGATATAGTTTTGATAGGAGAAAATCTGGAAGAAGTCATTAATAGATTGGATGAGTGGAGGTCAGCCCTGGAAAAGAAGGAATTATTATTATTATTATAAATAAACCAAAGTATATAGAGTATGACTTGGGAGGAAGAGGCTAAGAGGTTGCCGGAACAAGAGAGCAATGACAATAAGCAGTAATGTGATAGGTGAAGTCAAAATCTTTAAATATTTAGGATCATTTGTACAAAGATGGGGGCTTTGGCATGAATGTAAAACATAGGATTAAGTGCGGTTGGATGAAGTTGAAAGAAGCGTCGGGCATTTTATGTGATAAAAGAATTCCAAAGAGGCTGAAAGGTAAATTTTACAGGAGTGTAGTGAGACCAACTATGCTATATGGTTTGGTGTGTTGGGAAGTGGATAGGATAATAGAACACAATATGAGTGTTGCAGAAATGAGAATGCTTAGATGGATAAGTGGAGTGACAAGAGAAGATAGAATAAGAAACGAATAAGTAAGAGATAGTATTAGTGTAGTGTCAGTAGTGGACAAAATGAGAGAGAACAAACTGAGATGATAGACATGTGATGAGACGAGAGGAATCAAAAGCAGTAAGAGTAGTTATGAAAATGAATGTCAAAGGGAAGAGAGGAAGAGGAAAACCAAAAAAGAGATGGTTGGACACAATTGAGATTGATATGATAGCTGTTGGTATGTGCGAAGGGGGTGTCAAAAATTGAGACAAGTGGTGGTTTAGGACTAAGGTGGCCGACCCCAAATAGTTGGGAGAAAGGCAAAGAAGAAGAAGACATTTGGCTAATTTTTATTTATTTTTGTTGATTACTATTATAATTTTGGCAGATTTATTGTTATTTTAATAATCATTGCATATTATTTAAGCTAAAATTATGAGTTGTATGTAACTTAATTAGATAAAAATATGTATTCAAATTTAAAAGATTATTGGTTTCAAATATTATCAACTATAAAAGTTTTAATCTTATTTTATAAAGGTTTATGCATGGGGTTCTAATGGAAAAGGCCAGTGTGGACAAGGTCATTCAACAAGTCCTGTGAGTCGACCAAGTAAAGTAATTAACTTGGAAGGCAAACAAATAAATCAAATTTCTGCTGGCACTTCTCATAGTGTTGCTTGGACAACACTTCCACCAGACAGGTATGTATGTTTAAAAACACTGCATGACTATATTATACTGCCAGCTTTAAATTATTTAATCTTACCAATCGGTTATTTTTAATTTATTTAAATTTGATTGATATCTTTCAAAGTTTTATACTTAGCTTAATAATTTTCTAATTATTTCAAAATCATATCAGTTCTTTATCTTACCCATGTTAACATTGTATAAAAATATCAGGTCTTTTCAACTATTATTTTGAAAGTTATGACCAAATAACCAAATAAATTTTGTCAAAAACACATTTGCCGTACAAATTACGTCAATTTTCCTTTGTGTTTTTACTCTGTCTTATATTTTAAAAAAAATTTTAATAAATACATTTTCAAAGTACCATATATATATATATATATTTCGTATGACAGAGTAGAGCAACAAATTTAAACATTTAATATTATTAGACAAATATACTATATAGAATAACATAAAATTAAATTAAAATTAAAAATAAACTTAGTACGACAAAATAAAATAAAAGTAAAAATAGAAATAAACTTACGTATGACAAAATGGTAACTATTATAGCTAGGATACATTTGAAACTATAGATTATAAATGAATGTCCAGATTTCGTATCCAATCAACCATATCCTCACTAGCTGTATGGATATCATTAAGTGTACCTTTGAATGCACGGATCGGGCATTCAGTTGGTATATGGGTGATTGTTTGCATATCATTTCCACAGTCACAGGAAGGAGTAGTATGTAATTTCCATTTGCACATCATGTGGTTACATCTTCTATGGTCCGTTTTAATGCGATTCAGAGTCACCCAAATTTGTCTAGGTAGATCGAAGCCCGGTTGTTTGGAAGTTGGATTGGTAACAATGTTTTGTTCATCAGGGTTCTCAGCCATCCAATTCTCAAGCCATTTGGAATTTCCCTTGGTATTTTCCAGTAATACCTTTTTTGCAGTTACCCAGGGTGGTTTGCGGGACTTAAGACGTAGTCTACCCTCATTTAATCTTAAATCCGCGTGTATCGGAAGGCTCTTGTTATTGTTGATCATAGTCCATTCCCGGATGAGAGCTTGTTCTCTTCAGATCTTAGGAGGAACTATATTGCTCAGTACTGGGAGCCATTTTAAAGGGGTAGATTTTAATATTCCCCTTATAATTCTCATTACTGAGTTAAGCTGGGTATCAAGTTTATTGGTATGTGCACTATTTATCAATACCGGAGCGCAGTATTCTGCAGCTGAATATACTAGTGCTAGCGTGCTTATACGCAAGGTATTTGCATCAGCGCCCCATGATGTACCACTCAATTTGCCAATTATACTTTGACAGGTCTTTATTTTCGCTGATAGTTTAGCTAGATGATTCTTGAACGTAAGCGTCCTGTCTAATACCACGCCCAGGTACTTAGGATAGGGGTTGTTTTTCACTAACTGCTTTCCAAACTGCACTCGTATCTCCTGGTTTGCTCTTCTGTTGTTGAGATGGAAGAGGGTGACTTCCGTTTTTGATGGGTTTTGTCTGAGTCTCCATTGATTATAGAATTTATGTAATATGTTAAGGTCGTCAGACAGGATGTTTTCTAGGCCTTCGAAATTTTTACTCTGGCAAGGTAGGGCTAGGTCATCAGCATAAATAAATTTTCTGCAGTTGTAGCTGGTAGGTCTTTAATATACAAGTTAAAGAGGAGGGGTGCCAACACAGAGCCTAGAGGAAGGCCATTGTTTAGCATCTTTGTTTTACTTTTTTCCTTTCCAATATAAACAGTAAAAAATCTGTTACTAAGCATATTATTGAGGAGTTTTAGTAACGTTTAGCATGGGATCACATCCAAGAATTTTGATATAAGTCCTTTTCTCCAAACAGTGTCATAGGCAGATGATAGGTCTATGAATGCCACTGCAGTTTTAACGTTTCTGTCATACCCATTTTCTATATGGGTAGTAAGTGCCATTACCTGGTCACAGCAACTCCTATTAGGGCGGAACCCAGCTTGTTCATGTGGAATAATATCATCAATGGTGCTAACAATGCGGTTGTATATCAATCTTTCCAGTAATTTATAGCCTACGCTTAATAGAGATATCGATCTATAGCTGTTTATATCATTTTTTGGTTTTCCTGGCTTTAAGACTGCTAAAATTTTTGTTTGTTTAAAGAGTTTTGGCTATTTTCCCAAAGGAAGGACGTCAAAAAAGAAGAGAGAGAGCCACTTAATTATCTTGGGCCCACTATATTTTATGAACTCCGGGTATACTTCATCAAGTCCAGCTGCTTTCTTAAGTTTTACACGTTTTATTGCAAGTTGTACTTCTTTGAGAGTGAATTTGTCAGCCCACTTTGAATTTTCCACTGCAAGGGTTTTCTTAACTTTAAGGTCCATAATCAATTTCCTTGATGTACCTTTATCAATGTTAATTGTTGGCTCTTGACGTTTCTATTAGTCGGTTCGCAATGCATTAGTTTTTATTTCAGGTTCATTTCCACCTCGATTCTGGCTGGGATCTAGTTTGCGCAGTACATTCCAGGCTTCCCTACTAGAATGTTTGAAATCTAGATGTTCTATAGTTTCAGTCTAACGGTCCTTGCGTCCTTTAACTAGCGATCCTAAGATTTTGTCTGCAGTTTCTGCTTGGCCAGTCCTTTGATATTCTGCATACAGTCTGTCGATTTCCTCATTCCAGCAGGGGATATATTTGTGTCTGTAGCCTCGGGGGATATAGCGTTTTGCAATTCCCTTTGCCATACCAATGAGTATCATAGTTATTTGCTGTTGGATCGATCCACCTGATGTTATTGTCTAGAGATTTTGAGAAGGTAGCCCAATTAGCTTTCCTAAAGTTCCATCTTGGTTTTGGTATTGTTTTAACTAGAGGAATCTGGATACCATGTAATGGACTGAAAGGATTAGAACATTTTTAAGAAGTTATCATGGTTTTATTGTGGTAAAAAAAAGACATGTTAAAACTAGTACATTTTTTGTTACACTCAGAGTCTAAAAGTTATGTTGTACATATAGTTAAAAAAATAGCTTGAATTAAACTTAAGCTCAACGTAAGTAGTCAAAAGTTTTGTTTTAATTTATTTGTAGAATAAATAATATTTATGAAATAAACATCTGTAGGTATTGAAATATTTTTTAATTCTGAACCAAAGGTATATTTTTTTTTTCATAATTTTTCTTACAATATTAACCAATTAACCAAAAAACTTTTACACATTACAAGTTTGGGTATGGCGCATGTTTTGTATGATATTCAAAGTCATCCAATCAATTTTGGGCTAGTAATCTATATTAAATATTGAAAATTTTACACATTTGACTTGAAATTGTCTTTATTGTGGTCACATTTTTGGGTTAAAGAAGTACTCCATTGTCTTTACATTTAATACTATAAAAGAGTTATGTATCTGGCCTTAGATTGTACTATAATTGAAGCCTAATTATAATTTTTAGTTATTTTTTAAATTATTTACCAAATAACAACACAAATTTTAAATTTGCCCTGAATGACTTAATTTTTATAAATCGTTTGGATGGGTTAAACCAATATACAAACATTGTAATTAATACCTTAATATTTTCACATGTATTATTTTATATTTGATACAAAATATGTAGATGATCATAACCACAAAGTAAATAGGTTCAAAACCACTTCTACTCACATCCAGCACGTTATGGACATTCATCTGCCACCTATAATTTGGTCATCTTCTTTTTTCTGAGTCAATTTATCCTATGGTGCAATATTTTTAAAACTTGTAATTAATTAATTTGAAACTGATCTATTTTGTGTTTTTTAATTAGACAAACAAATGTTTGGCACAGCCCTTTTTGTATTGATTTACACGAAAGTACATTTAAATGGTTAAGGCAATTTATTGAAAAATATTGTGAACAAATTGAGTCTCATCAAGATACACCAAATGAGTATATAATTGATTTCAATTTTTCTAAGTCTTAAAATGTATGACATTATTATAATAATTGTTTTCTGTTTTTTATTTTAGTATCAATGAAGAAATGTTAATTTTAAGTTTAAATATGCTTAACAATCATTTGTTTTTTGCCCGCATTTCTGGTCATAATTTCTCTAGACTACTTGGCAATGAAACAAGTCAACTTCGTACACTCCTTTTAAAGTAAGCATTTATATTGTTGTTGTATTAGTATCATATTTAATTATAACAATACATATAAAATTAGACTTGTAGATTTGCAAGTAAAAGAAATAGTAGAAAGAAGTTTAATGGATTGTTTATCTACTGGCGCAACACTCCTCTTACCTCCCTTGTCTGGCCGTCTCAATATTCTCAAATCTCTTTTAGCTCAAGATACAAGTTTAACAAAAGGACAAGTAATGTTATAAGTTATAAATCAATACTGAGTGCTTTATTGATTAATTTATTTTTTTTAGAAACTACTTTTAGATGTTACTGTTTCTAGTTTAAATGATAGTAGTCATGTTAGTTCATTGTTTAGAGTGAACTCATTGGATGTTTATGAAAACCGATATTCATCTATAGAAGAAGTTATGAAATTGCTATTGAAGCATTTATCAAATACTTCTGTGAGTACTATTATGGAAATCAAACACAAATACATTTATAATATTAATATTGTAATAATTATGTGTAATTATGTGCACATTATTTTTTATGAAATATTAACATAACATTAAATATTTAAGTTTTGTCTTCTTCTTCTTTGCCATTCTTGGGGTCAGCCATCCTAGTTCTATCCCTCTTATTATCACAATCATTCACATGCCTTACACACACAATAACAATTTTCATATTTTAGATTCTGAGCGTCAGCAAAGAATGTACTGTTTTTACAATGATGTTTTTTTTTTTTCTGTGGACACGTTTTCTTGTAGAAAAACTGCTCCAGTTTTAACGTATGGTACCTTAAAAAATAGATAGTTGATCCGAAATGGTACTTTAGTTGAAGCGTTTTTTCAAATTTTGATTATTTTTTGAGTTCTGAGGAAAAAAAGAAAACGGCCCAATTTTTGAAATTGTTTTGTTTGACTTGAAATTTATAATGTTATTAAGAAGGGTTTTATGAGTGTACCGCTGTAATTTCAGTTGATTTCGATCATTTTTGAGGGAGTTATGGAACTTTTGTTATTTTGGGCAGCCATATATTTCTTATTGGGAGGACAAATTATTATTGTCCTGGGGTGGGTAACATTTAAGGTATACAATATACAGGAACAAGTTAGAATTGATAGGGTAGAGTAGATAATTAAATGTGAAATGATTAAGTAACATAAACAAAAATATATAGATAAACAATATAGTTAATAAATAACATAAAATAATTTAAATAACAAAGTAACATGAACAGAGTAACTATGTATAAAGTTTGATGACTATTTTATTACCGAACTTTTAGATTTTTCATCCATTTGATTGCTTCCTGTTCCACTTTTGTGGAGTTTTTTGATGTATGAATTATTCAGTTTGGTTCATACAACATGCGGTTGGTCTCACCACACTCCTGCAAAACTTAACTTTTAGCCTTATTGGAATTCTTTTATCACATAAAACACTTGACACTTCTTTCCATTTAAATATGAACTCTAAGGGTACTGTATTAAATACTAAATTTGTCTGTTTCTCATACCTTTTTGCAATATACCTACTTTGTTTTTAATTAAATATGTTGGACAGTACAGACTCCAAAAAAAAGTGTTAACATTTTGTTTTTTATTTATTTATTTATTTAATTATTTTATATTTTTTAGTGCATTTTTTATTTTTTGTTAAAATTTTTAGGCAGATTTCTATAGAAAAAATCTACCCTTTGTATTCAAATCAATGATGAGACTTTTGGACAATTTTTTGTGTTTTTGCCGCTCATGAACCAAAACAACCCCCCCCTTGAAAAATTTATGTATATATATATATATAAATATTAAATACTTATATGTACATATGTATTTATAACGTAACCTAACCAATTTTGTTGTTTTGAAAAACTTCAAATTTGAAGTTGTGTATTTATTTGTAAACTTGTAGAGTATTTTAGATTCTGAGCACAGCAAAGAATGTTTCGTTTTTACAATGATGTTTTATTTTTTTTTTTTTTTTTCTGTGAACAACTTTAAGGGTAGTAAAAATACCTCAATTTTTAAAGTCAGTACCTCTATTGAAAGGTCTTGAATCCTAATGATACTCTAAGGAGTTTCAAATTTGAAAGTTCAAAATTAAAAAGTTACAGTCATGAAACTAAGGAGAAACATTAATTACATCAAACGTGTTTTTTACTTATTGACATTTTTGAGCATAGAACTTTGAAATTTTTGAAAAATGTACAAAAACATGCTTGCTCAGAATTGTTTCTTTGAAGGCAATGATTTATCATGGCTTTCAGATATTAAATCATACGTTTGAACCACAACTTCCAAACCATTGACCTATCCAAAGCGTAGTTATTACTGCATCAAACTACCCATGCGACCCAGAGTGATCCCGGCTTTTTGTTTTCAGATTGCTATGTTGGAGGCAAATAGTTCTTCTGCATTCAAAAAATTAGATATGACACTTGCTTCTCTTCATAAGTTATTGCTATCACATTTACTGGTATACAACATTAAGTCATATCACTGTAGTAATGTGAGTATAAAAAAAATTATTTTTCATTTTATGTGAACACTTTTAATGTACTATTAAAAGTCATTCAAAAAAGTAAACTATACTCTATGTCCATCTTAAAATCCAAATTTATAATACTATTATTTTATTACTTATTTTGTTGGTATAAAGTTTTAAAAAAATATTACTCATAAATAATTGTTTATCTTCATTTATTTACTGTACATGTTTTTTGTTTTGTTTCATTTATTTTGTTTAATATTTTTCAGTCATGTCATAGTATGAACCGCCTTTTTATTAATCATTTGGAAGCATACATACTTAATGCTAACAAAATATTTACTGTAGCAGTTGCTTGTTATGAAGATAAACACCATAAGTTATATAATGGTAAGAACAACATTTGTATGAATTTGGTGTATGCATTAAAAAAGAACTTTACTATCTAAATGTAAATATTTTAAATTTTAGCTGTTTTATCTTCATCTATAGTTGGAGAAACAATGATTAACACACTTTTGTCATTGACATTTTTACAATGTGAATTCATTCAATCTGCTGTTACATCATTAATAAATACAGTTCAATCACTGCATACGCTCAACCAAAAAATGTGCTCTAATGGTATTAATGTGTTTTTTTATGTTTTTATTTCTTATGTTTGCTAATAAATTGTTTTTAATATTGCAATTAAGACCCTAATAAAATAAATGAATCGACTTGGTTTATTGATTTGGAGTCAGCATTTTGCTTTTTGATTGGTCGTTTGATAAGCTATGGAATAATAAGTTCACCATTATGCCATTATGAAATATACAATAAAAGATGGTTAAAAAATAAATTGTTTTCATCTGGAATTGAAAAGTTAGATGATAAAACTATATTTGGTATGTATACAAAAACAAATATAAGCTAAATGCATTCCTTACACACACAAAAGTTGATAATTTTATTACTTTCCATAAGTTAATATCAACTATCATTATTATATCATGTGTTCAGTTTTTAAATTTAAACACTTTGAATTAAAGTTAATTTTAATTTATTAACTAATCAGTTCTAGTTTTTTAAATATTTTAATTAATTGTTATTTACATAGTTAATTAATTTTTATGTATTTATTCCTTTTTATTACACAGCAATACGAGTATGTGTGAAATTCAATGCTCTTAAATGTCACTGCTTTTGTTTGCTATTTTGTTTAGTTTGATTTTGTTAATTTCAGATGATGTAGAAGAACGATTAAAAAAAATTGCAATAACTGGATTCACTGTAATAGAACATGAACTACAATTCATTCCTTTACCATATTTAAGCTTGTTAAAATATTTATTAAATGAAGATGAACAAAATGATGATAATATTACACTATCTGTCTGCAAAAATTTTAAGGACAAATATGAAAGTTTTTTAAAAGATAATAAATATAACATGATAACACGTTTAACATTGCCATTGTTTTATGTTACTTTAATGAAAATTGATGGACGACCTCTTAAAGAGTTAGTATATCTATATATTTTATAACATAATGTTTCATTTTAAAATCAATAAATGTATTGTTTACCATTTAAAGTTATTGGTTAAACAATATTATAAATTGATTGGTTGTTGTTGTAGGCATTACTGTGAGAAACTAGAGTCATCATTTTGGCTGGTTAGACCAAGAAAATTGTTTTAGTTAGGTCTTATTTTTTGGAGGGAACTTAGTTTATTTCTTTTGAAGATATTTGTTAGAACTTAGATACTTTTAGATTCTGAGCGAAGCGAGGAAGCTATTAATTTTACAAAGATGTGTGTTTTTTTTTTTTTTAATTAAATTTTTTTTTTTTTTTTTTGTGGGATGTGTAGCTCCTAGGGAATTGCTCCAATCTTCAACAACAGTACCTCTTTCCGGTAGAGAATTTTATATCCTTGGTGCATTATTGATTGTGTTTTTTCGAAATTTTCAATTCCAAAAAAGTGCTTCAGGAAAAACAAAAAAAAATTTAAGAAAAAACGGAAAAAAGTACGGAAAACGTGTTTTTAACAAAATCAATTTTGTTAATTGGTCATAACTCCCAAAATAATGTTTGGAAAGACTAGATATTTTCACACAATGTTAACATTGGTAATGTTCAGGTGTGAGGCAAATTTCAAAACATTTCACAAATTTTTGAGCTAAATATAGAACTTTGAAATTTTCAAAAATTTCCAATTTTATTGTCAATTAATTTCAATAAAAACTTAAATTTTCCAGAAAAAGTTTTGAAAACTTAATACAATGTTAACAACATATATAGCTGTTCGTTACTAAAAAATTTTAAAAGTCGTTAGTCACAATTTTTATTTATAGTCGTTTTTATTCTGAAAATTGGTTGAAATTTGTCATTTTGTCTCTTTTTTTTTTTTATAAAAAATCGTAACTTACACAATTTTATTTTTAAGAATTAAAAATTTAATATGTTATGTAAAACAAAAATTGCTATAAGTATACGTAATTTTTAAAGAAATCGGCCCTGTAGTTTTTAAGAGCGTACAAGAAAAATTTCAATAAAATGGTGTGTCACACTATATATATTGTTCGTCGACTGGGTGCCGCACTGGTTCGAATCCCACTCCCGGAAAAAAGTTTTTGCGTTTTTTTTCAAGTATTTTTTTAATATCAAATCTTGTGTCAGTAAAGGGAGACACCGAGGGACTAGGATTAGGTTTTTTTTTTAGTTTTGTTTTTACCATGACGTATATTAGACAACTGAACTTGCTCAGAATCGTATTTTCGAAGGCAATGATTTATTGTTGCTTTCAGAAATTAAATAATGCGTTTAAACCACAACCTCTAAACTAGTGACCCACCCAAAGCGTAATCGCTACCCTTTCAAACTACCCACGCAACCTAGACTGATCCTGGCGCTCCCTTTTTTAGATATGTTTATGGTTTTTATTCAGGAAGTTGGATCTCAAAACTTTTTTAATATGAGATTATAGGTAAATAAAATGGTCAGATGGTCATTTATATAGTTACAGAATGAAACATTTTCTACAATATATTTTCACCATATAAAATTAAAATAATGTCTAATTTACAGATATATACTAAACAAAAAACTTATTTCATTCATTAACGATCTGTGTATGAAAATGTTTTTTACTCTTGTTAATAACGTGGAAAAATCTGCTTTATTATCTGAAAAAAGTAAGAATTTATATTTGAATAATATATATATATATATATAATGGAATTTTTAATTATTGTATGTTTTAGGTTCTTCGAACTTATTTTTAGATGAGAGTCAGTTATTTAATATTTCTAATAAATGCTGTTTTTTATTGACTGCTGTGCGTGGAATGCATAGTGATCCATCGTTATCTAACAAGCATCTTTTAAAAGAGTATGTTTTGTTGAAGTTAAATATTTATTTTAATCTTATTAATAAAAGTAAAATATGATTATTGCCATTAGTATATTAAGTATCTTTTATTTACAATTTTAGATTTTGAGTGTAGTGAGGAATGTATTGTTTTTAAGTTGTTTGTATTTTCTTCTGTCAACAACATTTTGGGTAAAAAGAGTGCTCCAAATGTGATAGCACTAAAAAGTTTGAAATGTGCTCTTGTATAGTAACTTGGTTGAAGCTTTTATTGAAATACTGTTTTGTTTTTAAGTTATTGCCTAAAAACAAAAAAAATGTTGACCGTTTTTAGAAAATTACTTGATAAGTCAACATTTGTAATCATTTTCGCGGGTAGCAGGTGGCTCCGAACTTTACGTTGATTACCATAAAGAAGTTAAGATTTTGGTTTTAACAATATTTTATTTGAAACATTTTTTGATATTTTTATTATTTTTTGAGTTATTTGTTGTAAACTACAAAAACTGGAAAATTACCAAATTTGGTTATTCGTGTTTTCGAGTGGAAAGAGCAATGTGCTTTAAATATAAAAAAAGTTGGCGAATTTAATTAAAATTAGATCTTATTTGAAATAAGTTTTTACACTTATCTAGTTTTGATCCAAAAATGCACAAATTTAGACTAAAAACACAGATGGAGAGGCGAGCATTGGTCCGATGGAATTGAAACCTATACTACCATACTATTTCTTTGAGTTTAACAGTTTGTGTTTAGTACTGATGATAGTAACGTTGTTATTGAAATACATATTTACTTAAATTGTTAGCAATCAGAAAAAGTCTCAAAAAGGTACTTGTTGGGTCGAGATTTAAACCCTGACTTCTCACGTGCTGGCAGGAGTGCTTATTCATTGAGCTACCAAAGGTACATCTTCCCTATCATCAATTTCCGATGCTCTTATGGACTATGGTTGCTAACGGTTTGGTCATCCAACTCTACCAATTGTCCTCAATCGTCGGACACACTTACACACCATTTGTTGCTAGCAAACCATATCCCGCTTATATTGTCCTCACAATCCACTAAAGTTCCCAAACTTTTGGCAACTTTTCTTTAACTTTCTACTAGAGTGTGCAACTTCGCCAAACGGTACTCCTTTTTTCACTTTAGACACATGTGAACTTGAGTGAATCCCACTTCTGATATTTTAGCAATAAAAAAAAGGCTCAAAAAGTTGCTTGTCGGGCCGGGACTAGAACCCAGACCTCTCATGAAATGGCAGGAGTGCTCTCCCTTTGAGCAACCTGACGGACATCTCTTATCACCAATGTCTAATGCTCTTAACCTATGGACTATGGTTGTTAATAAAAAAAAAGTTAGTTTTTTGTGGCACAGTGATTTATTAGTAAATCACATTACTTAGTTTAATAAATAATTAGTTTGAACCATAACTTCCGAAACATTGGCCCACCCAAAAAAGTGACTCGCTCCAAAGCTTAAATTTTACGTCCAACAACTTCTTATCTGACTTCAAATTTACTCTCTTTCCTTTCTTCCTTCCTTTTTTTCTTCCTTTCCTTCTTTTTTTTTATTTTTGGTGTTTTAACTTTTGTGTTGTCAATCATACTCTGGAACTAAAATGATCAATCTGAAATATAGCAGTTTCTATAGTTTATATTTTATCAGTTACTTTTTTAAGGAGTTTATTAAAAAAGTGAAAGAAAGTGTTGAGAACTTAGTGCAATATATTAATGATGTTTGAAAAGGAATGGCAATGTGTGTTAAAAATCCAGCAAAAGAGTTATTAGTGAAACTAAAAGTAATAAAATAAAAATAAATTAAAAATTAAAAAAAATTTCACATTTATATTCATACGTATTTATGTAATATAGTGTTATTTTAAATTAAATTAAATTGTGAGTGATTTTTTTATTGCCTAAAACCCACATCTCAAAAAACAAGGAAATGTGGTGGTTAAGAACGTTGGAAAAAAAAGGCCCAAAAATTTATATTTTTTTGGTACAAGATATGTATGAAGGATCTAGTATTAGTGTCAAAATTATATGTGAGAAATAACAGAAAACTTTAACTTAGTAATAAGTGTGCTTTGGTTATAAGCCCTTGTTCTCTGTAGTAATGAATGAAGTTACAAAAGAGAATCAAGATGAGGTACCCTGGTGTGTGAAGATTGCTGATAGTTGGAAAAATCTAGGAGTAGTTAATAATAGCCTAGTTGAGTAGAATTATGTTCTTGAAGTGAAAGGATTGTAGGTTAGTAGAAATTAATTTGTTTTGTTTTTATATTGTAACAAAAAATTAAAGATTTCCTTTAATCACTACTAAAATACTTACCTTTGTTTTGAAAAAAAACATTAGAAGTGATGGGTTTTTAATTGATAAGATTAATTATTGCTTTGAAATTCTTTGTAGTACGTTATAGTTATTTTTTACTAATTTTTGTTTTAGTGATTTGACTCCAGCCAATAAATCAGTATTAGAATCAGTGTTAGAGTTTGTTTTAGATTTTAAAGATGATACCAATCCTAATGCATTAATACAAGCATCAGAAGTTGAAGAAATCAGAGCACATGTATGTAATATGAATTTGTTGTTTGATAATCAAAGAATTTAACTATTTTATGGTTGAAAGATTGGGAACCATTTTAATGTGACTTGTATTGTCTAGACATTTTTTACTATTACTCATAGTAATAGTAATATTTTAGTAATACTTACAGTGTTAGTACTACTTTATTTTTACTTTCCTTACTGTCAGGTTTTTAAAAGTATATTAATGAACAAATGATAAAAAATGTCTAGATAATACAAATTTAAGATACTAAATTTAAATTTATGGAAGTATTGCATAGTACATTTTATGTTCTAGTAGAGGTAGGGGCGTATTTTACATTGTAAACAGCTGTTTGAAGGGCAGGGCTAGAATAAATTTTCAATAAAATTTTACACAAATGTATACATTTGCCCTCTTCCAAAAAAGGATCTAGATATGCCCCTGGGTTGAGTTATGAATGCAAAAAAGTCTCAGGATTTTACTTTGTGTAAAATAAAATTAATATTATAATTTTCAATTTGTTTGTATGTTGTATTCATGTTTTTTAAAATTTCTACTGTAAAATTGTATCTAAATATTAACTAACACACGTTCTTTATAAACTAATGTTTTATAATTTTTCTTAAAATTATTTTTCCTTGATTGAATTTGTATAAATTGTTTTGTTTTCGTGTATTCTCGTAATTGTTTATAACCATTACATAATTACAAAAACAAACAGTGGAAAAACATACTACTTTGAATATTATTAATTTGTTCCTGACTGTTTAGGAACAAAAATATATCTATAAAAAAGTAAATTATCAGTTAGTTAGGTTAGTTAATCAGTATGACTAGGACAACATGCGTTGATCAATATTACTACAACTGATTTTCTTAATTATTTTTAATATTGTTTAGCCACATTTTATTTTTAAAATTATAAACTTATGATTTTTTTACTTATTCTGTGTTAAGTAACATTTTATTATTTTATTAACATTTTGTGCTACTACTGTAAAACAAAGTACTTATTCTAAAAATATGCCATGATTAGTCTTTTTCTTTTAAAAAAACTATAAGTCTTTGATTTTATTTGTGTAAATGTTTTTAAAAATTAAAATTATAATCTTAAACAATAATGTATTATTTCATATTTGTATAGGACCGTTTAGCAGCTTTTAATCGTATTACAAAAATGTTAAAAATTATTGATTTTGTACAAGATTCATCCAATCATATTTCATTAAATCATATGTGTAAGGTAAATATATAAGTTCTATTTCATCAATACATATCTGCTTATATTAATATTTTATTTTAAGTATATTACATTTTTTTTTCATGTTTATTAATTAAATAGGTATTTGAAGCCTTTATTTGTGGTCTTTTGGGGTTATACCAATCACACATAGTTGAAAATCATACTATTGACCACTATTACTCAGCTATCAATACTGTTCCTAGATCAATCAAAAGACAAATTCAAAATTCTGTTCTTAATATATACAAACATTTTGAAATATATTTAAGAATGAATGATGCTACTACTGAACTATTTTCTATTCAAATATGTATACTTTCATTACTCAACATGCATTTTACATCTTCAGATTTTGAATATTTACTGTCAAATAATTTACCTGAAATGTTAGTAAACACGTGTAGACTTCATGTTCCATTTATGTCAACTGACCGCTATTCATTGGTAATTGTAAAAATGACTTGTAATATTTTATACATCTTGGCAGTTTCTGGATGGTATGTTATTTTTAATCTTATTTTATTTATCTGAGAGTACATTTAATAATTATTAAAAATTGTGTCATTAGCAATGCAAATTCTAGTTGTGAAAGCATTAGAACAATGTTTGTAAACGTTCATAATCTTTTGGAAACATTCATGGACTCAAATCAATGCTCTATTATTGAACAGACATTTACTGACAATTCTAATATTATTGAAGGGTAAGTTATAATTAAAACATAATAATATATGTCGATATAATATACAATAATATAAAATAATTTGTTTCAGGGTTGATTCTCCAGATTCATATCCTGTACAAAGTTATATATGTGATTTACTATCAGTTGTTTTACAATGTACATCATTTTCTCCTTTGTGTATTAGTTCTCATCAATGGACTGAAACTCTATTACGCTTGGCTCAATGTTCTAAATCTATGTTACTAGCAGAACATTTTCGTTGCAAGCTATTAATATTGAGACTTTTACGTCAAATTCTACCATGCTTAAAATCATCTAATAGTGGCCGTAAAAAAGTGTGTATACCAATTTTTATTTTTAAATCATATACCTATATCTTTATATTGTTTGTAAGTATACTAACTAGGGATAAATAGTAAAAAGATCATAATCACTCTTTGTCTTGTTGATAGTTTGATGCTGTGGGTCACTGTTTTAAAAGATTTAATTAGAAGTTGTATATTATATTTGTGTAAGCAATTGTAAATCATTTTTGAAAATATATATTCTGAGTGAGCCTAGTTTACCCATAAAAATTGAGTCTTAACAATAGTATCTATTATTAAGAGTCTTTTATTAGGCTCTATAATTTAAAAGTGTAAAACAGTTTAAAATTTTTAAAATTTTTTAAAATCTTCATTTTATCATTATGAGAAAATTGTTTTAAAACTAATACTACAAAATCATATACACGGAGTCATTGAATGTTCTATTTTTGAAATTTTCCTAAAAATGATCAACAAATTCCAAAAGTTGTACCTACATATTAAAAATATTAATTTAAATACCGTGTGAAAACTTAAAACCATTTGGACTATTATTTGAAAAGTTATTATGATTTAAGTATCAATACTAACTTTGATTTTTTTTCAACCCCCGAATGATATATATTTAAAATAATTTAATTTATCAAACACTAATATAAATTTTAAAATTGATTTTTTTTTATTTCTTTGTTTTATGTTTAGTTACTGTATTTTGCCCTCCGGGCGTAAAAATATTAGTTTACCTAAAATAAATACATCCTATTATTATTATTAATAGTGAAATATTACGTAGTTTGTTTGTTATAATTAAGATAACCCAATTTTCTGGAAATTAAAATTTTTATCAACAAAAATTACAAAAAAAATGTTCTTATGTTTACTTAAAAATCAGTATTTTACTTACTTTAATATTATCTAGTATTCTAACTGTAGAAATAAATAATTTAAAAATAATTATATTCAGATTTCAGCTATTTTCAATAAATATTTGGAAAGTTATTGCCAAAAAACTAAATAAATTATGTCAAAATACGTTTGCCGTAATTTTTAATGGTTTTTCCTTACTTTTTTTATTGTAACTTTTTCAATTTTAAATTCTAAAATCTATAAACCCTCAAAGTACCATACAATAAAGTAGAAATACCAGAAATCGGGTGTAGGTGTAATGATTGAAGTATTTTTGAAGAAGTTATTGTGGTTTAATAATGATAAAAAAAAACACACGCACATCATGTGAAAACCAATACACTACACTCAATAAATAAATACTTAACTATAGAACTGTTTTTAGTTCTATCACCTAATACTTTGTTTGTATTCAATTTTAGATTGTGAAGACACTGTTTGATCAGATGTCTGCAAATTTTTGGTCAATTCCACAGGAAGTTGAAAATATATCAGCATTTTTAAAACAGGAAGACTTAGATAAACAAATGGGTAGTATATGCTTAAATGGTAAGCACTACCTTATTGATTTTGATTAGAATGATTTAATTTTTGTGATTTGAAATTAATAATTTGTTGTTTAGATACAAATCATAGTATTGTGTGTAGTAATAATATTGAAATTGGAGAGTTGCCATTTTCATTTCATGAAGAAAAGAGTTTCAATTGTATTATAGAAAATGGTCATACAGTTATTCATGCTCATGGTGGCAGAGCTTATGCTCTTGGAAGTACTCCCTTTGACAGTGGTATATTTAATTTGTCAAAATAATTTATATTTTTATATTAATAGTTAATACTTATTATTTTATTATTGTGTTGTATATTTTTGTAAAAAAAAAGGCTTATCATTGCTTTTAAACGTTTGTATTACTTTTCACTCGCAGAGTGGGGAATTGATCATACCCCATTCTTCTTTCTTCTTTCAGTCTTCAATCCTTAGATTAGTTTGCTGCAGTTCTCCATACGTCCCTATCGTTACTCAATTCCTTTAATTCCTTATAACTATTTTTCCTTATGTCAATTATGATTTGCTTCGTGTATTCCATCCTTGGTCTTCCTCTTCCTATATGGCCTTCAACGTTGTCTTCTATGATGCTTTTTGATAGGCTCTCATGGCGTAGTAGATGTCCTATCATTTTAGTTCTAACTTTTATGGTATACCATAGTGCTCTCTTTTTTTCTATTCTATTTAGTACTGCTTCATTCGTTATTCTATCAATCCATTTAATTCTTAACATTTTACGATAACACCACATTTTAAAGGCCTCTTGTTTTCTTTTCTCTATTGTATTGATTGTCCAAGTTTCACTGCCATATAGGGCAATACTCCATACATATGTTTTTAAGAACCTTTTCCTTACCTCTAAGGCCACACTATTAGTGGTTAATAGGTGTTTTTTATTCTGGAAAACCCTCTTTGCTTATGCTATTATATTTATAATTTCATCTTTACATCGGCCATCTTTCGTTATTTTACTTCATAAGTAATTGAAGTGATGCACTTGTTCTATACATGTGTTATCTATATGTATATTAAGTTGAATAGGGTTTGTCTTTTCAAGCTGGGATTTCTCTGGGTTTATTCTATCCCCGGACCCAGACAGGGTAAACCCCATTAGTGTGATAAAATGTTTAGTTCTTATACTGTTCAAGGCTGTCTATTGTGTCAGTTTAGGCTGAAGTCTGGGACTCAGGTAGCAGAGCTCCTTACAAAAGAATCAATTGATGTTTTTTATTCATATTTAAATTATTTACGCTACTTTATATGTGCAGATTAGTGACTAATTAGTCATATTCAGCGCAAATCTATGACTGAAAATAATATTAATAATACTTTATTAATATTTAGGTGTTTATCAATGGAAATTTTATATTGTAAAAGAACATAAAGGTAATGAAGGCTCGTGCATAGGCATATCAAAGTATCCCCTTAAAGATCAAAATTACAGGACTACAACTGATATGTGGTTGTATAGAGCTTACAAGTAAATTACAATTTTGATCTTATCACTACCATGCTTAACTATATTATGTTCAAAATTATAACTAATAATATTAATTTATATACTTAATTTTTTGTAGTGGTAATTTATATCACGATGGTCAGAAACCTTTAGTTCTTAAAACATTTACTCAAGGAGATTATGTAACTGCAATTTTTGACACTGAATCTAGAACACTTAGTTTTGCTAAGGATGATGACTATCCAGTCGTAGCATTTCAAAATATAGACACTAAATCAAAACTTTATCCTTGTGTACTGTGCTATAGTACTGCTGCTGGTCAAAAAGTAAAACAATTTGTATAATAATAATGATTTGTAAAAATTTTGATAAAAATTATTGTATTCTTATAGATTAAAATAAGTGATTACAGAGCTGAACAAAATAAAAACTCAGAACTTTTTGCTGGAGAACCTTATTTAGCACCAATGTTTTCGTGTATTACTGAAAATTATATTACAATAATTCGAATATTACATAACACTGATCAGTGGTTAAATGAGGTAATTGTTTAAATGTTTTGTACTAACATGTATAACGTTTTTAATATGTTTAATTATATTATGCAGTGAAAATTAATGTAAGTAAATATTTTGTGTACACTATTGTGTTACATGGTGTTAAGTAGCCTGCTATTGAATCAATTTTAAGGCGTGCTTTATAGGCAATATTGAAAGCATGTTTGTACAACAAGAGAATATAAATTTTTTTATTTTTTTAGTGTATAGTGCGCGAGTAAACTCACCTAAATTTCTCAATGATTAGCCAACAAGGTGTTATAGCACGCCAGTGTGAATTATGTCATATATTATTTTAATATTATATCATAAACAAATTATGATATATTAGTATTTATGATTTTATAATTTACTTATTTTCTAGTACAAAATAAAACATAACTTGGTTATAGAACTATTAATGACTAATCTCATATTTTTAAATTTTTTATCTAAAATAATTGACATTATATTTTGAAACTTATAAGTGATATGTTATTATTAATTGTGGGCTTAAATTGAATAAAGTTTTCCATATTATAGGGTGTTACGATAAATTAATTTTAAAATGTACTTGCCTAAAATTATAATATGTTCTGTAGTCATTTAAAATTTTCGTAATCTCCTTTCTGATATTAAGTTTTTATTACTTTTAAGTTATAACGTTTGTTATTTAGACCAACTGTAATTTTAAATGATTCAAATACGCTAGAAAAACTAAAAATATGAAAAAAAAACACTAACACAATTTATTGATTAATGAAAACTTTAACTTGCTGACTGTATCATTTATTATTTATAGGTGAATGAGTGTCTTTTGGAACAAATTTCATTTTTAAAAGAAATTCTACCTGAAGTTCATTTCAAAGAAAGATTATCAGATGTTTCTGGGTGTGTGCAAAAAGAACCAATTTGCCAATGTATTGAAGAGATTGATGTAAATTTACTATGTGAAAAAGTATGGCCTGCATTAGCTGTAATTGGAGGTCTGGATCGTGGCTTAAGAGTAGATGGAAGATGTTATGACACTGATCAAAAATTATTTGGAACCGTATTGGGAACATTAAAAAAAGGCTTTTCAACAGCTAAAGTCATGAGGGATGACAAAAATAATACTGTCAGGTTGTACCTTTTTTAGTACAATACAATTATTATTATGGACACTTATTAATTTTTTTCATAGATAGATTTAATTGCATCCTCATTTTATGTACTCGCATGTGTGTGTGTGTGTGTGCGTGCGTGCGTGTGTAATGAAGTTAAATGTAGTTAGTATAGTGTGCTAGGGTTGTATGGTTTTATTATCCGCCATAATCAACCCAAGATGATACTTTGCTTTTAATTTTAGTTATAGTACTGATTTTTACAGTTTCCAAGCAAAGTATAGAACTTTACAGTTTTAAAATTTGTCAATTTTTGCAGTTTCAAACCCAAATTTGCAACTTATCCTACCATTCAATGCACTATATATATATATATATATATTTATACTATTTAATATAACTATATTTATATTAACCATTGATGCTAGGTTGTTATATTGTTTTTAGCTTGCATCTACAAAATTATAGGCTTCTTTATACTATAAAACGGATTCAAAAATTTGTTTTTTATATATTTGTTTGACATAGCCTATAAGTAGTAGTTAATACTTAATAGCTACTTTTTGTTGATAATAGTTATCTGATTTAAGGGTGTCTGGGTTGGTATTAGTACCAAAAATATGTCTCACAGGAAAAATTGTAACCCATTGCAAAATAATTGAATTTTGATTTTGATTTTATTAAAAAACAGTAAACTTTTTGCAGGTTATATAGAAGTCCAATTTTTCAAAATTATAATTATAGAAGCTATAATATTAATTTAAATAATGCCAATATTTTGTAATTTTAAAATGTATTTTCCTATGACTATTAAAAGTTAAATAAAAACTTGGGCTTCTATTCAACCCATAAAATGTTCTTGTCTTTCAAAAAAAAAAAAATCAAAACCGTTTAGTGTACAATATGTGAGAGATTTTTTTATTAAAGTATTTTTTTTTTTGTGTTTATAATAGCAAAGGTGACACGTGTTATATTGACTTTTGCATGCGTGTGCATAAATACCTTATCTGTGGCAATTATTTACACTCAATATGACTAAATTTATTATTTTGTTGGGGGATAGTGGATAAAAACTCAATAACACTTTGGAGTTGGGTTACATATTGAATCTGTTTGGAATGTAAAAGTTTAAACTTAGTAATTAAAATAAAAATTTAAAGCAATAAAAGAAATATTCTTCTTAATTTTTTTTTTTTGAAGAAGTAATTCAAAATATGTATAAAAATTTCTTATCTATTTCATAGTTGTGTTAAAATTTTATGAAAATGTATTACTTAATGTTACTGTAACATCAAATAATAATGTATAATGTTTTTTAATTTTTTATTTAGTGATGTATTGTTTCAATCATTATTACCTTGTAATGATATAAAATTTAATCCATGTCGGTTTGAACATATGCCTGCATTACTTTTATATTCAATTGGTCGTTTGAGTGGTATTACAAATGAAGTAAGAACATTTTTTTTAAATGGAACAGAAATGTAGTTTAAATTTGTGTTATCATATTTATAGCTGATACTTCCATATAATATTCAAATTAATAAAACTATTGATAATTTGCATCAAAAAAATGCGACTAAATCATTAGATATGTTCTCTAGTCAAGTTGTTATGAATATTATGGATAAAATATCAGAAATAAATACCAATCCATCTTCAAGTGTTTCTCAAGATTTAGAAGCAAATATAACAGACAAGTAACTATTATTGATTAACTTGTATTTGTATTTTATATGCTTATATATTAATATGAATGATTTATAATTATTAGTATATTATTATTTACTATATCAGTGTTTAAAAAATTTACAGGGATACTTACAGCATTGTACTAGCTCATGAAACTAAACTATTTAAACACTGCTCATTACAAAGCAGTGCATTAAAAAGTTTAGAAGTTATTATGACAAGTTCTATGTTTGTTGATGTATTAGTCAATCCAACTTCAAATAGTTTAAAAAAATCTGATGCTAATAAAAATGCAATCAACAATAGTAAAGAAAACCGAGATAATGCAATGAAAAATGAGTACATGAATGAAATTTTGTCATTTCTTTTCAGGTAAATAATTATATGCTATTAAAACTTGAAATGTTAATCTTGCGTTTTTAATTATGTATGATTCAGAGGTTTATAATGGGCCTAGCCCTAGTCTAAAGTAATGCAAAACTAGTTAAATAGATACAACTCTATGACTGCTCAAGTTTTTCTTCACTTTCCTTCAAACTACTCGTATTTAAGGTCAGCCAGTCTTAGATCTTTACTTGTCTCAATCTCTCACATCCCCTACTCATACACTAGCAGCCTTCATATCATTCTCAATAATTTTAAACTGCCTATATTTTGGTCTTTCTCACCCACTTTTTTCTTCAGCGTACATAACTGCTCTTATTGCTTTTGATACCCTTTTTTAAAACACACGCCCAAACCATCTTCAGACTATTTTCTCTCATTTTGTCCATTATCGATGTTATACTTACATTACTTCTTACATAATTATTTATTAGTCTATTTTCTCTTATTTCTTCACTCATTCATAGAAGCATTCTTATTGCTGCCACACTCATACTTTGTTCCATTTTGAAGTTAATTACATAAGATGCTAAACCATATAACATGTACCATAAATGTGCCTATCCCTTTGTTCAAAGGATCCCAAGTTTTCAATGTCACCGCCTATTGTCTTACTGTGATTGATCTGAACTATAATTTTCATTAAAAATTCATTGTTTACAGGTTTAATATAAACATAAAGTTACAATTTCCAAACCAGACATCCATCTAAAACTAAGTTGATACTCAGTCACAACAATCTTCCCAAAACCTGACTTATAATTAATTACTTTTTTTTAAGCATTTTTACTGTGTTTGTAAATTCATAAAACATTTAATAAATTGAAGATATTATTTTAACATTTGAATTCAAGTTTAATTATAAGTATATTTTTAGTAATTTATTCCAACAAGTATTCAAAAAATTTAAAAGTTTTTACAACAAGAGTAAAGAGTGAGTTTCGATTAGGTATTAAAAATTATTATTTATTTCTTCTTCATTTGTTATTTTCGGTTAAAATAGTAAAATTACCAAAAAGTCCAACTGTTTTTAGTGAGATAAGCCTAAATTGACCAGCTGTTAGGGAAAACATTGAAATATTCTCCAACAGGCTGTTGCAAATTTTTATTGCGAAAAGTTTAATGTGTCACATATGGCCTAAAACATATACTTTTGATTATTTTACAATGTAAAATTTACATTGACTGTAAATTAATTTTTTTTTAATTTAATAATAAGTGTGTATAAAATACTTTTCTTAAGTTTTATAATTCAAAAATTTTAACTCTTAAATTCTAGCCCCTGGGCCCTCATTCTTTAGCCCAGCCTTTACTTTAAGTTTATTATTGCAGAGTATTATCAAAGAAATAAAAAGTACCTCACATATGTATTTAGGTTTATAATTTTTGTTTCATGTTTTAGATGTGCTTTTGAAAAAATTTTGTGTTCTAAATACTTAGTTATTGAAACAGATATTGTTGAATGTGAAAGAATATTAAACATACTTTACATTAACTATCTTAAAGAATGTGCTGAAAATAAGTACAAAATTCCAGATTTACAAAATCGTTTAAAAACATTAATTAGTTTTCAAGAAAGTACTAATGTGAAACGAAGAGAGTCTGTATGTAAAAAAATTAATTTAAAATTTACTATGGTAACAACTTTTAATTTTTATTGGTTTTTATCCATAATGTTTTTTGAAGGTTTCTGGAGAAACATCCAGAGGTAGAGATGACATTCCTAGAAGAATTTTGAGATCTCGTCGTAATATGCTTCATCGATCAAACACTATATATATGTGTCCTAATAGTAGTAATACAAATAGTACCATTCCAAATGAAAACAGTGAACAAATTTCACCTATTGCCACACCTCTCATTGAAATGGGATTTTCTGCTAGACTAGTTCAAAGAGCTATTGATGCTTTAGGTATATTTTTATGATACATATTTTAATATTTTATTTATAAAATACTAATTTTTTGTTTTGCATTTTGCATTTACTAACATTTTTGTTATTATTTGCTTGAATATAAAGTAGTAGTTTGGTGAATTTATTTGGTCTAAACTCTAAGCAGAGTTGATAAAAATCAAGGCTTTATTGAAAGAATTTAACTCCATTGGGGTTTTCAGACATTTTTAAATAAAACCTAAAAATCTCAAAAATTCGTCGTGTTTTATAATTAATGTGTAACTTGGCAATTTCTAAAAAAAAAATCTAAAAAATTTAAAAAATCGGCCATGAAAAAGCAGCCAAATTAATTACTCATTAAATACACGCAGATTTTAAAATATCAAAACTACTCAGTCTAAGCTAGATCAAAATCTTTTTAAATTAATTAATATAAACAATCATTCATTGATTAACTAAACATTTTGGTTTTAAATGTTATTTAAATTTTAGATTCTGTAGTAAAGAATGTATTAGTTTTAGCATGATGTGTGTTTTTTAAAAAATTTTTTATCACAATAAAACCACAATAACTTATTTAATAATACTCTGATTTTTAAATTTAATTGGTACCATTTCTGGTAGGTTTATGGACACAGATAGTACTTTGATGGGTCATGGATTTAAGCGTTTTTAAAAGTAAAAATTTAAAAAGTTATAATTAACAAAACCATGATAATTTCTTCAATAATACTCCTATATTTACATTTACGGTTTCTGGTAGCTCTATTTTGTCACACGGTACTTTGAGAGATTTTAGATTGGAGAGTTTATAATTGAAAAAGTTACAATAAAAAACCAAGCATAAACTGAGGATAAAATATTAAAAATTACGGCATATGTATATTTGATCTAATCAGTTTAGTTTTTTGTCCATAACTTCCAAAATAATTATTCATATGAGTTAAAGTTTTCACATTATTTAAAATTAGGTAAAATACAGATCTGATACAAGTTTCAAAAGATTTAAAAAAATTTTGAGCTAAGTACAGAACTTTAAAATATATGAAAATGTCCATTTTTTTTGAAATTTTTGTTTAATAAAAATTTAATTTTCCAGAAAAAGTTTTGAAAATTTAATACAAGGTTGCCAACAAACCATATACTACTAGAAAATTCTGAAAATTGTTAGTCACATTTTTTTTTGTAAGCCTGAAACTTATTTTTGGGAAAAAGTTTGTAATTCACACAAATTTGTTATTTAAGATTTGAAAATTAAGCACTTATGTAAATCAAAATTTTCTATTTGCATCAAAATATTTTAAAAAAAAATCCACCCAATTGTTACTGGAAACTTATAAAAAAAAGTTTATATAATGGTGTTGTTTTGATTATAACAATGAAATTATGCACTGTTGTGCTATTGATACTTAAATTGTAATCATTTCTCAAATAACTGTCCAAATTTTTTATGTGGGTTAGTTTTGAAATTTTTACATTACATACATATACACATATACATTTACATTATACATAATAAATAAAATTCTGCTATTCTCAGAATCTAAAATTTTTTCACCTATGCACAGTAAAAAAAAACTATAGTAAAGTTGATACTTCAGTACCAATTATAAAAGAAATAAAGGATTAGGTTATGTTAGAAAAAATGTCCCAGGTTCCAGAAAATATAACCTAGTAACCCTAATTTATAATCATTATTTATGTAAGCAATTTATAATATATAATATACAGCTTCTAAATAAATCTTCCTAATCAGTGACCCACAGCATCAAATTACCCACACAACTTATCACTTAGAATGATTACCACTTATTTTAATTGAGTTTTATCTTAGGTAACACTTGGGAAACAATGCCTCGGAATGTGGCTATAAACAGTCTAGCTACTTGGATGATAGAACATCCGTGCATACAAGATACTAATATTGAAAGGAATGCAAGTAACAATGTTGGACCTGTATCTGTCAGTGCAGAAAGATTAGTAAATAACATAAAATTTAAATTAATTGAGACCTATTTTAAATCAACAATAATTTTAGGTGACTTATCCTTCATCTGTGAGAACGCCATATTCTGGTACTCGCTCAATTCACCTTCTTGAAGAATCTCCTTTAGATTTAGCTCCCCGAAGATTAATTGCTCCAAGAAGGCGTCTAAGAGAACTCACTACAGACCACACAATTTATAGCCCTCCTAATTTGCTTTTAAATAATGAGATGTCTGATGATGTAAATAGTGGAGTGATTGTGCCGTCAATAATCTCAGATGCTGAGCAGCCTGAATCACCACCGGTAAATAATAATTAATACAAATTTTTTTTTGTCAATAAAGTGTGGCTATCCACTACTCAGTGTTGACAAAATAATTTTTAGTTATATTTATTATAAATTTAAAAAATCAAAAAATTAAAATTATTGTTTGGTTTCTGCGCAATTGCCTTTTGGAACATAAATAAAATAAATAATTATAAGTTAAAAGTGTCAGTTAAATGATTTTGATAATTATCAAAATCATTTTTGTTTGACAAATAAAGTCAAACATAAGTATTTTGTATTTTTTTATCTAGGGAACCCCTCCACCAGTTCACTCACCAAGTTTATCAGATCCTGCTGTTTTTGATCCAGCTTTTACAACTCGTCTAGATGGTGTGTTCTTATCATCAATGAATCAAAACACAGCGTTACAAAATTTTAATATTCCAGATTTTAGACAACCACAACCAGAGATAGTTCGGATTCTTTCAGATTCTGAACCAGAAAATTTACCAGCTTCTAGACCTAGTAAGAACCTATTTCCTATGTATTTTATAATCCTATTTTTCTGGCACTCCTATTTTTCACTAGTTTTAAATTTTAGTGTTAGAATATTTTAATAATGAAGATAAAATAGAAAAAAGTGTGTGATCATATTCATTTGTAAATGGGTAAATTACTTTGAGGTTTGATGATTTCATGAGATCGTCATAGTGTATTTTATAACACAATATGTAATATTTATTTCTAACATTCTAGTTTTTAATCATTTCAATAATGTGAGTAAAAAATTGAACTAACAAAAATAATTTATTTTGAAATCAAGGCAATTTGTGGCTTATACCTCATTCAACTTGTGAATACTTATCTCCTATGCATTGTTTTATTGATATTTTATTGGCTATAATAAATGTTTTATTTACAAGTATACAAATCCTTGACTTCTATTATGTTACAGTTTTAGAACATTGAGAAAAACTATTTTTATCAAGTTCTTGTATTAGTTTTTGAGTTACATATTTTTGCTAAATACTCTTAGGTTAGTTTTTTTACTAAATGTTTTAAATTAGGCATATTAAATATAAAGGATTGATTGCAAAGCTCAAAAGTATAAATAGTGTTACACTGGAAAAACCTATAGTAAATAGATATTTTTACAAGTTGTAAATGATTTCATTTAATTTGTTTAGATTTTTTTAGATATATAGACAAATCATGCCAAAAATAAGAAGTATCAACATAACAATGTCAAAAATAATTAAATGAGTAAATAAAATGATCAAAATATAACTTTCTTCAATATTTTTTTAAATTTTTATAAAACTTTGCCAAAAAAAAAAAAAAAAACAAAAGATTAAAAGATTGACTACAAAAATTATATTACTGTTATAACTTATAATTAACTAGGGTTAAAGACTATAAATTATAGAAGAAATTATATTTAAAACTTTTTCATACTTACATAGACATAAATTCTGCCCCAATGACTTCTTGAGTCATTTTTAACTAACTTTTTTTGTGTACTTACAGGAAATTAAAAAATTGGAGCATTATTTCTAATAGAAAAAGTGATCACAAAAAAAACAAATAAATAAATCTAAATTGACGTGTAAAAAAAATGTTTCCCGTAATTATTTGTCCTGCCCATAAGAAATACACAGTCGCCCAAAATAACAAAAATTTCAAAGTGCCATAACATCCTCAAAAATGATCAAAATCGATTGAAATTTCAGCAGTACACTCATAAAACTCTTCTTAATGACATATATAATTTCAAGTTGAACAGAGCAATTTCAAAAAATTGGGTCATTTTCGTTTTTTCCTCAGAACTTAAAAAATAATCAGCATTTCAAAAAATGCTTCAAATAAAGTACCATCTCGGATCTATTATCTATCTTTTAAGGTATTATACATTAAAATTGGAGCAGTTTTTATTCTAGAACTTTTGATCACAGAAAAAAAAAAAACCATTATTGTAAAAACAATACATCTAAAATATATTGGTAAATACTAAATGTATATTTAATTATATTTCATTAGTTTTTTCTTGGGGGGGGGGGGTTGGGGGGAAACAATTGTTTTTACTTTAGTTTTATACTCCTAAAACATTATTGAAACCATTATAGACCTACGGACTTCAACTTGGGGCAATGCAAAAAAGTCTAATATCATAGAAATCCAAACTTTTCAAAATATTACTCTCAAAAAACTAACAAAAGCTCCACCCTACGTCTCAAATCATACTTTACATACCTATACTTAAAACCTAAATTAATTTATGATGAAGCAAAAATATTTTATAAAAAATTCCATACTCGTTTAAATAATCATCAAAACCCACTAATAAAAAACCTAGCCACATCCACAATACTTGGTGATCCTCCAAGATGCCTTAAGTGTAAGTGGTGTTGTGATTTACTAAATTAAATTAAAATAAAATAAACAAGAGAAAGAGTCATCAGTGGGTGGCTTCTTTCATCAAAATATCATGTCCATATTGTATCTTTTATCTCATATTCTTATTGTGTTAATTAATACAGATTGTTTATTACTTGTAAAAAAAAAAGTTTTATACTCCATCCTTCCAGCTTTATTAAAGTGGTTTTAAAACAAACTTTTATGGAATTAGCCCTATTTTTTACCTGTTCCACCTTGATTAAAAGTGATTTAAAAAAATTATTATTTTACCCTATGTATTATTACCCTTATAATTTATAATTTTAAGCCTAGCATATTATGCTAAACTAGATAGATGCATACACCTATAGAGGCAAAACTATAAGTAATGGGTTGTTAGTTAAACATAATTGATTTCTATAGCCTTAAGTCATTTATTTTGTTTAAGTTATTATTGACGCTAAAACACAATATGATGCCCCCAAATTCTAACGAAACCGTAATTGATAATTTCATATAATTTTTTTGTTTATATTTAAGTATTTAAGTTTTTTCATAAAAAGGTTTACAGCAAATTACAAATATAGTTTACTGTTTTCAATTAGTACAATATAAAATCTTAAGAAAAATTTATATTAAATAAGTATGTTTAAAATTATTTCAGTTGTAGATGCTTCATGTGCAAATTGTCAAGAAAAAATTGATAAGTTAAAAACTTTTGACTTCATTAAACCACAAAAATCACTTTATTCAGATTTTACCCTAGGTATGTATGCTTACGTGTATTGGTTTAAATATTTATTTTATATGCATTTTAATCAATTTTTTTATTTTAGTTTCTAAACTAATGGATTATTATAACCACATTGATAAACCATTTGATTTAAATACAGTCCACGAACAATTAAATTTATGTCAATTTAAACCTCAAAGTGTTGATGATTTTACTATGGATAAACTTGGCATGGAAGTTGTTTCAGCTTTTCCTATTTCTGAGGATAGTTTTTCTAGCACAAATCAACATTCATATGTATTTAAATCATTGTTCTTGGAAGCAGCTTTAATGACATCTGCCGATGAACGCACTAAATCTATTAATAGAGTGTATCATACAATGTTACATTTAGAATCTAAAAGTATTGTTATTAACATGTTAATGTCAATTATGAATTCATCACTAGAAACTGAAGAAATAGCATGGAAACTTGACATGGTTGGTTTCACAAGTGTTTCTAAAATAATGGAATTCATAAAACTCCTACTTATTATGAATGTATGGACTGACAGAGAATATAATGACAATGAAATTTTAACAAATGTAGTGGAAAAAAGTGTTTTAGAACTATTATCACATACTATAGTAACTTTAGCTGAACATTTTCGGCCTGCATTTAACTTTGCAATATCCTTACCTGTGCAAGTAAGCAAAGTGATTATTAAATGTTAAAATATACTCTTTTTCTTGTAAGAAATACAATCATTGTTGGTTTACGGTGAGAATTGTTATAGTTAAATTGAAAAAAAGTAAGCGCCAGGATCAGCCCAGGTTGCGTAGGTAGTTTGACAGGGTAGCGACTACGCTTTGGGTGGGTCACTACTCACTAGTTTAGAAGTTGTGATTTGAACGCATTATTTAATTTCTGAAAGCAATGATGAATCATTGCCTTCGAAAATACGATTCTGAGCAAGTTCAGTTGTCTAGTATATGTTGTGGTAAAAACAAATTTAACAATAAATACTCTTGTCAAATCTGTATCTTTCCTATTTTGGTATTGTATAATAATTTCAGCTTAGTCCAATCTTTAATTTGGATGTTATGATCAAAAACATCTTATTCGATGTGAAAAAAACTAGTTTCCCATAATTATTTGTTTCCCCCAAGTTCCATTACTCCCTTAAAAATGATCAAAATAGTTTGAAAACTAAGCAGTTAACTCGTTAAACCCTTTTTAATGACACATATAAAATTCAAGTCAAATGGAACACTTTTGGGAATTTGAACGTTTTCGTTTTTTTCTCATAACTAAAAAATAATCAACGTTTCAAATAAAGTACCATTTTGGATCAACTATCAATCTTTTGAGGCATTGTACATTTAAATTGGAGCATTTTTTCTACTAGAAAAAGTGATCACAAAAATAAAAAAAAAACCTAATCCTAGTCCCTCGGCGTCTCCCTTTACTGACTTTTCCATAATGTGTTGTCATCCTAAACAAAGCTGTATGAAAAATTTCAGATAGATAGGACAATGGAATGTGAGTTAAATGTCAATTACAAGATTTGAAATTAAAAAAATACTTAAAAAAAAACGCAAAAAACTTTTTTCCGGGATTCGAACCAGCGAGGCACCCAGTCGACGAACAATATATAATATTATAGTGTGACGCACCATTTTATCAAAATTTTTCTTGTACGCTCTTAAAAACTACAGGGCCGATTTCTTTAAATTTTTCGTATACTTATAGCAATTTTTGTTTTACATAACATATAAAATTTTTAGTTCTTAAATAATAAAATTGTGTAAGTTTTTTTTAAAAAAAAAAAAAAACACAAAATGACAAATTTTGGCCAATTTTCAGAATTAAAATGACTATAAAAAAAAATTGTGACTAACGATTTTTAAAATTTTTTAGTTATGAATAGTTATATATGTCGTTAACATTGTATTATTTTCAAAACTTTTTCTGGAAAATTTAAGTTTTTATTGTAATTAAATGACAGTAAAATTGGAAATTTTTGAAAATTTCAAAGTTCTATTTAGCTAAAAAATTTGTGAAATGTTTTGAAATTCGCCTCACACCTATACATTACCAATTTTAACATTGTGTGAAAATATCAAGTCTTTTCAATCATTATTTTGGGAGTTATGACCAATTAACAAAATTGATTTTGTCAAAAAGTGTTTTCCGTACTTTTTTCCGTTTTTTCTTAAATTTTTTTTTGTTTTTCCTGAAGAACTTTTTTGGAATTGAAAATTTCGAAAAAAACACGATTAATAATGCACCAAGGATATGAAATTCTCTACCGGAAAGAGGTACTGTTATTGAAGATTGGAGCAATTCCCTAGGAGCTACACGTCCCACACAAAAAAAAAAAAAAAAATTTAATTAAAAAAAAAAAAACACACATCTTTGTAAAATTAATAGCTTCCTCGCTTCGCTCAGAATCTAAAATGTGTACTAAACTTTATAAATTTTGAATATTGTTTATTTCCTAAAGATTACAACTTCAAATATTTTACATTGAAGTCTTCTATACTGAAGGCTAAGATTTGTCATAACAAAAATAGACTTTCATTCATCTCTCTTTAATGCTAGAGCCTTCAATGTTAATACTCATTGCATCCATTCATTAAAATCATCAGAGTTAAAATTTTCATTGGAAAAAGAAATTAAAGGAGGGAGCTAGATTCAAATATTCAATATTCCATACAAATAAATATATTTGTCCCCCTAAAAAGGGTCCAAATAAGCTCTTGGTTGTAACTAGCGCTCTGTATGACAGGCAGTAATAGTATCAATTAGATTTTTTTTGCTTAATCAAAGCCTTTTAGGCACATCACTGCTTCCTCTATGTCTCTCTATCAATTGCTAACCTTTCTCCATCTTTGATTCCTTGGAGCTTCAGATCTTTTCTGACTGTCACTTCACCGCCGTCTTTCTCTTAGTCTTGTTCGGTTTGGCTGCCACTAGTATCAACTAGATTAAGAAATAATATTTTTATCAGAGTTTCTCATCTATATTATTTCTTGTCTATGGTAAAATTCTTTGATACTATATGCTATATGACTTCTCTATAAATTGTTTTTACTTTTTTAAGTAGGATTTCTATAGTTTCTTCCCCTGCAGTTTCCCACAATTTAGCTGGTATTTCATATTGGTGTAAAACTGCGTATAATATTTGATCAATTATATTATTGTAAAATAGCTTGCAAATGTAAACAATAATTCAACAATAATAAAAAGAAAAATATACTATGAACATTTTAGTTTAATTAATAAAAATAGTTCAATTTAAATTAGTTAAGTAAATACATTTTAAATAAGTAATATTATTTCTGTAAATAAATTAGTATTGAAAATATTTATTAAAACTTTTGCCCGTAATAAAGGATATATTATAATACTTGAGTTCAAACCCAAACAATACTTGATAATATTGGTGGTACATTTGGATGGTTAAAAAAAACACATTTGTGATGTAAAATTACCAGCATTTTTCGTTATCTTCAGACTTAATAATATTAATGTTTTAAATTTATTTTTTAGGATATTTTTACAATGGCAAGTGAAGGAAATTTAAATATGTGGCATAATTTAAAAGTAACTAAATTGGTTGTAAATGAATTGGGAAAGAAACTTGATATATTTTCTAAACACGGTTAGTAATCATTGATTGTATAAAAATTAATTTTTTAAATATTATTATTAATTTTTTTAGGTGTATCTGGAATAATGAGCCCAAACGAAAATGATTGTACAAAGCCATCTATTAAAATGCTCATTAATGCGTTATCTGCTTGTTTATTATCTCATGTTATTAGTAACGATATTAAACTTTGGGCTTGTAAACAATTAGTAAGTTTATTGAAATAATTTAATACTTATGGAAGTCTGTCACATTAAAAGTTTGTAAATAGCGTTTTTGTGACTTTTACTTACAATATTACCACTAATCGCTAAAATTCTACTATTTAAAGACATCATAAATAATATATCCTGCTACAACATTTTAAAATCATTTTTATTTAACATTCAAAATCCAAAATATTAAATTTTTTTCAATTTTAAATAATTACTATTTCCATATTGAGTAAAGGTTTTCTGACACTTACCTATTTCTTAATACAGTTTTAAAATGTTATGAATGTATATGGTTCATTTTTATTTTTCTGGATAATGTATTCATGTTTGATACCTGATGGTTTTGGCTTGTTTAAACAAAATTTACCAAGTTCATGTAAAAATATAAACTCAACCAAATCCCTGGGGCACTATTTTTAAATTATTAATCAAAAAGGTAAAATGTGTTTTAATTCTATAAATAATGTATTAGTTTTGAAGGAGTTTAAGTATAAATCATAGGGATTCTAGTATGAAAATTGAAAATATATTATAACATGAATAATTAAGAGGACTGTGCAAACAAATCTATTTTTAGGTGTTTTATGTAGGATATTTTGAAAGCAGATTTGTGTAATCTACAAGAGTATATTTATAGTTTTAAATTTTAAGTGTTGTTTTAGTGGAAGTGAAAATTCCCCAAAATATCTCATCTCAATTATTAGCCTCTCCATAAGATATTATTTGCGCACCAGTCTCATTTATATCTACTGAGCACTTCTAAAATTCACATTAAGTGAACTGAACATGCTTATTTTTCATGTGTATGGACCAATCAGCAAAAAAAAAAAAAAAAATATTTTTCTATTTGTGGTTTAGTTTTAATCCTGAAAATATATATATGAATTTGTTATCTACTGGACTATGTTTGTTAGGATGTGATTTGTCAACAATAAATACAAATTTTATTAATGTTGTTTAAATTATAAAAAATAGGAAGTTGGACGTTGGTAGTTTGATGGACTACCAACTACAGCTTTGGCTATAGAATAATGTCTTGGAAAGTTTAGTTTGAAATTGTATATTACATTAAAAATTGCCCTAAAAAATAATGGAGTTCTGAGCTTAGCTTGGTTTATACTCTAAAAATATATTTTGGTCGTTACAATTGCAAAAGTACTTACTTACAAATTATACAAAACAGTATAATATATACAATTTTTATAAAATTTCAAATTTTTAGAATAATGTGTTAGCAACTTTAAATAAGCTTGGGTGCAATGTCAAAAGCTTTTGTTAGGTAGCTCAGTGGGAGAGCAATGTTCTAGATAGTGATAGGTCACGAGTTCTATTCACGGTTTGGCAGCTAACTTTTTAACAATTTCCGAGCCTAGATAACAAATAAGAAGTGGGTTAAATGTTAGTTATAATATTTGAAAATGAAAAAAAAAAACATACAAATTTGAAATAAAGTAGTATTAAATATAGATTTAAACAGAGACGTAGTAAACAAAAATGGCCTACCATGGTTTTTATTTTTTTGTGAACCTTTCATAAATTACCGGCTTATCATAGGTCTTGGTCGTAATTAAGAGGGGCTTAAAATTTAAGTGGTCCCTCTGAGATTTCCTTGGTAGCTTGCCGTGCCAAACTGTAAATTCAAACCCGCGTTGATCGTGTGTATAATAACTGTGACACTTTTTATAATATTGTTTTAACCATATTTTTTTTCTACGCTTTTTGAAAACTATGAGGGAGATTTTTTCAAAACTAATAAACATAGCAAATTTTGTTTTACATAACATTTATATTAAGTCTTCAAAACTAAAATAATAGAATTGTTTTAGTTAGGTTTTCTTTTTTCTGAAATCAAATTATAGATATAACCAATTTTTGACAATTTTGTTTAATTTTTCAACTAAAAAAATAAAATGTGACGAAAGATCGATGAAACTTTTTAGTCACAAATACAATGTTGTATATTTTACATTTTGTATTTATATATCATAACTATTTCTTAAAAATTTAAGTTTTTATTGAAAAAAAAAAAAAAATGGAATATTTCAAAGTTCTATAATATTATTCAGCTAAACATTATTTAGTTCATAAATAATTGAACTAGGTATCAGATTTATCTTTCCCATATTCAAGTTGTGTGAAAATTTCAGGTCTTTTCAATCATAATTTTGGATATTATGCCCAAATTTTTTTTTTTTTGTTTGTATAACATCTTCAGAATTTAAAATGTTGAAAAACTGGTGATATAATGCGCTAAGAATATAATTTGAGCTACTGGAAACATAGTTTACATGATATGATCGGAGAAATTTCCTTGGAGCTATGAGTAACACAGACATTAAAAATTCTTAAAATTGACTTGCTAAATAATCTAATAACAAAATAAATAAATAAATACTTTTCTTTGCTTATTGGTCTAAACTCTAAATGCACAAAAAATATGCATTTTGCTGGCCTGTTGACGATGATTATTACTATATATTTTCTTCATAAAATAATAATAGAATGGATTTGTCATAGCCCATAACATTATAGGTTGCGTTCCCAAACAAAGCAGAAATGTAAATTATTGTTGCGTTCTCATTTTCATTCAAGGGTTTTGACTTTTGACATCATGTAATATGTTTTGAATGTTAGAACGAGAACACTGCAAAAATAAATGTTTCCCTCATTGTTTAGGAACGCTACCTGCAATACAATTAGAATATGCACAGGCTGTCTATTTTAATATCTATGCTTATTTTATAACTAATGTTAAATTTTTACTTCAGGTAAATATACTAGTTCATAAATCATTGAATAAAAAACAATTATCTTTGCCAAATGAATCTGATTTTCCTGGTGTATTAAAACGGTGTCCGATACATAAATTAGAAGGACATGAAAATCGTATAAATCATGTGGTATGGCAACCTATTGTAAAATCACTTGCGTCTTCGTATGTACTTTAAATTTTTTTATTCTTCTATACTAATAGGTGTATGAACATTAATTAAATTATGTTATTACTTTTTAGCGGATTCGATGGGACTATTAGGTTATGGAATACAGAGTTATGTTTAGAAACAACGCTAATGTTTTTTAAATCACCACAAGTGTATGGTAATGATCTAAATGGAGAATTGATATCAAAACTTGCATGGTCTCCTTCTGGGTTATGTATAGCTGCATCTATGGAAGGAACCCTTAATATTTATACAATTCAAAGACGTAAGGGTTATTATTTGCGCCTAAGTATTGAAAAAAAAAATTTAACATGTAATAAAGTGTCCACTTAGTGTTCAAATAAATCAGTGGTTCTCAACTGGGGTGATATGGATCCAGTATAGGGGTAACACAAAATCCTCTTAGAAAATAATAATAATGTGGGAGTTTTTTGTTAGGGAGATGTATAGTGTTGGACTCTCATGGATAAGAATGACATGAACCCAAAAAGGTTGAGAACCACTGAAATAAATCAACATAATTCAAGAGTAAATTGGTTTTTTTTTTATTCAAAAAGTTGGTTTTAGACCTCATATCTTAATTACTAAACTATTGTATAACTTATAAAACTAGATAAAGTTAAGTTGAGTAGCACTGATTGTTTTTTAAATTTTAATGTTAATTGGATAGTAAGTGTTATAAAAAAAAAGTAAAAACATATAATATTAGTTCAATATTTTACTTTTAGTATATAAATTTAAAATTTTAATTAAATCATTTTAGTAATGATGTTGTTAATTGTCTTATACTTATTAATAATCAAGTCTACAAAATTGTGTACAGATGTTTGTCAAGAAGATGAAACTTGGTTATCTACTCATTTTCGAGATGATTGGATAACTGCATTGGCATGGTCCGAATCATCAAAAAGAAATACTTATGATTTTCATTCCCAATATTTGTTAGTTGGTGGTGTCAATGGTTCTATAGATATTGCTATAGTAGAATCACCTGAGAGAGTCACATACAAAAAACTTAATGAGTTTTGTCGCCCTGGAGGTTTGTTCTTTTTATAAAAACAACAAATATTGTTATATTTATTTTAATAATTTTTAATCATAATCAAACTATAATTATTACCTTACAATTATGTACTTTTTATTCTTTGATTGATAGTTCTAAACTGAGCTGCAGCAATTTTAAACAAAAAGTTAAATTTTTTTTTTAATTTTTCTAAAAAAAATTTGTTAGTTTTTAAAATTATTCTATAGTTGTAACCTAGTCTAAAAAGTTTTAAAAAATCATACCTAAAAGGGATTTTAAAAACAAATATTAGTTTCTAACTACTCATTGTTTTTTGTTGGACATTGTTTAGAGAAGGGATTTTAAACATCATACATTCAATTTAAAAGCAATATTAACTAAATATCTATTAGTTTAATATAACTGCTATTGAAAGTAATATGCAAGTTTATTTAGTAAATTGTTTTGCACTGCAAATAAAAATATAATATACCTTATACGTGTAAGAATTCTATACTTGATAAATTCGTTAAAATTAATGATAATTGTTTGATTTGTTTATGAAAACACCATTAAATCATTATTTTACACTTCTTAACAAATAACCTTATTAAACATTTTTTTATGAATATATTAATCTATAGTAAATATTTTTTTTTAAACAAAAATTATCTTAAAGGTTTGAAGTTTTTTTGATGTACATCAAATGCTTTTACAATAATTATACACAACATTTTAGAATTTTAATTCAGTTAGATTAATGATTATGATTTTAGTATAAAAATTTTTTGTTTATTTTTTTTTACAAAAAAGTTTGAAAATATCCATTGATATTTGAAAAATGCTTACAAATTTAAATTTTCCGTTTATAAATTTCTTTAATTTGTTTTCTCTTAAGAACTATGTTATACTTACTTATAATTTATAAGTATTTGGGCAAATTTTAATTGAGACAATTCATGATATAGTTTAATTTTATTATAGTGTTTAAAATCTGTACATATTTTCAGTTCCAGTTTCTCACATTGCGTGGCATGACAAATTAGTTTCTTTTGCTATAGCATTTTCATCTGGTGCCATTACAATTGGAAAAATTCAATCAATTACTGAACCTGAAATATTAACTGTTTGTCAAGTAAATATTTTTAAATACTTATTAATTCATTTTAAATGTAATTTGCTATAGTACATTTGGGGTTTTGTAATCACTCATATTTCAGAGCCCTATCTCAACATTGCAATGGTCTAAAGCGTTTGACATACTATCTGTTAGTAATGTAGAAGATACAACTATTCGACTTTGGGTTAAAAAACAAAATCATTGGGAAATATTTCATGTACTGAGTCACTTACATGAGCCTACTTCTGTAGTTTGGTCTCCGGTCGTAGGTAAGTAAAAAAATTAATACTGAAGCTTATTATTGTTGTTAAAATAGTGTAACTACTAATTTTTTAGGATTTTCTAATTTTCTATTAGTTAATACTTTATAGATTACATTGTTGATTCTTGCTAAAAATACTGATAAGTATGATTTATGGTTTTGAAGCATAAAGGCAATAAAAAATACCTCTTTTTTATGTATAAGAAACAAGTGCTAATTAAGACTAAACTTGACATTGTAAGAAGCTTTTATACACTTGTAAATTTTTTCTACGGATACACTATATTTGCTTATACTCTATGATTGCATTATTGCCTATATCAAACTCCTTAATATATTTGTTTGTTTACAACCTTCATTTAACTGTTTTATAAATTAAAAGCACAAAAATAATTTTGCCAACCACGTTTTTGAATAATAACTAAACAATTTTTTATCTATATTCTTTGGTGTCTCCCCCTCCTAAACACTTCACTCTAGCTGTCCAATATACAATATCCAAATTTCCACGAAAAAAATCTGGCTATGACCTAATTACAGCAGAAATACTTAAGCAACTCCCCAAAAAAGTTATCATTCTTCTGACCTACATATTTAACTTGATGCTAAGGCTATCGTACTTTCCTATAATATGGAAATACTCGACCATCATTCTAATACTTAAGCCAAAAAAACCACCTGACTGTCCATCATCTTACAGGCCTATTAGCCAACTCCCAATACTATCAAAGGTATTTGAAAAAATTCTTAAAAAAAGACTTTTAAATATTGTCAAAGAATTGAAAATTATCCCGGACTATCAATTTGGCTTTTGTAGTAAACACTCAACAATCCACCAAATTCATTGATTAGCAGACAAAATTTCCTATACCTTGGAAGAAAAACAGTACTGCACTGGTGCCTTCTTAGACGTCTCCCAGGCGTTTGATCGCGTCTGGCACGCAGGTCTTCTGTACAAAATAAAACATTTCTTGCCTCCAAGTTATTATCTCATACTTAAATCTTATTAAGATCGATTTTTCTCAGTACGTTATGGCTTGTCCATTTCCTCACCACAACCAATTAACGCAGGAGTTCCTCAAGGCGCAGTCATTGCGCCAATTCTATTTAACATATTTATATCAGACCAACCCACCCTGCCTACTAGCCTTGTAGGTGACTTTGCAGACGATAAAGCTATAATAGCCAATAGTCAAGATCCAACCATTGCTTCCTCATACATCCAAGAGCATCTTTATCTCCTTGAACAATGGTACAAAGAGTGGGGAGTGAAAATAAATTAATCTAAATCTATGCATTGCACGTTTACCCTTAGAAAGGGAAAATGACCACCTATTATCCTGAATAAACAAACTCTATCAACCACGCAATCCATCCGCTACCTAAGCATCACCATCGACCAACGACTTACTTGGGCTCTACATTTATGCAACAAAATCCTAACTCTAAATGATCGTTTTTGTCTCCTCCGCTCTCTTCTAACTTCTAATTACGTCAAATTACCAACCAGATTACTAATCTATAAACTTTTTCTTAAACCAATATGGGCATACGGAATTAAGCTTTGGGGTTCTGCAAAGATATCAAATATCAACCGAATACAGTGTTTCCAATCAAAAACTCTCCAAGCTATTACCAAAGCCCCCTTCTATGTAACTAACCAGTCTCTACATAATGATCTTTACCATCCAAGATGTTGATAAAACTTTTTACAAAAGATTCAATTTGAACTTAAAAAACCATACTAATTCTTTAATAAAAGATCTTGCATCCAAAAATATACCCGGAAACCCAAAAAAGAGATTAAAAAGTTGGTGGTGCCGGGACTTACTATCTTAATAAATAAAAAAAAAAAAAAAATTGTTAATTCCACAATGTAATTTAATTCCTACCACTTTTATTTTTATATTTTCCCTCGATCCTCCTATTTTAATAATAATAACAAAAATAACCTAAACCATTAACATTGTAAAACCACCTAAGTGCCTCCACTGGGATGGTTTCTTTAATCTGTCACGCACGCCAAAAATTAGTTTCACACTTGCACTTATTGTTCAAAATTGTAACAGATTGTAATAAAAAAAAAAAAAAAATATTCTTTGGTAAAAGTCTAAGGATTTGATTTCATGTTTAAAAATATAATAACCTACAGGAAGGTATAGTTTTACAGGAGTGTGGTTATATAGCACAGGTGATGAACCTTTTTAGTGTAGTGTCAAAATTGTTCAATTAAGGTTGATAAAACTGTTTATGTGCTAAAAAAAAAAAAAAAAATGTCTTTATTAAGTATAAAAATACTATCTATAATTTATATTAAAATGCAAACAATAAATTTATGGAATTTCTTTTAATTTAAATTTAATTATGTATGTTTAGTTATTATAATATTATTAAATACTCATGCTGAAGAATATCCATTTAAAATATTTTCATGCACAATTCAACATTATTCATAAATTATCGCCAATTTTGCGTGCCACTGAAAATCGACTAACATGCCACTTTTGGCATGCGTGACATTGGTTTGCCACCCCTGTTATATAGATTCAGAGTGTTTGGCGGTTGACAGGTCTGACAGGAGACTAAATCAGAATATGAGTGAGGTGGAAATAAGAATGCTTAAATGATACGTAGTTGTATGGAGTAACAAAAGAAGATAGAACTTGGAACAAATATTATGTAAGAACTAGTATTGGTAAAAACATAAATTTTTTTTCTCTAAGTTAAACTATGTGTTAAATACAATATTAATTATATGTATACCAAAAAAAAATTGTGTTGACCCATAAAAAAATAATAATAATAATAACATTTAAATATTACACGAATATAATGCATAATCAATAAATAATAATATAAAATTATCTATCATAATTTTTTTCAGTATATTATTTATTTTGGTATTTTGGTATTGAGTTACTTGTAGAATTATTAATATAAAAAAATACAAGTATAAAAGTATAAAACCAATTATTACAAACAATTTTGTTTTTATTACAACAAGTACATATTTCAAAAACAATCTTTTTATTATAAGTGTTAAACAACAACTAAGACCTAAGTCGTTCAAGGCGTATTCATTCTCTTTTTTACATTAAATACCTATATACTTATATACCTATACATAAAACAGATGATGGTGTCGTATCAATTGATGAGTCAATCCGATTCTTATATCTCTTTATTAATTATTTAGCTATCAATTTTAATAAATTATTTTATCACACCTATAAATAGGGAGGTTTGTTGATGGTTTACTTCATCAGTTCTATATATGTATATATCTATGTTTTAGGTATTTTGTGTAAAAAAGAGAATGTATACATACTAAACAACTTAGGTCTTAGTTGTTGTTTAACACTGATGAAAACATTGTTTTTGAAATAAGTATTTGTTGTAATAAAAACAAAATTTTTTGTAGAAATTGGTTTTATATTTTTATTTTTTAGTATATTATTTATAATTGCAACTTATTACATTTAGGAAATAAAGGACTTTTACTATGTGTTGGCTCTGTGGTTGGATCTATTAACGTATGGTTAATACCTACTCCGTTTTCTGAAGTAAAACCCAAAGTACTTTACTCATTCCAAGGACATATGTTTAATTCTGTGACTTCAATGAGTATCCACAATAATGGTTTGGTACTTGCATCAGGCTGTAGTAAAGGAACTAGTGGTGTAATAAATATTTGGTCATTATTTGATGGTAGTTTATTAAATACACACACTGGTTCTGGCGGCGTGGATGATCTATGTTGGATGGAAGATCAACTTGGACTTGCTGTTTGTTTTGCTCGATCAAAAGTAATTGATAATTTTATAGCTTAAAAACATATAATGTATATATATATATATATATATATGTATATTAAATAATTTTTTACATTTTAGGATGTAACAGTTATAAAGTTTAGGGCCGATAATTTCATGCACAATCGATTTGAATCAAATGCTCGAAGTGCTCTGTACCGTCGTGGACTATATAATGTTAAATATTTTCGTAAATTAATAAATACGTTGCCTGAATTATTACAGTTGCAAATGAGTCAAGAAAAACACAAAGTATTAATAGGTGATTGTCTTTTATACAGTGATTATTTAAAAGGACTCATTAGTATTGCACTAGAAATATGGCCAGATCAAACTTTTTGCTTTACATTTGTACCACCAAATGCCAGTCAAAGCATTGAATTTTGTATGTTTTCTTTATTATTATTTATTAGTTATCACTTATCAATTAAACCCTAATTTAAACTATCCTTTAATTAGATGAAGAATGGCAATGGCTACAAAGATTAATAACTGTTTTGAATACTGCTAAAGCTCTATTAACAAGAAAACAATTTCCTGAAACTTTTTTAAGTTACTTTTCATCTGGTCTGAATGGTACAGTAAAAAAAAATGATATTATATTTAGATTATTATTTTCAAATCAAAATAATTAATATTTTGTTTTTTTTTTTTACATTTCAGAAAAAAATGTTGATTATTATTTATGGTCTGAAGCTATAAATAACAATAAATGGACTATAGAAGTTGATCAACAAATAGTTCAGTGGTTTAATACAACTCCTCATGATTGGCAACCATATACTAAATGTGATGCATATCTTTGGGGTAATGGTCGGAACGGACAGTTGGGAGAGAGTGGTATGTTTAAGAAATTTGATTATTTTTCAATAAATATCAAATAATAACACATTTTGTTATTGTATTTTTACTCTGTAGCTTTTGGTCAATGTTTATGGTCACCAGTCAAAATTCCCAACTTTAGAATTGCTCAACGTATTGTTTGTGGACAAAATTGCACATTTGTTTTAACAAGCCAGGGCACAGTATTATCATGTGGCGAAGGCAACTATGGTCGTTTAGGTCACGGACATTCTGATAGTCTACCCAATCTTACTACTATATCTGCACTACAAGGATTTGTTATTACTCAAGTAGCCACATCTATTGGTTCAGATGGACATAGCTTAGCTTTAACAGAGACTGGAGAAGTATTTTCTTGGGGGGACGGAGATTTTGGCAAACTAGGACATGGAAATAATGAACGCCAAAGAAAACCAAAACTAATTGAATCTCTTTATGATGTAGTTGTAATTCAAGTGGCTTGTGGCCATAAACATAGTGCTGTATTATCCCAAGATGGCGAAGTCTATGTGTTTGGAAGTGCTGAGCATGGTAAATTAGGCTTAGGAGGACACATAAACAAAAAACGCCCCATAAAGATCAGTCATAAGAACTTTTTAAATATAAAACATGTTGCATGTGGGCAAAATCATACGGTTTGTGTTGGAGCTAATGTTGTTTGGGCGTTTGGAGAAGGGGAAGGCGGAAAATTAGGAGTTGGAAATAAACTAAATAGCTACATTCCACAGGTAAACACTTTAAATTGGAATAAATGGGTACTAATTATTACTAAATACTTATTAATCATAATATTGATATGATTAGAACTTATTAGTTTTATATATTTTTAATTTACTGTAAATGTCTTTACTAGCTAATCAATGCACTAACCGGAAAAAATATAAAAAAATCATATTGTGGAAATACATTTACAATGTTCCTCTCCGAAGGTGGTGAACTCTATTCATGTGGATTAGATAACTTACAAGATCCATCATCAAATACTACATATTCTGAAAAATTATACCCCGAAAAAGTAAATGTTCTATTTTTTTAAGCTTTAATTACTTTAATTGATGTTTGTACTTGTAGGTTTATGAATTACAAAGCCAAATCGTAATTGATGTAGCTACAGGTCCAGATCATGTACTAGTTTTGACTTCCTATGGTGATATATGGGCTTGGGGTAATAACTATGAAGGTCTACTTGGATTTGGTCATGATGAAACAGTATACAAACCTAAAATAATTCCAAACTTATCAGACAAAAATATTAAACAAGTAAAGCTTCAATCAATAATAGTCAGTTTTTAATAAGTATTAAGTAATTAATACTTGATATTTAATTTTAGATTGCTACTAGCCGTACTCATTGTGCCGCATGGACTGCAGAACCATTTTCAAGAGATCCTACAATAATTTCACACCATGATTTACCTACATCTGTTCCTTATCAATATGGTTATTTACAAGATTATAAAATTTCATTAATTGCTGCTAGAATGAAATGTTTACAACAGTTTTCAAACGTTTTATATACATGTTGGCAAATGATTCCATTTAGTACTCCTGTGCGTACTTAAATCTTGAATAGTTCTTGTATATTTATTTATTGAATGGAATGTTTTATTTTCATTTTATAGGATCTCGATTGGAGTAACATTAAACGTTGGCATTGGTTGGCGGATAAAAAACTAAAATGTTTGTACACAAACAAAATAATAAAATTACCATTAATGAAAGTTATTAGTCGTACTATGAATCAAGGCCAAAACTATGGACCTCAAATAACTGTCAAACGTTTAAGTAGTAATGGTACTAATATGTGTATATTTGAACAAGTTGCCAAACAAATTGTTAACCTCAATCCAGAGCTGTTGAGACTTCCATCGAGGGCATGGAAGGTATTAGAAATTATTATTACTTTTATAAAATATATATATATTTACATTTGTTAATACATATTATTTTAATATTGGTTTGTTACATTGTTTATGGGGGTTTTTTTTTTATAGGTAAAATTAGTGGGCGAAGGAGCAGATGATGCTGGGGGTGTATTTGATGATACCATTGCTCAAATGATGGAAGAACTACAAACACAGACTGTAAAATTATTAATTTTGACTCCAAATGGCCGAAATGAAACTGGATATAATCAAGATAGATATTTATTTAATTCAAAAATGACTAGTTATAAACAACTTCAGCAATTCCAGTTTCTTGGTATGTACATCCATTCCAAAAATAATTATTACTAATTTTAAAATTCTAATTCTAAACAATCCAAAAAAATGTATGTTAGTTTTTAAACTCTATTTTTTGTCTGATTTATATTTTTAGGGTAGTTGAAACCATGACAAAAAAACGGGTATGTCAGCAAAAAATTTGTTTTTGATACTGTAGCGCATTCACCTTCTGCTTGTCCAGAAGTTTGTGACATAAACATTTTGCCAGTTTTTATTAGACAATTTCATACCACTTTCATATGCTTATTAAACATTTGGTGAAATTGCATCACAAAATAGCTACTCAATGTGTATTACGAGTTGCTGACATACCCTTTGTCATGGTTAAAACACCAGTAGTATACAATGATACTTAAAGGAGATACATAAAATACTTGTTTTTTAATGTGAATTCTGAGCATTGCTAAGAATGCTTTAGTTGTATATGTACGTGTTATTCACATACAACATGCTTCTTATTTACCTATTTGCAAATTTTAATTCTCACGCCATCATTTAGAATACTAAACAGTTTCAGAATAATAAAACAATTTATCTATGTTGAAACAATTTTCTTTCCACAGTGGTGAACCACAGTGGTTTACCAGCAGAGTGAAATATCCTTACTTAAAATAAACACCATTTTTCTATTGTACATAAGAAATATTATTTCTCAAAGTAATTTTCAAAGGAAAAATCTGAAACATTGTATATGTACTATCTATACACTATAATCATTTAAAGTTCTTTTAATCATCATTTTATCCATCCTTACAATGTGTAAAAACAAGTTATTTCAAACATATTTGTTTGTTAGTTGCATCATTTTTGCTTTTAGATCATATCTTGCAAAAGTTATGAAAAATGCTCTTTTTTCATAAAATAATTTCTTATCTTAAAATAAAGAAAGGTAGTAAAGGTAGAAAAGTATTAATTCTAGTTTGAATTTGAAGCCGGGGCATCTGGACACTTGACTGTATCTCCCTTCTTGAATTCCTATTTATAGTTTAATATTCATGGTCTAAGGGGACAACCTCCCCTTTGCCTACCCCTAAAATATACTCTCGATGTGATGTTTGGTAAAATAGTGATTTTTCTTTGGGTGGATAAATTACTGGTTTCAAAGTTGTTATTTGATGCTGAATTTGATAGTGAATGAATACGAATTTTGAAAATTACTATTCTGAGCAAGCTCAGTAAGCAAATACTCAACATAATTGTAAATTGTAAATTTTTATAGTTTGCTCAAATTATTTTCTAACTTTTATAATGTTTTATATTTATTAATTCCAAAAACGTGTGGACATTTTAAGTTATTCAGACCAATTATAAAATAATAATTGTTTTTAAAAAATAATCAAAAATTCAAAAAAAAAGTTTGAAATACTTTAATGTTAATGTAATATTCTATTATTTGTCTATGGATTTGGCCATATATATAGCTAATAATTTTTGTGGTATAAAACATAAAAATCAAAACAACACCCTTCTACTTGAATAAGTGATAACAGACAAAAAATTTCATGTTGTTTTTGCAAAATTTTCTAAAATATTTTGATTTTTTGAACATAACTAAAAAAAATTATTGAAATCTATACTGAAATGCTTCAAATAAAGTACTATCTTGGTCCACTTTCTCATATTTTTAGCGGTATAACATGGATTGGACTCCTACTCAAAATAAAGATGACAGAAGAAAAACATCATTGTAAAATCAATAGATTTATTGCTTAATATTTGATAGTGTCTGGAAACCCATATAAGTCATAGTACAAGATTTAATTAAATCAAAAACCAGATCAGTTTGAATGCCTGGGTTAAATTTTTTTAGTGTCTGTTCAGGCTCAGCCCGTATTTTTTTGTCTTTAAAAGTAGCTGTCTTGGCTTAAATTTATAATTAAGCCTGTCTGTCTTTTCTTGCGTTTAAATTATCCAGCTCAGTTTGAATTGTATTAAGTCTGACCCAGCCATAATCTTGCCTATTCCAGACCCATTTCCACAAGGCCTGTACATGTTTTTAATAAATAGATACATTTCGCCTCTTAAACAAAATCTTTAATTTGATGTTGGCATTTGTTTTACAGTTTGTGAGTCCATTATCATAACATGTTATGGTGTTGAAAAATGTTTTCTGCATCATACCAACATTTTATATTTAGTTCTGATATTAGTTTATTTATTGTTTCTAGGTGTACTTTTTGGTGTTGCTATTAGAACCAAGAAACCCTTAGCGCTTCCCTTATCTCCATTGATTTGGAAAATGATCATTGGAGAACTATTAAATATATCTGACATAGAAGAAAATGATGTATACTATGCACAAAACTTGACAAGTATTCAAAATATACATCAAACTGGAGTGACTGAAGATAATTTTGAAGAGGTAATTAATAAAATGTTTAAATTAAATTCAAAATTTAAGCTTGTAATTATTTTTCAGGTTATACCATTTTTAAACATGACTGGCACTGATTGGACGGATAATCCTGTATCTTTGGTTCCAAATGGTCATTGTGTACCTGTTACTTATTCCAATAGGTTAAGGTTTTGTAAGTTGGCATTGAATCAAAGATTCCATGAAATGGATGAACAAATATTAGCAGTGAGAAGAGGTCTTGCTGCAATTGTACCATTTCCATTACTTACATTTCAAACTGCAGAAAACCTGGAACGTATGATTTGTGGATTACCTAACATATCCATACCAGTACTAAAAACTATTGTCAGGTAACTTTTGCTGCTTGATTTTCTTGTTATACCTTAATTATTATTTTATGTTAAGAAACATTACAAACAAATCACGTTTTTTTAAAAAAGTTACTTTTTTTAATGTGTTATATTAGATTATAAAACTTAGTTTTAATGTCAATTATTTTAATGCAACTAGTACACTACACTTAAACTAATATAATAATGTGTCATTACTTATTAGGAGTAATTTGTCTGTCTATGGGGAAAGACTAAAAAATTAAAATTTACTGTTAATCATGCTTAGAGATTCTTGTTAAACAAATATATCAAAACTTTCTAAAACTATGAAGTACAAAAAAAACATGTTTAAAAAGTACCTGTGTTGTACCAAAAGACCTAACCCAATTCTGTTTTTATGTTAAGTAACAGAATAAATTATTTATTATACTTAAGAGAAGGAACATTTATCCATAATAACTAGTGAAGTGATTGTATTACTCTTTTTACAACTAACTTACTTAAAATTGTTTGTTTTAGTAATTTACCAACAATATTTTACAGGTATCGAGAAATGGACGAAAACTCCCATATTGCTCAATGGTTGTGGGATATTTTAAATTCTTTCTTAGATTCAGAAAAAGTATTGTTTTTGCGATTTGTTTGTGGACGATCACGGCTTCCATCTAACTTATCAGATTTTTCTCAACATTTTCAAGTATGTAATTTTAAACTTGTTAAATGTTGTAAACCTTGATATCTAATCTTTTTACAGTTATGGAAATTAGTGAATGTAAGTTTCTTGTATAATGTATAAAAACTGTTTACTTCATTATATTCATTAATCTAATACTTCATTAAAGCAATACATTATTTTTCTCATAAAAATTTCTCTAGCTTTTCGATTTGAGCAACTGTCGGTACAGTGCAAAACTTTCAAACATTCTGTCTAATCCCAACAGTAACAAATATGTAAAATTACAGGCTATACAGAATGGTTGAAAAGTGGAGGTATTGCATTCTCTCATTCTTATGGTATTATAATAACAGTTTTAGTTCTAAAATATTGATCAATTTTATTTTGTATTTACTTCAAAATTTTTATAATACATAATATGTCTTAAATAACAAAGTAGCTCAGTGTTAGACCCTCAATTGGCTAGAAATCGGGATATCTCAAGTTAGTATCTAGATCCACTGCCAACATTTTTGAGATATAGTTCCTATTTTCCAATATTTGTCTGATCTAATCAACCATCGGTTTAATCCCAAATGAATTTATGAAATCAAGTATCATTTAATTACTAACAATATATTATTGCTATAACATACTTTTAGATCATAAAAGTTGAAGATAAAATTGATGGACTGCCTACGGCTCAGACATGCTTTTTTCAACTAAGGTTGACTGATTACAGCAGCCGGGCAGTGTTTGAAGAAAAACTCAAGTATGCTATCAACAACTGCCGTACAATAGATATGGATAATTACATGTTATTTAGAAATACCGATGTTGACTCTGACGATGATATTTCAGATATAGTAGTTGTTATTAATTCTTAACAACTCATCTGTAAAATGTGTTATAAAATATATAAATAATAAATATATGTATACAAATGTATTATTTTAATTTTTTGTATTTAGGTTCATATTTGTTTTCTGTTGTGCATGACAAAACTGTGTATTCTTGTCTAATATGGTTAAGTTAATAATTGCAATGTTTGAAAAATAACTTTTATTTTAACCCTTATTTATACTCATAAATATTTTATTTAAGTTAGGGCAATGTATAATGTATTTAAAAGTTCTTTGAATAAAAATATGTTATCAGTTTTTTTTTTACAGTACACCAAGAGTGTAAATAAAAAATGTTTTTGTCATTACTAAAAAATAGCAAATAATTAAATCTACATTATTGTTGATATTATATTCATAGATATTACAATTTGTGACAATAATCGTTGTCCATAGAAAACTTTACTTGATGACGATGCGTGATTTGTTTGTAGTAGGAAATAATGGAGGGTTAAAAGATGAATTTTTAATGTATAATTTGTATTATTGGAGCAATCGGGTAAATTCGGGTGGTTTCCAAAATTGAAAATTAAATAATTATTCTAATATTAAACTTAATAAGCACTAGTGACTGTTTATACTAAATTTAACAAACCCAAAATCTCAAAAATAATACACTTTTTACTGTGTAAACATATTTCAACATTCAGCTATGCAGCCATCTTCAGCGCTTGAAGATGACAAAAAAATGGTCTGATTTTTAAGATCAGTAACTCTCATAAAAGGGAATAAGACATGGCACTTGAAGTATTTTTCAAAATTTTAATTGCTATGTTGAGTTAAATTACAATAATTAAACAAAATCTTTGAAAACTTTGCATCAAATGTGTGAAATTTGCTTGTTTGCAAGGTTACCTACATATAAGTCCATATACTAGTAAACATTTTGAAAGTTGTTAGTCACAATTTTTTTTTAGTCATTTAAATTTGGAAAATCATTGAAAATAGGTCATAACTGAGACTTATTTTTGGAAAAGAATTTGTAACTAACACAATTATTTTGTTACTTAATATTTGAAACTTTAATATACTATATAAAAGTTAAAACAATAGTGGCCTTTTTATTAAGTTACATAGTTATGATACTTATAGAAAGAAAAAAAATTTGAAATTGATTAAATTTTCAATGAATAAAATCTATTACATATTTATAAATTCAACAGTTTAATACTTTAATATTTTTCATCGATCGAAACAAAATCAATAGCACACTAACAATAAGTAGGGCTCTATAAAAACTTTTATAGTGCTTCACTATTAGTTATAACAATAATATTGATTTATGGTTTTTTATTTAAGTCTATGGTCTATTGTAGTACCTACTTACATTATTTACTCATTGTTTTTAGGTAATATTTTTTAAATATTTTACCTACTCGTGCCTCGTGGTATTTAATCTATTCTGTGGTACACACCACAATCTACATCAGCTTTGTATCATCACAGATAACTTGAAAATAACTTTTCAAGTTATCTGTGGTATCATCAAAAACACATGATAAAACACACATAATAAACATGAAGTCATAGACATAATCATACATCTATATTACGTCTATGATGATATTTAGCCATGGTTTTGACCGCTCGTCACCCATAGTTAGGCTTATAGAAATATATTATCTATAAACCTTGCTCGTCACCGGCGTTGTTCATGATAATAACTAATAAGAGCTTGTCGCGGTATACATTGAACACTGTTGAAAACTCGTACTCGTACTCTGGTCATCTGGTGACGGGTCTGTTTGCTTATTGTTTTGTACTTTGGCGTAAGTAAATACACGAATAAAAAATTTTAAAGTAATTGTACTCAGTAAATCCGAAGTTAGTTTGCTCTGCCCATTGACTAATTGACAACTGACGATATTCTCAAGGCCTCAACTTTGGTGAGTTTGGTCCAGATTTCAGTTACTAGCGAATCGGCCAATGCCAATCGTGTCGGACGCCGTTAAACAGCAAAATTCGTTCGGTTTGGTTTGTTCTAACCGAGCACGATCGTTTATCGATTAAATCGATGATTCGCCGCCACTTGTAGCGGGTTTCGTCGCCAGCCGCATCCTGCCTACGTGCGATTTTCGACTGTTCTTCTGAGCGTTTTCGATCGAATCGCGTGACAATAATTAATATTAATATAATATGTTCTTCGACTCGCTGTCCAGAGTCCTGTTCGTCCACCGTGGCTTCTTCCCACCGGTTTTTGCCCGCTGCAAACACGTACAAGCGGCACGCTACAAACGGTCAATCAAGGGCAACAAACCGTTGACTTACGAGATGGCCGGGCCTCCGCACACAATTGCTCACATCAAGGGTTGGAACTCGTGGAACACATGTATGGAATCATAACAATTGCCAACACTCATAGTGTTTAAATAATAATATTTTACCCCATCAAATTTGGTACCTACCTGTAATGGTCTAACTAACGTAGAGCGGCCGTTTGTCTCAGGACGTGTTACTGATTTCAGAGCCCATGTCCTAAGAGAGTATCTCTGAGGATAGTTTTGCCTTACTGATTTTTAACTTTTTGCATGATTATGTCCCAAAGTTTAAATAATTGTTTCCATTAATTTACGTACTCAGTTTTAAATTTGAATAAAAATCTTCAGCTCATCGCTGGTCGTATTGGTATTGGCTCAGTGAATTGTATAATGTCAGTTCTTAATAAGGTTCTTACTTGGAAATCAAGAGCTAAATTTTTTTTTTCAGCAGCCTAAACTTTGAATAGGAAACTAAATAGGTATGTCTTTACAGAATATAATATAGGATAACTATTCCACAAAATCATTGTACTATTTATTTGAAAATAATCAATAGTGTTGGAAAAATAACCATACAAAATTTGTCTGTTTTTAAGTCTATATTTTTTTATTTTAGTATCTACAACTTTTTTGTCTAACCAACAAATGAGTTAACAAAAACCTAATAGGTACCTGTTATAAACATTTTTAAAATTAAAAAAAATCAATATTTACCATAAAGGATAAAACTAGTAGGTAAATAAAAAAAAATGCCTCAGAAGTCAAATGACAACAATTATGTATATCGGACGCTCTATAGTAAGATACACAAATGATGGCTTAATTATTGATTGCTACCAAGATGTTTTTGGAAATCTACCCTAAATCAAATTCATCATTTTTTAATTTATTCATATTTACATCTATATTGTAGTGTCCCGGATTTCTAAAAGTTCAATCTTACCTCCCTGGACTACACTTCATTTTTTCCTTGGTTTTTCTCAAAAAGACCGTTGTTTTATGCGTTGCGATTGAGACTGGAAACTGAGGACAAAATTTCCTATTTTATTGACAAAAGATGGTAGTTGGCAGTAATCATGTGAACATATTGCGCCAATAGTGTAGCACTAAGAATTTTAAAAGTGAACGAAACAAAAACTATGGTGTTTTAATCAAGATGTACAAATGGCGACGCATATTGATTTAGGAAAGGAAGTTGTCTTAAAAAACTTAGTATACCTAGCATACTTTTTATTTAACTGTGTATCACTATATTTTTGCTTAGTCAAGCAATACCTACCACAATTTTTTGTATCCGTAACCTTTTTGTTTTTACTAATATTTGTTAATAAATAAATTATTTATTTATTAAATCATTAATAAGTATTATTTTTTTTGTAGGCAACATGTTGGACGGTCTACGGCCGGCCGAGACTGCTCTTGATGACGAGTTTGTTCGTCGTTTTATAACAGGCACATGGCATGATTTGATTGCCAGTGAAATAATAATCAAAAGACAACACAACATAATACGAATTGCTGCCATAACTGTGCAGAAAATAAGCGTGACCAAAATGTACTTTCTAATTGGTTACACAGAAGAACTTTTAGGCTATTGGTTGCAGTGTCCTGTCAAGTTGGAACTGCAGACAGTTGAAGACCGTACTGCAGTAGTGTTCAAATATATTTAGATGTATGCTAGACATTTTTATGTGCCTAAACTTGGACTTTGTAAATCTTAATCAGGTAGTCAGTATCGTTAAGGTTTTACTAATTTGTTTCCGTAAAATAAAATATTTGTTATATTTAAATGAACTCGTTGTTTTGCTGATTTTTAGTTCATTCCCTGTGTGCAATTAGATGTAAACAACATCTATGTGATTGCAGTTTTCATGTCTCAAACGCGACATTACAAAAATATATGAAATTTATTAGATTAAACCTAAGTCCATACATTTTATAAAGTCGGGGGATCACTCTAGATTCCGTGGGTAGTTTGCTTGGAGTAGCGACTTCGCTCTGGGTGTGTCACTGGTTTGGAAATTGCGGTTAAAACATATAATTAAATAACTGAAAGCAATGATATGAATCATTGCCTTAAAAAAAAAAAAACGATTCTGCACAAGCTCACAGTTATCTACATATAGTATAAGTATTGGTAATAACCAAATTTAACAACCAAAATGGTCCGGAAATTCCGAACGTTGTATCCACGTATATTAAAAATATTAATTGAAAATATAACGTGTAAAAATTTCAAACAATTTGAACTACTACTCTGAGGAGTATACGGTTTTAGTATCAATACTTATGTTATTTGAGTTGAACTCCTCTCCAGATATTTTAACACTGGGACGATTTTTGCACTTAAAATTATACATCCTAGGAAAATATTCCAAATATTGAAATTTCTGGGAAAAAATGGACAAGAGTTTACATCGGAAATAAACTTTTAATACTTTGGAAGTTCAAAATTTTTCTAAGAGTTAGAATTTCAGGTAAAAAAATGGACAGGGATTCAGCTAGGAAATTCAATTTTAACTTTTTGAATTGAGTAAAATTTTTAAGTGTTGAAATTTCTGAAAAAAAAAAAAACAAACAGTGGTTCCCCGGGAAATTTAATTTTAATGTTTTTAATGTGCATAAAAGTGTTCAAATTTCTAGAACAAAATAGACAAGTGTTTAAAAGATGACTTAATTTTTTGAAAAAGCAAAAATTCTTGTTGAAATTTCTGAAAAAAAAAAAAATGGACAGGGACTTTGACCTGTTACGGATCGTTCTGATTGGCCGACCGCGTGGATGGGTTTTTTCGTTACATAATAAATCGGTCTGCAGGTTTATGCACGAGCAAATTGCCAACGTTTGTTGGCAATTGGAACAGCAAATTATAATAATTATTAAAAAAGTATTGTTTTCTACAATTATTATTATTAATTCGATTAAAATATTTCAATATTTTTAATCAGATCGTAAATTTTGTTTTACAAAGCATATCTATTAACAATTTTGTGTGAATGACGAATTCTTTTCAAAAAAAATGTCGAAGGTTATGACAATCTTCCAAACTTAAACGACTAAACATTAGATTGTGACTTTAGATTTTCGAACTTTTTTTAGTAACACGTGTATTTACATTTTGCCAACGTTGTAGTAATGTTTCAAAACTTAAGTGAAAAATTAAAATTTTATCAAACAAAAACTACCGAAAAAAAAAAAATTGAAATTTTCAAAAATTTTAAAATTCGATTCTTAGTTTAATAATATTCGGAATCACTTGGACCACTTAGACCAAACCTGTATTTTACCAATTTTAATTTAGTGTTAAAGTTTCAGCTAGTTACGATTGTTATTTTGGAAGTTATGACCAAAAAACTAAATCGATAGTCGTAATTTTTAACGTTTTTCTTTAAATTTTGCTTAGTTTTTTTTATTGTAACTTTTTCAATTTTGAACTCTTAAGCTGATTTAATAGATCGAAGCCATTTTTTATACTCTAAAAATTGTTCACAGAAAACAAAAAAACAAAAACATCATTGTAAAAACAATACATTTGCTGCGCTCAAAGTGTAAAAGAATCCAAATTTTGTTTTCTTCTTATTTACATTTTTGGCACGATAAACATATATTTAAAAGGAAGTTGACTTTTGACTTGCAACAAATTACTAAACGTTTTATTTTATTATCAAATTTCAATATTTGTAGGATCTGAGCGCAGCTTTGATTTTTTCATATGTATCCCATATGATCGAAGTTTGGCCATATATGATCACTTTATTTAAAGCTTTTTTTAAGTTTTGAGACACAACCCAAAAACGGAAAATCAAACTTTTTGAAAATGCTTTAAATGACTTGCAATTTTCACAAATCATTAAGAAGAATTAAATAAATCAGAGGTATTCAAACTTTTTCATATCACGGCTCCTTTGAGTCTTCACAAATTGTTGACTGCTCCCAAATTATAAATGATAAAAAAAATCAATGTTTATATGAATATAATTTATATTTCTATAACATTATAGAAATGATAACACTCACGCGACATATTAAAGCTATATTTAGCGAATGATTATTGTAGAGTAGACAATTCAACGTTTCCCAACCGGTGGGCCTCAATGATAATAATAAAAGTTTTTCGTAAAAATATGTATTGGTTTTCAATTATAGAACGCGGCTCCCTTTGACAACTCCCGCGACGCCCTTGGGAGCCGCGACACACAGTTTGAATACCTCTGAAATAAATTATTGTGCAAACTTACTACAGAGTTTTGAAGTTTGTAGATTTACACATTTATTACAGTTTCATAAAACCTTTAATTTTCAGTTAAAAGACTTGAAATATTAATACATTCTGAACAATATGTATATATATATATATATGGTTAAAAAGTTTTGGAAATTGCATACATAGTATTTTGTTTTAGTCATTATGTTATTTTGACCATAATCCCATCTGAAAGTAGTTTGAAACGTAGGTACATTATTTTTTTATTAACAACTATTTTGATCAATTTTAAATCCTGCAATTATTCGAGGTCATACTCGACGATAGCCTGTCACGGTCCAATGTAAATTGAAAAAAAATAAATGTAGATTTTTAAAAAGTAATTTTTTATTCCTAAACGGAGATAAATAAATGACGAATGTTTTGGCTTATACTTGAGCGTTTTAGCGTTTCTTTTCAAAAATTAATTAAAGGGGACGCTTTCGTTCCGAGGTCAGAGGTAATGGGGATTGAATCCTTCCACGTTCTCCCTTAATTTAACCCCGGATCTCAATCTCCAATTGTGTCTACAACGTCATGGACAATGGGCATGTCTAGAGTCAAAAGTTTGGGGTGGCTAAAGTCAATTTAATAATAGGAGAGACTATTTTTGACTGGAACGTGAACATTTTCGGGGTGGCTAATCGTGTTTTTTTCAGGAGGGAATTTAGACCCCCTCAGCTTCGCCTATTGTCAACGTTTTTAGGAGTAACAGGTAAAATATTGTAGGAACATTGCATACTACATTCAGAGCTCGAATTGGAAAATAAAAGTATGTAGATGCTGTAAAGTTAAAAATAACAATCCTTCCTATTTTCTTTTACTATACCATTGAATTAAAAGGCATGCGCTTAAATATTTCAAAAAAAGTAGGAAAGCTTCATCCTTCTGCACACTCCCCCTCCTCCCAATTCAAGCGCTGACTATAGTAAAGCGCTTGTTATTTTCAAAGGTACTTTGTTTATGGATTTTACATTTATTAATAACCGAATTATTGAATAATGATATTTCACGAATACATTTATATAATGTGTGATTACAAACACAGCCAATGTTTCGTTATCCCAACTACTATTGTAAATATAGTTTTTGTAATGTGACAAGAGTATAAGTAATATGCCTAACTAAACATCCGCGGGAGCTTACGTCCTAGTTTTAAAACATCAATTATAAATACGTATTTAATATTAAAAAAAAAAAAAAAAAAAAAAAAAATGCGTCATAAGGTATCCATGTATTTTGCATATAAAAAAATGTATAATATAATGTATTATACGGATTATAATGCATGCGTTGACATCATACCTACATTATATAAAAACACGAATTCAGAAGTACTTAAAACGTCGAATATAATATAATAAAGACGAAAACAAAATTGTCTTAAAAATTACACATAAATGTGACTGTATAATAATACTATTATTACATAGGTAATCGGCTATATAGCTACAATGATAATTATTACACTTTAGTATTACATTTCTAACATGCTAATCGGACGAATAAACTAACATGACAACGCTTAACGAACAACAAACAACATTCAAAATTACTAAATTAATTTTTTATATCTATTTTTATTATATGAACTTATAAAAAAGCTTTTATACATATATATTATATATGTGTGTGTGTGTGTATTTTTTATTTACGTTTGCAAATTTTTAAAGTAAAATACATTTTTATCTAATCAATCGCATTGTTGAGATAATATACGTTTCGATGTTGTTAAAATAATGTTTTTTTTTTTTTTATTAAATAATGTAAAGTTTAAAAAAAAATAACGGAGGTACAGTTGGGAAAATAAACAAACTTAATACAAATTACAAAAAGAAATATCAATTATAAGTAATAAAGGTTAAGTATATAAATAAAAAATATATAGGTATATAAAGAGGTGAGTTAATTAACAAAAAAAATTGGCTATTTTGTACTTTTGTTACAATTATTTGTGAAGTATCGTACTGTAGTATTATTATATTATATAGTAGGTACATAAACATGAGGTAGAGCTGTAAAAAAGCTTAAAAGTTAAACACTTTATGAAAAACAATTATTGTACTATAATAGTTACGAGTTTTGACTGTTAAAAGTATAACGATTACTATTACAATTATGTGTTAATTAAATAGTAGGTATACTCAGTATGTTTGAGATTTGTGGGTTATCCGTTTTAATACTGTTTTTGAGCAATATTTATCTTCTTAACACAAAAGTACAATACAATATTCTACATGTTTACATAATACAGATTTTGTCATGTTAACCTCTGACTCAAGTTGGCCACCCTAATCTCAGTCTAGTCATCCATACGCTGTCGACAATATTATTAAAACCAAAGTTAAGGCAACATCACAATATTACACACAATATTATTATACATTGGTACCGTTTTTAGATTACGCAACATTTATTTATACAACTTACAATGTCAATATTGTTATTCTTACAAATACATTTATGTATTTACTATGCGTATGACTTACAAAATGTTTTCAATTGTACCATTATCATCACCTGTTTACTTCTCACTGATAGACTCATCGTAGACCTTATATAAGGGTGTCTATGGGTATTATAACTAAATTAGTTATGAAAACTCATCTTTCTGGCCACACCCCATAACTGTGACACAATAGTAATAAATTGTTATTACTGTTCATATCACAATCAAAATTACAATACTATATCATAATATTATAACATACATGTATATATATACTTGTATGTTATAATACCCAGTATTATAATATATATATATATATATTATAATACTATTATTATTATTACCTATCTACTTTGTGTTTTATCTTAATGGTTCAACTTTTTTTTTATACATATCACTTTCTTAACCATTTCTATCACAGACACAATCACATGACATTTCCTTGACAATTTTTCAAGACAAATAAATGCTTAGGTATGATGCAAAAAAAAAAAAAAAAACATGGCCCTAATAAACAATATTATCCTAACTTAACTATGTTTAGTTCATAAAAGAAATCTAGTTCAAATGCATTACTATAAAGACGTATGACAAGTGTCATCACTCGATACCTTGACGTCCAATCATTCTCAATATAATCTCGCCATTATCACATACAGGTTAAACAAAATTATCACATTTAAAATTGCAAATTAAATATAACTGGTGGTGTACATGCGATTTTATAGGTATTTATGTATAACGTATATAATATATATATATATATATTATAAGTATATAAAGTAACAAAAATTAAAACAATAAAAATATTTCAAAAGTTTTAAAGAGAAAAGCGCGACAATTTATTCCAAACAAAAAAATAAATCGTACGCCCGATCACTTTTAAAAACAAAAACGATTTTGATTTTTTTTCGTCAAAGGAAATATGAACGTTAATTTATATGACTAGAGCATAATAATTACACTTAACGTAGAGTTTTTTTTACTAACTATTTTTCATGTGTACACAAACGTAGTCGCGGACTCAATATATCCGTCATACTATATTTGTTTGTATGTTATGACTTATACTTATGTGCTATTGTTACAACATGTTTAATACAAATGTTATTGATTTAATATTACCTATTAAATATATTCAGATTTTAGACCGCCAAAGTTCCTCGATGTTTGATTTTATTTTTACGTGACGACAATGGTTCAAAGAGGACACTTGAAAACCACTACAAATTAACCGCGTACCTCCCATATAGGTTACATTTTTATAATTTCAATTTTTTTAATCGATTTTAAATCGGTTGTCGTACACGACGGTTAAGGCGGCGGTAAATATAAAAATTGAGCTTTTTTCCCCTACAAACGTTGCGCGAATGACAAACCGAATCGATAACGACGACGTCGTCGACAGTCTTCGTGAAATGTCACTCACAAAGTTTTATAAAACAGAAACAAACGATTAAGAAAAGAATAAACCAATAAACAGATCACCAAAGAATTAAACACAACGACGTGAAAATACTAATAAAAAATACGTATATATCCCGCCGACAGAGAATCCGTTTTGAACCATCGCGCCCGGGGCGAAGGGCACGCGACACATAATAATTTATTTACTGTTATTATTATTTTTTTAGAGTGAGTAATTAATATAATAGTACTTATAATAATAATAATTATATTGTATAATTATAATAATAATATAATAACGACGACGACGACGACGACGACGAGGACAACAACGACAACGACAACGACAACGACAACAACAACAACAACAACAACACGCATGCACAAATACACGGTATAATTGTGGGCGCGTCAATCAGCGCTGATGGTGTATGTTGTTGTGTATGTGCGTGGTCAGGTGCTTGGACAGGTAGTCGGCCCTGGCGAAGCACTTACCGCACATCTCGCAGTGGTACGGCCGCTCGCCGGTGTGGATTCGCAGGTGCCGAGTCAGGTCGCTTTTTCCGCCGAACGCGCGCCCGCAGAACAAGCACGCGAACGGCCTTTCACCCGTGTGCTTGCGGACGTGCAGCTTCAGATTCTCCTTGGACCGGACGCACTTGCCGCAGAACGGACACGCAAACGACTTACCGTCCCTGCTGTTACCGCTGCCGCTGCCGCCGCTGACGTTGTTGGTGCCGGCGACAGCAGTCACCGCTGTGGCGGCGGCGGCGGCGGCGACCGGCGTGGCCCCCGTTACTACCGCGGATGCGGCGGTGTCCGTCCGTTGAGCGTCCGGCCGGAGCACGTCGAACAGAGGAGACGGAGACGGCGGCCGCGGCGAGGTCGGTATGGCGGTGTCGCTGCTAGCCGCCGACTTTTGAGGCCCGGCCGCCACGGACGGTTGGCCCGATACCACCTCGTTCGTGCTGGTCACCTGGCTGTCAGACGCCGCGGTAGTGCTGGCCGCGGGCGATGATTTTTTCGTCGGCGTGGTTGGCACTTCCCGGCTGTCGTCGCTGTGCGACGCCGCCGTCGCCGCGGTCGGCACGTCCCGCTGTAACCTCTCCAGCGCGTGGTTGAGCCGGTGCTTTTTGAACGACTTGAGATACCTACACGAAGATTATACGATATAGTATAGTGCATATAATCAGACGTATATAACCCAAAACACGATAACGTTGGGTAAACAGTAATGATTGTTTTTGAGTTTTGAACTATCACTACTATTGGTAGTAACGGACTCGTTTTGTACAGGTATACTATTATAGTGTCTAATTTTGTATATAAGTAGCAGACTTGTTTTGTATACACTATAGTATCAGTAAGTACTAAGGTCAGAACGACAATTTGTTGGTTGACCAGCAGTCATCACCGTTTTGTAGCTGAGATATTATGTTTTGTTTAGGAACGTTTATAAATTATTGTCGGTCTCGGTTCAAGCAGCAAATATCTAATAAGAATAATGATACTAATAATTATCATTCATTTAATTCCCAACGAATAATAAAGAGAGTAACAGAAGAGAGTTTTTAGTGGAATGACTAAGTGAAAATCTGTAGAGACACGATTTATGAAGCTAAGCAGCTTAAGAGCCTTACAACAGATTATCCGTATATGCATATTAGGGCAAAGGTTACGAGTCAGAGTAAATCCTAAATATTTTACAGAATTATTTCAAATTTTCAAAGGGGTATTGTTGACGGAATAAGTGAAGTCGAATGTAACATTAATACGACAAAAAGTCATTACTGAGCATTTAGGAATATTAAGAGTAAGTCCCAAAGATTTACCTCATGACACTAATCGATTAAGGTCGTTTTGGAGAAGATGACAGTCTGAGATGGAATTGATACGGAGGAAGATTTTCATATCATCAGCAAAAATAAGGAGTTTGGCATGCTGAAGTACAGACGCGGCTGAGTTAACGAATAAGGCAAACTGAATAGGAGAAAGAACAGTACCTCGTGGTACACTTGATGTGGGTGTAAAGTGGTCCGAAGAGGTTGAATCAACAGTTACCCATTGGATCCTGTTAGAAACATATGAGCAAAGCCAGGAAAGTAGAGGTTCACCTATGCCTAAAGAGTCAAGAGTTGACTTATATGTAGTTTTGTCATGCTATTTCATTTCCTGTAGATTAGATTAACCTGCACAGCGATGAGTTGATTGTTGGTGAAGTTTTTTTTTTGGTTAGAGGTAATTTTCGGGATTAAGTTCAGTTAGGGATGGGTAGTCTTTATCGAGTTTTATTCGATTTTATTTGGAAGAACGGTTCATCTATCTATAGGTTGAAACCCTTAGGAATTAAAATTTTTAAATATTGGAGATTGGGCGATTTTTCTGTATTCAAACCCTTCCTTTAAATTGAACTTTCGCAGGTTGCGACATGCACCCTTCCTCGGGCTTCAACGGATTTATAGACACCTCATTTGTCAAAATCTGTCAAACCAATCAGACTGTACCATAGGTAAGTACAATATACTTATATAAGTAGCATGCATACTTAAGTACCTTACTATAGGCAACTTTAGTAACCCTACTTTTCTCTCAAAAGATCAAGTATTGAAAAAAAACCTATTACTATAGCTAAGTACTATTTATATAGCAAAATAATCTATAAAGTCAGATTAGAAGTTTTGTTTCCTAAAATGTACACTCATGCAATTCGATAAATATTAAATATGGATAGAAAATTTGCAATTAAAAATTGCTTACAAAAATAACGGTTCTGAGTGAGCTTATAGTTAAACTCTAAATATTGTGCCGTAACAATAGAATTTATTATTGGTCTTTTATAAGGCACTAGCATTAAAAGTAGTGAAGACAGTTTAAAGTTGTATAGAATTTTATCAGAACAACTAAGAATAAAAATTGTAACTACGGATTTTCAAAAATTTTTATCAAACAAAAATAACAAAAAAAAAAAAAAATGAAAATTTGAAAGTTCTATACTTAGCACAGAAATTTTTTAAATTTCTTGAAATTTGTGTCAGACCTGCACCTTAACAATTTTAATGTTATTTGAAAGTTTCAGCTTATTCCGATCATTATTGTGGAAGTTATGGTCAAAAATCTAAATCGATTATGTCAAAAACACGTTCGCCGTGTTTTTTAACGTTTTTTTCTTGGTTTTAATTGTAATTTTTTAACTTTGGGGACGCTTAAGTCTATGATCTACCTAATCTCAAAGTACCATGTGTGTTCATATACCTATAATTAGAGATACTGACGTTAAAAATTGGAGCATTATTGAAGAAGTTATCGTGATTACATAGTGGTAAAAAAAATAAAATAATAATAAACACACATCTTGTGAAAACCATTACATTCTTCGTTCCACTCTGAATCTAAAAATTATGATATTTAAGCTCAGATTCCGTTGTGAAACAGTTAAAATGAAGTATCAAAGAAAAGATTACAAATGATTTATTATTTATTCATTGGTAGTTTATGAATGTTATTTTAGACTATTATTTAATGATAATTTATCCGTAACCGGTTTTGGGACAATAACGAGTAGACAACTCTAATGCAGATTTAAATACATTTAGTAGGTAAGTTGTAACTTTGGCAAGTACAATAACATGCTTATATTTGTTGAACTATTATATTATATTATAGTTATATAATAGCAGTAATTATAGTAGTGTGATATCAAAATATGGGGGATAGTTTATGGATATTTTTCAAGCAGTTCGAATGTTCCAAAAATTAGACTAGGTGAATATAGTAGGTATATTAGTAATAGAAATATACGTTTTGAGGGGAGGCGGTTGGATCCGACTCTCGTATTCACGATCCACCCCGTAATTACACCACTATAAAGTACGCGGGCAGTAATAATTACCGTTAAAATGATAATGTTATTCAAATCGTTGTAAAAATGTGATAGTAAAAAGTTTATCGGTATGTTAAATGTTTATCGGTATAAAGTGAACATATTGTAAATCCTATAATAATAACTTATTTCAGCTAATAAATAAATGTTCAAAAACAAAATCTGCATTACACGCGCATAATTGTAGTTACCCTTACAGGTTGACGTTCCCACTATGAATAAATACAATATAGAGAGATTGCCGTGAAAATTTGTATTATGTTCGAATAGGTAAATGAATTATAGTTTAGTAGGTTAAGGTAATAGCGCAGAGTATAGCTGAAATTAATTTCATCTATTCTGTAATAATAGCTGGTAGTGATGGTTTGTACGCAGCTGTGGGCGCGAGAGCTAACGGTACAGATTCTGTGATGGTCTGTTCGTGGAGATTTTTGAAACAAATATCTTAATATTGTTGTATCATATTGTATGGTTATTATTTTAACCGAACCGGTTTCCCATTCGAAGGATTGCGAAAAACGAGTTGCGCGTGCGAAATTTGGGCGCATAGGCAAAAACCGGTTCGTTTAAGTACGACGGTGCACGCATACACGTGCGCGTTACGGATGTATAATAATAATGTATAATAATAATGATGTATAATAATCACTGCAGTTGAACAGCGGATGAAAGCCCTTGGTGTTATCGCGGTGATTGTGTGCCAAAAAAAAGAAAAAATAATAATAATTATTATCAAAACGTCTAAATTGAGCTAAATCCCGCAAGTAATATTTTTGCACGAAATTAACTACGCAGAATAACTCGTTTACCATGTACAGCCTTTAGAGCGGCGAAAATTCGTGTTAGTGTGTTACAAAACTAAAAACAAATTTGACGACAAAACACTTTTTGTTTTTAATTTTTGGAAAAACTATCCAAATAAAAAACACATCTTTTTCAAGAGTACAATCATAAGACAACAGTCAATTGATAACAGGCATTTTTTGAAAAATTTTATTCTTTCAATATTTTATTCGTTAGATTAATAATTATCCATTAACTCGGGAGAGTCAGTCCATCCGCCGCAGCTATTCTGCGCGATCGCGTTTTTTAATCAAACAGTACCGTAGAAGCAAATATTACGGCTGCATGTGTAGCTTACATCGAGTTACTCAGAGTATAGGTACCTACTTAAAATTTTTGTTTAAACAAATTTCAGATCAAATTGAAAGTATGGTTTTTAATTTTTTTTTTTTTTTTTTGTAAAAAATGCCCTGTAGATAGAATGATGTAACGCCTCAGAAATAGTTGGTACATCCTCGTGACCAAAAAAAAAAAATGAAAATAATGGTGACACTTACCTGAACTGCATGCCGCATATGTCACACGTGAACAGCTTGTCAGCCGGTAAGCGGGCCCGGTGGTTTTGTTCACGGTGCTTTAGATAGGCCGAACGGTAACGGTAACTCTGACCGCACTGGTCGCACTGGAACGGTTTCTCATCACCGCCATCACCGCCGTGGCCGCGCACCGGCTGTCCGGTGTGCTGCAACGCCGTGTGCTGTTCCAGGAGCCACGTGGACGGAAAACCGGCTAGACAAATGGCGCATCGAATCAGACACCGGCTGGCCACTTCGTCGCTGGAGCTCACGCACGGCCCGATCAGCCCCTGTTGTTGGAGCACGGAATACAGCGACACGGACGTTTCTGTCGAGCGCAAACATCAAAATAATATTGAAAATTTGTCCCTGCGTGCTACGGATGAGTGATTATCTACGATAGGGGGAGGTAAGAGATACATACATACCTAGTATATAGATGTATACCTAGTGTTAAGTTTGATCGCCAGCTTTGACTCAATATTCGCTTAGACCAATAAATGAAAACTTCAAAGAAGCACACCAATCAATCAAAAAGGTTTAAGAAGAAAAAAAAAAAAAAATCATTGTAAAACCAATATACGTTCTTCGCTGACGCTCAGAATCTAAAAGAATTTGTATTGTTTCGTTTTCAGTAAAATAATATTATCAACCTAACCAAACACCAATAAACCAAACACAAATCCGGCTCATGCAGGTCGATATCCGCAAATGTATGCGGCGGCGTTGGAACTTTTAAGTTATCACCAAAAAGTGGACCAGCGTTAAATTAATATAGTTTTAATGACTGGGTACAGTTTTTATTTTTTTGTCGTAAAAAATAAAAATATATACCAATTAAAAGTGTAAACGTTGACGTTCTAATACAATATACACCAGTAGGGGTATTTGAGAATTCATCTCGAGGGGGGGGGGAAGATTTTAAATAGATTTTTCCCAATGACCAAGTGGCAAATTTTAATTATGTTAACCAGATGGTATGAATAAAAAAAAAAAGCTCTCGGGGGAGGGGGGCGATTGCCCCTTTCGCCGCTTCAAATACGCCACTGATATAGGTACTACCGAAGCTGAAAGTAGTTTATTTATATTAGCATTTATGTCAAAACTGTCTCCTTCTGAGAGAGCAATTTTTAGATCTTTACAACACTTCATGAGATGTTCAGAAGAAGGCAATTTTTTTAGATTGTACAGAAATCCCCAAAGTTGTTTATGATTTTCTAATTGTGTGAATCGTTCTTTAATAGATGTTCTGACTGTGTCTATGAGAGTATAGAAAAATTCTCTCTTAAAAATTTTTTCGGCACTTTTACATGTTGAATTTTCTTCCTGAATTTCATCAAAAAACATTTTCCTTTTCCGTACTCTTTGCTCTCTTCTACACCTAATGGTTCAGCTATTTTTTTTGAAGAAAAGTTTTAGATAAGTATTTAACAACTGATTAGGTGAGTATGTGAACTAAGTGACTTGAATAAATATTAAAGCTCAATAAATGGCATAATTATTTTTACATACTAATAATAATTCTTACTAATAAGTAATTAACAAGACAACTTTTTTTATTGTTATTGATTTTAAATTGATTGTAATAAAAAAATATTCAAGTCCTATTATTTTCAGTGTAGCGCCCCTTAGTGGGCGCTACACTGAAAATTACCTTTCTGGGCGATTGCCCAGGTCACCCATAGCTTTCGCCGGCCCTGAATATAAGTACCTATTTTAAGTTAACCTATTTAATATAAAAATTAACCCTTAAATAGTTGAAAATCAAATTTTCAAGTTGATTTCAAAGTCCTAGTCTCGAAGATAAAGATCTGGGGGTTGGAACTAATGAAATAGTGACTTGATAATAAACTGCAATAAATGGTGTTCTGTGGAAAATAAACATTTGATAAGGCACATCCGTCCGTTATATCACTTCGTTCACGCGTTATTATTTTAATATAAGAACAAAATAGGCTCACAATATATTTAAATTTTTGTTTGTGCAATCTATGGCCTATAATTTCAAACACAATAGGAACAAAGTAATGCAACGATACCCTAGAGTATTGTTGAAAGCCATGTTCCAGTTCATATAAAAACGGTTTTGATGGGGTTTCTATTGTGTTTCTTATTCTATAAGAACGAGTTCTCCTCCCATTACCATGCACGTTATATTGCGTAATGGCGGACAAGTTATAATATCTTTGATTCCAGTTTAACCGTCAAAATTAAAAATCCGTTTTAAAAATAACCAATCAGCTGTTTACAAATTGTATCCAAACACATTTTATCTAAAAAAATTACAGTTATTAAAGTTTTCGTATTATTTTCGATTTATGGAGATCTTTAAAATGTGTTCTTTATTTAATTTATGACGTGTCTAATGCTTTTAAGTACATGTAATTATCATTTTGTAATATTAGACTCTAAGCGCAAAAAAGTTCGTGTTGATTTCTTAATGATGTTAACACTTTTTTGGCTAATATCCTAATAATACTGTTCCGACGTTTTCACGTATATAATCCTTCCAAAAATTATAATTAATCATTAATTGAATCATGTTGGTCGATATCGAAGAATATTTTGAACATGCGTTTATAATCTGTGTTATGACTATCTATAGATTATAATATTATAAAGGTATTATTATTCTGAGGTTTATGAGTTATGACCCAAATACAAAACATTCAATTTCTCAAAAACTATTTCAAAATTATTGAAAATTTTCTCACATCATTAAAAAAAGTAAAATGCTTTAGTCATTAATATTTCAATACATTTTGATAATTTTTGAGCGAATTACAAAATCTGAAACTTTTTTAGAACACCTACAGACTATGAAATACACTAGATTCCAAACAATTATAAATTTTTTCTTATGTATGCAACTCAAAGAGTGTTCTATCTCATTTACTTAAAGTACAAATTGAAAATAGGAGCAATTTGACAGAAATAGTAAAATATGTTAAAATGTTCCACTGTGTACAGAAATCATTCAACCGGCAAACGTCGATAACACGTTGTTGCAATAATTATTGTTTTAGTAGGTAAAGGTCATCGCGGTAGGTAACGCATAAATACAAACGTCTACACATCAAAAGTAACCTTTGAGCCACAGGGATGTTTATTTAAGTTATTTATTATTATTTTGAAGTCAAGCCTTTACCTGTGTTGTAAACGGGTGGCAGGCTTGAGAACCGACTGAAAGCAGAAAACCCTTGTTGAAGAACGGAAACTTGTGACCTGTACGCGGCCAGCGTGTTGAACACTCCTTCCACTAGGCAAACCTCCTGTTTTACAAATACATAAAAATCAATCAATATTTATCAACGAAAACAGCGTACAGCGTACTCATAGTAATTGAAATTTCCAACAGGAAAGCAGAATATGATCATTCTAAATGATAATGTTCCTCTTTTAAAACAAAAACATGTAATGAACATAGACATATTTTTATAAATTTAAGTGCTGTTGTTGCAAACTGCAGTGTCTAAAGGTAAATCTATGGCTTTCTCAGTCCAGATTCATAGTTTTCTTCTTTTATACCACAATTACTACCGTCTAACATCCCACACCCTTGCAAGTTATTAAAATTGTATAATTTATATAAATTATATATACCACTCTAACCACCAATACCTATAGATTTAATAGTTGTATAATTGACAAAAAAAATCAATACATTTTACTTAATATATATAACAACTTTATTGAGCGGACTGTCCACCATGTGGGTTGCCAAAAGACACAGTATACATTTTTAATATTGATATACATAGGAATGTTATAGTTTATAAGATTACAATATAAATGCAGGCATTATATAAAATAGAAAAATTAATGAAAATAAAAAAATAAAATAAAATATATTACAAATTATTGCATAATATTTGCCACAGGTTGGTGGTCTTATGAATATAAGTGAAAGTTCATAATATTGAGTATATCTTTCAAAATAGACAAACACATTTTCACTAGATCCGGGATCTTTAAACCATGTTTAAGTTAAAAACCATAACTATGCTTGATATCTTATTACTTATTAGTTACCTAAAAAACAAAAACAAAGAATCAAGTATAAGTTTAAAAAAGGAGTAAATTCTAGAAAGGGAGAAAAAAAAATGAGTAAATTTTAGGTAGGATGAGAAGTTTTTTCGAATACCAACTACGCTATGAAGTAAGTCACTTCTTTGGGTAGGTCAATGTTTCGGAAGTTGTGGTTAAACGTATTATTCAGTACCTGAAGCGAGCTTGGTAAACTCATACGAGCTAAGAAAAAAACAAATTTATCAAAAAATATCAGAAATATTTATGTACTTATAAATATAAACAGAAAAAAGAAAGAAAGGAAAGAAGGAAGGTAAAAAAGAGAGTATATTTGAGGTTGAGTGAGATGTTGCTTGGCGTAACGATTATGCTTTGACGTGAGTCTTTTCTTTTGATAGAATAATGTTTTGGAAGTTTGATTCAAACTTATTATTTAATATCTGAAATCAATGATAAGAATCTAAAAATTTAGGTCCAACAACCTATTATATAAGGTACTGCATAAAAAAATCGAAACACATTTTACACGTGAAAAAAAAATGTAACATGCTTAGCATAAATTAATTTCAGATTTATATGACGTTCTAAATTCATTTATTTCTTGTCTGAAAATGACAAAGAATTATTTCTAGTAACTATTTATAATAGTTATAACAATTTTAACGACGGTATCAACAGTTACACATAGTCATTTTTCGACACAATTAAAAAATTAACCAAAATATTTCAAAAAGTTTGAATAAAATAAACATTGAAACCATAAATACTTTACTTTTTTTTGGAATTCCACGCAAAGATCGGAGCCCTTCTTATACACAAAAATGTGATCACAAACCTGAAAACTGTACGTTTTTCGCAGTAAAATTTTAGAAATTTTTCTGTTACTGCGTCATTGCAAAAAATAATTAAAATTTTAATAAACACTTCAAAAAAGTACCGGTTACGTCCATTTTCCAAACTTTTTAGTTTTATAACATTTTATTATTGGACCATTAATTCTACCCAACAAATCACAGACAAAAAAGAAGCCGGAATCACTCTAGGTTGCGTGGGTAGTTTGTTGCTGTAAGACGCAATTAAAAATTGTTTACAAAAATAACGATTCTGAGAGAGCTCAGTTTAACTATAAAAATTGTACCGTAACAATAGAATTCATTATTGGTCTTTTATAAGGCGTTAGAATTAAAAGGAGTGAAAACAGTTTAAAATTGTATAGAATCTTAATTTTATCATCATGAGAAAATAACTTTAAAACTAATACCAAAAAACACAACGAATAATATCAAATACCACATAATAATTGAATGTTCTATTTTTAGAATTATCCTAAAAGACGGAATCACTCTACAACAGTGCGTAATTTCATTGTTATAATCAAAATAACACAATTTTTCAATACTTTTTTTTAATACTTTTTTTGTACTTTCAGAATCTACAAAATTTTTAAAATATTTTTATTCAGATAGCAAATTTTGTTTAACATAACATAATTAATTTTAATACCTTAAATAACAAATTTGTATGAATTACGAATTTTTTCCAAAAATAAATCACAGGTATGACGAATTTTCGAAATTTATCCAACTATAAACAACTAAATATAAAATTGTGATTTCGGAGTTTTGAAATTTTTTAGTAGTCTATGTATTTACATGTTTGGAACCGTGTATTAAATTTTCAAAACTTTTCGTGGAAAATTAAATTTTTTATCGAACAAAAATTACAAAAAAAAATGAAAATTTCAAAGTTTTATACTTAGTTCAACTATTGAATTTTGTCTCAAATTTTGTATCTTCCCAATTTAAATAGCATGTGAAAGTTTCAGCTTATTATTCCGATCATTATTGTGGAAGTTATGGCCAAAAATCTAAATCGATTATGTCAAAAAAACTTTTGCCGTAATATTTAACGTTTTTTTCTTTTATTTTTGCTTAGTTTTTGTATTGTTACTTTTTAATTTTTGGGACGTTTAAGTCAATGACTGCTCAAAGTACCATCAGTTTTCATATACCTATCATTAGAGTTACTGACGTTGAAAATCGGAGCATTATTGAAGAAGTTATCGTGATTACATAGTGGTGCAAAAATAAAAAAACATAAATAAAAAAAACACATCATGTGAAAGCCAATACATTCTTTGTTTCACTCAGAATATAAAATAAATAAATAAATAATCATTGTAAAAACAATAGGTACATTATTTGCTATACGCTCCGAATCTTAAAGGGAGTTAATGAGTCACGATCGCAGATTAATCATTGTATACGAAATTGTCAAACCTCGGCAAGTTCAGTTAATCAAATAATCAATAATTTTTGAATTTCAAAGTTTTATATACGTAACTCGAAAATAACTAATAAAAATGTTAGAAATTTTTGTCACGTTTGTAATAATATTTATTTATCATAAAAATCTATTAGTAAGATTTATTTTCAAAAAGCCATAAAATTGATTAACATAAAAACCACCGAGGAGTAATATTGAACATTATATTTTTCAACTGAAAGAAAGTCTTAAGTATCACACTCCACCATGTTACAGCTAAAAAATTTTAGAGTCAGTGTACGTTAACCTTAGTCTTAGTCTTAGTAGATCAGTAGAGGGTTTGTAGTCTTAAATATAATACACAGCGTCACAGTGATAAATCTAGTCATGCATGCTTGAGAACGGGAAGAACGTAATCATTCATGATCAAGGTTATGGGTAGAACAATCATTTCTATTTATAGCTGTGGTCAATGAATTGTATCTGTATACAGTAACTTAACACTAAGTAGGAGGTAGGACTGTGGAACAGAAAAAAAACTCAACTAATTTTTTTTTCTTTTAGTACAGTAGCAATTTTCTTGTAACGTGTATTGCACAAAAACGAAAACAAATCTAACAAAATACACAAATATATATCCTTAATTTAGCACCTAATAATAAAATAAACATCGATGATCTCACTTGTCTTTTTAGTCGTTATCACATTGGCTAAAAAATATTTTTTACACTATATACTGTATATATCGTCGTTGTAAATCAACAAAATATTTTATCTTAGCCACACCAATGTATATATGTTTAATTTTACACTTAAATGTTTTGCTAAATTTATACGAATAATTGGGTAACCTATTATTTTTATTTTTTAGAAACATCATGCATGTGTTGTTAGATCATTAAAAAATTGAATACATGTGTGCACTAGTGCTTGCAAAAAATATAGAATACCTTTTGTGATAAATAGACAAAATGCTAAAAACGTATAAAAAGATTTTATTAAAGTTAAAAATTAAGTGGACAAACAAGAACCAACTCAATAATACAAGAGATTTTTAAAGACTTCTATCAAGTATAAAAGACGCTATTATGACAAACGTTTAGAAGTTAATTTTTTTTTAATTTTAAGCTTATTAATTGCAATTTGTAGATGTTACATCTACGTTAACATTGACTAAGAAAAGGTGTACCGAGCGTTTTGTGATTTTTGACATCACTGTGCTTTTTTGTACGTGCTCGGTTGTCAGAGCAGCGTTGAGCAAATATAATAAAAATAGATATAACAGATAATTGGAAAACATGTATTTGGACAATATAGATGAAAACTAAAATTATATGCAAATCATCTGGATAAAAACAATTACCTTTATTTACTCGGGGAAAAAATTTATATTTTAATTTATAAATTATGAACAGAAGTGTATTTGTTAGTGGAACTGATTTGAGATTTGATGTTTAATATTTTTAGTTTTTTTATAATATCCCCGGCACTGGACAGTTTTACTACTAAATATATCAGTATACATTATATACATATACATACTTATCAACATAAATCAGTGTTAATAAACACACTAATATAAATGAGTACCTACGTAGAACTATATACAACAAAATATACAGGTTTTATAAGAAAATAATAATCAAAATGTTAATTTTTAACTGTTCTTTTATTTTGAAACTTAAAAATCACCTAGGTACTACTATATTTATTTTACTATCTTGATTTTGAAAATGCAATTAATATTTAATTTTGTCTAAATAAATTTGTACATACAAATTATTTTGAATACTTAAACTGTTCTGTTAAACACAACTGTTTATCTATGATAATGTAACAGATGGCCACTTTTCTAAATCATCATTCATCTATATAAGATAAAATATTTAAACACGTGGTTAGATAAACAAAGTATCTGCATGTATTTTTTTTATAAATTATGCTCAACACTGAGATCAATGATGTAAAATGTTGTGTTTTCAAAGAATAATGGTAACTATAATGTGTAACTTTTTATAAATTTACTGTTGCAAATCATAATGATGTTTGTATTACAAACACTATTTTGTTATTTATTGATATTAAAAGAAAAATTATAATTATTAAAGGAAATTAAAACCAAGATTCTTATAAAAACTGAATATAGTTATAGAAAACCTACAATTTTTACAAAAATTCTTGGAATACTTTTAAAGTTTCAACTGAACTTACATCAATCTTACATTTCTAATAATAATTTCAGTTACATTACTAGAGTCTTGTTTTGCAAATCAATGGTAACACCGCGTATGAGAAGAAAACAAAGTATCGCAAGAAAATCATTATAAATCTTTTGTTTACACAATACACATTATTTTACAACAAATCTTTTATATTTCATACAATATGTAACCTATCACAGTCGGAAAATCTTAACCCTATCTCACGGTAACCTTTGACAAGTCCATTAAATATGTTGTTCAAAATAACCACTACTTAGTTGGAGTTTAGGTCGTATGTTACATATTGGTCTATTAACACACCGAATATAAAATTAAATCGTGCAAAACATAATATTAATATTATATAATAAGTAATATGTTTGAGAGCGTTTTTGTATCATTATCCATTTTTGTATTTTGTAAATACCATAACCATTGAGACTGTCAATTTGATTTGTTTCGAAAAAAAAAAAAAAACGAAATGTAGTAACATTGGTATAATTTATAAAACCTAGGTAAATGTAATATATTATATGTAATCTATGTATTTAAATTTATTTTATAATGAAACAGTTTATCGCAAAATCAATGGTATCTATTTATGAGACAGATTTGATACATAAAACTATTACGATTTTCTTCGTTTAAAAGACGAACGTTCCATTTTAATCATCATGTAAAAACTAAGTTAGTAAAGTTGGTAGGTATCCTTATTTAAAAATAATGTACTATAATGTAATGAAACAATATAACTTAACAAAATCGAATTGACCAATGCAAATTATTTTATTTTTTACATAATAAATTAATGTTAAGATCATTGTTCGGAACGTTAATAATTATTACTGTGTTTCGATAAACAATTCTTAATGTTTCGTAAAAAGGTACTAGTTTCATGTTTATAAGTACAATCTAAATAATATATACATTTTTAAAAATAAATTCTATACACATTATTCAATAATACACATATTTATTCTTACCATCTACTAAAAAAATATCACATTCCATTTGCTAGACATTTCGTTATTATATTCACTCTGGTACAATTTGACATTATGATAATTTTTATTAAAGAAAATTTGATCACACATTATAAATAATTAAGATTATAAAAAACAAACAAATACATAAAAAGGTAAATTACTTATGTATTAATTTGTGTGGGTAAGCAAGAACCGATAAATAATAATTAATAACAATGTAACGGTGAAATGTCTGGTAAAATGTATGTACCTATATATAATGTATATATATATATATATATCTAAGTAATATTAACATTCTATGTTTGAATAGATATTGTATGACACATAGGTCCTACTTGGTATAAGTTTGACAAAATGTTTTTAATTCTTTTAAAATTTCCTGCATGTACTTAAACGCGGTTTTAATAGGAACAATAATTATTATTATAATATGTATATGTATACACCTAGTTTATATCTGTGATAATAATTTTAAAATTTGAGATAGGTAGTCATAACGTATCTAATTTGTATAATATTTTATAACACATTCGGTCTACAATCTATAGCTGTTTTTATGAAATGTCGGCCAACGAGTGCATTTATTATAGTTTTAAAAATGGTGTACTTAACGAAATCATAGGAAAAAGTTAAAACATTTTTTGTTCTCTTTATCTAGGTACCTACTCATTGAATAAAAATATAAAAATACTCGTTGTAAAAAATAAATCTAAATGTAGTCAAAAAATTGTTTTCGTTGACAATAGCTATAATTGCAATAGTAACGGTAATATAATATATATTAGTATTAAGATAGTTTTTAAAAACATATATTTTTTTCGAGCGTAACAGACGAAACAGTAATCAAACAGATTCAAAGTTTCAATTAATTTCAATACTTTCAAATAGGTAACGTAGTATGCTGGTAAGCATTATATTACTACAATTCTAACTGGTAGATGTTAACGCCTACAACTATACTATTAGAATTAATTATTTTTTGAGTTTTCATTTATTTACACGTATTATTACGTGTATAACTATATTTTATACTTTTACAAACAATTTATTCGCGCATGCATATCACAGAAAATTATACCTATCTCTACTGACTATGAGTTATGAAATATGTATAATAATATAGGTGCTAGACGCTATTTTTGACGATGAGCAAAAGTGTACCACGTTAACGGTATACCATATTATATGTTTGGGAATTTTCGAACCCTGATCGATTACACACACCGCTGTAAACTGTGACTTATGCTGTACACATAAGTATTAAGTACCTACCTACCTACTCGAGAGATTTGCCGTAAGGTTTTCATATATATCTTAGTATGGCTTGAACGTAAAAAAGAAATTTTTCTTGTTCGCAAGTACACGAAAAATAGTTACAATTTACGAATGAACAAAAAACCATCCTTGTTTCGTCGCGGCTAATAGAAACGGCATTCTAGTGATCGTGAGAACGTCATTCGGTAATTGTGGGTTACGTTTTCAAAAATATTGTAAAACATTTATTTTCTACATTTTCCAACCAATTCTTTTGCTTTGGAATCGGAGATCCCATAAAAAGGGCTCATTGTTTGTTTATTCTATCTATAGTATATATAACATAGTATAGGGAATATATATATATATATATTATATATATATATATGTATAAATGGAATTCTGTAAACGCCACGTTTATCGTTCCGTTAAAACTTTGTTTTAACATAAAAAGAGTACGAAATTTCACAGTCTAATGAATGTGTGTAAAGCAACAATTTAAGGCGTTGTGTACATACGCACAACTCAGCGCATTTATGCTGAAATTCGTTTTACGACCCCCATCACGTACTGGGTCACTCATTTCCAACTTCTGAGCGTGATTTTTGAAATAATACAAGTTTTCCAAAGAGTCGAAATATCTTTCTAATTTTACAGTATTAATGTATAAGAACTTTAATAAAAATGCGTGGGGCGTAATAAAAAAAAAAAAATACATATATATGTATACATATATATATATATTTAAACAGCCGTTTATATATAAGTGTAAATATGAAGTATTATTTTCATAACCTTTGCTATAGTTTGCTACCCAAAAACTGAGTTATACCAACACATTGAGAAAACAAAAGCTGGTTGAGGCACACATTTCGTTGTTAATCTAAAACACCTGCCGACTGCAACTTACACGGGTAAATTAGTAGTAAGAAAAGAATTTAAAGGCGTAACGAGCAAATACAATAGAAATAAATACGGTATGAT
>CM029358.1:31543039-31640029 GCA_017140985.1 Hormaphis cornu
ACGTAACGTGAAATCACTGATAGTATGTTATTGTAATGAATAATTTAATACGAGAAAATAGTGTTCGTCATAACTGTATTTTTCAAAAGTCACGCGGAATATTTTAGCTTCCTCAATAAATTTCTAAAATTCAAGAACTATGTCTACAATGGCCGCAATTGTTTTGTTGATGGTCCAAAATCAAACGATCGTGACTCATAAGTTAAAACGTTGGACCTTATATTTAGTAGGTAGGTAGTAGAGTAGAAATAATTGATGATGATATAGTATAAATAATACTGTAGAATTTCGAAATGAATGTAAATAGTTTATATAATACAATCAAGTTGAATAGTCATACATTAATACTATCATAAAAAAAATTGAAGAGATCAGTAGAAACGATAAAACACCAATGATTTCTAAACAACAAATATTTTAAGCGTGAATAAATAAGATTATCCGGAATCGACTTTACCGCGATAAAAAAAAATCAATTATGAAAATTAAGGGTCTCGATTTTATTTAGTTAAGTTTTTGTAACGTCTCAAAAAAAAAAAAAAAAGCCGGAATCATCTCTACAGTGAACCGATGCTGTGGGTCACTGTGTTGGAAGGTTTATATAGAAGTTGTACATTAAATCTGTAAGCAATTAAAAATTGCTTACGTAAATAACGGTTCTGAGTAAGCTCAGTGACTCAAATAGAGATATAGAAAGGTAAATAGAGAAATAATAAGAGATTAATCACAACGTTTAGTTTATTAATTTAAATAACGTGTGAAAATCTCCAACCATTTGGACCATTATTTTAAGTTGTTACGGTTTCAGTATCAATTGCACAACAGTGCGTAATTTCATTGTCATAATCAAAATAACACCGTTTTTCAATACTTTTTTTGAACCGGTTCGGAATCTACGGGGCGGATTTTTTTGAACTTTTTTTCATTCGGATAGCGAATTTTGATTTACATAACACATTTGATTTTTAAATCTTAAACAACAAATTTTTTTCCAAAAATAAATCACAGGTACGACCGATTTTCGAAAATTTTCCAACTTTAAACAACTAAATATAAAATAGCGACTACGGATTTTCGAAATTTTTTAGTAGCGTATGTATTTACACGAACCTTGTATTAAATTTTCAAAACTTTTTGTGGAAAATCAAATTTTTTATCGAACGAAAATTACAATAAAAATGAAAATTTCAAAGTTCTATACTTAGCTCAACGATTTTCAAAAATTATCCGAGACCTGTATCCTACCAATTTAAATAGTGTGTGAAAGTTTCAGCTTATTCCATTATTGTCGTGGCCAAAAATTTAAATCGATTATGCCAAAAACACCGTAATTTTTAACGTCTTTTCGTTAATTTTTTTAATCGTAACTTTTTAATCTTTTTACGTTAAAACAATCGATTCCTCAAAGTACCATCTGTGTCCATATACTTACCATTAGAAGTACTAACTTTAAAAATCGGAGCATTATTGAAGAAGTTATCCTGATTACATAGTGGTAAGAAAAAACACACACACACACACATCATGTGAAACGCAATACATTCTTCGTTACACACAGAACCTAAAAGTTACAGTATTTAGATATGCATAGGAAAAAAAAAACACTTGCAAACGTTTAACAACCCAATCAGCCGGCCTTGCGGTGCGAATCAAAATTCTATCGAGTGTCCCCAACCAACTATGAAATACACGCGGTGTTAGGTGTCATTAGTTTTACGTATAAATACATTTGTCCTCGTTTTATTTTTAAAAATGCAAAAAGGTGGACACGGATCGCGATTTTTATAGGAGGATGCGTCACGAACGAACGACCACCATCGGAAAGATTTTTCGATCACCACTGAAACACAGGAGGCGTTCAACTTTTAATCCAGTTAATTTTTGGTCACCCCGTCGGCGGCACCGGATTCGACAATGGGTTTTATGGACACTTGTCCCGGGCAACGGATGTTTGGGAGGGTGCCGAATATTATATAAGAAAAAATTGTTAACATTTTATTACCCACAGCTTTGGAAATCTATCTATAACAATAGAATATCGTCTTAAAAAATAAATAAATATTGTTCGCGTTCTCCTTCGAAACTGTTCTCCCTAACTCTTTTTTACTGTTATATGTGACCCCAAAAAAAGATTTTCGCCGGGCATCCAAAAGTCTAAATCCGTTTCTCCTACACGCGGTCCATTCTGCGTACGTCCGTCTAATTTTACGATAACACGTATTATTTAGAGCGACGAACACATAAAAAATATATATGATATTATGGTGCGAGTTCAATTCGAAATCTCCGGTCGGCCGCGCGCGAGGATTATCGCAGAATAAAACGAAGGCGGTTTCGGGCTTAAGTACGCGCACGTGCCGCGCGAATTTCAAGGACACGGCCGGCGACGGATTTTTATTTTTTTTTTCCTCTCGGAAACGTTACACGCGGGGCGGCAGAGGTTAAAAGCCTGCCGGCCGAATCGATGAACGCGTCCGAACCGCACAACGACGCCAGTAGTACAGCTCGCGAGCCTAATGCGAGAACGTTTAAATCGTAGATTTTGCGTCGAAAACGTCAAAATTTTTTTGAACGAGTTAAAACGCTAAAATCGCGTTGAATCTATAAACATAGAACGTCGTTATATTCGACACAATTTATGTAGCGTTAGTCGTAACTTACATTTATAAACGAGACGCGTTACGTTCCGGATTTATGATTGAAAACGTTGAGTAAACACCATACGCCTGATAAATTCTAAAAAATTGGTTTGTTTAGCTAGAAAAAAAAAAAACAATCGGTTTTGTAGAACTATTTTTGTTGTTGCGACAGGTACACCTACTATAATACGTTATAAGAACGGTATTGATACTTTAAAACAGGACTGATTTTATAACCCACAGGATGCATGTCTATTGAAACTGTATTTGGTTCCTTAAGCCTTTTCCCGTTCGTTTTATTATAAATTTTTATACTGAGTAATAAAAATCAAAAAAATCAAAATTCTGATTTATACCTACTGATTACGAATAACCTAAACTACCCATTCGTGTAAAAAATCGAGATTATCAACGTGAAAATTAGCAAAGCCACGTGTTTTTTGTTTTTTTCGTAAGTCCGTGTTGTTTGAAAAATGAAACTAAACAAACTCTTGTTGATAAAAAACTTTTTACGTAATGTTTGTTATTTTGTAGAAAAGTTAATCTTTTCTAATTCACCGCGAATTCGTAATACTATATTATTCTGTAGATTAGATTCTGATAAAAGATGGTACGTTTGTCTTAAATTTATTCTGAGAAACCGGTCGATTTAAAAACGAAAATAACGCGAAAATTTTTTTTTTTCCCGTAATGCTATATGGCACACGAAAACATTCGGTCGGCTATTTCTGTGCTTGCCGAGGACAAGTTCACCCACTGCGCCCCGCTGACCGCCCGAATCGACGAGGGCACGGCAACCGCAAAACACCGCCGTGGTGCTGTGCTCTTGGTATAAATATCACGCGGTTTTCTGTCCAGAACGGTTTTTGCAAACGATCCCCCCACAACCTTGAGGGTGGTCGCGAGGGTCCGGAGAGGAGAGGGCTATTCAAGCGCCGAGGTCGTCAAACTTTTGGATTGATTTTTTTTTTTTGCTCTTGTCGTGCAACGTAAACGCGCGCGCTAAAAGGAGGGAAAAAGTCAAAAACCGAACGATAAAATGTCGTCAAGATTGAAACCGACCGGTCTATTACGTATTATGTGGCTTCGCGGATCGTATTTTTTCCTAAAATATTCTTTTTAATACGTTCAATCCAAATCGTCGTGGCAAAAACTTTACTCTCACGGGTTCGTCGTGCAGTGTTGTGTAATAACTATCTGTACACATTACATTTAATATACATCGGGGCAACTATAGACTTTTGTGAAAGGGTATATACGTAATATGTATATATATATATACAGGCTGCAGATTGAAATGACGGAGGAATCGATCGAATCAAATTTTCTGCAGTAGATGTAGGTAAAGCGACCCGGCAGAGCACTGTCGTCGTCCTCTCTCCGTGTCGACGGGGACGTTCGATTACAAACTCGTCGTATGTAGACATAATATTGTGTTGTATTCGTCGTCTGGCAGCGCGTATATATCCGAACGATCCCGGTGACTACACTCGATGAGGATACAACCGCGGTCATGGCGGTGACGGCGGCGGGAGCGACGGAGGCGACCCACTGCCCTGTCTGTGGTGATGCTGGATGACGGACAAGTCGAACGGCCTGGCGGCGGCGGCGGCGGAAGCGAACGCGGCGACCGACTGCGGAATCCCGCCGCTGTAGCCTCCTCCTCCGCCCCCGGGCTCTTCTTCGGGACTCGGCGACGACACGAACCGGTGCCGTCCCGCGAACTTGGGATAGTGCGTCTTCTCGTGCGCCTTGAGTATCGTGGACCGGGAGAAAGTTTTGCCGCACAGCGAGCACCGGAACGGCCGTTCGCCGGTGTGCACGCGACAGTGGTCTTTCATGTGGTGCCGGAGCTTGAACGCTTTGCCGCAAAACTCGCACTTGAACGGCCGCTCGCCGGTGTGCGCGGGCAGGTGGCCCACCAGAGTGGCCACGTCCGGGAAAGTTTTGCCGCAAAACTTGCACATCGTGCCGCCCCCGCAACCGTCTTCCGAGGCCGAGTTGTCGCCCGTCTGCTGCTGCTGCTGCTGCTGCTGCTGTGACGGTTGCATTAGTGTTGTTGAAGACGGAGGCGGCGGCGGCGGCGGCGGCGGCGGCGGCGCAGGAAGCGGCGGCGGCGCAGGCAGCGGCGGTGACAACAGCAACAACGGCAGAGCGGACGACGACGACGACGGTACAGGCGGCGGCTGTACGGCGGAAGGTGCAGCGACAACGACGCCGCCGCCGCCAGGATCCGTAAACGATGTGCTGCCGTGCGGCTGGTTGTCCTGCAGGCTGTGCGACAGTATGTGCCGGGTCAATTTGCTCTGATGCGGAAACGTGAGGTTGCAGTACAAACACGCGTAGAATCGCGGCGCAGGAACGTCAGTGGCGGTCGTTCTGCAGCCATCGCGCTCCTGTAACCAAAACGAAAAAACAAAAAAAAAAAAAAAAAAAAAAACAAAAACTCTCATCAACTTCTTTTCGCTGCTATATTATTATTATTATTATTATATTACGCCGAGTAAAAACTGCGTATCGTTTGTATGAGAAAAAAAAAAAAAAAAATCGAATTTTCATTTGTTATATTATGATTGTATACATTTACCGAATAAGTGAATATAATTAATCTTTACTGTAGAAGACAAAATAGTGTCAGCACAAGAAGTTGACGTGGTTTTTTTTTTTTTTTTTTTTTTTTTTTTTTGTTTTTTTTTTTTTTTGGATACACCGCCCGGCTAAACACATACGCACGTACGTATGCGTGTTTACACAAGTATGTAGGTAGGTGCATATTATAAAAGTGTACGTTACAAGTGTACGTTCAAAAACACCAAAACGCGCACAATTCATTTCAGAGATAATGCACAATATCGTAATCGGTAATATTATGTTATTATTATTATACTATTATAGGTACGAAATTCACGCGGTGTATAACTCGAGTTTCGTTTTATTAAAAAAATGTTTTATCATTTAGGTCAACGATCATATTTCCTCACGACACGAATAAGGTAGGTGGTGGTATGATACTATTCCGTATATTATGTAAATGCGAAATTTAGATGAAAGAAGAATCGTACGCTTCAGGTGTTTCCGGTTTGGCGAGTTTTTGTTTTTTCGCAGCAATTATAACTTGTAGATGTACATCTTCTGACCGTAACTATAGTCGACCGAAAAATGGCCGATGCGTACATTAATATTATACTTCAGTGATGAATAATAGCGGCGATTGAAGTATACGAACGTTTTTACGACTAATATAAAGTATATATTACAATATCAGTGTATAAAAATGCCCTCAACTTGTATCATAATAACTCACTAATGATTATACCATAATATTTCATTATAATACGATGATAATTAATAATGAGATCCGTGATACAGTTCAAATAACAATTTTAACTATGATAATAACATAGATTGGGCGGTTTGGATTCATAAGTTTTATCAAACGGATTTTTACGAAACAGCTAATTTTGTTTTGTTTTTTAGCGCACATACAGTAAGTATACAAATCATAGTGCAATCTTGGGATATTCACGAGAGAACAAAATAGTTACGAACAACGATAGCAACACTATAGGTACGCCGATATTAAAAATATAGCAGGGTAAAGTGTTGTCCCGATGAGATATACTTTTAAAAGGTGTACGCAGATAAACTCAGAGAGTTATTGTAAAAAACAGAGTAGAATCGAAAGCGTACAATACACAACGTAACGTTTATTCGTTAACAACAACGGTTCAAAAAACTATGGTTCGTATATTAAAAGTGCGTATGACTGGCAGTACATTTTTGAGGTAGCAAACTATTTTTTATAAGATTTACTCCCTCTAAATATTGCAGATTGATTAATTTTTGGTTTGAACTATTCTATATCAACACAGACGAAAGAACATATACTTTGGTATCACGAAAAATGGTCTGCAGTGCACACAGCCTGCACTCAGCACTACACATACTGTTATACGACTCGCCAAATATCACCTAGGTTGATATACGCTTTCAGGTTGATAGAGGTTGAAATCGTTAACCGCTCGCAGAATATTTGATATTTTTTTTTTATAAGAACGCAATATAACTATAGGTGACGATTGTTATTAATTTAAAATGTGTCCGGCAACATTTTTATTAAGCCCTATAACATTATTGAAAGTAGCGAGACGATACTTTTGCGATCCCATAAATTTGTTTTGGGGTCACAACTGTTACCCCTCGCTACACAATATTATATTGTTACGCCCATGTCCTATAACAATGAATTGCACCAAGTATTTTGAAATAAATTTTGACACTTAAAAAAACGCGGAAATGTAGTGCGGCATGCAACAATCCAGTTCGGAGATCGTTTCCCCACTGTGGTTCCATTTATACATCACTTAACTCACAACATTTATCGCTTATAATAATACGAATCAATTATCATTACTATTTGATTTAGAAGGTGATAATACTGATAACGAAGTAAACCTATGCATAAAATTTTAAACTTGAAGTCAACTTCTTGAGACTGCACTTGTTTGTATTATAAAAAAAAAAATATATATATATATATTTATATACATATATATTTCCGTGCATTGTAATAATAACTTAGTCGATAGTTTGAATTACAAAAATTAATTTTTCTTTCACACACCATAATAATATAACAAAACCGTAAAAAAAGAAATTTCATATTGATTGCACTAGTAATTTTTCCTCTAAATAATATTATAAACTAATTTCTAAATAATACGTTCAGTCTCATAAAAAAGCTGGATTTGTATTATTTACGCATACAACGGGAATAAATGAAATTCATTTAAATTTGAAATTTTTTTTAAAATTCGTTTAAATATGAAAACAACATGCTTACCGGATCTGGAATACTCCGATATTCTGATGAGCTCTCCCCTTGAATACTTCGGTCGTCTTTGTCGCAGTCAACTTCTTTTTTCAAGAACTATGCAAATAATAACGATTATAAGTTACTATATTATAAGGTATTTTAAACATTAATAATTAAAAAAAAAAAATTATTTTTTTGATTCAAACACAGTAGAGATGACGAATGTCTGGTTTACATAAAAAACTATAATGTAGAAAAAGATTAAAACTGTATTTTTATTTAACTATTGAGATCACTTTTATACTATTAACTACCTTAAAAAAGAGAAGGTTCTCAACTCTTTTGATTTTTTTTTTCAAAATAAAATTTTTGATGGAAACTTACGATAAGAAAAAAACTCAGATTGTCATGAACTATAAAGTACTGTAATTAAGATATGCGTATTAAAAAAAAATAAGTTTATGGGTTAAATGTTTACATTTGTAGTAATCAAATTACTCAAGGGGATTTGAAGCATCTATTTTTACTCGCTGTCTATTACATGCAAATGTTAGGAATTTAGACGGTTGTTATTTTTTGTAATAGAGGTTTTTAAAAAATTAATAATTTTAATTAACTTTTTTTTTTAAATTTTATTTATAAAGATTTAGAGGATAAAATCAAAAACGTGGAGAAATTGATCAAGATTGTACGGCATGACGAATTCAAGTTAGTTTTCAGAATATTTATCACTAGATCAATCAGTACGTTGAAAACTAAAACCGTCTAAATTCCAATAATATGCGTGTGGTAAACTAAAAAAAAAAAAAATCGACGCTTCCAAATCTTTCCTTAATATAAGATCAGTCAATTTTAATGATAATAATTTAGGTCACTAGTTTTGTGATAATACAGTGGTCAAATTCAAAAATGTCTTGCAATAAAATTATGTATTGTCTCGAGAGCTGGACAAAATACAGTTTATTATTGTTTTAATTTTTAATAAATACATTTGTAAAAAAAACTTCAGTAATTGTTTACATACTCGTAGTTTTATTACGCCAGGATTTACAACGATCAATTATGATAAGGTCGAGATAATTGAGATTTAATATTATCTCGTTCATCTCATTGAATCCGGATAAAACGTTTTCTGCACTTTAAGTCGTGGAAAATAGGGTATAACACTAGGTTTACACGGCTGACATAGGGAACAACCTTTTGGAAAAAAAACTTTTATTCAGTATTAATAAAATTGAATTTTGAAACGTTTGACGATATAGGGTAATACAATCTGATTAATTATGTTTTATTTATAACTCCTTGCAGTATTATCTCTACCATAAACGGCTTTTACACGAACAATAATAACCACCCCATGAACTGGCAGATATAACCTAATGTTTAGATTGAATAGTGATTGAACACCCTGTATATTATAAACAGATCTGAGATCCGGATAAATGATTTTCAGGGTGCTAGTCACTCTAGTTGTAGCTATATAGTATTAGATTATGATAATCTACTACGTCAAAATGTAATATGGCTAAATTGGCTTTTACTAAACCTTCGTTTGCTTTTATTGACATTTATTATGGTTTTTCAACACGTATAATAATTCAAATGTACCTATGTGTTATAAAAAGATATATTACTTCTTAATTTGGGGTGGTTCCAACTCTTTTGAATGTATAATTTTAGCGTAAATAATTAAATAAGTAATGGATATAATGTATAGTATATTAAGCTGATTTACATAATCACATTAAGACGTTATAGATTTGATTTTATAGCAATGGTTATTTTTTGCATGTTTAGTAGGTTCATTGAACGGGAGTAGGCGAGTTGCCATATTATGAAGATTGAAATTTAAAAAGAACAATAATTCTTGTTTTTAAAACGCGTCGTATATTGTGCATTACATTATAACGTAGAGAAATGGATGTAATAAGACTTAAAAGTGAAATATGACGCGGATTACCAAAAGGTCAAAAACATCAATTTGATCATATTTTGATTTTTTTACAGTTTCATGTTTCGACGAAAAGAATTAAGGTGAACCATGGAGGACTTATTACCTAACTATATACATATACTATTAGGTAACAATAATTATAGTAAACACTTATTTAAAAAAATATTAAATTTATGAAAAAATGGTCGAAATTTTTTGAATAATTTTGATCACGTATGTTCATTACGCTCATAATCTGAAAGTGTTACGAAGAAATTTAAAAATAACTAAAGCAATAAAATAAAATAACAGTATTAAAACTTTAGGACATTAAATATTTTTTTTTAAATCGTTGAAAAGCGGTTTAAGTTTTACGACTGTACCAGTATTGCGTGATTATAAAATTTATTCACAAGTATTACAATAACGGAAGCAATTCAAAGAATAAATAATAAGCACTCATTATATAGGATCAAAACAGACTGCCATTTGGAAGAAAATGAGATAATGTACAAATGCGTTGCACTACAAATAGTATTGAGGTTTTTGACAAACGTTGTGGGGAAGAAATTTTCCCTATATATAGCCAATAATAAATTTTTACGATTAAAATAAATAAAATGATCTGTTCAAAGTTTCAATACTACAAAAAACATAGATAACTTTTTTTTTTATAAACTACGAGTAACTATTATATATATTTCGCCATTTCGGGTGATAAATTGCAATATTTGAGAAGCAAATTATAAGTAAATAAGGTTCATTGAAGTCATAACCATAGTTAAATTTTTAAGGTTTTTGTATGCAAGTATCATAAATATGACAAAAAGACATCCAACATAAATTTTAAGTCATGATTGTGCTGCATTTAAAGATACTGTAACTCATCGAGAAACTTTTTAAATTACTGCTATAAACATTTGTACTCGCTGTTAGCAAAGTTCTTTAGAGGGGATAGTTGTTATGCAAAAAAAATATTAGCCATTTACACTAGTGAAAAATGATGAATTTGAATTATATTATTTGTCAAATTGTATGTAATCAATAAAAAACTTTCAAAAGTTATAATTACGCAAAAGTATGATGCAGAACTTAATATCATTTTTGCATAAAAAAAAAAATCAAATATGATAATATTAATAACTAAAATAATCTGTATCAATATCGCGTGTTTGTATTTCATAAGAAATGATTTATTTGAAAAAAATACAAATACTCGTAAGTGTATAAAATGTAAGTATACAAACAAAACAAATGAAAAAATAAAATAACAACTCTACTTCAAAAATTTATCTCAAAAATAGATACTAATTTTTCACAACAAATATTTTTTTTTTAATAAAACTAAATTTAACGTTAATACATTATACTTTTTTTATATATATATATATATACCTATAGTCACTAAAAACAGCTAATATATTCAGAACAAATAAAGAAACTAATATTCAAACATTCGACTGTCAGAAAGCATATTTCTCCGTTATTTTTTAAATTTTGGATTTAGAGTGTAGCTAAGATGATGTGTGATTTACTTTTTTTTACTACAGTGTAATCACGATATGAAATCATGAACTTTTTCAATAATGCTCCGACCTTTAAACTCATACCCGGTTTTTAGTAGCTCAATTTTGTCGCACGGTACTTTGATGGGTCATAGATTTGAGAGTTCAAAATTGAAAAAGTTACAATAAAAAAACAATACAAAAATTAAAGAAAACCGGTAAAAATTACAGCCAACGTGTTTTTGACATAAACGATGTAGCTTTTTGGCAATAATTTCCAAAATAATAGTTGAAATGAGCTAAAATATTCACATAGTATTAAAATAGGTAAGATGCAGATTTAATACAAGTTTTAAGAAGTTTTGAAAATTTTTGAGCTAAGTATAGAACTTTGAAATTTTCCATATGTTATCTATAATGTTTGTTTGATAAAAATTTAAATTTCTAGAAAAAATTTCAAAAATTGGTATACAAGATTTCCATGATAAAAATACATATGGCACTAGAAAATGTTGAAGAATGATCATAACAATTTTTTTTTTTTTTTTAGTTGTTTAAAGTTGGAAAATTGATCATACAGATGGCCAATTTTATATGTCTCATTCGAGTAACTAATTTTTGGAAAAAAATTCGTAACTCGCACAATTTTGTTATTTTAGATTTGAAAATTATATATGTATAACGTAAAACAAAATTTGTTATCTGTACCAAAAAACATTTAAAAAATTTGCACAGTAGTTTCTGAAAGAGTATAAAAAAAGTATTTATAAAATGGTGTTATTTTTACTATAACAAATTTGAAATTACTCACTGTGGCGCGATTGATACTTAAATCGTAATAACTTCTCAAATAATTGTTCGAATGGCTTAAAATTTTTTTAGTATTAGTTTTAAAATAATTTTTCTAAATATTATTAATTTTAATTAATTGTCGTTTTGTCGGCTTATAAACAAATATACTAAACATATCAAAACGATCAAGTTATTTATAAGTAAATTAGGTATCAAGCTAAAAAAAAAAAAAATTTAAGTGGTCAAAATTTGGAAGATTTAGACAAAGAAGTAGATTTGTACATATTTTATGATTACCATATGTGATGCAGTAATTTGTTCAGCACTTTCTAAACTTTGGATTGATTTAGTGATAAAAGTTGGTACCTACCAAAGCATTACTTTTAAATAATCCTATATTTCTATGTACGTTTTATGTTTTGAAAACAGATACCGAGAGAGAAGTTTACGAACCATCTGTTGTAAAATATATATACCAAAGAGTAAAAAAATAACGTCTTATATGCACTATACTTTCAATTTTGTCAACGCCATAAGATTTTAAGTGTAAAAATCAATGTTATTGCCCTTTAGGTCAACGTGACTTATGTTATAAGCAATACACATATTCACAGCTTTGGCTAATTAAGCAACAAAATCTAAATAAAAATAATCCGGCCATGTGCAAACAAAAATATTATAAACACTACGAGCAAAAACATTCTGACGATCGTATTTTACATTTTAATTGGTCTCAAAAAATTATCTATAATTCAATGGAACAATCATAGTTTTACAAAATAAATACGCGTTGTTCTACGCGCAGTTAGGAAAATAATATTGTCAACATTCAATGAAAATCTTTTTTTAATAAACTGTACAGGCTCTAATTACTACTGAAATTCATAATATTTTATCCAACCTACACAGCAATCACGTGTATATTACTAATAAATAAATAAGTTAACTCAAAAACGATAACAAAAATTGAATTGGCTATGATTAAATCCGTAACAAAAAAGCGGTACTTTATATTAAATTAAAAACCAATAATATACTGCAAATTACAGCTAATCGTCACCAAAGAATGCAGGATTGAGGTTCAATAAAAGTATGAACGATGTATTATCTATAAATAATGAAAAGGAAACGCATTTAGATTACGAAACATTATCTGTTTATACTTCCAATCGTTTGTTTTACTTAAATAAGCAAATTTTGCAGCATGCGTATACGGGTGTAATATGAACTTCAATAAAGCTGAGCGATTTTCCAGCAATAACTGCACCCAGACAGACTAAAAAAGAAAACATATCATACACTTTGAAAATTTCCTATGGCGTAGAACCTATATCGAAGTAGGTGTACACCTAGCTAAAAACTTGTGTTAAATTTTTTTCTTTTTTTTTTAAGTAATATTTGACTATTTCAACTATAGGTACCATTGTATACCAAGGTATACCAACGGATAGTTTTTTTTGGAATTTTTAATTTTCCAAATATTTCTATACAGGTACCTGCTTATTGAACGGTTCCTATCTCGATGCGAATATTGATAGAATTTATTTTTTCTTGTTAGTTGTTACATTACATATTGATAAAGAAACTTTGTTTTAGTCTTAAAAAATCGGCTATTTTTACTGCGTCAAATCCCCAAAAAAGCGTTTTTCCTACAAATGACCACATAATGTTATAGACTAGGTACACATTTTTATTTTCGGGCGACGTCATACGGCTATTGTTGGGGGTATTATATCGTGCACGTAAAAATACTTTTGTTGAGAGCAGGCTGACTTACCAAAGGTTCGTTCTGAACCGGCGGCAGACCGGAACCGGGCGGGGACGGTTGGTCGCGTACTTTGCTGCCCGTGGTCATATCGCTGGGCTCGCTCTGCATGGACAGGTTGTCGTCGCTTTCGGTGGGCGGCGGCGACGGGGTACGGCTCTCGACCGGCATCGGGGTCCGGCATCGGCTGGACGGCCGCAGGTCTTCCGGTTCCATGGGTTCGTCTTCGCGGCCGGCGGGCACGAGCTCGACGTGGTGATCGGTGACGGTGTCGTCGTCGTTGTCGTCGTTGGGGCGAGCCATATCGGCCAGCCCCTTGACCTTCAGGCTCTCGGCCGTCTTCAGCAGGGTGGACAACTGTCTGTGGTCAACGTTCACCTCACCTCGGTACATAAACTCGACCAGGTCGCGGAGTTCGGAGAACTGTACGTCTTTGAGCACCACGATCGGGTGCCGGGTCGGATGGTCTACGAACAGTGCCTTGAAGTACGCGCTGCACGCGGATAGCACCACCTTGTGGGCTCGAATCAGACGGCCTTCTTCCGAACAGGCGAGCGTCACGTCCACGAGGGACTCTTCTTGGAGCAGTTGACTGAATACGCCCAACAGGTTGTTCTGATGATTGTTCCACCGGAGACAGTAGTGCTCGCTTCCCATGTCTGAGACAGCCTGTCCAAACACAAACACACGGTAAGAAACAGCATAATCGCACGGATACTACGTGCGCGTAACATCATAACTGTTATTGACGTTTTCTCGACTCTTACATTTTACTAGAAATATTCCATTTAGTCGTCAACACTTGGCTATCTATATAACCGTTTATAAACATGACACAGCGGTTTAAAACCTATTTTTTTTTTTTAATAAAAATCACACTGCAGGATTAAAAAAATAATATTTAAGTATCTACCAAATAATTGTATTGTGCCTACATATACATATACTTTGTACAAAGAAAACATAAACCGATGTTACGGGAAAACTTGCTGGATAGAAGCGCCTAATTCTTGTTTTACGAATACAAATGAAAAATGTAAATTTTGTGAAACGTATACAGGTATATAACTAGGTTTACATGGTTTTTAGTTTTTAAACGTCAAATTTTGACGGCTCTTGTTCTTCGACTCTTGAAATCGTATTAATATATGAGATCGAAGCTTATTTAATATTGCGAACTACCGTTAGAGCTTTAACGAAATCGCGTAGATTAAAAGCGCATTGCAGTGTATAAACGCTACAAAAGGAATGCAGACGCAGTAATCACTAATCAGCCCAGTAGATGTTTGCAATAATTATACATAAGTGATCTTATAGTAATCTTATATAATTTATTGCTTGTTATCCCCAATTAGTTAATTGAAGATTGGCAACGAATATAACGCGTTTTTACTCTTTACCGCGAAAATTTCGAACCTATCGTTCTCCGCCACCAACACTATATTTTGAAATTTGACTTCGTCTTCCCTGTCTATAATATAGGTATTTTGTATCATAACAATCAAGTCAAAACAGGGTCATCGTATTCTACTTAACTGTTTGATAAAATAACTTTTATTCTACTTTTAATCAACATACTATTCTAATCGTGTCTAAATAACGACTTGTATTGCCTATAATATACACACCTATACCAGGTAGTAACTAGTAAGTTTAACCGATAACGTACGAGTGCAAGTAAAAAAAATATTGAGTTAAATTATCATTAACAAATAATAAAATGTATAGGTGGGTACAAGTATTACGAGTACAAAGCTACCAAATCTACGTTAGAGTCGCGTCGTGATGTAGGTATAGCTGTTGGCTTATACGACTATACTTATACGATTATATTATAGTTGTAGTAATTTCAAATAAAATTAAGAAAATTTGATTTATTCACAATTAATAGTTTTACATTGGTTGATTCTTAGTGATTTCTTGTGAAAAGTAACGCGTTTAAGCTAAATAAACCACAAACACTTAAAAAATATATTAAGTCGAGTTTGATTAATCGTCAAGAATAAGACTTATAGTTGTTGTAAAGATCTATGTACCTACCTACTTAAGTTCTTTAGAACGATGTCCTAATTATAAAGATTTATTTCAGCGAAATGTGTGAGACAAAGAGTAAAAAAATTTTATTTTATTTCAGCATTCAATACTACTAGACGATCAACTAAATTTTTACATTTTAAAGATAATTACGCATCGATCACCGTAAAACCACGCGCGTTAAATACAAGTGTTTTTTGCCACTGAATCTAGTTGTAATTAAAACCGTAATTATACACAGGCGCTAAGACGTACTATATATTAACTATTTGTGTTTACTTTTTGTTTCATTAACCCAACATTATTAATAGATAATTGATGTACATAGTTCGCAATATGTGTATACCCACACGCAAATTATATTACTATGGTGTGATTCAATTGAAATTTAAATATTAAAACTATTTTCTGGGCGAAGCAATTGATCTTAAAACAATGTTTTTATACTTTTTTTTTTTTTTTTAGGTATATTTAAGTTTATACAACCATGCCATACTGCATTATATATACACTATTATAATTTATAACCCTATGTCCGTCTATTGTGATGAAAACTCTAAAACATTTACCTTCATAACCAATTTATATAACAAATACATGTAATTTTGTTAGCTTTAAAGGTTATATAGTTACATAAAAAAAGCGTATATACCGCGTAGTTGTACAATAATATAGTTCAATAATGAACACATAATAGGTAGTTATAGAACAAATTATTATTTGTTTTATTCATTTCGACCGGTTGAATAAAAAAAAAATCGTTTTTGCTCATTTGTATAACAGCACTAAATAAACAGCTTGCACGGTACTTGAAAATCGACCACATAATACGTTAAATAAAAATAGCAATATAGTAACCTATATAAATGGACGTGTAATGATAATTTGAATAGAAGCTTGGCTAATAATAATAATATGGTTATAGATTATAAAATTGATCAGTAAACCCACGCGATTATAGCGCTTGGTAACGATACACGGGAGATTTTTTCAAAATTATAATAATTTTCATCGATCGAAGGATAGGGATCAATTTGTAAAATTTTTTGTGCCTTTTTAATCAAAAGTTAAAAACAAACGAACAAGAACAATTTTTAACTTATATATTTTTATTAATGTAAGTGTAGGTTTACTGAGTCGTCTATACAATACAGGCTGTACCTAGTTAGATGTTACAGCAAGTATCTCAGAAGGTATTGAAAATAGAAAAAAATTTATCTTACAAAAGTTGTTTTTTTTTTTGTGGTCTACAATAATTATAAATCCGAATCGTTTTATCTACATTGGTGTTTGAGAGTTTCATAACAACTTTTAAAATTCAAGTAGCACGCTATACTTTTCGTGTGTGTGTGTGTGTTGCATAATTTTTTAATGAATATTGGTGGTCGAAAAACAATAGAAAACTCTGCGTGTTAGAGAGGGATTTAAAGTTTCTAAAAAGTATGTACTATTATTTTAGTCAGCAAACAATATTTATGTCAACGCAATTACCAGGCGCATAATTACTCAGGTACGATTTAATGCATTGTAAGATAAGACAATTACAGGCTGTTGCTATGTTGAAGATCATACTTTTTAGAAACTTTATACCTCTCTAACTTGTACAGTTTCTATGAAAATTTTTTTTCGATCATCAGAATTCATTAAAAAATTATGCGTACACAACGCATACGAGAAGAGTACTGGGTGCTACTTGAGTTTTGATATAAAAAACAAAATCACCAATGAACATAAAAATATTTCGAGTTGTAATTATTTTAGACCACATAAACAAAACGAATTTCATACGAAAATTTTTTTTCTATTTTCAATGCTTTCCGATATAATTTCTGTAGCATCTAACTGGAAAACCTCTTTTTATATCATATGCGGTGTTTGAACTTTAAATAAAAATATAGAAACAAAATTAGTTTACAATATTATTTAACGTTATAAATATTTTTTAGAAATAAATTTTAGTAATTTTTTTTACATACTTTGTTTCATTTATAGCGGAAAAGAGGTCTAAAAGTTTTCCTAATTATTATATTATTAATGTAAAAAAATATGTTAATAATGCAAAAACTATAATTCACCGCAAGTAAGTGTTAGATAAAATTGATATTTTTTTTTTCAGCTCATCAATATAATTTAAAATACAATATTTTATTCATAAACATCACACTTCGCATAGTCGTTAGCTAATTTGGCATGTAGGTGTACAAACATAGTTCACAAAATATAATAACAGCAGAAGTTAGTATTGAAACATAGTTTATACAAACCTATAGTCTGTTACTATTGTAATGTCTTAAATTACGTTTAATATATTTTCTACATATGGACCATTATGGATTGACAAAGTGGAGAAGAATTTAGCAGAGATTGGAATACGAGATGGAGAAACAATAGCACTGGATAGAGACAGATAGAAGCAAGTTTGTGTTGCGGTAATGGGCCTTAATGGCCTTTAAAAAAAACCGAAGAAGAATATTTTTTGCATTTTTATATTTTTACTCCACATCCCAAAAATAATCGAGGTAATAATAGAATAATAAAAATGACAAATTTAATCAATTTTGAATGATTGTTTTGTATACTTGAGTATACGTATAATAGGTATAATGTATGTAGATAAATAATTTTTGAGAAAATGACAAAAAACACTCACATCCAGTTATCGTTATTAAATAATATTTTTTGAGTATGCCATAAATTAAGTGTGAACTTTATACAACTAATAGAGTTCGTTAATAATTATCCGTATGCGATTTAAAACATAACATTCAGTAGTGAAAAGTAAACGTTTTTTTCGACAGTAACGACATTTAAAACAAAATCGTCGCGTTAAATATTTAATTTTTTTTGTAGAAAATAACCTTCAAACGGTCCGCGTTTTATTCATACGAGTTTATTATAGTTAAATTATTATTGTTTAAACATTTAAAATACAACCTACTCGCTATAAAATATCGTACATAATTATAAATGTTTCTCTAACTCGACCTGCATGTTGTTAAAATGTAACAGTATCGATTATTCTCCCATCAAAACAAGCAAAATTTATCTTAATATTATTATATTGTACTCTAACGTCAATTAACCTTCAATTATTTTGGGTTATAGAGAATCTACAGGTATTCTAATATTACGTTTGCAAGTATTCCAGTGTTTGCATTACATTCGAAACAAACCAGATTGGTTTTAGAAATATTATAGGTAGTCCCCGTCGCACGGCCTTGACAGTTAAATATCTTCACAGTTTTGCAGCATTATAATTTTAATTTACTTGCACGTTTTATAAACACCCGAGTCATCATCGTATGCGTTTACAATAATTGAAGTTCAAGTAAGAAATTTGAGCTCGAATAGAAGCTTTATAAACTCGAAATACGTGACTAGGATAAAAATAAGACTTGTACTAATGTGCTTATACACAGGATCGTTAAGTGTACCAAATTGGAAAGGGTACGCAAAAGTATTTTTTTTAAAAGAAGGGGGACTCCGCGTACTCCCTAAATCAAACAATGAAAATACAGCAAAAGTGTCAGAAATCTGCGGAACGGAAAACACTCAAACAATATTACAAGCTCATCTAAAATATCTATATATTATGAAACAATGTTTAAATACAAACTCTCGTAGGCTGGCGTTACGTGTATGCAATTTAAACACGCGCGTGTTCAAAAATAACAAATACATTTTATCGAAATGTTTATTTAAGAATCAGAGCAGGGCGAAGGTTTTGCGGGTTCTTTTCTATGCTTCCATAATTGTTAATGGAAAACGTTTTTCTTTTGCCGACAGTCAAACAATGTTCTTAAATTTAGTACCCGCCAAATTATTTACTTTTAAACAAGTAACACAGGTATTATTAAGCCGTAACATTATCCCTCTGTTGATTATATCCCGGTAGCGTATAACTTATCACAAACGATGACAATAACATACTGTATACATTGAAATATTAAAAAAAACTTCAACGCCATACAAATTTTCAAATGGCTATTATAAAAAATTGTGAAAAACACAACGTTAGCATAAAAAATTTCAAGTCCCGGGACGGCGCGAGGCCCTCGTAATAACGGGGACCCTGCGGGGCGAATGCCCTTTCTGCCATTCCGCTGTTTTAATCATTATAAATAATGTAATGCGCCTAACTGTCGTATTTTTTTTTTTAATCAGGTTAGCCGAATTGGAAATTAAATGTGATCTAGTTGATTATTAGAACAAGCCCGAGATAAGACGCCGGTCGTGCAGTTATTTTTTCACTCAAAAATTCAAACACGGTGTTTGGTGATAAGAAGAAATTTGGAAAGCTAGCTAATTAAAATAATATAATACTGATAAAATCATGTACGTAAGAATCTGTTTGAACTATTCTGCGTTGGTGTATAAACGACATTTTGCTGTGCAAGACGATAAGGCGTATTGTTATAAGACGACACTATGATAGTAATAATGATGTACGTCGTCGGCGGGTCGGAGATCAAAACGAATTTTGTACGAAAAACAGGAGTTAACAGGGTTTGACACGGGAGACTTATTTCCCCTATATCTCACGAAGGCCCCCCTCGAACAAATTCTCGAGAAGGAACGCTAGGCGAAAGCCCGAAATTAAGCAAAAATTATCTTCCGTATCCGTATTTACAAGAAAATACTTTTCAAAATCAAAATACAACTTTTTTTTTTTTTCAAACCTAACCGTACGATTCACGTTGAACCGCGGCAGGCGGTTGGTAATCTCGAGGACGATCTATACGGGGTTTAGAATATATATAAAAAAAAAACGTTTAAGCGACTTTTACAGAAGTTATGGTAAAAGATGACGAAAACAATAGGTACTGTTACACGTAAAAACGTCTATACAAGCCGCCAACAAAGTTGTCTTATCGGCCGATTCGCAAACATTTTCAACGCGACACATAAGTAGGTGTGCGCTTTTCAGATTGTTTCGGTTTCAAGACCGAAAGGTTTTGTGAAACGACAAACGTGTGTGATTGACAATTAAAAACACATTGACGAATGCGTTTCGAAGCTAAAAAAATCATTTTTGTCGAAACTAATTTCAATCTCACGCGCGCCAATCCATTTGATCTTTCCTACAACGACGCGAAAATATTCCCCGAGTGATTTTTTGGTGTGGAAATTTTTTTTTTTTTGGTCTTTTGATCGCAAGCCGCGCAATTAAGTCTACACGACAGTCAAAAATCAAACGCAATCGAATCGTTATCAAAATACGGCCAGAGATTCGCTAAATACGTTACGCACCGTTTTATACGAAAATGCGTGCTGAGAATATCGAGAAAACTGCAATTATCGTACACGAAACGTTGCATAATTCAACATCGAGCGTTGCACGCATATTCAAAAACTTTGTGGTGCGATAGTGCCTCACTACTACAATTTTTTTTTTTCGGCACTTTTAGCCCTGTATACACGTGTACATAGGTACAACAAAAAAAATGACAAAATATTATATATTATATTGTATACGCACTGTGCAGTGTTAGTCGTTATCGTCCTTCGCGAGATTCCTTTTCGTAACACCATTAGTACCGGCTAATAAAACACCGCGGAAGTTCGGTGGTGACGCGCGAGCCTCGTTTTGTTCGGGGCGCACTTATTATTATTATCGGCGCGCCAATTCGACACACCGAACGGGGAAAAAAAGAGAGAACGGACGACACCACAACGCGTACGACGATATCGCGCGTATAAATTAAAAATATCGTTAAATCGGGGCCGTCCTATAATATATATAAATTATTTTCATACCGGGTATTTACACAACGACGCGTGGGTAAAAAACGAAAACGTTTTCTGTGTGTGTGTGTTTTCAAAATGTAATGTTGTACCTTAGCTATTCATTTTGGCGGCCTGGAGTGCGTGCGGTAATTTTTTTTTTTTTGCGTGTGTAACACTCGGTACACAGAGAGGAGCGAAAAAAACGGTCGTAATTTTTCAATTCTTTTGCGATGTATTAATTTTTTTTCACACACGTCGCTGGTATAATACGATGACGGGCTCACTGATCGCCTCCGCCGCCGCCGCGCGACGAATACTTTTGTTGGCGCGCGTACGTCGCGCGCGCGCGCGCGTGTATGGTGGTGTAGGCGCGAATTCGCGTGTGTTCGCGTCGCACATATATACGCGCGCGTTTGTTGGTAATCGCGCCGGCTTTCGACACACGGAGGAGTTCAACCGGCCTCCGATGACTTTGCCGGTCGACTGATCGAGTGACTGTGAGCGGCGGCGGCGGCGTGTACCCGTCGTGTACTGCCGTCGCGCGGCGCCAAAAAAAATAATAATAATAATAACAGCCGGCCGGACGGAACAGGACGCGCGCGCGAAAAACGTCGCGCCGGCGGTATACGCGCTCGAACTGACAACGCCGGGTCCCGCGCCGCCGCCAGCCCGTTTTTTTTTAGGCCGCCGCGCGCGCGACGACGTAGGCCGCGGCGCGCGTTGGCCCACGGGCGGGCGGGCGGGCCAGGGGGAACCCGCGAACTATAACTATAATATTGTTGCGTACGTCCGCGGCGGCGGCGGCGGAGGGCCCGACGGGGCACGGCGCGCGTGTGTGTATAGTAGTGGGGAGGGCACCAGACGAACCTTCGACGCGCGCGAGGACGCTGGCCCCGGTGTCCCGCCCCTCTTTCGCGAAATCGCCGTGCGTTCACCTACGGCCGCCGAAAAACCGGTCGCCTTGGAAATTCGCGCGTTCGCAATTTTTTTATAATCCGCGCACGCAGGTGATATTCGGCCGCTGCGAGCGTTGCGTAACGCGCGGCGCGTGTTCGCGCGAGAATTCGTTTCGATTGTCGTTTCACACGATATTCGGTACACTGTTACGTCACCGTTTGCACCGTCGACCAAACCGGGGACCAAACTCACGCCGTTAATCCCTTTTCCGAAGAAGAAGATTTCGGGAAAACCCTCGGCGCGTTTTGACAAAAAAAATCAATACGCGTATTTACCGCGCGACGTTTATAAGTATAGTTTTTATTCACCTTGGCGTTACCAAATTTTCGTACCCCGCGAATTTTTATAAACTAAAAAAAACCATACGCGGTAAAAATGTTTTGAATTTTCAGAAAAAACCGTCACGCCACATCGAATTCGATTCAGATTCGCGAATCCGATTGTTGGAAGTGAAAAAAAAAAAAAATCCGTCCACCAAATCCCTACGGTTTGCGGGCGCGAAAAAATAAACCGACGCTTCTGAATTCCTTCTTTTAATTTGTATTTTGCAAACCAAGTATTGACAGATTGTTTGAACGTTGTTTAACGGAAAGAAACTTACACAGAACTTTCTGAACACATTTCAGATTTCATGCGAGTTTGTTTTTGAATTAAAAAATAACGGTATTGAAAGGTGTACCACCTCCCCGCTGTGTAAATCTGCTACTGTCGCGCGATTTTACTGACGAGAAAAAATAGCACGTCCGTTTTAGACCACCGTTCAAAATTATAGAATACGACATTCGCAGCCGTATCGAACTTGCTAAAATTACTAAAATTTTTTCATTACCTACCAACGCAAACCTGACACCCGTACATTTTGATCACAAAAACGGTTCGAAACAATATTTTAGACCGAGCGGGTGCACTGAGCAGCGAAATATCGTCAATATCCAAACACCGCGGCAAGTCGTTTTTTTTTGTTTTCACGCCGTATTATACACCGTAAGATGATTACGCGCGGTTAGTTCGCATCGTTTGGTGGCCCAACTCTGTGCGCTGTAATTATAAAATGGCGAGGTGTAGGTCGAGCGTTTTTCGGTTACGATCCGTATTATAGAGACAATCGAGGTCTCTTCGACACCCACCGAATTGATAATAATTTAATATTAATATTGTTCGCATTTTTTTTGTCCCCCGCCTAGCACTCGGTGTGTATAAACAACTTTGATTCGTATTATGTATGTATGTGTGTGTACAAGCTTTTCGGAAATCGCCACGCGTAAAATTCACAGTTAACGAGGTTAACAACACCGAGAAAATGCAAATCGTTTAAGGCCACTGAACCTCCTTGAGAGTCGAGTGGCAAAATGGTTTTCGACAAAAAAAAACAAAACTCGTTATCGCGACGCGCGCTGCAGCCTACTGCGAAAATATTACTCGGTAAAAAAATCGGCCGCTGTATAGGCGCGCCGCCGAACAATCAGTCGTCATTTTTTACCGTTTAATTTTTTTCTTTTTTTCCCGAACTTTCGAACGCGATCGTGCGATTTCGCGTTGTTTGCGAACATTTCGACGACGCTTTTTTACTCGTTGTACTAAACTTATCTCGCGCGGTGTTTCCTGTTGTGCGGTCGACAAAACGTCGACAGCGAATCATACGTATTATTATTATTATTATACGCTTCCGGTTAATTTTGTTTTCAGTTTTAAACATTTTTGTACAATAATCGAACAAGGTCTTTGACGGGTAAAAAACTCGTAATGTTCGTAACGACTGCTTGTAAATTATCGTAGTACACTACAGTATCGTGTTCAGTACCTACCTACGTTCAAAAAGAATTTTATGATTCGCGATTTCGTTACTTCAAGGTTGTTTTTACTACGAATTATTATTTTATAACAGTTGAAAGCATATTCTGAACTCTGGAGTATGGAAATAAATCAAATAGCTGTCTTAAAATGGTGAAATTAATTTGTATTTTTTTTTTAATAATAGGTGCACACGTATTATCTATGTATTATACTCATTGCCGGTATGGTTACGAGTTGTACGATATCATCATATTATATATAGTTCATAATAATGTATGATAATGTAGTTTGTGTACTTATTACATACACGTTTACATAAAATATTGTACGTTTAATTGTATACGATAGGACTTAAATTTATTTATTGAAACTAACATTCAGTACTAATTACAAAGTGGCGTACATTTTTTCTGATTTTCGTGCATAATAATCGATACAAAACATCGTGCGTAAATGGGGATGGAAAAACAGTATTTGTTTATACTTAAAACACTAAACACGCATACATGGACATTATTATTTTCTAGTACGCACTATGTTATGTGTACAGTCACATGAAGACAAAAGTAGAAAAAAAAAAAAAAAAGGTAAAAGTTATGATTTTATAAAATATACGTACGCATTTTAAATAATTGATCCCTTTTTTCTGTTTTTCTATCAATCAATGTGCGTTCCTATACAGGTAGCGGCTATACATGCTCGGAATCTAAAAAATAATTATTACTGTTGGGCTTTGGCCGATATAGGTGTAGAAATGCAATTTTCACTTGAGTAAATATGCAAAATAATATTAGTATCTATATAGGTGGTAAAATTCGCGTAACAAAAACGCGCAAAAATAATTACAATAATCCTCTCTTAAAAAGCGTGTCTCGGAATTAATATTTTGTGCTAAATTAAATATTTACCGCGGCACATGTATTTTTGATTTATTGTTTGAATAATATTGAAATCTAATATAATAAGTCACAGACTATAATATAATATCGTAAACCACGACTACCACTGTGAGTGTCACAACATTGTAGGTATGTCCAAACCGTGATTTTTTTTTAAATTATTGCGAGTAAAAAATATTAGTCAATTAAATTGCTTGTAAAAAGTGCAGCAGTAGGTACACCGTTGTATTAATGAAAAAAAAAATCTTTTACCTAGTTTTATACCATTTTATTACCTCGTATATACCTATAATCGCGGTTTAATATAGAATATTATATACCTCCGTAAAAAAATTGAAGAGACGACCGCGGAATCCTGTCGATGTGACACTGACTGTTGTGATTGTACACCAGCGCTTGACTTCGAGGGGGGACCAACTTTTTAAAAAAATATATTTTAGCCCTTCTAATTTAGTGGGTATATGCTTAATGGGATATTAAGGACACATTGATTTTAGACCGATTTTTTTTTTCCAAGCACCAAGATCAGTTTTCAAGATCCAGTACCTGGATTGGAATAGTTAAGGTATATTATACACTTATATGAGTCATGATGGTATCTATAAATAAACATCGACGGTTATCCAAGATTTTTGTCTTGACATTTGATCAAATAAACTGATCAAATGTGGTTGATTAGTCACATTTCGGTTATCGTTTTGGACTGAAGAGGATACAAATGTGTAATAACCACCACGTGGCACGGATAAACACATACGGGATGCCGAATGAGGCCTGTTATATCACATGAAGACAAAAATATCTTTATCACTTTCAAATTCAGTCTTATAGAAGCAACGATAGAAAGTTTTAAACTACTACAGTGTGACTACGTACAAAATGACACAATACGACGTGATTACTGCAATAATTTTTGAATTTTTTTTGTTGTTGTTAATCGTAACTTATTATATTGTTAGGTACTTAATATATAACTAGCAAATAAGTTTTTCGTGCTAACTATACTACGAACGATACGAGTGGCACGAACTATATGGAAGTGACATCGTTATATTTTACACAAACACACGTTTAGCCAACTACCAAAACAAAAACTTTTTTGCGGGCCTATACACTATGTATAATTAACGCTTGTAATACTAAACGTACATTTTTTTTCAAAGCGGCTGCAATTCATACTGGTTTTAACACTACGGACTGAAATCCGAATGAATATTTATGTTCATTTCAACCGGGAAATACGAAATCATATAATCAGTGTTACTGCAAATTTACAACTATTTAAAACTTCAATAGTATAATTTTTGTAAGAATAGAGATGGATAGATGACTGCACGATCGTATAGATAAACTGGAAACCGAAAATCGTGGCCCGAAAAAATGCATCGGTTGCAGTTGACACGAGACAATGGTGCCTCTCTAACAGAAAACTTTTCACTAGCACTTGGACGTAATTTTGAAAAAACGGCTATATTAAATACTAAATATAGGTGCAGCTGGTCTTATAATTTTGGTTTTAAATTTGTTTTGGTGTAAAATTTGAAGAAAAATAAACATTCAAAATTGTGACAGTAAAATAAATAAACTAAGTACGTGGTTGCAGCTTTTTCGAACACAATTTCGGACCATTTGACAATTTTTTCAATTTTATACAGGCGTTGTGCTAATATTTATTCGTGATGAAAAGATATGATATAATATGGTGTGATGGTGTAGATAACCGCGGTACGTGTGTATAAAATATAAAACTGATGATGGTTTTTTTTTTTTTTTTTCAAAAAGTGTAATAATAACTTACACTCAAAAATGGGCCTTCTTCCTATTAATAAAACAGCCGATATTGAATTAATACAGTGTTAAATATAAATAACGTCCATGTTCCATACCTTTTCATTTTGTAGTATCAGTATACGAAGACGTACTACAAAATATTAATTTGCACTTTGGAGTAATAGGTACTTCGACGTTTCAGTAACCGTTTTTAAAAAATTCGCGTGTAATTATTTTAACCGGTGCAAATTAGTTTTATAAGTTATTGACCCGAAGCGCTGGCAATAGCTATACCGGTATAATTTGTATAGTACTAATGCCTCTTTGATTGCAATACTGCTAATAAGTCAATCGAATACATATACCTACAATGTACACAAAGGTGTCGATGCATTAAAATGTCTATGTAAATACCATAACATATTCACAAGCAAAACAAAAACGGAATACTAAAAATTAAAAGGTTTAAATTTGAAGAAAAAAATGTTAAAAATACGCGTACTTCATTATTGCGGTGAAACAAAAAGTTTAAATCCATATTTTATCTCTTTAGATGATACTTAAAAGAGATTTTTTTTAAAAATTTTTCGTATATTAAAAGTTAGGGATATTGTATTATATATAGTATATCGGTAATTCAAAAACGAAAATGCCCCACTGCAAATGCTCCAAACTACCTAATTTTGAAATGTTCACATTTTCATTGCTCGCCGGAATCGATTCTTCTGATGTACAGATATTTTTAAGCGATTCGCAGAACTTTCAAATATCGGAATAATTTGTCGATTTTCACAATTATTATTGTTCCACAAAACGTTTTATAGTTTTCAGTTGAAAATTCTGAAAGTTACCAATAACTATAGGTACGTATTTTACTGTACGTACATAACATGTGTTTGAAAAATAACGAAAACCAATTACATTACGATGTCATAATAGTGTTGATACGACCGTTTTCATATTGTTTCTCCCTATTTGTTTTTAAATAAAAATAATTCAAAAAAAGGACAATTACGGTACGCATTTCGCACACGTGAATTTGCCAAAAATACCGAATTACGGTGACAAAAAAAAAAAAAATTAAAACAACGAGAGATTACAAAAACGATTCGTTCGCGCGATATAGGAACTAATGATGATCATTACAGTTTCGAGATCGTCTAAAATATGTTTTTTTAAAAATAAGACACATCCGGGCTCTCTTACGATAATTTGATGACTATAATAAGCAACCGCGGTCGTCGACGTGTTTAAAAATAGATTTAAATAATAATAATAATTGTATGATAATCACGATCGAGCAGAGTAGGTATATTAAATCGCATTAGAACAAAAAAATGATGTTAAAAAAAAATGCGTTTTGCACACTGTGCACGAGCCTGCTCGGTCGGCGGAGGCGGAGAGCGCACAAAAAGTGTAAAAAAAAGTACGGTGCGGCTGGTTCGACGGCCGCCTCGGTGCGATAGTAATAATAACAACACAGGGTGTTCAATAAAAGAATGCTTCGGTTTTGAAAATCTTAATAGAACAAACAACTATTTTCAGGTTTTGCAAATGACCCGGTATGAATTATGAACACAGAGAGTAATCACGTTTTACTAAAAATTATACGAAGTAAAAAAATTAAAACCGACTTCAAAAAAACGCTAAAAAGTATAAAATAATTAAATGAAAAAAAAAAATGTTATCACTTTTTTTTAGGGGCGCCGTGAGTGTAACATCATTACGTGACGAAAAAATACCACATCCCTCGAATCTTTAAAGTATACCTACTGTTATTCTATTATTAAACGTTCTTCATACCTTTCGCAATATAGTTTTTTATTTTCGATGAAATACGTTGGACGGAATCCAAAAAAAAAAAAAAAGCGATAACCATTTTTTTTTGTGGTCTCAAAAGTAGGTTTTATTTATTTATTTATTTTAATCATTACGAACTTCTAAAACCGAAGCATTCAAACACCCTTTATATTGTGCACGCGTTTCGCAAAACAGCGGCGGCGGCGGCGCTCCGCGACCATACGTACACGCGTTTAGCGTACGGCGTCGGTCTCGAGCTGCCCCGCGCAACAATTATTGTATTATTATTATTATTATTACGTTGGGCGCGTCGTCCGCTTAACAATATTATTATTGTGTACAGCGCGTTCGCCACAGAGACTAGACAATCGATTGATATTTATATAAGGTAAGTATATTTATAATTTTGAGTGGATCAGTTCCTGGGGACGATTCTTGCAGAAAACAATGAAACGGCAAAAGAAATCCAGGCTGGTGACAAATGCTTTTTTTGGACTAACAAAGCTGTTAGTGGTTCGATTCAAGGGATTTAAAAAACAGCCGTACACGACCCACACGAGACCGACCGTTACACGCGGAGCAGAGCCTTTGGTGGCAATCCGGAAAATCGACGAGAGTTGACTTCTCGTTTTTGGAAGGAAAATCCTGAGAAAAATTTTCGGACCCGTGAAGGATAGCGTAACAAATGAGTGGAAAATTAGGAGAGCTAAAAAATCGCTATATCAAAAACCGAACATACCGTAGAAGCGATCAGACATAAGAGATTACAATGTGCCGGGCACGCTTGGAGAAACCCATTACTCCGGACAGTATTAGAAAAAAACCCATTGGAAGACCGAGAACGAGGTGCGAAGATGTAGTGAAGAATGATATTGTGGAAGAGCTAGGAGGAGGAACAGACTGGAAGGCACGAGCAAATAACCGGGACGGATGACTGGTTGTATGATGGTCCTAGAGGCCGCTAACACCAAAAAAAAAATATTTTACCGTGAGGAGGTTATGCCCCCTTTCAGGCCGTTTTTTAAGGAAATTGCACTACGTGGCCAATGCTCAATTTTTAACAAACACTGTGCACTGTGTACATGTTTTTATCGCCCCTCTGACAACTGGAATTTTGTGGCCAAAATTTTCAAAGTGGGTGGCCAAACAAGGCCACTACGTGGCCTTTTGGCCACACAAAACTTACTTAAAAAACGCCCTGCCCCCTTTAGACCCGTTGGCGCGAATTCGGGAAGTCTGTGCAAAACCATTTGATTGAGGAGTACTTGTAATATTTTCCCTTAATCGAGGATATTTTATAAGAGTACAAACGAGTGATCGTGGGGGGCATAGGCCCTTTTTACCTATTTGCGCTCAAGTTCAGACAACGTAAATTAGACAGACAGTTTTCTAGCGAAAAGAACAAACCGATCGCAGTTCTTACGAAGATGTTTTTTTTTTCATGACAAAAACGAATAGGTACTTCATTTTTACAAAAAAAGGTGCCGGAGAGTCGATTAGAAACGTCTATTTTTTTTTGTTGCGGTCTAACATTCTAACCGAAAACCGCGGTAAAAGCTCGGTCGGTTCGTATTTACTCGCATTTAACTCCTGCACACGTGACGAAAATTTCAAACAGTTTTTACCTGCACGTGTAACGTCATCTAATTTTAAGTCAATTTTTCAAATATTTATAAAATAAATCGATAAACATTAAACGTACATAACAATAACAATTACAATAACAATATATATATACTTGCTCAATAGCAAGTACGTATTTTATTTTATTTTTACAACAGTTTTGTTTGTATCGAAAATAAAATTTATAAAAAAACTGTACCTCACGCTGCAGGCCACTGCACACACGTTTTTTCGTTTCGTTCTGCACACTCGACACCTCGTTTTTTATCAGTTATTAACACAAAGTGTGCGGTACTGCAATTTCGCGATACATTGTACCCGCGCGTACGATAATAATAATTATATAGTAATAATGTACTACTACTCGCAGCCCGCGCATGACGTTTATCATCTGCATCATAATATTATTGTGATACGTTGCAGTGAAGGTAGAATAATATTTTCTCATAATTTTCATAATCATAATTTCTGACTTTACTATCTCAAAAAATACTCGGTTTGAAAATAAGTGAACACACCTTTAAATATGTGGTTTTTTTTTTTTTTTTTGAAAATAGGATTGAAATTTGGCTCTACCGTTATTTTATCTGCAGTGTCGCGACAACAATATTACATACCCGCCACCTATACACACAATGTGAATCGGTGATACCGTTATTTTTTCAAAGTCTATTCCACCAGTCTCGAAAAAATTAGACGACATAAGATTTTAAACAAACGGATTTGTTTTGTAGAAAACAGAAATCGAATCGGTTCAAGAAAACTACATACTCGTCGTCGCACACAATTCCGGTCGGCGATAGCTTCAAACTTGATTTTCTCAAAAACTACTCGACCAGTTTTGATTAAAGACTTATGTACAAACATATACATTTCAACGGGGGTTGGGTTTCGGGGTCGTGATCTGTAAGAATACGAAAAATTCGTCGCTAGTCCCGTCATTAAATCGAAAACAACTTGTAGATTTTTCCTTATAGAAATCTACTTAAAATAGAATAGGGGGACGCAATCAGATACAAACATTTTGTACATTGATGTGACGACATTAGACCATTAAGGGTACCGAATTAAAAGGGGTCCGCTAATTTTTTCTTTTTTAAAGGGGGGGCCTCCGCCCCTGCTCCCTCTACGTCCCCCCGGGCAAACACTGGCTGCAGTACGGCAAGGTGTGCAGTGCAGCCCACGATGTTTACACGCGCTGCAGCTTGTGGGTTACACGACAATGAACATGACAGAGGTTTGTGTTAAAAAAATTTTGTTTAAAAAAAATTTTGCGCAAAATAAAATTGCCGCTCTCATTTAACAACAATCAATAGGTATTCTAAACGGTAAGACTGATTGACAGATAATATACCGAATACTACGATACGATTATTAGGTACCTATTTAAAAAAAACAAAAATCGGTTAGAGGGTATAGTTTTGTACAGTTAGGTATCATACAGATCTATATTATAAAAGTCGCCATACAGTCAGAGGCACCGACCTCCAATTGGCCCTGTTAAAAAAATGGTTATGATTAAATTTTAGCTTTATTTTCACATATTTGCAATATTAAAGGTTCTAAGTTTAGTGCAGAAAAAGTCGTTTCACATGACGTGTGGGTAAAACTTACAAACAACTTCCAGTCCAGTGACCCGCCCAAAGCGTAGTCGCTACTCCGTCAAACTACCCACGCGACCTAGAGTGATTCTAAGATTTTCAAGTTATTATAGCTTTATAGTTAAATAAAATAAAAAATTTACTATTAAAAGGTATAACTATATTTTTCACTAAGATCGCGCTTTGCAGCGCTCTATTTTCAATACATTTGTTTCGACGACTCGGATACCTACTTTTATGTTCTTGTAACGTGTAGTTTTCATTTGCAATCTAATACCTACTAGCGTCAAGCGTAACTTTTCAAGCTATATCCAGCTATACCTACATATATAATTTGATAACTTAATTACTTTTACGTTGTAGAACATTGTAAAAGGTTTTTAATTTCGTAAAACTTTTCACATAGGTCCGGTCATTTATTATGTACCTAAGTACAAAGTCGACGCTGATGTTATATTCCTCTATAAAGTATAAGGACCGCGTTTAAATTAGCGGGAAATTTCGAGCTCAAAAAACTACCGTGAAAAAACGAGCTTAAAAAACCATCGCTAACATTATGTAGCAGCTGGTAAAAAAACTATCCACTAACAAGCGCAAGGCTGACCGCGTCCACAAAATTTTATCGAGAGAGAGATTGTATTTTTTTTCGCATGACCCATTTTAGGTTTATCCTCAAAAAACCATACTTAAAAAACGCAAAACGAGCACCGCAAAAAAGCTCAAGCGAACCATCCTGCTACTACCACTCGACCCCCCTGTGATCATGGTTAAAATATGTTGCCTGCAGACAGATTGTTGACCGTATTTTTTAAAATTTAATATGTATATATTCTTATAGGGTACATTTAGATTAAAATTATCTAAAAACAACATTTTATAATGAAAATTAGTCGTTTAAATATTATGTTCAAAATTTTTTTTATAAATGTTTACATAATGTTTAAAACTTCTATAAAAGTATATTAAGTATGTAGATGAAAATTTATCTCATTATGTCATTCCATCTGCAATAATCAATAAACAATAGATTGTATGTGTGTTACGTAAATAAATTATATACTCAATATTAAATATACTGTATTATAAATTATATAATATAATGATAAAATAAGAAAATTAAAAATGTACAACTTTAAGTTCAAACTAAGAAATAATTTTTTTTATTCATTCTAAGAGCATTGTATACATATCTAAATTATAAACATCTTGATTTTTTTTTTTATTAAAATCAAATAGAAAAAATAACAAAAATTTAAATTTTAAATAATTTGGTAGTTATCATAAGATTTAAATTAATGTGGTAGGTATAAGTAATGTAAATTAAAATGTATGAATTTAGTTAAAAATCAATTTAATAGTGTGAAATGAAAAAATGTATTAAAAATATTTGTAATTTAAAGTTTGAGTTAATTTTATTTATGTCTATTTGAGTTAATTATTATAAAATGTGTGCGAAATAATTATAAGTTAATGAGCGTCTAGTAAAATAATTTCTACCATGATTATTTGAAACAATAGGATCAGCATTTGCATAATTTATAATATTATGATTGTTCATTAAATCTTGATTTACAGTCAAAATTTCTTCTTGTTCATCAAATAAAGCAATATTGTGAAAAATAGCAGTAGAAACAATAATTGCTTGAGTTGTTCCCTCCAATGAAACTCTCATTCCAAGATAGTATAGGAAAACTTCTCTTTAAAACGCCAAAACATCTCTCAATAGAATTCTTTGCTCTTATTTGAGATTTGTTGATCAATCTTTCCTTGCTTGTATTTGTGTAATTTTGACACGCCATAAACAATTTTGTCATCACCAAGAAGTAGTTTATTGCCCATTTCTTCAGTTTCAAATTTTCTTCTTATAGAAAGATTATTGAAAATTGTTTGGTTACGAAAAGATCCAGACTATCTGGTTACTATGTCTTGTATATTTAATGGTGAATTGCAAAAAACTTGAACGTTCCAAGAAAATTAACCTTTGCGGTTTCTGAAATATTTAGCTTGATTTCCACATTAAAGAAAACGATTTGTTATGTTATTCATGATTAGAAAATATCAAGCTACCATAAATTTATTTTAAAATTGAAAGATAATTATTTAATAGCTTGTTTAATATGTAATATTTAAATATTGAACATACTTAAAACAAACAGATTTTTAAAATGGGTACATACAAAAGAAAAAAAATTGTGTTACATACTGGTTACTAATTTCTCTAGAGATATTATTCAAATAAATAAACAATTATTTTTTTTAAAACTTTAAAATTAAAGAGTTGACCATTGAACATTTGACTTCAAAACATCGAAAAATGTATTACAGTTAAATTAGAGTTCAAAATTATTGTATTAAAGCACTATTGTAGTTTATTATAAAAAAGTCTACCAAAATTATATGTTAATAAAGTCAAAGTACATTAGAATTGGTGAGACAAAGCAGGGATGAGGGAGATATCTCCCCTCTTATAATTTATTTCAATATTAATTTAATAGTTTACCGTAAAGTGGTGCAACATGGTTACATGGTACATGGTTGGCCACTGAGGTTAAGTTGGCCATATCATGCTTTTCATTGTTAATTTAAATTTATTGCAAATTGTAAAAGTATTTGGTAGGATGAATATTTTTTATTTTATTTTAAACATCCATAACTAGTTGGCATACACTTTTTTATTGAGTCAAAACTAAAATCAAATAAATAAATAGCAATTAAAAAAAACATTTTATTTTTTGCATTTTTCATAATAGGTTTAGCGTTTGCTAACAGTTGCAAAAAAAAAAAATTAGTTATTCAATATACACAATGAATATTGATAAATATATTAACTTAAAACTTGTATAAGTTTCATGAGTTTATGGCCAACTTATGACCATTCTCAATTATGCGATATTTATAAATAAAAACATGTTAAAAATCAACCTTATTCCTTCACAAGACAAATGAATTTTATCATCAACGGCCGGCCACTAGTGTACTGGTGTATTATGGTCAAAGTATTATAAAATATTTTTAAAAAGTTGGTATTTAATTATAAATTTATAAATAATCCTCTTATTAGATAAAAATATGATATTTTACAATAATTATTACTAGGGGATTGAATTCAAAAATGAGTTCAGTAAACTGCACCAATCACTTGTGGAAATTTAGCAATGCTATAAAATCTAACCACAGCCTCAATGTCTTCAGGTGTGTGAGGAAAGTGTATATAAAAAGACCTTAATGATGCTAAAGCCGTGCTCACTTCTTTGACAAACACGCTAGCTGTTTATTTACTAACACCAGCAAAATCTCCAGCAGTTAACAACAACACGGTAGATACCGAGCACATAAAATCTTAATGTTAATAATAACCGAGATAATAACTTAGTACTAGGAGAAACAGCATGATTTCTAAAAGAACCCGAATAATTAAAATATTAAAACTAAACAAAGTTTGTTTTCTATTTATAATTAATTAACTATATTAAATAAATTATACTAACACTAGCAATAACATTTAGGTACGGAAAAATTTGAAATAGTCCACCGCACAGTCAATGGTCCTGTTTGACTTCTACTCAACTTTAAACCCTTCAAGAGCTAATCTCCACTCATCCGCCCGAATTTTCGGTCGGACAATCCGCCTCTGCTAGCAACTATACATGATATTTTATAACGTGTACATATTTCAAAAATAAAAATTGTTTTTAACACTGAAGAATTAATATTATGTCAAGTAAATTTCAGTAGGAATAAAAGTATAAAAGTATACGTAGTAAATTTCTTTAAAAATTCTTCCGTTGAAACTAATTAAGTGAAAGCTATTAAATTTAGAAATTAGTAGTATTAAAATATTGAACAAAAATTATCAAAATAATCAAATATATCAACACAGGCATACTGATTTGCTGTGTAAATAATTCACTATTGAGTTCATAGTTCAACTTTAAAATTATTTAGGTAATTATTATTTTAGACAACAAAATAGTAAGTACTTACTTATTAACTTGATACATAGATCATAGTATAAGCATACATAATGTGAAAATATATTAAAGTATAATATGTATTATGTATGTAAATTGTAAAATTTAATGTACCTAATCCATATATTAAGCCGGTTTAGAATGATTTACTTCCAACATTAATTCATACATTTTTTGACAGATTAAAATTTGTTAGGTACTAACATAATATTACTACGTGAAATTTAACACGGCGTATATGTAAAATAAGAAAATAAAAAGTATGAAACGAACATGAATTTTAACACCACTATTAATTTACATTGTCATTTTGTTAGTTTGTAAAATTATTACGAGTGAAAATTAGAAAAGAAAAATATTGTTTACTTCTTATTTTTTAGCAACTCGAATAAAAATAATAATTAAAACAAAATACTTCTGAGGATGTATTGGCACCTCTGCTACAATACCTGCTGGCTGTTGATTCGATCATTTTTTGATGACCGCGGTTTCCTTAGTTAGTTAATCGAAGAAAAAAAACTGTTGGTCATCCAACTCCAAAAAATAATCACGACGAGTTCGAAAAATGTTTGGTTGTCTCGGCCGAGTAATCATTTCTTCGTCATTGACTGATCATTGACAGATACAAAAACACACAAGTTATTTGACATTTTATACGCAAACAGACAACATGGCATTGCACAGTAATTATTTTAACTTAAAATTTATAAAAACTAAATTTGTTACATAGTTGCAAAGTTTAACTACACTATAATCGCCACTTACTACTCTCAAGTTTTCATTTCGATTTGCGGTTATCGGTCAAATCGCTAATCAGTACTAAAGATGCAGCTTATCATTCATGGAACAAAAACCATTATACGGAGAATTGATATCCCTCAGATTCCTTTTATTGTGAAACTACTAACTTTAGTATTTTGCTACGCTCTAGAGAAATCCTAGTATAAAAATATTCCTGGATTCAGTATTCTGTAGATAGTTCATGTCACCGGACCTAAGTTGATTGGAGAAAAATCAAGTCGGTCTGAAAACTGAAAGTTAAATTCATCTTACAGATATTCTAACTTTGAAACCTTCAAAACTTACTTACGCCCGGACCTGCGGTATATATAAATATAGGAATAGAAGTCTTAATTTTTCTCGTAGACGGGGATCGGGGGTTGCTAAGGGAGCTAAGTGCTCCACCAAAATATTCGATCGTTCTTCAACAACCGATAGCGTTCAATCAGGGTGGCAGATTGAAGCGGGGTGTCAAAACTAAACTGCACTCCGCACCCTCATTAGACGACATCAGTATTTATGTTTTGGGCCGCCGATTTATAGGTTGGTGGGTATACGGGCTTGGCACCCGAGCCTCGGGTTATGTTGGCCTCTAAAAAATCATGCACCCCTAAATTGTCTGTCCACCCCAGCCTTCAGTTATGGAGAATAATGATAGACAGCTCAAAATCGTTATCGAATCTCCGCGTATGATTCCATTTCATTTAACCGTGTCCCTCCACTGTTATTATTTTTTAATTCGAGTACCTACTGCAGCAGGGTCCGTTACAAACCGCGGGTTTCATTAAATTTTGACGAGCGCGCGTGTGTGTCGGGCGACGATGGCGTTAATATCGTTTGTGCGCGAAATCTCATTGACGAAGAGGAATAACAAAACAATATTCGTGTCCATAAAATATATTATATTCTCTTTATGAGCCCAAACGCAATGCGCGCGCGTTTCCTGGTCGCGGTAATTTCAAGGCCGCAGAGAGGCCTCAGAACAAAACGGCCAGAGCGCGTGCACGAACAATAGATAGATAGTACATACCTATATAATATATTATAATAATTGTCCGTTCTCAGCCGGCTGCGGACAGTTTTAAAATAGAAAGAAATGAAGGAGGAAAAGAAACGGAGTAAATTTGAGGAAGGGTCGTATTTGGACCCTTTTTTTAAGGGAGGGCCGAATTATTTATTCGTATGGAATGCTAGAGTCTATCTTTAATTTCTATTACCAATGTAAATTTCACGGTTTAGAGAGCCCCATCGTCCTCCCTAAAATACGCTCCTGACCTGTGGTCGGGTACAGGACGTTGTTTAGCGTAGCGATTACGCTTTGGAGTGGGCCACTTCTTTGGGTAGGTTCAAACTTATTACTCATAGGTATTTGAAAGCAATGAGAAATCATTGCATTCGAAAAAACGATTCTGAGCGAGCTAAAGAGCGAGAAAAACAAAATTTAACAAAACAAACTAGCTATAGTAAACTATAGTTATATATACTACCTGAAATACGACTTTTTTTTGTAGGTAATCAAATTCATTCCCTTTCTTTCCTTCCTTCCTTCCTCTTTTTTTTTTTTTAATGTTATACTAGGTTCTGCATGAAAAGATCGGTATAGACTCCTTACTTACGTATTTGTTAGACGTATTTTACTACTTACGTATTTGTTAGACCCATCGGTGGTCGGACCAACTCGCCTCTCTACCGGGGTTTTTAGTCAACATTTGTGAGTTTTTGCATTAAAACTCGCTAAATATGTAAAATTTTAAAAATGATTTCGAACAACGTCTAATTTAAATGAACTTTTTTCTGCTATAAAGTGCATTGATCGCTCCGTCCACCCGAAAACACAAATAATCAAATATATTGCGGTGTTCCGATTTTCGTCGTTTTCGGCAGATAACTCAGAAAATAATTATAGTACCAGAAAAATGTTTCAAATAAAATACATTTTATTAACAAAATCTAAACTTTTTTGTAGTAAGTATTCAACGTAAAGATCGGAGCCACCTGCTAATCTCAAAATTTCAAGCGTTTTTACAAAAATTGTCAAATTTTTTTTTGTTTTTTTGCTTTAAATCAAAAATAGACAAAAATTTCAAAAAATCTTCAAGTAAAGTACAATCTAAGTCCACTTTTCAAACTTTTTAGTACTATGACATTTTTCTACTGGACGCCATTTGGCCGTCAAAGAGTTCACAGAATCAAAATCATTCCATATAAAAACAATACATTCTAAAAAAAAAATCTAATATAATATTTTCCAAACTTTTAAAGTAACAAATAGTGTTCAAAAATTTTATTGTTTGTGAGTTCGTTCGAGAAATAAAGATTCAGTTCTTATACGTTTTTTATTCAATTTACAATAATTTGTTATTCGTTTTAATAATTATACCTATAGCCGTAATAACTATAATTATTATCCTATATAAGTTACAACAAATTTTATCTCTTTCCACTATTAATTTATCAACTACAGTTTAGTTTATTCTGTAAAAAGAAATTACAGAGAACAATTTCAAATAATGGTAAACATTTTAAATAAATTACCCCTTTAGATACGTTCTTGAGTTTTACTATGTAAAAAAAAGTAGGTATGTATACACGTGTAACGTTCGGATGATTTTTTTCTTATTAAATACTATTATTAGTTCATCGCACAGATGAATGAAAATCTTTTAAATACTACGTTATACGTATTCTATTATCTCGCTCTTTAGAATGAAAAAATTCTTTAGAAATTTCCACCTCAACTAATTTCAAATGTTACCAAAACGAAATTATTCTCTTTTCGCGCGTTTTAAATTTTAATATAACGTTACCGGTAAACGCGTTGCAGAACAATTACATTTTCATATGCTCCAAACCATGTCTGAATTTACAAATTTAAATTTGCAAACAATTGAAAATTTAAATGAACAGTTACACGGTCGGTATATAGTTATGTTATATGTGTTCAAACAGATGTCCAGATAATAACATCAGTTAAATAGTGTTGTATTATATACATATTATGTAATAGGTCCAGTTTAAAATTCAAACTATGTAGGATATGTAATAACACAAATACTATACCATAATTATCTGTACAAATAATTCTACTATGATATTTTAAAATCAAACAGTTTTTACGCACTTTAAGCCATTGTAGAATGCGAATAAAATTTCAAAAACTCCTTTGTTGAAGTTCATTAATTCCTCTCTGCTAAGATAAAATCACCATGCAGCAACAGCTGCAATTGAATTTGTTGCGCGAGCCTAAGTAACTTCTTTTTATCCTTCGTTATTCATGTAAATAAATGAATAATTCCAAATAAGCATATTATATTATACGACTATGTGTTATTTAGCACGTATAAAACGCGCGTTACATCAAATTATTTTTACGGAGAACAAATTTTTAGCCGATACTCGATAGCAGGTTGTAGTTTTTTCTGATCAGATTAAACTACTACCCTACATTATGCAGACATTTCAAAATAAAACAGTTAATGATAAACATACCGAATAAAATCCTATACTTTTAATATTATAAGTACAATAATTATTGTTTTTTAAGTTGCACTAAATCTCTTCGTACTACTACAATAAAAACTGCAGGTACCTTTGAATAACTAGATAAATGTAAGTCCCATGATAGACTTATACTAATTTACCAGGTACCTATAACTATTTCAAGAAAAAAACATACTTCGCGGACAGTTTATTTCATTGTCGAACGGCCGGTTTAACTAAGTAAAACTGCATTTTTGTTAATTTGTATATACCTAAACTACTCTTTTGTAATGTTGTACAGCTGTTTATTATCTTTTTAGAGTACAGTAAGAACAAGTATAGGTATTTCTGTAAATATTTTACTTTTTTCGCGTTAAATTTACATCATATTAATGCTAATTATTTATCAGTGTTGCTGCATGCTTACAATGCACATTGATACTGCAGTGTCTCGTTGAAATGAACCCGAATTAAAGTTTAGAATTTTTAAATGTTGTAATAAATGAAAAAAACGTTCAATGTTCAATCGCTTAATGCTCATACAGTGTTGAGCAAAAATTGTTTCATTTGATTAACTGTAAGTTTATACTCTGTATAAGCTGAATTAGTATTGTGATTTGTGGTCTACACGATGATCGTTACTTTTATACATCTTAAACAATTTTAATTATAAACACTGCAGATTAATTCACGCATTCGTAACTCAAAACAAATGACAATACTGATATTGATTGCCGATTGCGCATTACTCTGTTGAAATTTTCTTTAACTTACACTGACTATTGCCATAACCAAGTATAATATAAGAATGAAAATAAAGAATCCACATTTTATCAGTAGTTTTCTTGCTCTTTAGTTTCATTACACAATTTTCGCATATAGAACACAGGAATGACGACGATATGTTTTGTTAGGGTTTCATTCGGCTCAACCACTTTAATTCAATTACATTTTTTTTTTGTCTAACTTTAAGAGTTTATCACAAAATTATTTAAACAAAGCGGTCAATTATAGATGATGGTAAATGTAGTACAGATTTGAACGGATGGTCATTGAATTGAGTACATTTCGTTTCAAAAACATGTTAAACAATGTTTCTCGGAAGTTTTATCGTGCAGCCGTGCAGGAATTCATAAAACAATAACCATAGCTGCAGTTGTCCGGTACACACCGGTTAACGCGACTAAAAAATTCGTCCACTGAATATTTTTATACATTGTAAAAATTTATTTTAATTTTTTTATACACACAACTAGCTTAATGTTATTTAAATATTAAACGTTCATCGAAGTTATATTCGTAACTGGTAAATTTTAAACAATTTATAAAATTGTATTTTAAACGCTTTTATTCATCCTAAAAAATGCAAAATAATAGAATACTGTATACCGATATAGTAACTATGCGTAAACAGATACGATACGTTACGCGTCATGTACTATACGGACCGTGTCTGCGAAAAAAATAAAAATTACAGTGATTTTGCCGGGGAAGAAGGTCACTATGTTTTAGAATGTTCACTGCGGGTTAGGAAAGTGTAATTTGACGTTTTAAATTATGTCTGTAAGCAATGAATCGCTTAGGAAAGTTTGAGCGTGCTTAAATACACTCAACGAATTGTAAAAATGTGTTGTTGTATCATCAAAGTATACAAGCCAACAGATTTATGAGAAATTCAACGTACTATATTAATTTACCGCAGAAAAAATCAAAAATTGTAATGAGTTGTTAACAAACTTTGTCATTCCAAAAAAATTTTAAAACTTTTTGGAGGACAATAATTAACTGTACATGCGGCTAAAAACACAGTTACGTATATATATGTATTGACAAATATACGAGAAAATAACAATAGAAAAAGCCTGTATAAACCAAAATGGTTAAAACCTAAACCGATTTTCAAAGTTTTTCAGCCAGACGGGTATACTACTATGTTGCTTAGGCCGTGTCAAAGTTTCTATGCACACACATTAAATTGAAAATTTCGGGAATCGTGCGACGTCCACTGCGAAATCCTAGAATTTTAAAACTCTCAAAAAATGTTGCGGACTTTTTTCGTTTGAATTCGTGCAATTTTCGCAACTACCGTTGTTCCCCCAAACGTTGGAACGGGCGAGCGGCTGCCTCGGTTTTATAAAAAAGATATAATAACTGTCCATTCCGAATGTATATTTTTAGGCGAGCAGTGTACACACACACACACACACGTGTAATATTGCGCGTTCGCTTTCGCTGTATCAGACCTAGGCCTGCGCAAAGAGAGGTTTCTACAATAATAATGATAATTATTGTACGAGGAATTTTTTTTTGGCAGCGTCGGTCGAAAAATAGCCAACGCGCACGGTGTGAACGGCCTGGTTATTTCTAGAACTCGCGAAAAACGCGCAACGGCCTGAAAAGATAAACGGCGAATTTCGTTGGCAAAAATCCGCGGATCGTCGGACTTTTTCGTTTTAATTTTTCGTTTTAATCTTGTTTTCTTCGACGTATACGCTCCGCTGTAATGCACTCGGCGTCTGCACTGACCTCAAAACGAAAATAAAGTGCACTGTTTTAGCGTCCGATGTGTTAGCGATGTTCAACGTTTTTGTTTATCCCGTCACTCTGCGAGGCCCACGGCCATCCGGCGCGGAATGCAATTTTGCTGTTAATACGCGATCGCGGTATATTTTTGTTTTTTTATTTTTCTCGCGCGCTACTTTGTAATAACTATTATTGTATTCAAACGTTTATACGCGGATTATGATGTTATACCGTCGTAGAGAACATAGGTAACGCCCGCAAACGATATATTATATAAAATTAAAATGTAATTTTAATGTACATAACTTGTCTCGCAGCTTGTGACGACGTCCCAAAAGTTGCTACAAACACCGTGTTTTTTAGAACGGAACGCCCCGGACGCACGTGACAATTTTTTGCTGCCAAAAATAAAAAATAAAAAGAGTAGATTGATTTACCTGAGGCAGGTAAACAGCTTCAGGCGGGTCAGCGGTGTGGAGGGTATACGCGTACGAGTACTTACAGTTTGATATTTTGGTAGTCGTGTTAAATTTCTAATTTTTAGTGAGTAAGTTAATTTAATAAATGTCTGCACGATTCGCAATTGAATACTGCCCATACCGATACTGCGTTAAATTTTGCGAGTTCTTTGTTTCGCTGAAAACAATTGAAATCGTTTTTTACGACACTGTAAAGATTTCAATACGTTTGAACCGTTTTCAGAGTGGACAAAAACGCATAATAAAAAACGAAAACAAATTGTCTATAAATCGGGTTGAAAGATTTAAAAAAAAATCTTCAACCACGTGCGGGTAAATATAACGTGTTGTTTAGATCGCGTATTTATTGAGTGTGTTAAGTATTATACTTATTTATAAGTTTAAAGGCGCTAAACAAAAAAAAAATCAATGATCTTATGATACTTGTAAAAACAGACAAATTCTAAAATCGACAAGCTCTGCGTAAACCACTTAAAAATCATTAAAACTGGCCCGAGTTTCACATACGCGAATGATCATTTTTAATGACGTGTGTTGTACAAGTCGTTCGGAGCGATTTGGAAAAATTCTGTCGTTTTAGGTTCTTGGATCACATAATTTTAAAAATATTCAAAACAATTTCAACCAAAGTCAAACGCATCTAGGACCGATTATCCATTTTGTAAGCTATCATACGTAAAGATCGGAACGTTTCTACTAACTACTCCTCGCATTGCTGTTGTTTTGAAAAAAACATAAAACATAATTGTAAAATCAAATCTGCGGTCTTTATTGTATTACTCAACTTTAAATGTTTGTTACTAAATCATAAATATAAATACAATATGCATGCATATTATTAATATCACGTTTTTTCTATTTTTATTTTTTATTCATATCGTAACTGTCATTTGTTTAATTAAAATTAAAATGTTGGTAGGTGCAATATATTGTGTAATGTAGAAGACTCCACTAGCTATAAATAAACACTGATATGTGGCTGACTATCCAAAATTTCAATTTTTATTGCATTTTATTAATAAAACACTACAAGGAATGTGTCTTATTTGTTCTGTTTGAAACGGGGTGATGATACAAGATAATTTTTTTTTTTTACAGATAGACTGCAGTGTATGGTTGAGATTGAAAGTGTAAAACAGATGCTGTATATTGTCTGTGTGAAATGTCATTTTAAATTTTTATATTTTCCAACAATGGTGTTCAACACTCAATCGTTTACAGTTAGAAGTAAAAACAGCTATATTATTTCTTATGGCTTATAATATGTTATCGTTAAATATATAAACTTAAAAAATGCGTTAAACAGCATTGAGCGTACTACGTTAAAACAAAATCAATAAATAATAATATATTTATTTATTTATTTATATTGCATGGATCTTACAAAATAGTATAATAATATTGTTTTATGTTGGAACTTGGACCATTTGCTTTGCAAGTATTTCAATGCAGTTATACTATAGCGAAAATGTTTAATATAGAAAAAAAAAAAAAATTTATTTTTCATTATGCTTTTGCAAAACGAATAACGCATTTTTGTTTTATAAGTAGGTAGATATCTAGTCGGGCTAAGGAGTATTTTATTACAGTTATTATATTATTAGCTCAAATGTACACATTTGAGTATTGAAATATCACATATCTCTAATTTTGTCATAGGTATAATAACTATTATAACTATCCGATGCATTGAAGAAATATACAGACAGTTGTGTAACGTAATGTAAAAAAAAAAAAGTTTTTTTTTATCGCGTTATAACGCTGTCTATATGAAAAATAAATAAATAATAATAATAAATAGACGTAATAAATGCAAAACTGAAGACTGGCATAAATGAAAAATGTGACTTAGGGCAAAGTTTTTCCAAATAATATCCGAAAATGTTGTAATTTTTTATTATGATATTTCGAGGGTAGCCGTAAGCTTATATAGTAATCTTGGTGCCCCATCAATTCCAACGGATTTTACTTACATGACTCCGGGCTGGCACAGACAGTTTGAATAGGAAATAACTAAATTTAAACTGAGCTGCAACTAGTTATACTACCTACTCGTCGTACTAACAAACAACTAATATTTTTACGCGATTGCAGGGTCTATATAGTATAAAAATAATTGTACGAATAAATTATACGTGCAATTTTGTTCTGCCTAACGCATTTTTGAAAACTCTTTAAGCAATATTATAATTTCATGCTTTTTTTGTTATTCTTTTGTGTGATTTCCGACAGCTATGTAAAGTGCAAAATGTTCTTTTCAGCTCATTGTGGATGAGTACCTACGACGTTGTTTTTAAAGTAATCGTATGCTTTTCGTTCCATGATATATTAATATGCTACAAATGAATATTGTTTACAATGACTCTTTCGCTCACTATTTTTAACACTATACAGAAACAAATTTAATCCAATTGAAACAATTCCAATCACTTTGTTATTGGTGTATGGAACTTAAGAGTGTTTATCGATGTTTTTTTTAAAAATATTTTGTAACTAAAAACAATTACTATTTATATGGTATACCTGTTATGGTGGAGCAGTATCCTCTTAAGCACTTAGACCTTAGTTTCGTTGACGACTGCGAGTATCTCGCATAATTTAGTGTGATGAAATATCTTTTAAAAACAAAAAAAAACCTGCAACCTTACACAAAAATATGCGTTAAAAAGTTTTATCTTTAGAATATTATATTATTATCCTACGATTTTGTCGTTCGCCTTGCGTTTAATTTAAAAATAGATAATATAAATAGTATGAGTAATGCAAATGCATTAACTTCTGATATTAATATATCATATATATTAATATATACTTACGCTTTTTAGTTTTTGGTCTGTCGTATGTATAAGAGAGAATGATAGAGCATAGTAAATTGCAGTCTTTCCGATAATACAAACTGTTACACTGATACAGAGAATATTGTTAAATAATTACCAATAATTTTCTAAGCATTCACTTCAGCTAATTCAAATAAATCGAAAAAATTTAAATCTATTAAATTTAAAATAACATTTGATGCTAAAATTCAAGAATATACTTATATACACTACATAGCATATAATATATATTCTACATTTTTCTACGAACTTTGAAGTTTGATAAATTTTGTATTGAAATTATTTGTACTGTTTATTTACGATTAATATTTTACACGCGTATCTGTAAATATAAATAGATATTTTGCCGTTGGGGTCACTTAAAATTTGAAGTTTTAACTACTTTGTATATTGTATTAAATATTTTATCAGTCGTTCCATTACATTGTAACACGGTTATTACGTCAGCCGAAACATAATTAATTAAGCGGTTTTGTAACGTTATTAATTCACGACGAGTTAAGAAATAAATACATCAATAGCCGATCAATAGAGCTGTATTATATTATATACTGGAATTAAACTTTTGTTTCTATACAGGTAATATCTTTTAAAGTCGACCAAACTCTAACAGGTAAGTGCTTGTTGTGCGCTTGCCACAATATCAAACCCACTGTCTGTGTACGACACAGCTGATATTTTTGAAACCTGGGAACGAAACATTTCCAATCGTACTGCGGTATGTCATTGTATGAAGTTCTGACCGTTTGTGTAACTTTTAAATTTTGGTTATTACTTTGTTGGTTTTTAACATGCTTATTTAAAAATAATTGGCAAGAGCACTACTGCAGCGCGTCGCGTCTCGATCAACAAAAATAAGACGCGTCTTTTACCATTAGCCGTACAACAATATCGCAGTGTTTGTAGTGTTTGTACTGATCTTGTACGTCTGCAGGATGGTATAATATTTTGTTTGCTTTATTTAAAAACATAATATACGAACTCGGGATAAAAATCTCTTATAGACAATCTGATAAGGAGTATATATATATATGTGTGTATAGTTGCGAGAAAAATTCGAATGTAAGTACGAAAAAAAAAAAAAAGGAAAAATTAAAGAGAGACTGGAAAAAAAAAAAAACGAAGAGAGGAAGGGAGGAAAAGTCTGGAAACAAGCGAACCAAAAAGTTGTAATGGGATCGAGAGTACGGCGCATTTTCTATTCTCTTCACCGCCCCGCGCGAAAAGGGGTTCAAAACCTTGCGGCGAGCGCCGCGCGGATTGACGTTGCGCGGTCGGGTGGCGGAGTGGGTTGCGGTGGAGTGTACGGCTGGACGGATGGGAGGGTGGAGGAAACTTCGCTGTCCGTTGCGCAACCGTGTCTGGGTTGCACTGCACGGCGGCAAGGTGCGGGTGCGTCTGAAACGCTACGACGGGGGTCAAACGAGGTCGTACAAAGAGCTATATTCCCAGACGGGCTGGGCGGTGAAGGGATCGCACATACACGACGCAGAAGGAACGCGCGGTGCGCGACCGTCGGAGTCGGCTGTGGGAAACAGGGACGGCGGGTATATATAGTTCGAAAATCCTCGGTCCTGAGATCACGGTCCCTTCCCCTCCCTCTCACTCACTCACTGTCTATCCCTCCACCGCCCTTTAGCCACTTCTCGCCCGTCCCATTCACCCCCCGACCGCTCGTCGTTCGTCCGCCTTTGACGCGTTCCACCACCCTGTTCCGCCGTACACTTCTCCTGTCCACCCTCTCGCCGATGCCGTCGGCACTGCTGCAGCCACCACCACCACCACCACCACCAGCTCTATACCGTCGCACCGTGCCGACGACTTACCCCAAAATCCAATTTGGCTTTTACCCGTCAAAGAAACTTTACAACGGCTCCGACGCTCGAGGTCAGAACCTGCAAATCCCCGGCTGCAAACTTAATAATTTAAAGCACACATAATAATAATAATTGTTATCCGTTTGATACGTCATGACGTGTGCGACGAACATGATATTGTGTAACGTTATAAACAGCTACCGGTGGCGAAAAATGCTTTCGAGAGGGCCGAATCGCTGTAAAGAGTTCTGTGAATACAATAGCTTATTATTATAAGCAGTGAACTCGAAATTTCGGGGAAGACCGAGTGATTGAATGTGTGACGTGATTGTGCAACAAGAGCGGTGCAATAGTTTCAAAACGAAACTTGTCTGTTTGCACGATAACAGATTTTGTACACTGAGATTTTAATTTTGAGATCTCGGCTCTATAATGCTACTTAACTCTGCCTCTACTCACCGATTTTTACCTCGGAATTTTAATAAAAAATTCAAAATCGACTTAAAGTTAGAGAATTGATTTCGTTCGGAGAAAAAACTGGTCGAACGAAATCCTTTTAGGGATCTCAAATACATGTAGCCTGTACGCAACTTAAATATCAACACTTTTGGGTGACGAAATGGCTTTCAAATGTCACTGAGACCCGAAACGGGATCCCGAGTGGCAGGCAATGGAAGCTTTTGAAAACATGCGTTGTTAAAAAAATTAATGTTTGTTCGTTTTCTACTCAACTAGTAATAGGATATTACCATATGTACTCTATAGTATACGATAATGGTACCTAATTTGTAGTACAATATTTTCAAAGATATATCGTCGTTTCGTATTGACTTTTGTGGAGCGTAGACTACACGCAGTGTGAATATAAATTACGGGTTACTTTATGTTTTTTATTTTAAACCGTTTTCTTAGGATATTAATTTTTTAAAGTGAGGTTAGGTGAAGCTCGTTTAAAACCGCTATTTCGCGTTGAATAAATCAAAATAACGATAGTGTGCGTTTTGTTGTCCAAAAATCGTGATCAAAAGAGTATAATATTAAATGCGACAAAAACCATTTGATCAGTGGTATTTCCATCGGGGGGATTCCAATGGTTATCAAATACATAAATGCACGAATGAGCGCAGTTTCATGGACATTCGTCATGTTTTTTATAAGAGATGCGAATCGGGAAACCCAGTCGACTAACAAAACAATATTTTAAGAAAACATTTTCGTTTTTCTGTTTGTGAATGAAAGGTACGTAGCATTATTGTTGTTTGTTTTGCTTGTGTTCATTTGACGTATACTTATTAAAACTGTACCTAATAAATAAGAAACTCCGATATTCGAGCCCCGTTATGGTAAAAAAAAAAAACCGGAAACTTTGATAGGTTGGGTGAAAAACTCTATGGAATAGTGACTACACGGCGTTGCAGTTGGCCATCGTTTTATGCGGGTACCTATGTATAGTTTGGAACGCTATTAGTTTTAGAATTGTACAATACATTTATGTAAACACTTATAAATCGCTTACACAAATAACGATTTTGAGTGAACTCAGTTTACTTAATAAAAATTGGATCGTACACATTATAATTTTATTTAAAAACAGAAAAACTAACAGTTTATACACTAAATTTGAGATCTTAAAAGTGATTTATGCGGTCAACGTTTTTTTAAATTTTTGACAGAAAAATAATATTTTTATAAACATATCTATTACCGAAATAACACGATAAAAATATCGAAACCGCCGCCGTATAAGGTTTTATTCGTTAACGGCACGAAATTTACAAAATTTTGATATTGAAAATTATATGTATTTCATACTAAAAAATAAAAAAATATTTTTGTTTTTTGATTTTAAACACGATCGTGAATCAGATTCCACGTTTTTCGTCGAAAGACGTTTTAAACATTGAAGAAATAACAATTATTTTTTTTTTTTTTTGTATGAAATATAATTTTCAATATTAAAATTTGTAAATTTCGTGCCGTTAATATTAAAAAAAAATAAATAAATAAAACCTAATACGGCGGTGGTTTCGATAATTTTATTGTGTTACATTGGTAATAGACATGTTTATAAAAATATTATTTTTCTTCAACGTTTACAACGTCTTTCAGCGAAAAATGTCGAATCTGATTCACGATCATCCGAAATCAGACTTGTAAAAAATGTCGTCAAGAACGTGTCCAAGAACAGAGTGATAGAACTGAAAGTCGGTGTTTTCATGAAACAAAAGCTGTCAAACTATTTCAAACAGTTGTCAAAGTTATCGAAGTTTGACCCAAAAATGGTTTAAAGTATTTGAAACTTAAACCATGTGCCCATTATGTAGGTAAGCTGAAAATTTGTGTCTTGGCGCCCGTGTACCCAATTCTAGTGAACAAAAATGTACTTTGTCGATAGCACAAAACTCTTCAAAATTTTTTTGGTATAAAATAGTCTCCCTTGCCATTTTTTTTCCACTTTTACACTTGACTGTGTACAGTACTGTTTTTGACAAAAATAAAATTGAAAGTACATACGCGTTGCTGCAGGAGATGCGAGAAAAGCGCCAACGTCGTCCCTTGGATGGGCAACACACCGCCTTGCTGCACCCTGGCACGTCAACCCTCATGTTATAGCATATGGTAGTACGTACAAAATGGTAACAATTGCGGTATTATAATATAACAGTTATAATGTACGTATCGTTCGCCCCGATAGTGAAATATCGATAATAGGCGAGTGACGAAAATCGCCGCGCCATACAACTCGATATTTCACCCGTCACCATCAATAAAACATGTACGATATTACATACATATTATTGTTATTATAATATTATTTGCATTTCTACGAACGCGTGGAAGCTTTAATAGCGTTTTAGTCGATTCTCATTATTTAAGTCATTTCGGGAACATACATATTATAATAACGTTATTATCATAATTACATTAGTCTCGCGGCGTATATAATATGAATGCTCAGTATTCATGCGCATATACGACGCGTACCTATTATTAAAATATATATAATGTATAAATTAGATTTTCTATGTGTGTGTGTGTGCACACACATTGAGACGTATATTTGACGACTCGGCGTGAGGCTGCTGAGATTTTAATTACGTGTACGAAACGCGTGGGACGTTGTTATAATGTAGAACAAAATATGTGCTGCAGCCGATTGCCGGAAAAGTGCAACGCAAAGTTCCTTGAAACATATACACACACACACATATATTTAACCGGAAAAAAAAAAGTAATTATTACTGTAAAAAACAAATCGGGCTGAGATCGTCAAATCATGATCAGGCTTTAGACCTAATGGAGTGAAAGCGTTTCTGGAACTCTCAAGTCGTACGATCTACGAGCTTTTATCTTATTCGATAGTGTTAAAGAGGAAACGAACACACAACAAACATGCATAACGCGTCTAAACACGCGTGTAAGCATTACTCAGTCCCTTCGGTCCGCAGTCTGGTAAAAAAAAAAATAGTGTGTTTTCTACGATATTTCCCCGAGATGGGGTGAGATTCCAAAAATGATTGATAGATTAGTTAAATGTTTGCGGCTAATTTATTTGATCAACTATTAATTTTACCAAGATATCAACAAAAATCTATATTGACTTGTACAGCTTTGAGTATTTTTTAGAGTACAAAACTATAGACATTATCTACGTGGAAACATAAAATATTCTAGGGGTAATCTGTGTACACGTAGGTACAATATTGTTCTTTTTCCATTTTGATCGTACTGATTATTACCTAAGTACAATGAGAGGTAATTATTTTTCGTTTTACATTAAATCGTGTGTTATGATAATACGGTTTTAATCAAACACCGCCAAATTATTATTCTGTAAGTCCACCAAACGTATATTATTTTTTTTACTCGGACTAATAGACAGCTGTTTTCTACTGCAACCGAACTCGCGTGTAAACGCGCCAATTTACATTTGCCAGACCATAAAACGTGTGATGATTTACATGTGCCGCTCGTTAACATTTTGCAGCTGACGTTTGAAAAGGTTCTGGAACTATGTCATCATACCGCAGGGATACCATAAAAGACGACACAATTTGCAAATTGAGTTTTTTATGTCACAATAAAATATAATAAAAAAAAAAAATGTAGAGCCTAACATTCACTATGATATTATACAGAATGCGCACTGGATGTTCTCGTAAAAAGCTTGAATTTTTTTTTGGATACAGAGTAGAGAAAAAATGCTCCAATTTTTAAAGTCAGTACCTTTAATGAAGTGTCTACGAACTCTGATGGTACTTTGAGGGGTCTCAAATATGAAAAAGTTACAGTCATACGAAACAGAAACTAAGGAAACATTAATAATTACGCAAACGTGTTTGTCACACATCGATCGAGTTTTTCGGTCGTAACGTCCAAAATAATGATCGGAACAAGTTAAAACTTGTAGTTAATATTAAAATAGGTAAGACACAGGTTTTAAAAAAGCTTCAAGTGATTTCAAAAAACGTTTGAGCTAAGTATAGTACAACTTTAAAATTCTCAAAAAATTTACCAGGACGTATACTAGACGACATGAGCTGGCTTAGAATCGTTTTTTCAAAGCCAATGATTCGTATACACTGTCTTGACTAATTAGTAATTTCATATTGACAAACGGTAATCTTACCACGAATAACGCGCGTCAAATATAAGTTATAACATATTTAATCGGAGATATTATGCGCACACAAGTTGGTTTTGAGAATTACTCGGTTGAAAAGTGCACCCCTCGTTATACATAAATGTCGGTTCGTGTTAAATTAAAAAAAAAAAAACTCGTACTTTGGATTAATTTAGAAGTGTTATAATGTCTAAAACAAAAAGTTTAGGTATTAAAAATCAATTTCAACGCTCAGCCATAGTAAATTAGACACGAGTGAAAAATGAAGAAAACTTCAAATTGTGAACATTGTTTTTTCTGGTGAAATATTTAATAGTTTACGCGTTTTTCTGAAATGTTTTTACTTAATGTTGTAGGACTGCAGCTGATGCTTAACGCAATGGCGGATCCAAGAGGGACCACCTGAGTTCATTTATGTACGTTTACAAAAGCGCAGTTCAATATGGTTCAAGCGCCTACGTAAATTCGTCAACATCACCGTCAACGTGTCTGCTTTTGAAATCGCATCGTTGATATCATATCGGTGGTTTGAAAAATAAATAAAAATCGGCGTCTGCGGAATTGAGATTTTACCCACCCGTGTGTCGGAACAGTTCTTTCGTAGATCGCTGCGGATTTTTCGAACGTTCGAATGAAACCGATGCGAATGAATCGATTACGGTATTCTTATGCCGCTACAACGAGCGAACAAATTGTATTATAATGTTAGACAAAGACGGTTTTAGACGCGAAATGTTTTTTGTGTTTTCAAATTTTTTTTCTCTACCGACGTTTTTTTTTTTTTGCGATACGCGTCGTATTTTTTACGTCGCAATACTTGTTGATACGTATTATTATTTTTTTCCAAACGATCTCAGTACACCTTCGGCGCGAATCGATCGGAGGTTGTGGCGATAAAACAAAAACGTTTGATTTCGCTCCCACGGAAACGATAACACGGTTCGTTACGAGGTACCACCGCCGAAAAACGGTTATAAAAAATAAAAAAAAAACGGTAACGGCCTCCGCCCGAACCTAACCGACTCGAGTTACGCGACACACGCGCGCGCGCGAAGAGGTTCTTGAACGCGGCGGCGGCGTGAAATTGCCACGGCCGCGGGGGGTACGTGAGGGGGGAAACGGTGCGCGGCGGGGACGGCGTGGGGGGAGTTTGGCCTTCGGTGGCCGGCCGCCGCCGCCGCCGAATGTCGTGCGAAAACGCGCGCGCGGCTCTAACAATATTGTGCGTGAGGCGTGCGTGCGTGCGTGCGTTTTTTCGCGAACGGGCCCGGGGAATGGCATTGAAAACGGCCCCGGACAATCGGCCGCCGACGCGCCGGGTCGCGGCCGCGCGCGCGGAGGGGGAACGGGTTCGATAAACGTGCGGCCGCCGCCGCCGGTTCGCGCCGGGTGGCGTATCGACAAATCCTACGCGGGCCCATAAGCGAACCAGCATTCGGTTTTTATCCGGCCACGTATTTATACGAAAGCTTTCACGGTATCCTATAAATTTCGTGACGTTTTTCCTTTTACGATTTTCATTTCATTTTTCCGCAAACACTTGGTCCGATCGAAACGCGAAGCTTTTATTGAATATTTGTTTTTCGTTTTCGAAAAACCCGAAACGCTTTTTGACCGTTTTCGGAGTGAAACTTGGAAGTTTGCAATCACTTTCACGGGTGGCTCCCCGTGCTTTGCGTCGAACGCGACAAAAAAGCTAAGATTTTGATTCTTTTTTGAGCTGAAAACGACGAAAATTGGAACTTTGCCAAATTCTCGACTGTGTTTGAATGAGTTCGCTTTGTAGTACAAAAAAAAAGTAGGGGAATCAGACGTCATTCGAAAGAATTATTACAATTTTAGACATTTTGATCCGAAAACGCGCAAATTTAGACTAAAAACCTCGGTGGAGAGGCGTCCGATAGTCCGATCTTGTCGTGCGGTATCTCATGTGATTCATACATCAATAAAAGAAAGGAAACAAGGAAGGGAATAAGTTTGAGGTCGAGCGAAAAGTGGTTTGGCGTAGCGATTATACCTATAGTCGTATTTCAAGTAGTGTGTGTAATTTACGGTTAAATTTGGTTTTTACTACTACTAGATAACTGAGGTCGCTCGGATCGTTTTTTCGAACGCAATGATTCATCGTTGACTTCCCTCGCATTGGCGTATCTGAAGAAGTGACTCATTCCAAAGCACGATCGCTGCGCACCCGGCCTCAAATACACTTACTTTTTTTTTTTGTTAATTTTGTTTTATCGGCACCTGGCCTACCATTTGGTTTCACATCATCGTTCGTTCGCGTAGGCGCGATTCAAAGAAGAGCAAAACGTTTTTGTACAGGACAAATTTATCTATAAGCCAACACCTGACTAGGGTATTCTGCGTATTTTTCAAAAAATGGTTGGAGGCCCTTTAAGAGTCAAAACTTACCGGATGGGGTTAAGCCCCACATCTGCACCCCCAATCAAAAAGTTCGTCCGATTCGCGCTTTGTAAGGATCGCGTCAGCGCGTTTTCAACACCATACGGCCGATCAGAAGTATAGGTGCCGAAACAGTTTATAGTACGTTAAAATGCTGCCGGGTGGTTATATTGTTATATTATGTATATTACATTATACGGCCGCGTGTTGTAGTTCAACGCTGAAGTTTTTCTTTTTTTTACATACTGATAACGACAAAAAATTAACAAAAAAAAAAAATCCCTCTCAATGTTTGACGTTACCGTAACGGTCGCGTATAATTGTTGGTGTGTTCAATTTCGGTTTTTAAATCGTCACCGTATTTTTTAAAGCCGGGCATCGACAAGTTTAATATAGTTAAAAATGAAGTTGTATAAATTAAGTTAGTTTTGATTGTTTTACTTAGTGAATCGCGTCTAGTTTTGGATTGACTTAAGCCAAAACTAAAGTAGATAATTTATTTTTGAATCGTTTCTGCAATATTAATTGAATTCGGATAAAAAAAAAAAAAAAAAAAAAATACAAACAGACCAAGCAAAATAATTAAAGCGTATAAGAACTAACATTAAGTATATTATGTAACATTAAGTTCAACAAAAAATTAATTTTACTTGAGTTAAGTTAAATTTTTTCTTTAACATAAATGATCAACTCAATGTATTCGTTTCGACTTCAAAATTTTAATTTTCAATTCGCTTTCAAAGTCGTACCTATTTAAATTATTACACCTATATTTTTTTTTTTGCCCTCAAACAGACTTAAAAAACATCGAAAAATAATATTACACTCTGGCAAAACGAAAACTTAAATTTTGTTTATTTTTGGATATGTGATATTTTTTTAATCGTACGTAATCCATATGGAACTGGACGAGAAATGCCTAAAGTGTGTAGACTGTAAAACGATAAAAGAAATCAGTTTTTTATCTTGAACGTTACAAGTGTGCAGAGGTGGAGGAGTTGAAGGAGATGGCAAGTTTGTTTATAGATTGTTACGGGTCACTTCGTCTTATCAACATGTTTTAGATAATCGCTATAATTTGATCGTTCATTTTACTATTCCATTCGTCCGAGTGTTTTATACTTCTGTTTTTAAAAATATGTTTTCTCACTCCTCCGACACTTGGAAAATCAATTTATTCCATCCGTATCTATTACCAATATCACTGTTACAACTGAATAGTAGTATACGCTACATAACACGCACATCGTCCTATTTTACATTGGGTTTTATAAATTGCATGTTTGATAAGACGTGTGCGTAATTAAAAGTGGCGTTTTACACCAAAAGACAATAATTACTGTCGACGATTACAAAAAATTTAAACTGTAAACTTTTACGTTCGCTTTTTGTTTAACGAGACATTTCGTTTTGGTTTCAAGACATTTCAAGTTAATGTAAAACGTGAACAACATTTTTACACACTAGATTCGTTAAAATTAAAAAAAAAAAAAATACTACAAAAACTAAAACCACTGAATATAATTACGCCAAAACAAATTTACTACCGTCCTATAACTATGGTTACAAAAAAATTACAAAAATAAAATCATTCTTAATTCCATCTTAAATTTAATCTTTCATTTTTAATTTTGTAGTTGGCGACATTTTGTTGTAATCCATCATAGTCATCTTGCATAATAGGTATGTCATTGTAAAATAATATCATTGTTTTAGTTAGTCAACTTTACCGAATAACTTCACCATAACTTTATCGACATAGTACTAATTATTCTACTAAGAGCCAATGTAACATAAACAGTTTTGTATAAAATCAATTCAAAGGCATAAAAGGAATTTAACGTTGAAAAACTCAGTTTCATAATGTATATTTTTCACAAAACATGTGTCTTTCTATGTTACTTTTTTTCTTTCAAATAACATAAGAATCCGTAATCGGTATAAGGAACACTAAAAATCATGTCACTGACCACTTAAAATTTATTCGTACTCGATGCCGTTCAGAGTTCACAGTCTTCAGATTCTCGGGGGACTAAAATATATTTCCTAGCTTAAATTACGTCATTATATTTTTTCAGTATTTTTATTTTTTTTTAATATTTTTTTTTTTAGCAGTAACCACTCCGAAAAAAAATGATCTAAAACTATTGAAATTTTCACATATTGTTAATAATAAATGAAATTCCAACGGCTTTCAAGTTTTTAAAATGGTTCGAAGAATAATTATTGTTCTTAAAGTGCAAATGTTTTGTTTGATAATATAGAATTTGAAAATTCAAAAATCATCATTTTCGTAAGCAGTGATTATTTGTAGTCACTATACTGCCTACAAATTCAATAATATATAAAACGCCAAATTAGACCTCCCAAACTATAATAATAGAGATCAACCAAAATTAGTGGTTTCACTCGCGGCTCTTTTTTTTTTTGAAAAAAATAAATTTTACTTACTAAAGCAAACATTATTTTTAAAATAATTAAGAAACAAAATCATAACTATTGTATAATTTAGTTTTTAACCGTCTCAAAAGCCGAGTTTTTTACTTTTTTTGTTTTTGTTGAACTGCGCATATTTTATTTTTGCAGTTGTTTTGTTTTTTCCTATTCTCTTTGTAGTGTAATAGCCCGCGATGAACACATTTAATTTCAGAAAATAACTGCGGTGTTTGAACAAATGATAACAATGTTATTTTTATTTTTGTTGAAACGTAATACACGTAGATTGTTTGTTTTAGTTATCACAATAAAATAATATTTAATACCACCGTACTATAAATATTAATATACACATATTGGACATACTGTACGTTCGTTTTTGCGAATCTGCCTATACGAAATGATTTTTAGCGCGAGCGAGTGACCTTTCTCTTTTATTGAAATATATTTTTGCGTGCTTTGGGACGGTCGAAATAATTCACAAACAGTTTCACGTGAAAATAAAACCACTGTTGCCATGGCCGTTTACTTTAGAAACTCTTTACAGCAACACTATATATATAATACAATATATTGTATAATCACTGAGGCGCTATTGCGTAATGGTAAATTTTTATTCACATAATATGTTATACATTATATAGTGATAGTTGTTATGAAATAATAAAATATTTTTTTGTAATTCTGAGCGTATTCTGCGCGCATTTTTTACAATAATCCAAAAAATAATAATTTTTTCCTGTCAAATATTTTTCGGGCATCTGCTCCGATCTCAATATATAATAATATAATTTATAATGTATTATACTCGGTGAAAGATTGGACGATGATCGTACTTAATTTGTAGATTTTTTTGTTGAAATTGTTCTATTCTTATTGAGTAGGTAACGAAACAAAATCGAAAAAGTTAAAATTTCCAAAAGCGCTCCAGTCCAAACGACATTTCTATGCACATTTAGAAAAGATTTAACGCATGAAACATTGGTTTAACGATATTTAACACGTCGTGGCACCCAATAATTTCAATCAATTTTCAACATTTTCGAGTGAAGTGTAGAACTTTTTATTTTTTAATTACGTTATTATTTCGTGGTTTTCGTTTCGTTTCGTTTTCAGTTTAAATACTCGTGGTTTAAAAATATAATTTCCTATATATGTATATGGCTAAATTTTTTAGACATTTACACAATTTTTATTTATAGACATATTGCAGTTATAATAGTCACGCTATTATTTCTTTTTTTAATTTTCTTTTTTTTTTGGAAATAACCCCTTTATACATTTTTAATTGTAATTGAAATTTTTTTATAGAATATAAGCGAGGTACAAACAATTGAGACAACTTTTGAACTAATCAATTGAAAATTTTAAATATAACTTTTATTGAGGATTTGACGGATTTTTCTATGGACTGTTGTATTCGTGAATAACGTTTTATCAATGCATATTATTAATGTATAAAATGTCAAACTACACTTTCCAAAACAGTGACCTACTTGACCCGTAGCTCGTAAGTCGTAATCCTAGCTTATTAATTCGTTGTGATTGTGATAGAAAAATGTTAAAAATATTAAATAATAACGTGAAGTACATAATTATATTGTACAAGATGAAAGGGAAAAACGATTTGTTCAAAAAATATATTTTGCTCGGCTTTAGATTTAAAAATATTTTTATTTTATTAAATCTTCAAAAGTTTTGTACAGTTATGAAATCGAGTAAATTAAATTAAGTAGAGTAGGTCACCGTTTTGGATGGGTCGTTAATTTGAATGGTGCTGCTGTTTAACTACGTTTTATGTATTAAATTTATAAACAACAAGACATCACGTAAATAACAATTCTGAGCCAGCTCAGTGAAACATTCCACGTCACGTACATACTTATTAATAAAATTTATTACGATTACGTTCGTAACAGGAAATCAATGATCGACATTTAACGCGTATCTGAACATATGGAAAAATGGTCATGAGAGTGTTTGCAAAATAAGTTGGAAAAAAAATAGAAATAATAAATTAAAAATTTATAAATGAAAAAAGTATGGTATAATAGTTGAGAAAAAATTAACTTGAATACCATTAAAAATTTCATTCAGAATAATAATTTATAGTAGAATATAAAACGTTATCGGTAAACAGAATATTAAATAGAACAGCTCAAGAATGTTGTTCTAGTCAAATTAAAATTGTATAAGCCATAAATTACTTATAAATAATGTGATAAAAGTTATAATATCAAGGACCGACATTTTAATTTAAACGTTAAAAAAATATTGTTTTGGATTTATAACTTATTCGATTATAAAATTAACATTAATATTTATAATATTTTAATATTTAATAGTTGCAAGTATTTTTGTGTGTATTGCACACCTATATATATATATATATATGGTTGACTATATAAATCGTCATTTTAAATAATATGTAATTAAAAAGAAAACGAATCGAAAATACTATAATACATATAAACTTTTGAAAACGCTCAACGGATACATAAGTATACACAATACTTAAAAAATACTAATCAGCTCTGATCGAAAATACGTAGTGTAATTATGAGTTGTCGATTGCCGTAATCACGAAAAAATATAAATTATATAATAATTATATGTTGGGAGAAAAAAAAATTTTAACATACACACGCATCAGCTTTTGTACTTAAAGAAAAAACTTTTCGAATTTCAATTAAACGTGTGCTGCATAAAACACTATTGACACGTCTTGTTGAGATTTATTTTGTGTCTATTCGTATTTTTTAATAACCGCGATTGTATATTGTACACAAAATAGTAAAAATATCGCTGTACAACAATATAATATAAAATATTTATTGGTGGTACGTCAGAAAAATTTATAAAAATACCACATTTTCCACTCGTTACTTATTTGTAGTCTTAAATGTCAACGGTTACGAAGGACATTGTCTGAACGCGCGTATTACTTGACCTACGCCAACACGCGGTGGGCAGGTACCGGAATAATAATATTCCAAGTTCATGAGTGAATTATTACGATCGGTTTGCACATTGTTTCGTCGTGTAAAATATGTAGGTATATTGTATTATAAACGAGACAGATCATATGAATTGTGTATGGTTTTTAGTTTTCTACAAGTGGGGTATTTTAGGTAGATTTTTACATAGAAAAAAATCTACATCTAAATCTAAATTGTAAGTATTTGATTCCAACGACGGGACTTTTGGAAACATTTTTTTCCTCCGAAACCATCCTCCGTTGAAAAGTTTATACATATTATATATATATATATATCCGACATGTATACAATGTATACATTAGAGTGGAGTAGAGTGGTTCTTATTTGGGCCGTTCCTGTATTCCTATCTCGACGGACGAAAATCTATTAATTCTAAAAAGAAACATTTCGATTCTTCCGTGTCGCTGTATAATTAGCGCGAAGTTTAATCCGTAAAACGCATTTGAGTTATAAATATTTTCGAGAAGAAAAATTTAACAAGCACCACAATTTTAGCTTTTGAGCCAACCAAAAAGTCGGATGTTTGTTTGTGATCCAACTTTATGCGAAAAGTTCGTCTGTTTAATACTTGTTTTTTCACCCGACACGAACACCATCATAATTCGATTATCGTTCGTATTATACATAGAAAGATTTATTCGTTATATCTCATGGAATCACGGCGCTAAAATAATGAATTACAAAATAATGGGAACCTTACAAAATCGATTTCACGACCATGAACCTGACATTTTAATCGGCTGACTATTTTACCTAACCAGCACGTCGACGGCTGTGAACCGGAAAATGTAATCATGACTTAAAATAGTTACTGGCATAGGTATATATTGCACGTGCAGCTGAAAACTGCAAACAAAAATAAACGTATTTTATGCTAAAAATACCACAATTTATACAAAACAACGACCGTTTGTATTTTACAAAACAGTTTTTTTTCGTCTACTAGTAATGTAAAATATTTTTGTCGACATTTCGCGCTTTTTAAAATACTAACCTATCTGTGCTCGAATTTACGGGTCTGCACAGTCAATGTGTAGTTTTAAAATAGTGATCTCAGCTGTTGACGTACAAAAAATGGGATACTGCAGAAAAATAATATTATCCGAATACACTATCGGAGTTACGCAGTGTACCACAAATATTTGTAAGTATAAAAATAAATTCGCGCTTGTATCAATAGATTCATGAACTTTTGAAAGTGTTACACGATTTGTGGTCGTAGAAAACGCAAATGAGAATTTTTTTATCGTGTACTTTTATTTTTGATGTACAGCTGAACAAGTAAAAATTATCGAATATAAATTATTTGATGTTTTATCACATCGTTAAAATTACTTCTGTATATATTTTGACGATTTTTAAATCAAAACATCACCGTACTATGAAATTTTTGTATTTATTTTATTTCACAGTTGTTATATTGTCTCGTAAGACTAGACGTTTTTGGTTCGAAAACTTTAATTTTAACGAAATTTACGTTCATTTGAAAATTACTAGGAGTTAGCACAATTGTATATATTTGTGTGAAAAAAGAATTACAAGGTTCAGACACGTGCCAGCTTTACACAATATAATAATGTATACTACCTACATAAATTTAAAATATTAGATACCGTATGAATATATAAATATCGAACCACCTACCAACTCCGTTTTTTATATTTTCATACGTTATTTTTAACCCATAATTTATAGTTTATTTTTACTTATAAATCATTTTAGTTTTCGGCTCATTATTGTTGATGACTTCACACCGTATAGCGGCAGGCAAAATCGTCAATAGTATAATCATAATTGATTTGCGTGTTTTAACGGACTCAAACGTATTGGTATGTTTTCTTTTCTTGATTTTTCCTGTTGGGTATTTTTAGCCGTAGCTCTTCAGTAGGTGTACAATATCGTTTTACCTGTATGGACCAAGGCGATTCAAACCAGTACGATTGAGAATCGATCGATGTTTTGAAAGAATATAATAAAATAAGTATTGAAACAGTCGAGTTTTTAAACATATAATAAAACATGCGACTTATAGACTCGTACTAATAGACTCTATAATAAGTAGGTAGTGTAACATGGTAAAGTTATGACTTGATGACCACGATGTGCGATGAAAATCGTACCTTTTCTACTTTTTAGTCAAAATATTTTTTTTCACAAATCGTTTACTCTTTTTAAAATCACAAAAACCTACGAAATTAAGCGTTCGTTTCACAGCTAGATGCAGTGGATCAGCTATAGTTTCTGGGGAAGGTCATCCAATTCACCGCTAAAATTAAACTATTTCGTATGGTATAGTGAAATTGATTCGTTTTTTTTTTAAATTCGCGAATTTAAAATTTGTCGAAACTATAATCATTGTTGTCGACGTTACCCATCATTGAGGTAAAATTTATGTTATTGCTAACATCTGTTGAATAACAATGGATAGACCGCGTTGAGATCGGTCGTAAACGGATGGCGAGTTTTTATAATCGTTTTAACGCGTGTTTCTTAGCGCTCGCATTATTCGTGAATACGAGTAATAACTGTTTTTCGTCCAACCGAATCGTAATAGTGGCCGAAGAGTTTTGTTCTTCCCGGTTTTCTTCGGTCAACCTCGCAGTTCGCGCCAAAAAAACGAACGTAATTATTGAAGCCTACGCGTTTTGTTTTTTTTTCATTGTTGTCTTTGGCCTACGCTAAACCCCACGCTAAATCCCGCCATCGACCCGTAATCGGTCCGGTTTCGACGAAAATAATGTACCGACGTGACAGCAATAAATAAATTAATAATAGAGGCTCCAACGAGCAAAAAATAGATAAAAAAAAGTGTTGCGACTTTGTTTTGGCGTAGGTCACGGCTCCGGGTGCGGGGTTACTGCAGCGGTTCGTGAGGTGCAGTAGTTTGGTGTTTGTATTATCAAAATATTTGGAAGGGATGGATTGTCTGCGCGACTACGAACCCGAGCGGGCTTGGCGAGCTGCGGTAAATTTTATGTTTAGGGTGGAGGGATGGATTGTCATCGTTTTCGTTACATATTTCGTAAAAAAAATCGTCAAATTTTAAAATTAATTGGTAGTTCGGCTAAACGATAGTCGGCATTCAAACTTTTTTTATATATTCTAATAAACGTGAAATTGTGATACGACACACTATAAAAATAAATAAATCGTAAAACGTTTTTACGGAGTTGTGCGGTCGAAAACGTGTAACGAAAATCAAAAAAACGTAACGATGTAAACAGAGCAGGATCGTGTGAAACAAAACCAATTGATGTTGTCGCATCATACGTCATAATAACACGTTGCAGGATCGTGTTAAAAATTGTAAGACTGTAAACTGGATAAAAAATGCGTAACCCACGCGAATTCGTAACTTAAATTTATAATGTTTTAACAATATTATGTTGTGTACGAAACAAAATTTGCCATCCGAACCAAATCCAGTGTACGTTCTGAAAGTGCAAAAAAAATAAAAAACTACCGATAATTTGTACGGCGTTGTTTCGATTTTGTTAGGTTTGGTTTTCACCACCAGGACGTACCTTAACTATAGATTGATTCCGATCTCGCTCAGAATCGTTTTTTCGAAGGCATTGGATATTGAATAATATACGTTTCAACATCCAAACCAGCGCAGTCCCGTCCGGAGCGACTCCGTCAAACTACCCACGCCACTATAATAGAGTGATCTTTTTTTCGCCATGTACAACCATACTCTTTGGTGTTTTTGTAGTCGGTTTTTTATGTTTTTTTTATTTTTTATTTTTTATCGCCTATTACACGCGCGCGGCGCACGAGTGTATAGATAAAACACGACGATAAGTGTAACGCTGCGCGCGGTGGAGTTTGCCGGGATCGGGGGTTAAGGACCTCGGGCGTACGTAATAAAATAGCTGAAAAAGTAAAAGAACTATCTAGATTTTAGAAATGCAGAAAAAACCCCAGACTGAATTCGAACCCGTGGCCCCGATAGGAAGAACCGGCGGCGTTCGGTCGTTGAACTCTTCCCCGCCGCCCTTCACCTCTTCGCCGGCCGGCCCCTGTCGTTGCAATCTCCGCCGCCGCCCCCGCACCTGCGCGCCGCCGCCGACACCGTCGTCAGGGCGATGCGACGGCTGGGGACGTGCGCGCGCACGTGTCCACCGTAAAAAAAGCTCGAGCTGGGCGGACCGGGTAAGCGAGCGAGCGAGCGCGCGCGCGCGAGTGCATGCAACCGAGCTGCAACAGGGCGGAGGGTCGGTCGCGAGGTACGGGCAGGGACGCGGCTGATCGAGATTTCGGATGACGCGAGGGCGCGGAAGGGACGGGGACTATCGGAACAAAGACAGTGACATAGTATTAGTAGTACACCCTTAGCGGCGGCTAGGTTGTGCACGTAAAATGTACCGGGTCCCTCGATCGTGTGCGCGGTGTCGAAACTATAGCCCTTCAAGAGCCCTTGAGGGTGACGTACAAATTTCGGCCCTTTAAATTCCATGGCGAAGAGTCGTACATGTTCAGAAGTGATTTCTGCAGGTAGTTTTGTAACCTGTGTACGCGACGTCCTAAAAGAATAAAAACAACACAAACTTTATAGCGAGGCCAATCGAACTTGCACGATATTTTGTTTATCAAGAACGGTCGCGCGGCACTGGTTATAGGCGAGATTGCGGGCGAAGGGTGTTAAAATAGTGAAATACACGATGAAACAGTTCGAATCAAAAGAGAAGTCTTAATCACTAGATGTTGATACTTATTTGCTTGAAATGTTGAAGAACATTTAGACATTTCGTTCTAAATATTGTTTTTTTATAATATTATAACAGTTTGATTTTGTGACTTTTGACTTACTACTTTTTATTCGTATTCGAGACAAATTTAGACGAACATTTTATAGGTCCCAACATACGGTTTTTCGTTATTTTAATCGTCATACCATTTTTTTTTTTTTTTTTAATACTATACCTATGTTAAATGAATCGTTACAGTCATCTAATGAAAGATTACAAACTATTTTCTGTACCGCGATCTTAATATTGAAAAAAAAAAAAAATGTATAATAACCGTTTTGTCTTAAAAAAAAAAAAGCAGCGGTTTTTAATAAAATAAATCAGGAAATCAATTTTTCAACAATATTCGAATATCATTAATCGTTTCGCGTTTCGTTTGAATGCCGCTATATCGAACGATTTGTTTTAAAATTAGTTTTATTTCATAATATCCGTACAACACAAGGAAAGCATGCACCTCCCTTTCACCCGACAGCGATTTTCGTTGACTGCGTTTCGCTTCGACGCGAGATGCGCGTGCAAAACAGTTGGCACCACACCGCGTTTAAACACGGAGAGAAAATATGGGTAAAATAAAAGCGATAACGGAACGAGAAAGAAGATATCATCTGTATAGTAGGATAGACATATGCTTTAAACGTATCGCGAAAACACTCGGAAAAAGTGTTTCCGATGATTTCCACGGCGTTCCCGACCAGCCGTTCCGTTTCTCTCTCGCACGGTATCGCGTTTCACTTTGGTAGGCGCTACAATATTATCCCGGGCGCATACCGCGAGAAACAGAGAGAGATAGATACGGACTGCTCCGAGGAGTGGAAGGGAAGACCAACAGTGAGATTTGAATTAGGAATCTCGGACCGTGGTTTGACGTATTATATGGTGGTCAGAAGAACTTTTTAGAAACGCCGACAGCGAAACGAGAACAGCGACGTCGGAACAGGCGCATGAAGAGGGCTTGAGGAATTAACACCGTCCGTGTGCCGACGAGCGCGTGTGCACCGCGCGTACGGACGGCGACGGACTGACAGGACGAATCTAAAAAAATATCGACACGAAAACTGCCGTATTAGTAGTATGTGACGTTAAAAGAAAATTATCACGGAATTATTCCAGGGGTGTCGCGGGCGTCGTCGGTTTGCCGCGAACACGAGGTCGCCCGAAGGTCGGCGGCACACGGGCGTGTTGATGTGGTGCCCGGGCCAAGACCTACCCTAACACCGCACCACGCACACGCACGCGGCTCTTCATCCGACGCGTCGCGGCGCCACGACGGTGACGACGCCCACGCGCGCGCCCGCGCACTTTCGTCGATCGTCGATGCAGTTTTTGTTTGGCCGCGCGCTGGGTGGTAGATACCACCTACCACCCGTATCCTCGCCGTTACTGTATTGTGCGCGCGCTCGCGTTCTGTCAGCGTGCAAAATTCTCCGGTAAATTTCACGCCGCAATTTACGTTCCTAAGTGACTCATATAGGTTAGGTGATTCCAGGAGTTTGCAACAAGCTTGGCGAGAGCGTAAATACAAAACCACAATGCGTGTTCGTTCGTGCGAGGGAACATTTTGTACGATACGTTCTACGGCAAAAACGCTCACGTGGGTTCCGCGGAACTTTCTCGGGCGGCCGGTGTCGGCGGCAGAGATCCCGCGGACTTTGCGGAACGTACAAAAAAAATATTCCTACGCGTATAACGCAGTCGAATCCAAGTGCTCGACTCTTCAGTAAAAACAAAAAAAAAAATGTTTTTTGAACGTTAAAAATCATTACCCGTGATTGTGCCGCGGTGAACTTTCCGGTCCGAGTTCGCGTGTCGTAAAACAACACTCGCGGAATAACCTAACCCGCGCGAGATTGCAGAAAAACGTTCCGAACGACGTCGCATATCCACCAGAATATTATAATACACTCCACATTTAGTTAGTCGTCTATTTGGTTTGCGTTCGTTCCTATGAAAGGTATCAGAAACTATTCTAGGTCGGAAGCTCGTTGGAGTGGGTCACGGCTTTGGGTTGGGTGGTAGTGGTGTCGAGCTACGGATTGTTCGCGAAAATCAACGGTTCTCGGCGAGCTCTGTTTAACAGCGCGCGTGTCAATAACACGAAAACGTATTACGGTTGCAGTATAAATAGCGGTTAGGACAGTAATTAGTAACACTTTTTTCAAGCGTTTGGAAATAGTATACTGACGTACCTACTTGCGTCTAACACGTTTCGGCTTAACCGTCCGTAATTGAATATTTAAAAAAAAGTACATTATCTTTTACAAGACTACACATTTTTTTTTATACGTAAGAATCAACACGGTCGGTGTAAAATGTACTGGTAAGTTTACCGATAAAGCCCTGCGCGTCTCTATATATGTATAATACAGTTCAATTGTTATTGTTACGATCTACCCTATAATATTATGCGCTTATCCTCCGCTTAGTGTGAAAAACGATGAATTACCGCTACTGTCGTCTCCGTTATCCTCCCGAGTTTCTTACATAGCCGATGAAACCCGAACGAGCGTACGTAGGTATACGTGCGGCGAAACCGAAAAAATTCAAAAAAATTAACGGTCGCTAAAAAATGCGTTTGAAATCGTATAAAATATACGATTTATGGGGGCTCGCTTGTTTTTTTTCTCGAATCGCACGCGCTTCACGCTGGAAAACGCCTCTGCACGTCTCGCGAAATGTGGTTCAACTTTTTTTTTGATAATATCGTACTGTTTCTTCGTCAAACATCTCCAGCTCTTGTACTATTGGACTTTTCAAATTCGACTTTTATAATGAACCGTCTGGTTCCGTTTTCACGAGTTTTTAACTGCTACCTACGTCCGCCAAATCGGCTTAAAGATTGTAGTTTTTGAACGATAACGATATGTACTACGAAAATCTAGGCGCCCAAACTATCAAAACTATAGTTAACTTATTTTAACTGTGCCGTTATAAACACGACGCGAAAGAAAAAAAACGTCTCGTCACCGTTTTTTGCGTCTTTGTTTCCACATCACTGTACACTACTGTACCGGACGAGCAGGGTGTACGCGTAACATGTATAGAAAACAAAACGAGAATATTTTATAAAATAATCGATTCGAGAACGGAAGTTTCGTTTTGGATGCACGAAAACTAGTTGTACCTAATAATAATAACGATAATTTAAAATTTAAAAAATTGCACGTATAATAAGTGTAATACGTATTCCACGAGCGCGCGAGAGGTTTTCCGCTGCACAGCGACTGTTTAACAATAATAAATTACCATCATAGGTAGGTGTCTACCTAATCGTAGTTTAATATTATTATACATCGAACACGACGTCTTTGTATTGTGTTGTACACGTTCTATGGCACTATGTGTTCATCGAAGGTTCGTATAATAAATGTACACGAGTAGATGTATATGATATGTGATAGTAATTATTAAAAAAAACACTTGTGCATCTAACAGCTCGCGTTATAAATTCGCATAATCATTTTATAATGCATAGGAGGGCCGTGTAATAATGTTATGTGTGCATTTAGATGCAAAAATAGGTACACTAGGTGCACATTTTATAAAAAAAATATATATATTATACGCGCGGACTTGTTTTTTTTTTTTAAATAATATTGTACACGCGCGTGTAGGTATTTTATGGCGATATTATGCGGGGATCGGCCGCGATTATAGAGTGACCACGTTTTTGAGAGAGAAAAAAAAAAAAAAACCCGTAATGGCAACGAATATCATAGTATTATTTATAAAAACATAGTATCGTACCACAGACACAATATAAACGTCCTGCAACGCGCTTTGATATGGACGAAAAGTTATTTGATTTTATCGTTGAAAAACATTTCATCCATAACTGCCCTCGCATTGAATCGGTGACAACTGACAAGTACTTAGGTTTATAAGTCTATGTTATTATAGGTCAACGTTTTGTACCTTTAACGCAGTTTGCGGCCAAAACGTACACAATTATTTTTATTAAATAATATAATCGGCGCAGTCTTTCCCCTATACTCGCCCGCACGCTGCTATCGATCGGTGCAATTACGGTAGACGCGAAACAACAGAATGTTTTAAACTGTTCAGTTTTTTTTTTTTTTTTTACTGAATATTAATCGAATATTTTGCATTTTTCTAAGGACGTATCGAATTTCCGGTATTTTAAAAGAATGTTGTGAAAATGTATTGCACATTTTTAACGACGTAAAAACATAATTTTTTTAAGGATTTTAAGAGGATATAAATCCGACTTCTATAACAATTACGCTCTGCAAGCGGGATTATAAACGTCGATTTTTTTTTTTTTTTACCACACTCAAATTATAGGGGCTCATTTACAACGTTCCGCGATTGATCTATATGTGTATATATATATACAAAGTGATGCATAAAGAATTCTAAAAACGGATTTGAACTTGTCAACTTTTGATCGAGTTCGCCACATTTTCGATTTTTTTGTCGTAAGTTTTCTCAAAAAAAATCTGATTCGTCAAAATGTTGGGAATAAAATCAATAATGTGGGGAAATTCGATCAAAATAGTAGACGTCATAAAAAAAGCGTACCAGTGTTCTGCACATTATTCTTTTATAAGATACCTATGCACTGCTGCGGCGGTGTAACAGTATCAATACAAAACTAGGAAACTTTTAAAGAGCAACATATAGTTGCAAATAAATAACGCGCTTTGCATTTTTGAATTCATCAAACATTTAATGGAACAACTGCACCTGCGTCTGTCTCTCGTTTCCTGGTTAGGTACACCAACGCCGCATATTAATTGTTGTACATACGCCCCATATACATTAAAAATGTACTTAATATTTTACTTAAGCGAGCAATAGCGTATTATAATATAATTAATTAATATTATATTATAAAATATGTAGATACCAATTAGGTAGGTAATCTTATTATACATTAGCGAGGAGTCGGAGATGAAAATAAATATGAAGAAAACAAAAGAATGTGGTATGTGGAAAAGAAAATAGAAGAAGAATACAGATGCAAATACGAAGAAACCCGCAAAGAATAGAATAAGCATATGAATTTACATATAGGTATAGGCTATGGGAAGTGCTGTCAGTGATGACGGAAGAAATAGAACTGAAATGATAAAACTTCAAACCAGAATAGCCTTTAACAAAAATAAAACTATGTTTACATCGAGAAACATTAATCTGAAAACAAGAAAAAATCTACTGAAGACGTAATATGGTTGTGAAATCTGGACAACAACAGTTGAAAAACTATGAAGAAGACTTGATGCGTTTGAAATATCGTGTTGTTGTAAGATTATGAGTTGGATGGACAGACCAACTAATGAAAAAGTACTGGACAGAATATTGGAAGGAAAGATACTATGGAAAAAGTATAGCTAAAACTCAGGAGACGAAACGAATGGATGAGACATACGAAGGACTGTTCAAACTGATTATAGATAGGGAAGAGAATAAAAGGAACGAAGCATAGGGGAAGGCCAAGATACGAATGCGTTCAACACATAATAATAAAAGACCGAAGACTCGTATAATGTAGAAATGAAAAGCGAAGCGGACAATAGAGTAGAATGGATGAAGATGGCCGCTGCAAACCAATCTACGGATTGAAACCATAAAGAATAATATACATTAGCAATACATTGCACATTGTGAACATTTCGCCTAGTAAATTGAATATTTTACTTCAAATTTTGTACCTAATAATTGTTCACTGTGATTCACGTACAATTGTATGATAATGTACATAGGTACTTACAATCTACACATTATTACGCTGCACATTCTCTACTATATGGGTATTATAGGTTATCGCAATAGTAGTGTACAAACGGTTGTAGCGAAATACTTCAAATAATACACTAAAATATTAATAAATGTAACGTAATATTATATTTTAATATTTTATATAAATGATTATAACACATTATATAGTACATGTAATGCGTAAATAACTAAATATTATTAATGTTTCTATATAGTATGTTAACATAATATTATAACCTGCATTATAGATTTTTTGTTTTTGTGGCACAGATACTTGAATTTCTGTCCGTTATTAGTACCCTCTGGACTATTTCTAATAATAAATAAAAAAAATTATCGATTTGTATGGTGGTACTTCATACTGTTATAATATTGTGATGCACACGATTTGAAGTTTCAGTATACGTTATATAGGTAAAAATCAAAATAGCCCTTGGTACGTACGACTCTTTTAAAAATTCATCCACAAAATTAGGGGATTTTATACAATATTATTAATTCAAAACTGTTTAAAACTGTTGAAAGTGCAAACATAATGTTCATTCATTTATCTCAGCATTGTCAAATAACATAATACAATCTTATTAAATTAAAATTACATTGATAAGCTGATACGTACGCCAACCGAGCTGTGCTCGTAGGTAACGGGTATACGGAGTTTTTTTAGTTAAAATCATTTGTTTAACTTAAAAATAATTATACAATTAAAATATAACTTAGTTCATTAGATATAATGCAAAGTACTAAAAAATATTATTAACCCAAAGTTACATCAATGTTACATAGAATATTTATACTTATACATAGTTAATAATATAGTTGTATTATTTTTTTTTTATGCGATTGACCCAGCAGAATGCGCGAGAAAACAATTTTGAACCCCAAAGAAACATTTAAAAAGAAACTATATACGAAATTAATAATTATATTAATATACTACTATTTTTTAAAAAAAAAAAGCTGAATTCAATCTGGAAAAAGATTTTAGGTAAAATATACGAAGTACCTACTAAATAATTGAGTATCTATAGCCTTTACAGTATCATTTTGATGTCTATAACTTCAAATAGTGTCTAACTATAACACCAATCAAAATAAAAGGATTTTATTAGAAAAGTAAGTATGTATTACATTTTGAGTCAACAGCCGTGAGGTAGAGTATAGGTCACGGCTTTGGGTGGGTCTCATAAAGTTATTGATTATTCTTTTTGTTGGACCAAATCAAATTAACTATACAGCTGTTTTATGATATTTTGTTTTATCAACCATGATCAAATCAAAACTCGCGTGCATAACTTTTTAAATTTTAACTAGAAATTTAAACCAATTTCGTTAGGTAACATGATTAACTTGAATTAAAATTAATTGTTATAACTTGCTCGCCAGCCCAGCCATCAACGAATAATCCGCAAGCCCAATGTCAAAAAACACGACACTATAATATTATTATGCAGAACATTGCCCATGCAGAACTCCTTAGCGCTTTCGTCGTATAAACTCGCGGTGCTACAATGGCCGCGTGCATTACATAATAATATTACTTAACTATCAGGCGCACTCAAATCCAGATATTTATCAGAAAAAAAACCTGGAATTCTTATTTAAAAAGAACTAAAAAGAATGAAACAAGATACAAAGAAAGTACTTATCCTAGATGAAAACTGCAAACATTTTAAGACAACACCACCCTATGTCCAAAACTTTAAATTTTCTACCTAGTAATAAAGTATAATATTCATGAAACTTATAATGAAAAAATAAGGTGGTGTTGTCTTAAAGTTTTATAATTTTTATCCTGGATAAGTGTGTAAGGACATTTTTTGTATCTTGTTTCATTCTTTTTAGTTCTTTTTTAAGTGAAAACAAAAGGTTTTTTTTTTGTTGAAATTTTCAATTTGAATAAGTTTTAGTGTCCACTAGATAGTACTTTATTTTACACCGGATTTTTTTATCATTAATAAATTACACCGTTTGACAGAAACCAAACTCGCAGGAAAACTTAAAATACCAATCTTATCTATTATATTAACCGGATGGTCTCAGATATATACCCTTAGCCCTATAGTTTCTGACTTTTCCGTATTGTATTTTCGTTTTAAATCAAATCCGTGTGCCAAATCTCAGTCCGATAAGATAATGAGAAGTCGGTTAGGTAAGGTTAGGTCTACAGATTCGAGTAAAAATAAAGTAAACTTCTGGCTCAATTGTGAAGCTAAAAAATTATGAATCGATAGAAGCAAAAAAAAAAAAAAATAGAAAAAGAAAACACCAGAATAAAAACTACGAAAGAGTTTGTTTGATGATTATCTTTTTTTGGAGGTGGATCAAATTAGGAAAATTTAAGTTTGTGTACGAGATACGGACCTTGATTAAATATTTTTGGGAGGCCATTTATTATTTTTATAATATATAAGGCTTTATTGTAGTTTGAGAAGTGACCAAATTATTTTCATATAACGTGACGCCCACGGACCTGTGAGTAAAATATCTATAATGCCTGTTTGTGGTCGACGATCACCATCGCCATCGTTCCGTGTAGGTTCCACAAAGTGGACGTCCGTCAAAACTAACAATTTATTATTTTTATTATTATTGGCAAATAATTTCGCATCGTCCGAGTTAGCAATATTTTGTACCTGTTGTATACATATACAGGGCGGTGCCAATTCGAATAATTAATTATTAAGGTCGACCTCGTTATGCGAATAGATCGTGGTCGAGTATATGCGGTGTGGATCTTTCCATCCGTTGCCGCCAAAACAAAACAAAAAGTTAATTTTATTCGTTTTTCAAATCGATTATGAATTAAAATTTAACTTAAATTAGTTAAATTTTACTTAAAGATAATAATTTCACGTATATTTTAGTTTCGTGTACCTATATGAGACGTTTTCTCCGCTTCGAACAATTTTTTTTCGTACTTTCTTTTCACGTTTTCTTCTTGCTAAATGTTTTTAAAAAAAAATCATTTTAAACTGTTACGTTTAAGACTAAACGACTTGAGTGGTTTGGACACATTTGTGGAGCAGATGGGCAACTAATAAAGAGAGTACTTGTTCGAAAAATAAACGAAACAAGACCCCTAGGAAGACCCAGAACCAGGTGGATTGATGTAATAGCTAGAGACTTGAAGGAGATAGACCAGAATGTGACTTACGAGTCGGTTTATAATAGAGAAGATGGTTGGCGATACGTTTTAAAGGCAGCAATGGTTCTTGTAACGGACCGGTAAGCTAAGAGAGAAGAAGAAGAAGAAGACATTTAATACAGAACACGCGTTAAAAAAAAATCAACTTTTCAAGTTAAAATATAATTATAAAATATAATGTTAAGTTAAAATGAACTGTATAAATTTAAACTTTTAACGAGTCGATGCGGTCCAGCCTTGATGTATTTTGTCGTAGGTATATACCGCGCACGTGTATAGACAGCTAGATTATATTATAGTATTTTCGTCGTGTCGCATTATCGTTTGAACGGCATTGAGGCTAAAAAAAAAAAAAAAAAACATCAAAATTGAACGATGCTTCTAGCTATATAATATTATTATTTCGTGTACCACCTAGTTGTATATCTATTAAATTAAAAAATATTAGGTTTTGTGTATTATTAACAGTTGGGTAACTCACCGTTTGGACCGTCTAAAGTAGATAGGTATATAACATAATACCGAACCGTATAATTTTCAACGAGACCCCGATTTCGCGTTATGTGGCGAACGTATATTTTGATAGGTGCCTATCTAAGTACTAGTTTTTGTGTTTTTTTTTTTTGCAAAACCGGTTGTAGCGTTCGCAAATTTTAGAAAGTCGTCGGCCGAACCGGAATGAACGATGCCGCGAATACGCGCGAGAGGCGTGCGTGTTATATTAATATTAAAATATCCAATATTAATACAGTAATAATAATAATAATATGGTAGCGCCGTCGGCCTATTAAGGGCGTGATTTTTTTATTTATGTTTTAAATTCTGAGCGCAGCGAAGAACGTATACTGTTTTTACGAGGATGTTTTTTGTTTTTCTGTGAACAACTTTAAGGGTATAAGGAATGCTCCGATTTTTAATGTACATACCTCTAATGGATGGTCTATGGACTGTAAAAAGTATTTCGAGAGGTCTCAAATTTGAAAGTTCAAAATTACACAAAACTTTTACACATTGTTGAAATATGTAAGACACGGGTTTGATAAAATTTTCCGAACATTTTTGAGCTAAGTATACGACTTTTAAATTCTCGAAAAATTCACCACGATACGTATACTAGACAATTGAACGCGACCAGAATCGTATTTTCGAAGGCACTGGTTTATCATCGCTTTCAGATATTGAATAATACGTTTGAACCACAACTTCCAAAACCCACCCAAAACGTAATTGCTACTCCGTCAAACTACCCACGCGACCTAGAGTGCAGATCCCGGCTTTTTTATATTTTATCACGGTCAAATTTTGTGTTTTGCGCTAATTCAGCCGATCCGTGTAGTATGATTATGGTACTTTTTACTATGATAATATATCACATACTCGCAATCTTTTACGCATTCATTTCAATTATAAGAATTTATATGATTTAATTTTAAACTCTGTAATCAATGTAAACTATAACGCGTTTTGATATTTTCCAATCACGCGTAGGTCTATCTCCGGATATAAAGGAATGGACATTTATTTATCTATCTATTCAAACGGCAGAAAAAACGAAAAAAAAAGGTAAAATCGAGATATCGGAAGAATTAGAAGTGTTCAAATAATGTTATAATATTCATTCGAACCGTATTTTAGTTTCGCCTTAAATTTCGAATCATCGCTAGGTATATGATTTATGAATAATATAAATGTGTGAGCTGTTGTTGGTTGGACGTTATAATACATTTGAGAAAAATATTTTATATATGAACGTCCTGCGAATTTTGAAAATAGAATTCTGAAAATTTAAAACAATTTTCTACAGAAATGTAACATTTTAGATTTTTCACGCAGCGTACAGAAATGATATAACGCAATGGACCGTATATGGCGAAAACAAAATGAACAGGAATTTTAAAAAAAGCGACCGGTAATTTTTGCAAAATCGTTCAGATCGACTTTGAAATCAAAATATTCAATTTAATCTTGTTGTTCATACTATTGTGATCGATTTGGAATTGTATTATTTCAACGTATGTTTTATACTATACATAAGAAACCTAGTATGGAACCTTACCAGTTTTATATTATAGTTATACCGTGTCTGGTGCAAAAAAAAAAAATTCTAATATATTTTGTTTTTGTTTTTTTTTTTTACTCGTTGATAGTTGTGACTTCTTCAAGGCATGCGTGTTAAACTTGTTTCTATGAGCAAGAGAGAGGAAAAAACCTAATTTATTTAAGTTTAAGAAATATATTATACATGTTTAAAATTATGTATATATCTTATCCAAGGAAAATAAAACAACAATTTTGTTTTTGTAGAATTTTAATTTATGTATACATAAATTAAAATAAACAACAAAATTAAATCTCACAAATACTCAAAACGTAATAAACTATAGTTGTCGTAGGTATACCTATCAAATGTATATAATTATTATTATAAAACAACCACTCATCCTCGCCATTTTCTGTTATTTTCTGACGAAACGAAACTATTTACAAAGCCTATCACGTTTCAGTTAAAACTACGATGTAATTTTAGCGGCTATGTTCCTCAAAGCAGAGGTCTCGTCGTATTGCTGATAAAGGTGTCAATAATCTGCAGGATAGCACAGGCGAAAAGAGCCTTCCAAGACAATAGTCACACGTTAACTACTAATGGCATCAGTCTGGAGATAAAGAAGAAATTCTTAAAAAGTTATAAATGGAGTGTAGCGCACTTTGGATGCAAAACTTGGACGATCGACTCAATGGGGGGGAAAAAAGTCTAAAAATCTTTGAGATGTGGTGCTACAGGAAAACGCTTAAGGTCTTTTTGTTTTTTCAACTAACTTAGCATAATGAGTTAAAAAAAAGTTAGTCTTGGGAATGCTATTTATTATTTTTTATAATCAATGTCGTTGATGGACGACGACTGCTGCTCAATATTTTGCTAAAAGTCCAGTGAGTCGAATCGCGAAATAGAGCAAAAACATAATAAGTCGTATACACAACTATGGTCCCCCGGGTATCACGAGCAGGCTCTTAATATAGGTTTTTTAACTTTTATTTTAGATATCTGAGTGCAGCGAAGAATGAATTGGTTTGTACATTATATGTGTGTGTTTTTTTTTATCACTGTAAGAAACCACGATAACTTTTTCCGATCTTTACACTCAGACCCAGCTCTACTTTGTCGCATGGTACTTTTTGGGGTCAAATTAAAAAGAGCGAAAATTATACACAATACGCTACAAAAAAAAAAAAATTGACAAAAATTGGTCATACCTTTGACTTATTTTTGTAAAATAGTTCGCAACTTACACAGATTTTTTAATTTAAATATGTTATTAGCAAAATCTTAAAAAAAAAACCGGCCCAATAGTTTTTGAAAGCGTATAAAACATAAGTGTTGTTAAAACGGTGATATTTTGATTATAACGATGAAAATCACTGTTGCGCAATAATTGATACTTATTACTGATAACCCCTCAAATAATTACCGTCCAAACGAAATTTTCACAAGTTATTTAAATTTATGTTCTCTGTAGTGACTTTTGGAATTTTTTCAACTTGGGTATTATTACTCCGTGGTATTTTATTATTTACGATATGGGTCTTTTCGGTACAAGTTTTTTTTTAATTTTCCCATCATATGACAACACCGTGATTCTAAACAAACATATCGCGACCGATTATTTATACTGTTTTCACTCTTTTTTTTTAATTCAAACTTCCGAAATCTATTGTCGCGGCACAATTTTTATAACCGAGAGCTCGCTCGGAATCGTTATTTTCGTAAGCAATTCACTATAAATATTACTTTTCGCGGTGTACTATTTAAACCTTCGGAAACGGTGACCCACGGCGTCAAACTGCCCACGCGCCCCAGACCAGTAGTGTCATTATTCCGGCTCGTTTTTCGCCAAACCAGCGCGCCGAAGTGGTTTTGGCAACAGCGCGCCGCTACTACGGTGTACAGCTGCACGGTTTCCATACAATTTATGGAACGTTTTCGCGCACACGAAATCGGCTTATCGATTTTGAACGACGACCACGACGACGTCATTGCAATAAAACCGTGTGCACGAAAAACAGTGATTTGTCCGAGGTCAGTTTTGGCTTGTTCTTCGTTCGCACGGCCATGACGGTCAACAAGAGTGCGAACTAGCCGCGGCAGGGGCAGGGGCGATGAGTTATTGCACGTACTAATTTACACGATTTTTTTTCTTCTTCTAATAATCACAGCCAGGTAGATAGGTACCTATTTGTAGTTGATAGGAATCGTCAAACTGTTTCGTCTCGTATCGTATCTATGCGCGAATCGTGCTTGAATTATTGTGTACACTGATCCGAACGCGTCGACTGTTGACGGGGCGGTTGTTCCGCGTTTTCGAACTCGTCCGCTTACAAACCGAATTTCAGAAAAAGAAAGCGAGTAGATTTGACGTCGGTGAGCGTGTACCCATGTTGTTTGGCGAACCTAGCGATTGGGTATACTACGCTTTGGAGCGGGCCACTTCTTCGGATAGGCCGATGTTTCGGAAGTTGTGGTTCATAAACTTGTTATATTTAACATCCCAAAGCAACGATAAGTCGTCGCGTTCGAAAAGAAATCAAATTTAACAAAACATATCAGCTAAACTATACCTGTAGTAGGTACGAATTTTTTAGGTAATCGCCACAACTTATCGCCGACTTCCTTCTTTTCTTATTTTTATGCAATACTGCGTTTACTATGTTACGAGGTACTTTATGGAAAGATCGGACCAATACTCGCCTCTCCATCGGGGTTTTTAGTCTAAATTTGTGTGTTTTCGGATCAAAACTCGCTAAGTATGCAAAATGTTAAAAACTGTTTCGAACAACGTCTAATTAAAATCTAATCCCCTAATTTTTTTGTAATTCAAAGCGAACTGATCGGATCGCTCCTTCCACTCGAAAACACAAATAGTCGAATAATTTGGCGGTGTTCCAATTTTAGTCGTTTTTGGCAGATAACTAAAAAAAAAAAATGAAAATATAAAAAAATGTTTTAAATAAAATATAATTAAAAACCGACGTCCGAACTTTTTCGAGCCTGAAAATTTCAAAATGTTTGCCGTAAAATTCTCAATTCTTTTTTGATTTTTTGTTGTATATAGAACCGAAAAACTAAGCCAAATTTCAAAAAAAATTTGAACCAAAGTAGCACCGGAATCCGTATCGGAGAATTTACTGACTTTAAAAATCGGAGCGTTCCTTCTACCCGAACAGGTGTTCATAGTAAAAAAAAACATCAATGTAAACACAATACATTATTTGCTGCGTTCTGAATGGAAAAAAAAAAAAAATTGAAAATATTATGCTCAAATTCAAGATTATAAATTTTTGAGATACTATTATGACCGACAAATTTAACACGCGGGAAAGTCGATCAAAAGTGTTACGACATCATAATACGAATTCAAATGAGTTTTCCTCATCGCATCACTATACCGTGCAAATCGATCGGGTTAAACGGAAATAGAAAAAAAACCGACTTCGCTTCCGTTCTCCTTAATTGGCTTCAATTTTTTATGAGTCTAAAATATAAAAAATGTAAACTTTCACGTCGAGTTCGTTTTGTTCGTATATTTTTTTGCGCACTATTTAACGCTCAACTATTTAGGCTTAGCACCTGGCGCACGTCTATAAAATATAATTTTCGACCGTCCAGCAACAAGTACAAAAGAATAGTGAAACTGAAAAAGTTATATTCTTACTGTTTAATAATAACATGATAATTTATACCGTATAGTGTTGTATACTATAAATTATTTATAACCTGTAGTATCTTATAGTATTCGGCGGGTAAATTAAAATTTTTCCCAAACAGTTGTCTGAATGTATTTTAACCGTACAGATGGGCCTTACTATACACGTGTTAAACAGCTGTTATACAGGTAGTAATGTTTTATAATTGGTTTTACTGTTTTCTTATTTTTTTTTCTGTTCATATAAATAGAAAAAAATTAAAAACATAAAAAACACTGAAAACCGTAAAAACTTCGTCAAATAAAGAATAAACAAAATTATAATTTTTGTTTCCTTAATGCAAATGAAAACGTTGCTAGTTTATACGGGAATCGATGAGAATAATCTGTAAACGTCCTTATAGTATTTAAATTTGGGGTGGATCGCATAAAACGTGCGTCTGATCTCATTATCTTCGCATTATTACTTATTAGAACCATGCGTCGCCATCTCGAACAATACTCATTGATCAAATATTTTTTTCATTTTTGTATATTTTAAAATATAATAAAATAACAGAATAGGTAAAACGAGTATAAGATTTCAAATTTATTTTTTTTTATACATTTCATCTACCGACCACACATAAATATTAGTTATCATATAGATACCAAAGTTAGGTGTACATAAAATCGTATTATAATTTTATAAATAATTTATTAATAGGAAAGAATATTCAATTATTATTCTATTTTAATTTTAAATTATTCTAGTCCGACGGTGTTTAAAAAAAAAAAAAATAAATAAAATAAACTGCATTAAATTATATTTTTTCAAACAAACAACTTGCATGCGATTTCTGCAGCACTCATAAAGGAGCAGATGAATTATTATAAATTATTATTTTTTTACAGTAATAGGATGTGGATACCTATACGCATTGTGTACGAATTACGTAGTTCATAAATATTTATAATATTATGTATACTGCATTATTATTATACATGGAAACTAAAATATGTACAAGTGTAAAACCCGTTCAGTTCATCGCTCGGCCGATGGCGACCGTACCTTTTTTTTCGGATTACAAGAAATACGTGTTGATGTACACCGTGTTTAATCACATAAAAAAACTTTTAACAAAAAAATAGAACCAAATTTAAAAACAAAAAAAAGCACTAAAAATAATTAAATGGAAAAAAAAGATGTTATCATTTTTTTTTTTTGGATCCCAAAAAGTATCTATAAAATACCTTTAGTAAGCGAAAAGATTTTAAATCCTTATGTCTCTGAGCTTATTAACGTATCGATTTCAATCACCAAAGGTGCTTTATAGACACATACGCGTACGTAAAGTTAGTACTATACAATTGTCACACGCGTGCTTCAAATATACTTAGCAATAACGTTAAAAACACTTTTTAGACATTGTTAGAAAGATATTTGATTTTGTTAGACTTTGGTTTGCAACATATCGGCATGTAATGCAAACTTCACCACAGCACTACATAAAAATCCACAAAGTTGCCAAAAACGGTCTTAACACGGGCAATATTATGTTGAAAACAAAAATCTAAGAAAATGTAACAACGTCTAACATGTGTTTTTAAAGTTTGTTGGACGCGAGGTTGAGCATTAACTCGTTAAAAGTTAAAATTTAGTTAAAAAGTTAAGTTAATTAACTCGTTAACTTATTTTTATTTAAAACTATCAACTTAATATATTAATTATTTTTTTAATTTAACTCCTTAACTAAAAGTTAATCTGTAATATTATTTTTTTTTTTTTTTTTTAAGATAGAAGACAATTTGAAAAGAAAATACGGGAAAAATTTGTTTGAAAGTAGAAAACCTAGTACGACACTAGCTGGTACAAAACCACTTGAATTAAAAATATGAACTATTATCTTTATTTTTAAGTTGAGCAAATTGTTTTGCTATACTTAACATTCAATTTAATAAAATAATAAAATTAAAAAAATTAACTTTTGTTTTTTCTATCGACTTAACGAGTTAAAAAAAGTTGTTTACTTGCCCAGCCTTTGTTAGGTGTATTTTAAGCATGCGTGTGAGAAGTGTAGTGCTAACTTAGCGGACGTGACGCTATCTGTTCTATAATATTTATATACCTACTAGTCAAACCAAAAACATTATCTAATGGTAAATAGCTACACGTTTTAAGACCCATTTACGTTTGAAATCAATCTTGGCCGTGTATACTTAGTGTTACTATACGAGCTCATTCGGAACAGTATGGTTTAATCTGAATTTAGTGTTTAGACTAAGATTACAACATTTCGAATGACCATGCACGTGGGGACTATTATAGGTCACTATAGAGTATAGAGTGTTATATGGATGAATCAGCACGATAATATTATGCGCGTGGTTGAGGTTACCATCCAACTGGGTTAGCTGCTGAAACTTGAAAGCAAACAATGTATACGTTTAATAAAGTTTTGCTGTTTAAAATGACTTTATTGGTATACTGTTCGAAAAATTTCCGATGGTAAAATATATTATATTCTCGGCCGATAATATATAGGTAGGTAAATATTGTTCACCGAAAAATTGCATATCGTAAAACAAATAATATACGTAATATGTAATATTCTCCGAGTTCACACGAATTCTTTTACACAACAAGCTCGTCGCTGAAAAATAATAAGTTTAATAAAAGCCGGGATCTGCACTTTAGGTGGCGTGGGTAGTTTGACGGAGTAGTGAATACGCGTTGGGTGGGTCACTGGTTTGAAAGTTGTGATTCAAACGGATTATTTAATATCTGAAAGCAATGATAAATCATCATTCTAGAATTTCAAAGTATTTTTATACTTAGCTCGAACATTTTCGAGATCACATGAAACTTTTATCAAACTTGCATCTTACCTATTTTAATATTACATAAAAGTTTCAGCTTGTTCCGATCATTATTTTTGATGTTATGGCCAAAAAAAAAAAAAATAAATCGATGTGTAAAAAATTTCTCCTTAGTTTCAAGGCTGTAACTTTTTCAATTTTTATGACCCTTCAATATACCTTCAGAGCTCATTGACCTTTCATTAGAGGTACTGACTTTAAAAATCGGATTATTCTTTATATAAGTTGTTCACAAAAAAAAAAAATGGAAAAAACATCATTGTAAAAAACAATACATCTTTTTGCAGCGCTCAAAATCTAAAAAAACCTTATTCGCGTAGCCCGTAGAATTCATTAATTGGCGTAGTTTTTTCTAAAACTTATTATTAAAAACTTAACAGGATAAATATAAATGGTCGTTATAGAAATTGGCTTAAACCCAAAATACCTATTTTATTTTTAATTTTTATAGGTCTTAGGCAAACAGTAAACACATTTGTCTGAACTACAACTGGCGTGTATTGAAATGAAAAAAGCACGGTGCGAAATACATTTAAATACGAATTATTCGAATGGAGGTATATGTTATACGTAGGTTTACGAGTAATTACTATATGGTAATTTTTAACGGTTATTTATTTTCAACACGATAAATTTTATTTCGTAGTTTTTTTTTTTTTTTACTTATGCTAATTTGAATTTATATATTTTTTACATGCTATATAACCTACATTTGTATCAAGATTGTATACAAAAACAAAATATTAAATTTTTGTACGTCCATTTAAATATTATTGGAACAACCGCATTCATTAGACTAATTAAAAAAAAAAAAGTTAATAAGTATAAATTGTATTTCCGTATTGCATGGTTTTTTTTAATGCCTGCGCCCTTCGCTACAATATGTCCGTTATATGGTTTAACAACGATTCCTATTTGAGTTTTGATCACTATTACTTGAATTTCAAAACGGCTGTCCCAGAATATTAATAAACAAAAAATATATTCAACAATTTTGTTTCGAATTATAAAACTGAACAACATTCATCTTATCTTCAAAATTCGAAAAATCACATTTAAAAATAAGAATTTAAATTTAAAACACGAAGCTTTGACGGTTATACTGACAAGATAAAATATTCTTCTGTATATAATAATTTTTTTTCATCCTAAAACGGCGTCATTCCAACTTCGGCTTGGCGTGAAAAACTGCACGGCAATGTAAAATTTGATGGCGAATGTAGGCGTCACCTTTACACCGCACGAAATCTCAAAGTGACGTGTGTGATCATTCGGAAACATTGTCTTTGTTCATCGACATTCTAATGTCGATCTTGCTTGGTTCCATAATATAAATGCATTCGTTTCCACTATCGGGTTTCCTGTTATAACTTACTCATAGTTTAACTCATCGTTTTTTGTACGTGATTGATGAAATTCGACTTTAGATTGTATACGTAATTTGAATTTTTCGATTATTTTTTGCGTTGTATGAAACGAAAACGATAAAAATTAATCAAATTGTTCATCCAAATGACTCGAAATGTGTTTTGCAACGTTAGGATGGGTACGTACAATCATTATTGAAATTAATTTCTTTGATATTTTCTCATTCGTTATTGGAACAGATAAAATTTCAAATAAAAGTTTGAAAGAATTTTGAGCGAAATACAAAACTTTAATATTTAGGATTTGTCGTGTATTTGACTTACTCAGCCGGTTAGATAGTAAGAATCGTAATTCTTACGAGCAATGAATTCCTTACAGCTTTAATATAAACATCGAACTACAATACTTTCAAATCACCAGACGTATAGGTACGTTGCGTGTGACAAAATCGTTTGAATTTTTTATCGTGTAAAAATTATAGTATTTTATATTAAAACAATATTTTGTATACAAATAGAAATTAGTGAATTTCCATCTAGGTTTAACGCTCAATTAAGTACTCATTTGCTAATTAATAATCCATTTTTATATTTTTAGTAATACACTGTCCTCAATTACCCGTTGGATTGGTCGGTTGTTTGTATATAGTCGGTTTCCGTTGCTTTTCCTTGTTTTTTATTCATCGTGTGCGATTAATATGAATTTAAAAATACACTTTTCGTCGAGTACCGGAATAGCCAATGGCCATCACAAATTGTCGTAAATGTTTTGAAAATACCATAAAAGAGGACTTTTTAAACTGTTCTGTGTGTACAAAATTGTTCAACTTGCACTGTTCGGGCTACAATGAATCAACATTTTAAATTTTTAGTTTAAAGTTAAAAAAAAAAAAAAACAGTAAGCCTTATTATAATAAGTCTGTTCAAATTGTATAAAATTGAATAAAATGTTTCAGCAAATACCCAAAACGTTACATTACATTTACTTACAAAAACAATTGTAGAAACTCCTCAAACATTTATGGCAGTTTTTATAAGTGAGACTGTTATAATTTGACATAGAACTCAAAATTCTGATCTTTAGAGGCTACAGTATCATTATTTTTAGTATCGATTTTCAATTTAAGAATATATTAATTATAAGCCATAATGTTTGTTACAACTATACAGTGAAGACACAAATCGTCATAATATTATAATACAAGACGGTCAGGTCACCAATTAATTGTTGATAAAGTATAATATTATAATACTGTGTACACAATATTATTAATATCGTTAAACATTAAAATGTATATTAAAACATTGATATTGAAGCTATGAAACAATAACACATTTTTTTTTCTATCCAATTCAAAATGAAAACAAAATCGCCTAAAAGTAAATTAGTTACCTACAAACGAATTCACAAATTACAAGGTAGATTACACGCATGTAGCTGATTTGCCTAACCAGAACGCCGTTTTTTTTTTTTAAATTTTAAAACAACACCATACTATTATTATACTGTTTTAGTTTCTCCGAAAGTTACTATAAATATACCACGCCACCCTCTTTTCGTGGAATGGCACAATTTTACGGGTGTCGTGTCACGTCCTTAATATAGAAAGAGGGAAAATTGCTGCGTCAAATTGAGATCAATATCGCAGCGAAAATTCGCCATTTTGAAAACGTCGCACGCTTCGCCTCGCCTTTAAAATTCACGCGAGCGCGTGCGCTACACAAGACGGCAAAAGCTTGAAATACAATTTCTCGAGATCAAAACGTTCTGTGTTAAACAATACGTATCGAAACGGTCCAGTTCTAAAAAAATTAGACGAGAAATACAAAAATCAAAATTATTTTTTTAACGTTTATTAATACGTACGATAACCAAACGATCAAAAAATATTAATACGTTTTTATAAATACTTGTCGATCAACACGGAATTTCATCTATAGCAAATAAACTGCGCGGTTCCAAATTAAATCAATAAATTCGATTTTGTTTCCGATAAACGTGTACCTAAACTGTTTGTAACGCCTTATAGGACCATTGACCAATTTTTTTGTCCGGTTAGGTACTAATTTATGATTCAATTTCAATTTAAACAACTAAAAAAAAAAATACTCAAAAATACACTTTAGTTATTTAATCGAAACAAATAAAAACATGATAAAAATATATAAATGGTCCGTCTACGAAAACGTCAAAATGATTTTGAAACGAAATCGTACAAGGTTTATTTTTGAAACTGTTGTATACAGCGCGCTGCAGGTTGTTTCTTCTGCGCAGTTCAGTGAACACGATTTGAAAAAATAATTGAAGCGGTCTCCGCTTGTCGAGTATTAACAACGATAGTAAAAACATTTCGATTTCCCTACACGGCTTATATCACACTGTACAATCAAATTTGATGGTGTACGTTAAAATTACATTTTGTACAAACGAAGGAGTATCTCTACTCCTAGACGGACATTGTAACTAACAATATCGCATTATTATCGGCATTTTTTTTTACCCACAAGTGTCATAAACATCGTAAAAGCCGAATGGCGTTAAAACTATAACCGCGGTTGTTTTTTAAACGTCGTCGCGGTGGCGATATAAAAAAGCGTTAGCGTACGGATGAAAGAAACAGAAGAAAAAACGCGATTTCCGAGCGGCGACTGCAGCGGCGGCCGGCCAGACGGAACACAGCAACCGGTGGGAGCCGAGACGGCGCGGCGACGGCGCGTATATCTATGGCAGGAATAAAATGGGAGCAGACGACGGGTATTTTCGCGAAATAAATAGTCGTGTAACACACAAGAGAACGGATATGGTATAATACTGACGATGGAGAGAAGACGATTTAAAAATAAACCGTATCTATAATGTTGTACCGGCGACGCGTCTACAGCGAGTTTTCGCGGCGAACATAAAAATGCTAAGAAAAAAAAATAAAATACCGACCCTCGCAGACGACGCGTTTTTTTTTCTTCTTTTAATACGTGCCGCTGCAGCGTATTAAGTACACACAAAATCATATCGCGTTTTTTTTCGTCGTCTTTGTCGTCTTTGTCGTCGATCGCGCGCTAGTTGCTGCAGCACGGCTCCTATCTATAGTACAACAATACAATGTATAAATAATAATGTCGAAACCCTTCAAAACCGGACACGGCGGCGGCGGCGGCGGCGGCGGAAAATCGATAAGTTTTCCACCTCTGCCCAGCGCACGTCGCACGACCCACACTGTCGAATTTTCTCGTCAATCCCCGACCCTGTGGCGGCCGTCCATCCCGCGTGCAGGATACGCGGTCGACGACCCTGCAGACGGACGGTATCGATCCGTCCCTTTGCCGCCGCGCCGCCGTCACCGACGCAGACGACTTGACCTGCCCAACACCTAGTGGCTCGTATCACACAGCGCCAGACGCCGCGAACACCGTCGAAACAGAACGGAGATATTATATACAACAAACGTGTTATGGGAGGGAACATCCCATCGTTTTTTTTTTTGGCTTGTAAACCCGTACAGTCGATACCCTGAGAAACATTTGAAAAACATTTTCATTTTAGTCAGCAAGTAACGTACGGTAACGGTTTAAAAATCGAAATTTCGCGTTTTTAATTCTCTCCCGCTATAGGCGCTATAGTTAAGTTTCGTAGTTACAATAGTCTTTCGTGATCGTACATCTAATATTGTCTATTTGCTTGAAATACTGTCGTTGGTTTAAAAAGAAAAAAAATGTTTTTCAGTTCGTTGTTGAAAATTGAATTTATTTATTGATATTTATGTATTGATAATATCATAATTCCAAAAAAAAAAACTCAACGACAGTAGTACACATTACTATTCTGAATCGCAATCATTGTTCAAAACATAAATTAGTTAATTTTTGTTTCGTTTGTGAGGGAACTAAGAAAATATTCATACTAAAATGGCCTACCGCTATGGAAACAAAGTATAGAACGCTTTCTGGCAGAATTCGATAGCAACTCTATAGGATACATTACTCCTTAAAGGGCATAGTTGTATAATATATATGTATAAACAATGGATTTGATACGATCGAAGCCCAGACTTCCAGTGACGGGATTCGTTGTTTTATATTTTTCTCGTTTTTTTGTGCTCTCGTGTTGTATCGATGGTTTAATGATAGGTACTTTGGGATAAACAATAACGAAAAGCGAGTAATAACAAATCGTTATGGTTTTGGGTAAAAAAAATTTTGAATCAGCAAAGTAAAAAGAATGCATTGGCATCAAGCGTTCAATTTTATAAAAGAATTTCGATGAGTTTTTTTTTTTTTTTCAATATCAGTGTATAAATGCGGGTAAAATAAAACTTCATAATAGCAATAACGGGAATCTTCTCTAAAAAGTGTTGGATGGTTAGTTGTTTTTAGCGAATAAAAAACGCACGATTTCGGCCCGATTACTACGTTCGTACTTTTTTTTTATTGAATCATAATAGGTGCGCATAATACACGTGTAACAGGTATACGTAATTTTCGGAGCTAAATCGATAGCGTATAAGAACAGTTGTGAGAGAAATGAAAATCCAAATGAACCATAAAAAAATCAGTGTGCTTAAAATTACCATCGATAAGATTGATTCGCGTTTCAGTACTTATAACAAAACGCCAGACTTTGTATTTTTATTAGTTCTATGATGTATATTGTGTATACGTTGTGCCGTGTGCGTCAGTGAAATCCACACGTACAGAATTGACCAGAATTACCCCACAGTAGAAGAAGTAACGTGAACATTTTGACCACATATGTACTTACATACTTTATACGGCTCCAAAAAACAAGCAAATCCTAATTACGGTCTAAAAAATAATCTCCAAACTTAACTTAGTTCTAACGTCTGCAAAATACGTACGATTCGAATAATTGCTTTTAATACAATATAATATGATAATATGGTACAAGGAATCAAGATTTCAGTAAACGTATCAGCTTTGAGCCCAGTAATTTGCACTACTTCGGTAATGAACGCGGTTGTCGTGTTTCTGCGCCTACCTACGCAGGAGGATTATGTACGTACATTCATCCGAAAACCGCGGTTCGAGAGCCATGTTTATCGATTTAGTTGCAAGGTAGCATACAATTTAGCCGAAAAACGCGTAATGTATATCCGTCGGCACTTCAGTCAATTTGCTTTTCATACATACTACGTGAGTGTTATAGGTATATATACTTGTGATTGCCAATCATTTAAACGCATTGATTTTGTTTTGAATATCGTCTCCAATCTGTCTTTGATCCGGCAATAGAAAAGGTAATGTGAAAAAAATACAGAACGTAGAAGAAAGCGCGGCCGTCAACTATACAGCAAAACGGATTCACAGATGGTTCCCGGATATCATAGGGAACGCTTGAAACGGACATAACAATGGCGAACGCGTCATGCTCATTGGAAAAATCTGCGGAAGAAGTCGTCTAAACACTATATGTACAAGGCAAAGAAAATGGAATCAATCGATTGTGGTGTGTGGACCCTCAGACGGTTGGTCCAAAGAGATGAAAATATTCGTGTAAACAGAGCGTAAAAACTCTCTGTGCGCTAATGGCATTGGTTCTGAACTCCGAAAAATACGTCTATCGAGGAGATCCGAACCGAGATTACACGTCGCTTCAATTCTGAGGGCTAAGATAATTCAAAAACAAGGTGTATGGCAAAAAGTCCCGTGTTTGACACGAATGTGACAGGAAGTTGCGGGCGCGGATGTGATACGACGTATCAAGGGAACCGCGAGAAACGTCGGCAAAGAACTACATTTGAAGAATCCAACACCGTATCCTAGCTGTAAGAAGAGAAGACGTCTTAAGGTGGTGGCTTTCGAACGGAAACCAGCTCGAGCAGGACGACCGCTCGGGAACACCGCGGAAAGAGGTGGGCTGAGATGAAGCAACAGACGAATTCTGAACCGCGACGGCTGAGACCCGCGGATAAGAGTCACGGGATATCGTATCACTGCCAGAATAAGAACACTTTTGCTTTGACTTTTTAAACTCACTTAACCGCCTCGAGCGCTTTGTAGTCTACAGTAACGTATAAATAATGGTCATTCTAACTGTAGATTTTCGACGAAACGACAAGGCCACGTGAAATAGTATTGCGTCTGTGCACCGCAGTGGACGCAGAGTGCGCGCGTGTTTATGAACACAGCGCCGAGTACTATTGCAATAAAGAAGCACGCCCACGTGGCCACGACGTCGTTTATGTGTCGTTGGTGTGTGTGTTGCAGTTAACCGCGTCGGGGATTCGTCGCGGGGATGAAAATCGCCGAAGGAAAACGGGCCGCGGGGGATGAAATCCGCGGTGTCGACGAACTCTCCGGCCCGTTTATCCGCAGTCCGCGAACCCAACACAACAGGAACACGACGACCCCGTACCGCCCGTCTCGGCTCTCCTCTGGCTCGCGTTCTACCCGCGAAAACCATCCGAAGTCTGGAAAAACAGCAATCGCCGGTTCGTCGCCCCCTTGCACCCCTGCAAGCGATAACGATGTATTATTACTAAACGCGCAATACAGCTGCACCGACGACGACGTGGCTACCGCGTCCGTTTGCATTTTGCTCGGCGTCGCCCGCCCTCTTTTCACGGCGCGTTCCACCCTTCCCACCACCCCCGAGGGCTACGACCTCGCGAAACGTCTTTACTGCATGCTGTACGACAAAGATGTTTTTAAGCAAACGTGTATGTTATGTAAGAACGACAAAGGAAATATAATAGGTGATGATTGTTATTGCTGTACGACAACCGTGACGCTGGTGCTCGGTGAAAAAGGGGTTAGGTTGGGGGATTTTTTTTTTTTTGTAAGTAAAAAAAGAAAGCTTTCAGGGCGATTTCCGTGAAGCAAACAGAGAAACGGCAGAGTGGAAAGCGGGAGAAAGCGAGGAACCGGAAAGGCTTTTTCGGGGGGAAAAAAATAAAACGTTATAATCAGGGACTGCGAAGGCTTCAGTGGGCAGGACGTGCTATGCAAAGTTCTATAGAACCGTCTCACGGACGAGAACCCAGTTGGTGAAAGACCGCGCACGGGGAAACTCCGATCGAGGTGGGAAGATGGGACGAGAAATGACGCGGAGGCACTGGATGGATGACGGGACCGGAGAGCAAGGGCGGTATCGATAGGGAACGTCGGAGGATTGGATGTGCGACGGGACGGTCTTGATGGCTGACAAACCCAAGAAGAAGAATGCGCACTACTCATCAGACAACATACTTAGTACTAGGTGATAAGTACAACTAAGAAAAATCTTAGCGGTAAATTTATTTTAACACTTTAAAAATCGATTCAGTGAGTATTTAGGTGCACAATTATTGTGTTCCACGTCATAGGTGAGAGACTTAAAAAAAATTAGGGTCGGCTGGGTAGGATATAAATTGCATTTTTGGTACGTATACTTACGTAAAATTCACCGGAAATTCGTATAATTTTTATTACCCCCTTCAATTCTTGTCTTTTTTTCTTTCTTGTATATCCGGCTACGTTCATTAATAATATTGTTGAATGCGTAATACAAAGTGCTCTACCGCAACGGTACGACGTGGTTACGACCGCGGTGGTTATAATTTTACAGAATTGCATTTTATATTTTTCAAAAGTAATTTTTCTGAATCTATAATCAACAAATAAACCTACACGCGATACGCGGTTAAAGATATTTATGTTTTTCAACACAATTTTTAAATTTCTCGTCAGTTCATCACGTTAAAAACATTTTTCCAGAAAACATAATATGATAATATTCAAAATCGATGGACAAAAAACCCGTATATATTTGTCGAGCCTAAATGTTGCGATAAATTTTACTGAAATGTTCACTAGGCATTTTCATGTGCAATAGTCCGCTGAATTCATACTTTATACTCGAAATTGGGTCGTAAAGTGAATAACCCAAACGTCCCGCGAGTCTGTTTAAATCGGGATAGCGTCCAACGAAATACGATTTTCTGCTATAAAAAGTTATTGCTATCAATAATGTTTATGTGAATCGGTCATGTTCTGTACAGTATTATAATACATTGATTAGATTACTATCAAGTCAAGCATGAAAAATATTGAACTCATAAAATATAAATAATATTTAAATAAATGCTTATTATCTACAGTATGGACTATTTCCACTTTGCAGTTTAAAACATTTTTGAAAAGTTTCAAGTTTTATTGATATAATAATTTTATTTCAAATGGTTTATGATTGGCTCGATGAAAAATATTAAGTTTTAACATTTTACTATAAACACAAATAGTTAAAAACACAGTTAATAAAGAAACTATATGCGGAGAATACCAAATGAAACCAAAACGATTTCAAATGTAAAAAGTCGAAATACAGAGTACTTTTTACACATACTATACCATAATTGTCTAAAGGTTTTTAGATTAAGCCTTCATAACCGGTATGTAAAAATATTAAAAACTATTTTTTAAACTTCGAAATTTATGAAATAGTGTACGAAAAGCGTATCCAATTATTTTACACATAAGAATTATAAAATTTGTAAATGTTTATTTGATCAAGTTTGTTCTAAGAAAAGTTTTGTTTAAAAGCTTATCTGAAAACTCTGTGTGGATGTACAATACCACTATATGAAACTCGAGTTGTTGAAATCTTGAGTTACTATGTACGCAATGTCTATTTGTACCTATTTATAGTTACATGTGTATACAGCTACATTTGAAAACCACTATCATCTTATTACGTTTTATTTTTGTTTGTTTTGTTGTTGTCAAAGCATCTAAAGTATTAATTTAAAAAAATTAAAATCTTGAAGATCACTATACCTACCTTCTTAATAACTTTTTATTTTTGTTTTCCATTCGTCGTTGTCAAGGTATCTACTAATTTTTTTTTTTTTTAATGTGTTTTTTCGATCAATAAACATTTTTCAACATATAGATAGTAAATTATAATCGGATTTGACGGATTATGAATAATAAAATACCACTGTATAGTAGAAAGTTTACACAATTATTGTCTTGTTGGCATAGGTCAGTATTGTTACTATTATATGTTTAACTAGTAAATTTAGTTATTTTTGAGCGTTTGACCTTCAGGATACATTCTATACCACAGTACATTTTTAATCGAATTGACACGAATCATAATATGTACAAAGTATTAAGATTTGAATTCGAAACCATTCAAGTGCGTTCGGTTTTGTTGCTAGATTATTATGTTTTTGATGCTTTTAAACTTTAACTCTGCGGAAAAACATTATTTAGTGTAAGTTTAGAAATTACGGCGATTAGTCTATCATAACACGTACGATTCAACGTGGATTCCTTCTAACAAATAACTGTAATCCCGACGAATCTTTTCCACCGAAAATTTGATGTTATTGTTCAGAAGCCCATACAAGAAAAAAAATTATTTTCCCTCAAATAACCTTTCGGTTCTGATCCATACTTCTATTTATTTTCATACGCACATTGCCTATATTTACGTTCGTTTGTTCTTCATTCTCATAATAATCGGTTCACTCCTACGATATTCCAGTTTATCAAAGCAGGAGGTGAGTTAAAACTTCGAAATGTAGGTACCTACTTGAGGCTTATGTAGGTAAAATTAAATAAAATCCCCGAAAAAATGACATTAAATCGAAATAAAACTCGTTAATTTCTCTAGAAGAAGTAGCGATTTGACCAAGTTCTGCACTGACACAAGCGTGAGTTATCGTTTTATTTTTTTTGTTGATTCTTTGTTTTTATGTTTTTCACTGTGTTTCTACAGTTACGACCTATTGTTTCCTAAAATTTCACCTATTAAACCTTAGTAATCTTCCTAAAATCATTGTAGCAATCAAACTTAATTTCCAAATTTTTTTATTGATCTTTTGATATCATTAAAAATTCTGTAACCGACTGAAAAAAAGATGCATTTTTAAATCTATTTTATTTGCCGAAAATTGTATCAGAGTACAGACACAGTCTGTATAGTGTAATATTTTGAGGTTTCGGCTAGTGCTTTTCAATACTAAAACTCAAAACTGATCTGAACATGTTGAAACTCTAGTACCTACATTATACATATTATATTATGTATATCAAAAAACTATACAATTTACGATTAATCGACCAATCGTGGATACGGATACGGTTCTGTTCAAGAGACAGTCCTCTTAAAGGTCTTTGACTATTTTAGATTCTGAGCGTAGCGAAGAATGCATTGTTTTTACAATGATATTTTTTTTTTTCTATAAACACTTTTTAGGTACAAGAAATGTTTCGATTTTCAAAGTCAGTAACTCTTCTGAAAGGTCTTTGGACTGAGCTGGTACTTTGCGAGGTCTCAAATTTGATAGTTGAACTTTTGATTTTAGCTACACCTAAAATAAATAACTAATTACCTATTAAGATAACAGGAAAAAGATTTGAGTAAAGAGGAGGAATCAATCCTTTAATATTATTATGATTATTATGAATAGTCTAATATTCTTAATTTTCTTTGACGACAGTAAAATATAATTTTTTAAATCTACATAATTATTATGTGTCATTGTCAGTTTGTCGATTTATTTCCAGTAAAAAACAATTATTCCGATTATTCACGAGTCAATGAATAATTCATTAAAAATGTGTCATTTTAAATAAATGTAAATTTTAATCATATAAATAATGCGATAAAAATATTTTAAGAAAAATTTATTTTTAACGGATTAACGTTTTTACCATTGACGTAAAATTGGTACTTTTTTATACTTGCAAGATAATTAGGTAGTATAAATGTAATATTTTGTACAAAAATGAAAAAGTTATTAATATGTATAAGTATAGATATAGTATATATTTACAAATTTAATCCAAAGACTATGAGTCAATATAATATAATATGCCTAATACTTGTTACCTACTTCAAAAACAAAAATGTTTTAACCTGAAGTATACCTCATACTTAATGAAAATTGTTAAATCAAAATTTAAGTGAGTTTTTAATGTCACCAGTTGAAAAATTTGAAATTTAAATCATTCTTTTATTTTGCATACGTTAATAATGCATAATGATTTTTAAAGTTATTTGAATAATTATCGTGCAATGCAAAACAAAAAAAAAGCAAAATTGCAAAAATTACGTTTTCCATAAATAATTGTTTTATTATTAAAAAATTACAAACAAATTAGACTGAGAAAAACCATTTGCTTAAAAGTCTCTACTAGAAGGTCGTTAAGATAGTATTAAGGTTCAACCCTTGCAAGTCACGCGGTTGATCAGTCAAAAAATTAACATCTTGGTAAAATTAATATACAGCTTACGCATATATTGTAATCAGGATACGAAATAATTTTGAAGAAGGACGTCATACAAAATTTTCGGTTTTTTTTCTCCGAAAATTATGATTATGATCATTTAAAGTATGTCACAAAAAATAGTGTGGAACCGATTACTGTTTAGAAGGATGTATAGAGTTTCACATTTGAAAGCATTGATGAATCATAATAATTTGCTTAAGCAAAAACATGACGATTTTTAGTGAGCTCGATTAACCAACCGAAACAACATGTCTTATAATATATTAATGTTACCTTATCGATAAACATTTTTATACAGTTAGCAAATATAAAACTGTACGTATTTGTCGTGATTATTATTATACACTCATTTAGTAATGAGTTCGGTTGAGACATGACTTGTGTAATATGTTTGTTTTCCTAAATATTGCAACGGGACGTGGTAATTATACAGGCAAATTACGAATTAATTATTAATTTGCATTCAGTTTTACGATACAACGAAACAGAATGATCCCAATTTCGCCGAAAAAACACGAAAAGTTTTTTTTAAATTAAAACGAAATATTGTACGAAAATTTTGCGAAATATTTCACGAAATTTTAAAACCTTATTATATGCATGTGTTTTCTAAATCGAATGGAATAATCGCTCTTCTTAACAAAAATAAAAACCCCAGAATCGCTCTGTGGGTAGTTTGCCAGAGTATCGTTACCTTAAAAAAAATTATTCCGAGCAAAATCTCAGCTCGATAGGACAACGGGAGGCGGTCGGAATGAATAAGAGAGCTAAGCCCCTCAGAGTCTCTTTGAGCTTTAAAGGGCTTCTATAAGTTCGATTTTTACTTATTGTACTGTCGGCCTTTGCCGTATTACCACACCGGTTTTTTCTAAGTTTTTTTTTTTTTTGGACATAACTCAAAAACGTACAAAGTTACCAGAAAAAGCTCAACTAAGATACAATCCAAGTCCGGACGCACCCTCTGGCCGTCAGAGTGGAAAAAAAAAAACAAAAACACCATCGCGGAAAGACGTTCTTTGCGCTACGCTCAGAATCTTAAAACGTCCCGAACGCATCACCCGCGCGTGCGAAAATGACTTCGCGTCGGATGAAGCGGGCAGCTCGCGATGAAGTCGACGCCCCGGTTTCGTCCAGCTTATCCCGGCGCACCATCCGGACCCCGGCGGACGTGACCATGCACCCGCGCGCGTCCGATTACATCGTGGCGGTCGACAACCTCTCCTGCCACTGCTGCCCACCAGCGATAAAAAGTACACACAACATTTTATATCTTACGAACCCGCCCACCCACGCCCGACGCCCACGGATTGACGACCGGGCTAATCCTGACCTAAATCGGCGGACGCTGCAGCAGTAGTGCGCTTTTCGCGTGCAGACCACCCCGTTCTCGTAATACGTATACATATATACATATATTTATACGATTTTGATGATGGGGAAAAATAAATTAAGTATTATATCGCGGCATCAGATTATATTAGACAATTTACCAACTTAAAATTATAAATAATCGCGTTACGGTGTACTCGCAATAAAAATGCAGCAGTATAGATTAATTTGAAATCGTAGAACACCAAAAAATGTTTAACAGAAGCCAGTGACGTTCCGAGCTTGGTCGGTCTAATATTTGACATGAATTAACAAAAAAATAAAACCGACTTCAAAAAAACAAAAGAAAAACACTGAAAAGTATCAAAAAATTAAATGAAAAAAAAAAAAAAATTGCTACCACTTTTTTTTGAGTCGGCGCCGTCCCAAACTAAGTCGGTTTTATTTTTTAGTTTTTTTTGTGTTTCATGATTTTTAGTGGAACTCGATTACTTTCTGTGTTCGTACCGAAAAACTATTACGATATAAAAAAATCAAAATCATTGATTCTTGAAAATAATAGGTATCGTCTAGTTTTCCTGATACTTTTGAACTATTGCCGTCACTACTGCTTTGGCCGCGGCAGAACGGTCATTTTCAAAATGAAAAATATTATTAAGTCGTACCACAGAAACTCCATTTCACAACAAAGACAGAATGAATGGTCAATTTTAAATTTTGAACCAATCACAGTATCAAAAACGGATTCTGATGTAGGTACTTAATATAACGATTGATTTGCTTCGGCAAAAGCACACAAACAATGCTTTTAAATTATACCTTGCGTTTTTAAAACGTTATAATAATAATCTCAAAT